>CAMGYJ010000009.1:36647371-37247371 GCA_946122785.1 Linum tenue | reverse complement strand
TACCACTGCCGCCAATATCAGCAAAAAACAGCAAAGGAGGGTCAGAAATATCATCAAACAACAAGTGTAACGGTTGGTACCAAACTAAATTCCAACGATCATCTTTATCATTCATCATCTTAAATCATCTTACTAAGTTATTTTCAAAACCAAAACTCAATCAGCCTCAATCAAATTACAACTTTGACCTGTAAACTCCAAAATAAATCAAGCTCTAATGAACTTCAAGCAAATTACAAGATGGCTAATCCCATCATAATAGGAAAATAAATCAACGAAAAAGATTTAGTTGCTCTCTTTATAAGTTCATCATATTTATGTTCACATCTATTTTAGCCTTTGTCATTTACTTCAGTATTTCAATTTAAATGTCTTCTGGTTCTTATCATTCAAGCATATCACGAGTAAAACTATATTTGTTTACTTTCTTTGTCTCATGTTACTTGCTTTCCTTCATTTAGTATACTAAAAAACACATACACCACGCTATCGTCCAAACCATAAGCAATCAAAATCAGTTTTGATATTCACTTTTAACTAACTAAACCCACAAGTTTCCATATCTCTAACATACGACATAAAACCACACATGTATCCAGCACCAAAACCCGCATATTTTCACAATCCAGACTTTAAATTTAAAGGATGGTCTCAAAACCATTTCAGACTCAGTTTGTTAGTTTACAACTCCTGCAAAATTTTAGGTTCAAAAATTGAAACATACCCCAATCTAATCACATTTAACTCATTTTTAATCAATCACCATGAGTACCCTAAATCAAATCCACTAAACACACACCACAAAATTTCAGTTCCAAAACCAAAATAAACTTACCATAGCCGAATTCTCAGAATCAACACCCCAATATAACCGCCAGACTAGGGCCCAAACAATTTCAAATCTCAAGTATTCAAATCAATCAAGAAATTCGCAAAGCTTCTAAAAATCTCAAGCACTAGCAGGGATGTTTAGGTTACCACCGAGTTTTTATTACTAAACACAAAATCTGGGTTTTTGAACCACAACACTAAATCAATCAATCCCAAATTCCACATACTATCAAATACCATAAATACACGGAATTTTCCAATACTGAAGCGGAGCATCAGCAAACCAAGCATCGCTTTAAACCCACAATAAAATCAGTTTTCTGGGTTTTAAAATCCCTAACCAGTCTAATTCGAGTTTGGGAAAGATAATACAATAATCCCTTCAGAGCATGAAATCTAACAAAAACAACTAATCATAGTCAAAATCTAAAAAATCTAGAAAACGCCTAAAACTTAGCACGGTTTACCAATTTCAAAAGCTTACCTCATTTCCGTCGTCGCCGGCGAAACCTAGATATGCCGGCAGCGACCATCTTCTACCTTTCGTTCCTCTGCTTCCTTCCCTCACCCATGATTAAAACCCCAAACCTTCAAGAGATAGAACAAAGTCAGATTAGCAATAGACAAAACAAAAATCAAAAGCTCAAAACCAAAAACACCCTCAACGCTTACCGTTGGGTTCCACTTTGGTTTTGTCGACACCGGCCAGAGTTACTCCACTCTGTCGCCGGAGGTTTTTTTTTCTCTCCGCACCCTGCAAATTCTGACCGCTAGTCATCCCCGTTTCCTATCATGAACAAAAACCCCCAAAATTCAAATCAAAACAGAAAAGCGAAAACATTCAGAACCCTAAAACCAAAATCAAACCCTTAAAATTCGACATGCAAGTGAGAGAACTTGATCTCACCTTCTTCCACCGTCGCCTACCATCGTCTTGCCCGCTCCGCCGCCGTCCTGGCATTCTTCCATTCTCCTCGGTTTGTTATTAGGAGTGAAGAGATGAGACGTTTCGTTTGGTTTCAAGGGTTGAGGTAGAGAGAAGCGACGATTTGGGTCGATTTAGGGGAGCTAGGTTGATTTGTCGTTCTTTGGGAGGTGAGGGACGAACACAATTGAGAAAGAGAAGGTTCGAGATTGAGAGAGAGGGGAGTTCAGGATTAGGGTTTCTTTCTTCAGATAAGGAAAGGGCGATAGAGAGGGGTGAATAAGGGTGAGCGGCTAGGGTTAGGATTTTCACCATAAAAAATCCCTTAAATACCCAACCCCACTCCTTTAAAACGACCCGAATTGACCCTCAAAACGACCCAGGCGTCGTTTTTATCACTAAAACGACTCGAGAAGTTCAAAATGTCAAACAAAAAAATTTAAATGGCTGCTAGGATTCGATCCGTTAACCTTAGCGTTGTCACATAATACTAGTCAAGGGCTCAAGGTTTTAACCACTTAAGCCACTGCTTATCTTTCTAACACAATTACATTTCGTTTAAATTTTTACATACGTAATGTACATGTTAAATATATCACTTCAGTCACTTTTGTTTATCTCGTAGAATTCCATTAAATCCTAGTGCACTATTAATACCTAAACTATAGGAAGGACTTGCTCAATTGCAGAAAAGTTCGTCAACCATATTCATTTCACAAATTTCCTTAATACGAAAGTCATATTCAATAGAACGTGACAATCGTGTAACCAATAAATGATTAAGTCAACACACTAAAAGTATCTTCAAAGAAGAAATGCTATACCTAAACTTACACAATCAATAGAACGTGTAAAGTTTTCTCTTTTAAAAACCGATCAACATTTAAAATATATCAATTTCGAACGAACTACGTGGACTTTGATCCCGACTAAGTCGGGTACGTAGGCAACCAATAGGTTCGAGTCCAACTAATTATAAAACTCTTTCTTTACCTTTCGAGATTTACGTCAATAGTCGTAATGATCGAATCGTATATTAATAAATATCAAATTAAATCAAATCATATAATTAAATACACAATAATGCACAAACAATAACACACCCAACCCTTTTAAAACTTATCGATTTAAGTAGTACCCATTTGGGGCGTTGTGGGGTGTGAATACACTTCCCCACACGTAACCGTACTCCCAAACCCAAAATCTAAAATTCGTAGACCAAAATTCTGGTTTTAACAAAAATTAAAACCGGAAATGGGTGTTCGATCCACCCCAAGCTGGGTCGATGGCGACTCCGATCAGTTCGCAACGGGTACCCCGACCTTGGAGGGGCGGTTGCGACAGTGGCGACTCCGCTGGGGACTATAAAGAGTCGAGCTACGGTAACAAATCGATAAGTCTTTCTTTCCTTCGCTTATGGGTGTTCAATATATTGTCTATGCTTTTAATTTATCTTGTATTTAATTATTTGCATTCATTCATAAAAGCTCTATACCCGAGCTATCCCTTTAGAAAGTGAAAGGAGTAGCGTGACTTCTACAATAGTAGGGGAATAACGTGAAACTTTCTAACCAAGTTGAACTCAAATCCGAGGTTGATTTGAGGTATTCGGCTAGCTCGAAAGAGCTATAGACGGATACAACTTGGGAAACAATATCCTAGAACTCCTTACCCACCATATAGTCAATTTAGATGCCACCCTAAATTATCCAAAATGAATTCCCAAGCCACCTTTAACCTCATCGTTAAACCTTCCAACAACCCTAGGTTCATCTAAATGGGGTAATGTTTGTTTTTATATATGCGTGCTTATGACGTGATGAATTGTGCTTTATCGGTTATTCATAAATGATGTGATATGAACAAAAGTTTTTAACTCGTGATTATCATTCTCCGTTCGTTCATTATACAATCAATCATGAAGGTAATTTTACCAGCATTCATGCATTAACTAAAAATTCATCTTGCATATGCAATGTCTTATCATTTAGCATGACTATCATACATCCATCTGATTTAGAAACATGTAACAATTTAACCATAACAAGTCAAATCAAGGGTTTTCTAAAGTTGTTCATCCACGAGGACATAGTCAAACCCTTAATTACCAGATCCAAGGTTATGCTTGTACGGAGTCATTCCAAAAGGATCGGACGACATTAAACGGAGTTCCTCAAATCTTGGAAAAAAATTAAAAGATCATATTCTTGATGATTTGGTCAAAATTTGAAGAACCAAGGTGCCAAATCGTCCATACATCGACAATGACCCATTGACCACTTATGGGGATTAGTTGGCACACTGCAAGACGAAGCTCTATTCAATAATGATGTCAATCCTCACGAGCAAATGAGCATGAATGCGTATTACCTTATGTATCAAACAATCTCCTTCATACTAAAGAATAGAATGTCATTTGCATTTCCACCGATTTGGGACATTGTGTGACTACTACCAATTTTGATTTAGAAGTTTGCATCAATGATTCCTTCTCTTTACAAAATGACGGACATCTTTTTTCAAAAAAAAAAAACTTTAAGATCAACTTGTCTTCTCAACAAATGGGAACCATAAAAATGTATTTCATGTTCTCAAGTTAAGTCATGAAATTTTCATATTAAGCCAATACAAGCACCCCACTGGTGTCGAGTGATTTATAAATACTTAGTCGATATCAATAATTTTTGCAGCAGAGTGTGCACACCCTACCGGTGTCGAGAGTTTGAGCACCTCCACTAAACTTGAGAGTATAAACACCCCACTGGGGTCCATAAGTAACGTGAGCTAAATAGTCAAAGGGTGTAACGAGGATACGACATTAGGCTATTTGTAGAGGCTTGTCACTGCCATTTTTGAACATCTCTACCAAATCAGGCTCGACTAGAAAGGGGGTTGAGTAGCCTAATTACTGTATCAAAATTCTCAAGTTTCTCACAGAATCCTCATGACTAGAAGGTTGGGAAGCTGAATGATCCTATTTGACGAACTCGTTGGTGCTCAAAATCAAAAGCGTCAAAATGACACCATGTAGGGGAAATTACAAAGCCAAGTAAGTCCCACACACACAAAAAAAAGAGCAAAAACAAAAAAATAGCCAAAAAGGCAACAAAAAAATCAAAATAAAAAGGAAGACAGAAAAAGCTCGTGGGACTTACACGTTAGATACCCCTGCACAAGCACTTTGAAGTCATAATTACTCAAACTAGTCCGAGTGGAGGTTATTTACTACCTTTTCTAAAAGGCCAAAAGGATGATTTTGAGTCTACCGTCGACATGGTCACAAGAGCGATGTAGATTCATTCTCTCAATCAACCTTATCTACACACTCATGCGGGGCTAGTCATCAAATTAATCACCTCTCGAAATGAAGGGTATTCTTCTGCCAAGCCTGAAGAAATGACTCAAGTAAACTCGAATAGGACGGGGCTCCCAAAACAAGAATGTCTGCCTAGTCTAAATTCTACCCATAATCATCCTCATTATCCATCAACTGAACTTTCACTTTGAAGATAAACAAGAACCACCATGATAACAAAGACTTCAACATCCATGCTTGCGCCACACAAGTGTCTTCAACATTCATTATTTGGATTACCAATGAGATGTCGAAGCTTGTATCATACCAAGATCTCCTTATCCATCCTTTCGAGGTCAAGCAAGGATCTCGACAAGTGAGAAGATTTTCATAATCCAGCTTCTACTAAAATGACCTCAGTTACTTCGCTACTCAAGCTTACCCCTCAAAACCAAAAGTCCAAGACATTGGGGGCAACATGTTCCAAAATATACCCACAAATATTCCCAAGAAGAACCACCATCTTCATGGAAAATGAGACTTCATCAACGTATATTTCTTTTATCCCTCAGTTAACGTCATACTTTGGGGGCAAGCCAGATCTCTCAGCAAAAACCTTACACGAGACCTCTTACCATTAGAGTCATACTAGACAAGAGCTCCTTTCATGACATTCGAGAACTTTTACCACAGGACCATACAAAGATCACCCATTCTCTCTATGATCAGTCTCTACCTCAAGCACATTTAACCATCAACATTGTGACCAGAATCTTGATAGCAGTCGAAGTGTCGTATACTCGGAGCACCCATAGGAATGAGTGTGAGAGAAATTGAGCGTGAGAGTGAATGAAAGTGAGGGCTTATGAATATTCTCATGGCATGGCTTATAAAAAACAAATTTTAAACAATGTGGCAATAACCACATGATAAATTATTTTTCTCAAAATTGCACACACTTCCCTCAATCGAGGCTTTGGTTTCTAAAAATCAGGTTCCCATTATACATTTTCAAACAAGATTTTTCAAACATTGTTTGCATTCGTCTTAAATCAAGATTGGCAAAAGTTACGCTTTATTTCAAAGAGTGGAAAGCAAGTAACATCTTCCCGGGGGCAAATGGTGTGACCCAACAAAGAAAGAAGTTCAAATGCTCATAGTGGGTTTCCTTACTCTCCAAATCATGAGTAAACAAGAAATCTCAGAGATCTTGAATCACTCTGTTCAAGCTATCCTGCTATTAAGTCAACTCATCCTTAAAGCAACTTTCCTATAAGGAGCTCATGACTACCAATTTACCATGATTACTCAAGAGTGAGAAGATATGTGGAACCCTAGCTTGAGAAACAAGCAACCCAACAGTTGGCACCAATGGGACATACCACAAGATGAAAGTGCACAACAGATCATGGGATACAACTTGATGTGGCCTTGAAGATGGATAATTTGAAATTCTCACAAGTCCAATACTCAATATTCTCACTAATTCGTTGTGAGATTTCCATATACTCTTCACCAATTGGAGGAACGGGTCGATCGACTATCCTCTCATGGCCTATTATGTGGCTCACACCTTCCAGCGAAGTCAATCAAACATATATTGCAAAACCGACATCAACAAGACAATACCCAGAGATGATAAATTCCTCTTAGCCAAGCACAACGTACTCGCCTAGCAAGAATATCAATCAAACTAAATGAGCGCATTATCCCAACGCCACCATGGTACAAAAGCCTCCTACAAATCAACCTACCAAACACAACTCATGAACAAGAAGATCATACGACTAACACATCAGCCACTCAAGCACCGATGTCTAAGGTGGAGAAAGTAGAGGACCAACCTTTCAGTAGTCCCCCAAAATGACATGCCTTAGGATCAGTGAGGAGACAAAGAGGAGATACTAGATGGCAAACCCAATACCTTGCGATAATGGCTCACACCGAAGGGAGAAAGTACCCACCGGCGACACCCATGCTACTCCAGCACCACCAAAACTATAGATCACGTTCACTAAAAGGGACAATGACATAGTTCTTTGTGGATGATCGATTTAAGAGAATCCTCGATGTAAAATAGATAAACCATGAGGAGCAATCGTACTCTTTCATACGCATACTCTTCAAAACATCATCATATGACTTATCATACAACATTTTATCGAATGCACTTCATATCATATCATTCATTAAATGACTAGCTTCAAGGAATTCACAGCCAAAGTAAATATCAATCAGGCAAACCCTTTCAACAACATTTCGAATCACGACATTACATCATGTCATACAACATCTTGCATTTTCCCGCCATTCGATGCTCCAACTCAGGTCCTACCGCCAAGAATAACTAAAAAAACCAACTCAGGCCCTACCGCCACGATACCTAAATACCAACTCAGGTCTTGCCGCCAAAATACATAATACCAACACAGGCCCTACTGCCAAGATACCTAGAAGCTAACTTAGGCCCTGCCGCCATGAAAAACAAACCAGATTATACCGCCGCGAAAAAATTCCAAGTCAGTCTACACCTCATAAAAATAGAAATCCAAATTAGGCTATATCACACTCTTTCTCTCACATGTTTTTCATAACACGACATTATCATTCATTAACATTACTCATGAGTATCTCACAAAACACTCTCATACTCATTATCACCATGCATTAAAATGTCTAGCATGTCATATCCCGGACAACCCCAGAGCTTTGCAGTCAATAATATTTAGCATGTCTTACCCCGAACAATTTGATTGCCTTGTCAGTACAAATGTCTAGCGTGTCATATCCCTGACAACCCTATCGCATTGCCATCAACAAATGTTCAGCCCGTCATATCCCGAACAACTTGATTGCATTGTAAGAAAATGTCTAGCGTGTCATATCCCGGACAACCCATCGCATTGCCATCAACAATTGTTCAGCCCGTCATACCCTGAACAACGTGATTGCATTTTTCATTCAATTTGTTCAACGTATTATATCTCGAACAACTTGAGTGCTTTCTTATACCATCTTTCAATTTGTTTAGCTAGTTTTACCCCAAACAACTTGAATGTGTCGTCATCATCAAACAATCGACCCATCCCTAACACTGTCAAAATTTGGTGTCCTAAAAAGGAACTTTGTATACCTCTCAAATACCGAGAGATATACAAAGGGGGGCAACTGTAGACACCACATTTTGTCCGGGCAATTTACTAATTCGAACTACTGATTAAGAGTAGTTGAGTATTCGGTTTGTTTTAAATTGACAATAGTCACTCGTAAACATCTCTATATATGATTAACATTTAGTAAAACTAAGGATGCCGAGACATCAGAGTTTGTTTTGGACATGGGTCGAGTTGTTAAAATTTGGGCGATTAAACAAATTTAGCGATAGCTAACTCTATTTGCTAAAAAATAAAAATTGATTAGTGGATTTGGGACTTAACTTCGAGAACAATTAAAGATAAGGAAATAAGTAATGGTCTTATTAAAATAAATTACAATTCACAAACACATTACTAAATAAAATTACAAAACTACAAATACAACATTGTTAAGCCCAAGTCAATGATAATTATATACAAATAAGATTCAACGATAAAATAAAGTCAACTCTGAAAGTCATACCCAAAATCAATTGTTCTAATTCAATCAAACCGGTTGAACCCAGCCTGAACCAACTCGACCCATACCATCTGAACCAAGCCGGTTCGATCCAACCCAATCTACAACCTACTTACCACTAGAGGGCGGCTCCTACATACCCTCAAAGCCAATTACATGGTGCCACCTCTGCAGTTTTTTACTATAAAAAGAGCCCTTCAGCTCTTGGGAAAAGGGCAGGAAAAAAAAAACATTCCCTGAACCCTCCTTCTGACAACCGATTCCTTCTGCTCTGCTCCTTCTCCTTCTTCCTCAAAAATTCCAGACAGAAAAGACAGGCCAAAAAAAACAAACTAAAGAACAAAAATTCCACCAACTCTCCTTGTTTTCCCCTGATACCTTCTTCCATCCGTCCTTCCTTCTCCTTCTCCTTCCCCTTCTCCTCTCTTTTTCTTTTCTTTCTTTTTCCATCTCTTACTCGAAACCAGAACACAAACAGAGGACCAAAAGGCCAAAAGGGACTTAGAGATCCCTCGCCACAAGCATCCTACCACTGCCGCCAATATCAGCAAAAAACAGCAAAGGAGGGTCAGAAATATCATCAAACAACAAGTGTAACGGTTGGTACCAAACTAAATTCCAACGATCATCTTTATCATTCATCATCTTAAATCATCTTACTAAGTTATTTTCAAAACCAAAACTCAATCAGCCTCAATCAAATTACAACTTTGACCTGTAAACTCCAAAATAAATCAAGCTCTAATGAACTTCAAGCAAATTACAAGATGGCTAATCCCATCATAATAGGAAAATAAATCAACGAAAAAGATTTAGTTGCTCTCTTTATAAGTTCATCATATTTATGTTCACATCTATTTTAGCCTTTGTCATTTACTTCAGTATTTCAATTTAAATGTCTTCTGGTTCTTATCATTCAAGCATATCACGAGTAAAACTATATTTGTTTACTTTCTTTGTCTCATGTTACTTGCTTTCCTTCATTTAGTATACTAAAAAACACATACACCACGCTATCGTCCAAACCATAAGCAATCAAAATCAGTTTTGATATTCACTTTTAACTAACTAAACCCACAAGTTTCCATATCTCTAACATACGACATAAAACCACACATGTATCCAGCACCAAAACCCGCATATTTTCACAATCCAGACTTTAAATTTAAAGGATGGTCTCAAAACCATTTCAGACTCAGTTTGTTAGTTTACAACTCCTGCAAAATTTTAGGTTCAAAAATTGAAACATACCCCAATCTAATCACATTTAACTCATTTTTAATCAATCACCATGAGTACCCTAAATCAAATCCACTAAACACACACCACAAAATTTCAGTTCCAAAACCAAAATAAACTTACCATAGCCGAATTCTCAGAATCAACACCCCAATATAACCGCCAGACTAGGGCCCAAACAATTTCAAATCTCAAGTATTCAAATCAATCAAGAAATTCGCAAAGCTTCTAAAAATCTCAAGCACTAGCAGGGATGTTTAGGTTACCACCGAGTTTTTATTACTAAACACAAAATCTGGGTTTTTGAACCACAACACTAAATCAATCAATCCCAAATTCCACATACTATCAAATACCATAAATACACGGAATTTTCCAATACTGAAGCGGAGCATCAGCAAACCAAGCATCGCTTTAAACCCACAATAAAATCAGTTTTCTGGGTTTTAAAATCCCTAACCAGTCTAATTCGAGTTTGGGAAAGATAATACAATAATCCCTTCAGAGCATGAAATCTAACAAAAACAACTAATCATAGTCAAAATCTAAAAAATCTAGAAAACGCCTAAAACTTAGCACGGTTTACCAATTTCAAAAGCTTACCTCATTTCCGTCGTCGCCGGCGAAACCTAGATATGCCGGCAGCGACCATCTTCTACCTTTCGTTCCTCTGCTTCCTTCCCTCACCCATGATTAAAACCCCAAACCTTCAAGAGATAGAACAAAGTCAGATTAGCAATAGACAAAACAAAAATCAAAAGCTCAAAACCAAAAACACCCTCAACGCTTACCGTTGGGTTCCACTTTGGTTTTGTCGACACCGGCCAGAGTTACTCCACTCTGTCGCCGGAGGTTTTTTTTTCTCTCCGCACCCTGCAAATTCTGACCGCTAGTCATCCCCGTTTCCTATCATGAACAAAAACCCCCAAAATTCAAATCAAAACAGAAAAGCGAAAACATTCAGAACCCTAAAACCAAAATCAAACCCTTAAAATTCGACATGCAAGTGAGAGAACTTGATCTCACCTTCTTCCACCGTCGCCTACCATCGTCTTGCCCGCTCCGCCGCCGTCCTGGCATTCTTCCATTCTCCTCGGTTTGTTATTAGGAGTGAAGAGATGAGACGTTTCGTTTGGTTTCAAGGGTTGAGGTAGAGAGAAGCGACGATTTGGGTCGATTTAGGGGAGCTAGGTTGATTTGTCGTTCTTTGGGAGGTGAGGGACGAACACAATTGAGAAAGAGAAGGTTCGAGATTGAGAGAGAGGGGAGTTCAGGATTAGGGTTTCTTTCTTCAGATAAGGAAAGGGCGATAGAGAGGGGTGAATAAGGGTGAGCGGCTAGGGTTAGGATTTTCACCATAAAAAATCCCTTAAATACCCAACCCCACTCCTTTAAAACGACCCGAATTGACCCTCAAAACGACCCAGGCGTCGTTTTTATCACTAAAACGACTCGAGAAGTTCAAAATGTCAAACAAAAAAATTTAAATGGCTGCTAGGATTCGATCCGTTAACCTTAGCGTTGTCACATAATACTAGTCAAGGGCTCAAGGTTTTAACCACTTAAGCCACTGCTTATCTTTCTAACACAATTACATTTCGTTTAAATTTTTACATACGTAATGTACATGTTAAATATATCACTTCAGTCACTTTTGTTTATCTCGTAGAATTCCATTAAATCCTAGTTCACTATTAATACCTAAACTATAGGAAGGACTTGCTCAATTGCAGAAAAGTTCGTCAACCATATTCATTTCACAAATTTCCTTAATACGAAAGTCATATTCAATAGAACGTGACAATCGTGTAACCAATAAATGATTAAGTCAACACACTAAAAGTATCTTCAAAGAAGAAATGCTATACCTAAACTTACACAATCAATAGAACGTGTAAAGTTTTCTCTTTTAAAAACCGATCAACATTTAAAATATATCAATTTCGAACGAACTACGTGGACTTTGATCCCGACTAAGTCGGGTACGTAGGCAACCAATAGGTTCGAGTCCAACTAATTATCAAACTCTTTCTTTACCTTTCGAGATTTACGTCAATAGTCGTAATGATCGAATCGTATATTAATAAATATCAAATTAAATCAAATCATATAATTAAATACACAATAATGCACAAACAATAACACACCCAACCCTTTTAAAACTTATCGATTTAAGTAGTACCCATTTGGGGCGTTGTGGGGTGTGAATACACTTCCCCACACGTAACCGTACTCCCAAACCCAAAATCTAAAATTCGTAGACCAAAATTCTGGTTTTAACAAAAATTAAAACCGGAAATGGGTGTTCGATCCACCCCAAGCTGGGTCGATGGCGACTCCGATCAGTTCGCAACGGGTACCCCGACCTTGGAGGGGCGGTTGCGACAGTGGGGAGGAAGGCAGGGCAAAAATTGGCTAGGATAGGATGGCTCAGCCTCGGAAGGAGGGAGGTTTGGGACTGAAAGAACTAGTCTCATGGAACTAGGCTTGCACTACTCGCATGATTTGGCTTATATTGATGCAAAGTGGTACGATTTGGGTGGCGTGAATTTAAAGGAATAAGATTAAAACAGGTATTATTTGGTCTGTGAAAGCCAAATCTAGTAGTTCGTGGGCCTGGAGGATGATTTTGAAGATACAACCTATTATCCAGGAACACTTCAGTTTGCAGGGGAGGGAGGTTCTCTGGGACAACATGCCTATGTCTCGTTTCTTGATTAGTGCGGGGCCTAATTTGTTGTGGAGTGGAAACATATAGTGCGGGGCCTGGTTTCATTCCTAGAAATAGCATTCTTGTATGGACTGTGATTCTTGATGGCATAGTCACAATGGATAAGTTGGTGAAATGAGGAAAAGCGGTCGATGAAGTCAGTGTTCTTTGCAGGCATGAGGCGGAATCCAGGGAGCATCTTTTCTTTCAGTGTTCTTATGCTCAACCTATCATGGAGGGATTGCACTGTACAAGATTTACAAGGTCTCGTGGTTAGAAACTATCTCCGCTACGTGGCATTACTGAAAGCAGAATCAGGGGGCGTCGCAAGGATGGTTTGGTGTTTTCTGGTGGCCTATATATGAAAGGAGAGGTGTCGACAGAGGCATGGTGACCATCCTCAATCAGGTACTGAAGTGCAATATGATCAGAAGGGATTTGCTGATGGTGGGAATAACTCATCGCAGTTTAGCAGAGTTAGCGAGATTGGGCATTTCATGATAGTCTAGTGTTTCGTTTTGATAGTAATGTAGTAGGACAGTCGTATAGTAGTTGCTAGTCTTCTCCTTTTTCTATTCGGGTATCTTCGGATATCCATTTCGTTGTAATCCGTCTTTTATTTGGGGAAATAATACGAGGGTAACTGATTCAACAAAGTAGAAAAATGTTGTCAAATAAATAATAATTGGATAAATTGCAAGTTCACTTACTAAAAATATTTTATTTTATTCATGGTATTTAAAATTAAAATAGAATTTTAGATTTCTAAAAAGTAGAGTAATGGAGGAGGAGAGGTTGATAGACTACCATCCTGTCGCTTTCCCTTTTTTTATGAACTAGTTAGATTTTATATAAAAAAAAAAAGAAAAAGTTTGATACTCGTTTGGCGAGGGTTGGTTCTCTGGCGGCGGAAACCCTAGGTTTTTCGGTTGTATTACGGTGATTGGATTCCGACTGTACATGGACGTTGGGTCGTGCTTGGGCCGGCATGGCACGGGCACGCTTTAGGCCCATTTATTTTGTGTCGTGCTTGCCACGGTCCGTCAATTTTCGTGTCGTGAAAGTCCATTTGATAACTTTGCTAGGCCCGACCCAAGCCCGAGCACGGTTCGAATCGTGCCATGCCTATTCGTGCTTGTGCCGTGCTCGTATTCGTGTCTAATGAAAAGGAAGAAAAAAAAAGAGAGAATGAAAAATAAGGTAAAAAATTGGACGGAGAAAGATAGTATTAACTGAGAATGTTTGAGAAAAGTAACAAATAAGGGGGAAAAGAAAATTGGAAGTATAGCGGGTGTGATTTGGCTTTGTTTCATTCTTCGTTCATTTTTACTTATGGTAGTAATTACGTATATATCTTTATGACACTTCTAACAACAACAAATAATAATTATTTTTTTACTTGTATTTTGTAATATTTGAACCTATAATTATTTCTATATTTATTTTTTATCAAATAAATGTTATTTTTGTGCCATGTCCGTTCTTATACTCAATAAAATCTAAAAAATATTAGGCCCAACATGGCCCACTTATATACTGTGTCGTGCCCGTGCCCATGAAATTTAGGCCCGACACGGCCCATAAATTATTCGTGCTCGTGCCGGGCTGGCCCATTTATTTCGTGTCCGTGCTCGTGCAGTGCTCTAACTGTGACGTGCCGTGCTAGCCCGCGGGCGGCACGGCCCGGTGCCCACGTACAATTCCGACTCCCAAGAAAAAAACCAGTATTGAATCTTGACTACAAGTGCTCTTAGAATTTCCACACAGCCTACGTTCATCCGGTAATACAATTCTCATAAACGAAACCCTAGTGTCCCGCTTGTTGGCTGGAAAGAGTGTTCTCCAAGTTTTCTGGCGCGGTGTTTTCTTCTGTGCTTGATACAAGTGCAATGGCATCCACAAATAACAAGGCGGAAGAAGCAACAATGAAGGAGGCAGCAAGAGAGGAGAGAAACCCCACAAGTGGGATTGAAGAAAAGTTCAACCGGATCTCTCTAGACGAAGATGAAGAAGAACCCCTCGAGGTTGAGGATGTTAATGTTAATGTGGTCTGGATGGAGGCTGTTCGGCATCTTAGACTGGTAGGGAGGCTCCTGTCTGAAAAGGAACCAAATATCCAGTCCATGAAAATAGCCCTAACAAAAGCTTGGGGATGGTGCAGAGAAAATGTGGGATGATTTTCTCCATTAACAATCCTCTGAAGAAAAAAATTAAGCTGAATGTTGGAGGGAAGCTAATGGAGTTCAAGGTTAAGTATGAGAAGTTGCCCCTATTCTGCCATTCGTGTGGGAGAATAGGTCACTTAAAGGTCAAATGTCCAAAACCCTCACAGCTAGAGATTGATCCCTATGGCTTTGATATGAGAACAGCGCCTCCGGCTCCAAGGAATTGGTTATCACACAAGGCGAGAAAAGAAGAAGCATATATATGGAGACAAATCAGACAAAATTTTGACATGGAAAGCTCTGGTTCAAACTCCGAGAAGGAAACACCTCCAAACACAGATGAAAAGCAAGTGGAGGTGGGATCTATAGCAAAAGAGACTGAACAAGAACCTGTACCGATGGAGACAGGCCAGGATAGAATTATTTAGCAGTCACAGGCGCCTGCTGAGGCATCAAATGATGCAGAGAAAACCTCTAAACACACACCAGGGACATTGTTGAAACAAAGGAACGTGGACATGTAACTGGTATAGAAGGAGCGGTGAATAGGTCACAACAAGTAATGCAAACGGGCAAGCGCAGAGGAAACCAGTAGGGAGGGTGAGGAGAAGATAGGAATAAGGGCGAACAAGAGGGACAAACCCTCCTTAGCTTACCCCGCAGAAGAGAGTCTTGAAATCCACAGAGGAGAACAATACGCATGGGGAAAATGATACTAAAAATAAGAAGAAGGATAAGACCTTAGTCTTCCCCAAACTTCCAAATACAGAGCAACTCAAACAAACACAGAAAATGGTTGGCGATGTGGCGGACCCTGATAGCACTAAGGGCTGCCCGCCCAGTCTAATGAGCATACTAAGTTACAACTGTCGGGGCTCGGGAATACCTCGATAGTTGAGAAGGTAAAGACGTTGTCACGTCAAACCAATCCCGAAGTGGTCTTCTTGATGGAGACACGAAAGTATGAGAATGAATGGAAACAAAAACTTAAGGATTTTGGCTATTATGAGGGGAAAGGAGTAGCGGCAGGAGAAAACATATATGATGGTAGAGGTAAAGAATTGCACAAGGAACTACAATAATGCAAAAGTTCAGTGGACAAGCTCTCAGAAAGAATGGCAATTGACTGGCATTTATGGATGGTCAGAGACAAAAAAAATCACAAGACTTGTGACTTACTCAAAGATCTCCACCATCTCGTTCATTTGCCATGGTTGGTGGTGGGCGATTTTCAACCTGATAACTGACTACCTAGAGAAAAGTGGCAATCATGGCCCCAAGGTCAGAGAGATGGACATGTTCATACAGGCCCTAGACTACTTTGGTTTGGAGGACTATGGATATTATGGAAGAAATTTCACTTGGGAAAACAATAAGATTAATGGGGATTACACTGAAGAAAGGCTGGATAGGTGATGACTCGATATTTGCACATGTTTTCCCCTTTGTTTCTTGATCGTTTAAGCTTGTATTACCGCTTCTTTGGCCTATTTTACGCTAGGTTGTGTTCCTTTGTCACATTTCATGTTCTAACACATAAATTGAATCACAGGCGCAAGTTTCAAGTCAATCGGAGATCAATTGGCGACTAGGGGGAAGAAACTCGGGCATGACCTGAAAAAGAATGGATTTATACCTCATGTAAGCTTATCACGAGAAGAAAAAGGATGAGACTACAAGTGTCTGGGATCAAACAACACCTAATTAGGAGTCCGAACGAGGGAGAAACGACGAATCAAAGATAGGGGACCCGAAACTGAAAATACCAGGTCAAAATACCCGATAGGGTATTTTGATCAGATCTTAGAAGGCCCCCCGTTTGTGAACCAAAAATACCCGACCAGATATCTGAAAAACCCGACCGGGTATTTCTCCTTTTCCCCAGAAAAGTGACCCAGAGCATTTTGTTGATACCCGACCGGTTCCCTAAATACTCGACCGGGTATTTGGACCAGGTTACGCGAACTTGGGCTGTTAAAGCCTGTTTTGTGCCTTTTTGGAGGAGGGAGCTAGGTTTTGGATCTCAAACACCCAAGGGACGAACCAAAGAGAGAGAGGGCGATTTGAGGGCAGTCTTGGAGTGGAATTGGTGGATTACTTCTCCTTGGAAGCTCGAGGAACAAGCCCGGACTTGAAGACTGATCATCTAAAGATTCTTAGTGCAGTCTCTCTCTTCTCTGTGGAGTAACTTCCCTTCACTTAGGTTTTGAGGAACCCTAGCCATGTTTGTTTGATTGGATGATTGTATGAATACTCTTACTTGATAGTCTTGAGTTCATATTCAATCTATGCATTTTTTTCATCATTCAATTCTACTGTAGTCGAGATTATTGATTCTGCTTTGATCCTATGAGAGCGAATACCTGATTAGGTCAATAGAGCACCATAGATGGATAGTATTGGATCGATTGCTTTAGTCGAGGATTGATTCACTACTTTGTATCGATTGAGAACCTCATTAGATAGAGGGAATCTAGTTCAAAACGCCTTGATTGGTTGTTCTAGAGAAGGATACGTCCCTCTAGGCAATTGCCTCAAGAGGGCCTTGTTCCTTTAGTCGAGACTCAAGGTCTAGTTAAGGATTCTCTGCATTGTGAATGAAAGTGAAACATGTTAGAGATCATCAATCATTAATCTGGCTAGTGGCTAGGGGGAATCATACCTAAGTGAGTTTCCAACCTGTAATTAGATTAACTTTAACTGTAGTTTGTTAGAGTAGTTATAGTTGTTCAATCTTAATCTGGTTTGCTAGATAATGAACTGAAGCTGAGTAATAGTATCTCTAGAGACCAGTGGATTCGATATTTATTACTTGATCCCATATACTGCAGTCCCTTTCACTGGTTACACTTGGCCATTGTTAGGAGTTGTATCGTAGCGAGTCAACAAGGTTGTGGGAACAAAAGAATGGTTGGACTGTTCCCCTAATATGCGAGTCTATCACTTGGAATGGTGTGGATCGGAACACATTCCAATACATATTAGGTTGGATTTAGAAGAAGGAGATATAACCTGGTGATGGAGCTTCAGATATGAGCCTTATTGAGAAAGGTGTGAGGATTGTCGAACAGTAATTGAAGATGGGTGGCTGGCACAGGGGCCTGTAGACATTATGGATAGAATTCAACATTGCGGAGATAAACTCAAAAGCTGGAGCTCTGAAGCTTTTGGCTCCCTGAAAGAAAGGCGAAAGAAAGTCGAGAAAGCATTAAGGATTCTGGAAAAGAGGAAAAGATCCAAAGTTGTGTTGTTGCAAAGAAAGGTGATAGAGAAAGAACATAATGAAATAATCCTACATAAATAGATCAAATGGAAACAGAGGTCTAGCGAGGATTGACTCAAAGAAGGAGAGCAAAATGCAGGCTATTTCCATCGAAAAGCATATGAAAGGAGAAGAAGAAATACAACCAGGAGACTCCAAGATGAAACATGAATTTTTTTTGCAGGCCAACAGGAAGTGACCAACTGTTTAGTCACTTATCTGAAAACTCCGTTTACTGCAGGAACAAGACCAGAGGGTAGTCAAATTCTAGATGTAGTTACATCTAAAGTTATTCCATATATGAATCAGGAGCTTCTATTACCTTTCACTGATGAGGAGATTTATTATGCTCTTAAACATATGGGGCCAAATAAGGCTCCAGGTTCAGATGGAATGCCAACTAGATTTTTTCCAGAAGAATTGGACAGTTGTAGGGCCAGCAGTGAAAGAAGAGCTCAGAATCTATCTAGAGAGTGGTGAGTTCCCCTCGAGTTAAACGACACTCTAATAGCTCTGATACCTAAAACTAAAAAGCCTACAACACCTCTTGAGTTCAGACCAATCAGTCTCTTTAAGGTACTGTATAAGATTATGCCTAAATTTTTAGCAAACAGGCTGAAAAGGGTATTTGACAGAGTCATTGGGGAAGCACAAAGTGCTTTTGTGCCTGGAAGGTTCATCATGGATAATGTACTGGTTGCTTTTGAATGCTTCCATGTTATGAAGCAGAAAAAGAAAGCGAAAAAGGGGCTGATGGCGGCCAAGTTGGATGTCTCTAAAGCTTATGATAGAGTGGAGTGGTCTTTTCTACAGGATATGATGATGAAGTTAGGCTTTGCGGATCATTGGGTTAAGTTGATAATGGACTATATTACAGTCTCATACTCAGTGTTAGTCAATGGACATCAATTAGAGACTTTCACCCCCTGAAAGAGGTTTGAGATAGGGAGAGCCCATATCTTCTTATCTCTTTCTTATGTGTGTAGAGTGTCTGTAAGGTCTAACTGGCAAGGTAGTTAATGAAGGAAAGCTACATGGTTTAAAAGCGTCTGTGATGTCACCAAAGTACGCAAATTTCCTCCTTTTTATGGATTTTCAAAGATTTTCTCTAACTTGAACCAAACTCGAGCAAAATATAAAGATGGAACACGATCAAACAGATTCCAACTCATGTGAAAGGCCAATTGGTATATGAAACCAATCAAACAATCACCCACTCATGACTTAGGCCAATCGCTATTGGGTAGAAGCTCGCCACAACTAGACGCGTTCTCTAGTTGATAAGAGACACGTGAAACCTCTAGAGAACTCTCGACATAAGCTTGAACAAAGAACCAGTTCGTATGAACTTGAAACTTGAAAGTTGATTGATAATAGAATGAATTACAATGAGGAACTCAGCCTCATATTTATAAACTAGCTAACACAAATCTAAAGCTTAAATTGAAAAACAAATCCTACATGTAAAAGGAAAACACACTCCTTAAAAGACAAGGAAAATACCAAGTCAACAACTCCCTAAATTCTAGCCTTCATATCCGCCTTCCCTTCTTGGATTCCTTTCCCACCTTGATCCTTTTCACACCTTGAGCTCTTATTCTCCTCCTTAGCCGAATCCTCTCCTTCCTTGAAGCCCAAGTTGCCTCCATGCTAGTCCAAGAATTGTAGAAGTATAATGGGCTTCCCATGATGTTGGTCCACGTCCAATTGAGCATAATGTCGATCCAAATAAGCAGCAAATTCCGCTCTTTATCTCTTGGCCTGTAAACTAGTAATTGGACCTTCGTGTGATGAATTGGACTTGGATCTGATGACCTCATCAGTCCCTCCCTCTTGAAAACTACTTACTTCATTCACGTTGGTAGGGGTTAGCCATGCTTGAATCGCCTTCACCTTCTCTTCATCGACTTGAACATCATTCGCACTTACTACGAAACCCAGAAATACCACATTCGAAGTACAGAACGAGCATTTCTTAAGGTTGGCATAGAGCTTCTTCTTCCTCAAAGTCTCCACTACTTCTCGCAAATGACCAAGATGCTCCTCCATATTCTTTGAATAGATCAGAATGTCATCGAAGTAGACAACCACGAACTTCCCAATAAAAGCTCTCAACATGTGATTTATCAACCTCATGAATGTACTTGGAGAATTTGTAAGACAAAAAGGCATCACCATCCACTCGTATAATCCATGCTTCGTCTTCAACGCTGTCTTCCATTCATCCCCTTCCTTCATTCGAATCTGGTGATAGCTGGATCTCAAATCGATCTTTGAAAACACGCTTGATCCACATAGTTCATCGAGCATATCATCCAATCGTGGTATGGGATGACGATATTTGATAGTAATCTGGTTGACTGCTCAACAATCAACACACATTCTCCACGTATGATATTTCTTTGGCACGAGAATGACTGGAACCGCACAAGGACTCATGTTCTCTCGAACATGTCCTTTCTCCATAAGCTCTTCAATATGCCTTTGCAATTCCTTCGTTTCCTCTGGATTGGTCCTATAGGCTGCCTTGTTTGGAATAGTAGCCCCGGGAATGAAGTCGATTTGATGCTCAATTCCATGAATTGGTGGTAGCCCCAATGGCGCTTCTTCGTGAAAGACATTGTAAAATTCTTCCAAAACCACATCGCCAATTCCGCTCGAATCATCAACGTCTCCATCTCGCAGTAATAATCCTCTACGCTCTTGGTACCTTGACGCAGAAGTTGTAGGGATTGATGCATCTCTCTACGATGAGAAGTAGGAACAAATCGATCAAGAATAACAGTTCTCATCTCTGCCCACGTCTCAATAGGTGGCTGCCTATTCTTCCTCCTCCTCGTGCTTACTTGATCCCACACATGATGGCATAATCTGTAAACTCGAGTGCTGCCACTTGTACTTTCTTCCTCTCGGAATAGTTGTTGTAGTCGAAGATCAATTCCATCTTTCATTCCCAATCTAGGTAAGCTCCGGGATTCGTAAACCCCCTGAACGAAGGAATATTGACTTTAATGTTCCTCAAATCATCGTCTTCCTCATATTTGACCTCTTCCTCGCGAGGTTGGCCTCGCTTTGCATGTAAACCTCCCAATGGTCGATGTCATCTTGCGTGTTCAATCAAAGGTCGCTGCAGAATTCTTCGATCTCCCCGCTCTTCTCCTTCTCCCCTGCCCCTCTCGGCATTAGGATTTGGTTGTACCTCTTGCGCAGGAGCTTGAGGCGCGGCTAGCCTTGCTTCGACTGTGGTGAATCGTGCATTAATGTCAGCGGCGTTGGCTGCTAGGGTTCGATGAATTTTTGCCAATTGATCCATCATCGCCTTCATTGGATCATCCATTCTTGCGGCACAAGGTAGTGTTTCTTGCGCTCAAAGCTAAGAAGAATTCACCAAGATTGCTTCAAGAACACGTCAAGATTTCCAAGAACCTTCTTCTTCTCCTCCGCGTTTGCAAAGCAGTTAAAATCGGGATTTTACCTAAAATCGAAAATTGGGGTAAAATCGGAATCGTAAAATCGAATCGTAGAATCGTAGGATTTTAAGTACCATATAGAAATTAACATATAATAATATTAATAAGGTAAATAATTAATAATACAAAGACTTATAACCTTTAAAGTGATAATTTTCAAGATTAATGTTCCAAAATCATCATTTTAATTGTTATTTAAAGCGTAACTCAAAATAATTTATGAGGAAGGGATAGAGCTCATGGGGTTTGGCTCATGTTTTTCATGTTGTGTCTAGGTAGTTTAACTCGAGGTAGTATCCCGACATCGTCTACTAAGCATGATTTAAAACTAAGAATAACTGAAATCCAATAAAATAATTAATGTCATTGGTTTGGTACAAATATATTCATTAATCAAATAATTTATTAATAATGATGTTAATTCTTACACACTTACAATATTCTGATAATTGTTTTACCGGTGAGTTAAACAAGGAGAAGGGAAAGGGTTGACCGAACCCTAATTAGTTCTTTTTCTTCTTTTCAAATGGTCTTTTAATAGGAAAAATATATGAGAAGATTCCCGTCATTGCCCTTTCCACCGAAACAGTTCTGCTTCTTTTGAATTGGCTCAAGCTCCCTATTTTGTTCACATAGGATCAAAATCCCGATTTTGGTACGATTTTACGATTTTAATCCCGATTTTGAACGATTTTAAGGTCCACCGATTTTATAGTAAAATCAGGATCGGAATACCTAAGTAAAATTCTAAAATCCTACAATTTTACGATAAAAATCCCAATTTTGACTGCATTGCGCGTTTGAACCGGGCTCTTGATACCACTTGATGTGACCAAAGCATGCAGGTTTCCTCCTTTTTATGGATTTTTGAAGCTTTTCTCTAACTTGAACCAAACTCGAGCAAACGATAAAGATGGAACCCGATCAAACAGATTCCAACTCGTCTGAAAGGCCAATTGGTATATGAAACCAATCAAACAATCACCCACTCATGACTTAGGCCAAACGCTATTGGGTAGAAGCTCGCCACAACTAGACGCGCTCTCTAGTTGATAAGAGACACGTGAAACCTCTGGAGCACTCTCGACATAAGCTTGCACAAAGAACCAGTTCGTATGAACTTGAAACTTGAAAGTTGATTGATAATATAATGAATTACAATGAGGAACTCAGCCTCTTATTTATAGACAAGCTAACACAAATCTAAAGCTTAAAATGAAAAACAAATCCTACATGTAAAAGGAAAACACACTCCTTAAAAGACAAGGAAAAGACCAAGTCAACAACTCTCTAAATTCTAGCCTTCATATCCGCCTTCCCTTCTTTGATTCCTTCCCACCTTGATCCTTTTCACACCTTGAGCTCTTATTCTCCTCCTTAGCCGAATCCTCTCCTTCCTTGATGCCCAAGTTGCCTCCATGCTGGTCCACGAATTGTAGAAATATAAAGGACTTCCCATGATGTTGGTCCACGTCCAATTGAGCATTATGTCGATCCAAATAAGCAACAAATTTCTCTCTTAATCTCTTGGCTTGTAAACGAGTAATTGGACCTTCGTGTGATGAATTGGACTTGAATTTGATGACCTCTACAGTCTCATATTCAGTGTTAGTCAATGGCCATCAATCAGAGACTTTCACCCCTGAAAGAGGTTTGAGACAAGGAGAGCCCATATCTCCTTATCTCTTTCTTATGTGTAGAGGGTCTATCAGCTCTAATTGGCAAGGCAGTTAATGAAGGAAAGCTACATGGTTTAAAAGCATTTGTGAGAGGACCCTCTATTTCGCATTTGTTTTTTGCAGATGATAGCATTTTCTTCCTGAGGGCTACCCCTCAGGAGTGCCAACACTTAAAAGAAATCATAAAATTCTATGAGGAAGATTCTAGCCAAGTGGTGAATGTACAGAAATATGAAACCAGCTTTAGCACTAGTGTGATGGAAAAGAAGCGTTTACTCTTGGCAAACAGTTTAGGAATGAGGTAAGTGAAGAACCATAGCAAGTACCTGGGTCTACCTACTATGATTGGCAGAGAAAAAAGAGTTGTGTTTGATGTCTTTATAGACAATATAATGAAGAAAATTAAACACTAGAAAGGGAAAACTTTATCAGTGGCAGCAAGAGAGGTCCTTATTAAAGTACTAGCTCAATTTCAAGCTACATACACTATGTTAGTGTTTATGGTTCAAACTGGAGTCCTAAATGAAATAAGAAAGGAAATTTCCAGCTTCTGGTGGCGCCAACAGAAGGAGGAGCGTAGAATTCCTTGGAAGGCTTTGAAGAAGGTGTGTAAGCCAAAGGAGGAAGGAGGCATGGGTTTTAGAGACATGAAAGCTTTTAATCTAGCTTTACTGGGGAAACAAGTATGGAATCTCTTCACCAATCCATAATCTCTGGTTGCTAGAATGCTCAAGGCTAAATACTACCCTAACTCTAACATTCTACAAGCTCAAGTGGGAAATAATCCGAGTTACACATGGAGGAGCATTATGGCAGCACATCAACTTGTGCAATGTGATTTGAGATGGAGGATGGCTCGCTCAAGTTAAAATCTGGGGTGATCGATGATGGATAGCAGGAGGGAAGGGTACATACTTTAGAGTTTCAACACCTCCTCTGGAAAAAGGGGAAATAGAGAAGGTCTACAATCTAATTGACCATGAAAGCAGAACTTGGAAGAGTAATCTCCTCCAACATTACCTAAATCTGGAGGACGGGAAGCGAATTACAGGGATTCCTATCCCTAGACAACCTGCAGATGACGAGCAAGGAGAAAAATGGTGTCTACTCAGTTAAATTTGCATACAAGCTTGCTACATGGGGCCTAGCCATCTCACATGAGGAGGTCAATCAGGAGGAGGTCTTGCCGGAGGTGGAGGGAGAGATTGAACACTATGATCCTATGAATTGGAAGAGGCTTTGGAGCCTAAAGATTCCTCTGAAGATTAAAATCTTCCTATCGAAAGTTGTTCACAATATACTTCTTACTGGCAAGAACATCGAGGGAAGGAAAATGGATGTTCCAGCAGAGTGCCCCTTTTGCCATCTGGAGGAAACATAGAACCACATTTTTAGAGATTGTTAATGGTCGATACAGGTATGGCGACCTTTTGTGTTTCGACCCCTATTCGAACTAGAGCCTGAACTATCGATGGGGAGCTGGATGTGTAAAGTCATGGAAAGAATTGATGATGATATCCAAGCTCAACTGTGTATGATTCATTGGATGATGTGGAATGAGAGGAATAATCAGATGTTCAATAATAAAAAGACGGAGGATTGGGAGATTGTGTCAAAGACGATCAGTTTATGGGAGGAGTTCACAGACCAACATCACTAGTCTACCAATGAAAGATTGGAAGAACCATGCACCTGGAGGAGGCCACCGAAGGGCTGTGTGAAGGTTAATGTTGACGCGCCAGTGCTGAAAGATGGAGGGACAGTGCTGGGGGTGGTGGGTCGCGATTCAACTGGGCACTTCGTCATGGCAGCAGTGCGCATGGAGCATAACCCCTGGCCGCTGGAACTGGCAGAACTTCGGACAATTGAATTCGGTCTGGAGACAGGTGTCGGCATCCGGGACTTGTAAAAAAATTGACAGACCACCCATATTTCTGTTGGACTTGTAAAAAAATGAGGCTTTAACCCACTAATAAAATTCCAGGAGATTTCTATAAAAAAAAATCATAAAAAGTAAGAACCTTTTGGCAAGACATCCTGCCAATTGAGTAGCATGTGTGCTTTTATACTACTATACCTCGTGTAAACTATAATTCCTCGATCACTATCACAGGTATTACCCTAATACCAAGAGTAAACATCAACAAGGCCAAAATTCAGCAGTTACATTCACTTTAAAAAAACATGTTAACTTCATTTTTAATCTGCTCAATCATTACAGAGCAGCTCTTCTTTGTTCCAATATGCCGCAAACTACATTTCTCTCTCAAATTGTGCTTATCATAGCATACGGAGACATCCAATAAAATTGGAATGATACAAAGAAGCATGCCCCTACGCTTTCCAATATTTGTTTGATATAGCATTCGCTTATTTTAACTTCTATTAAAGTATTGAGGAGACTATCCCACCTTAACTATATCTAATTTTCATTAATAAAATCTAAACAAGCCTAGCAATTGCAGGTCTAGAGACGAGGCACGCGAGGCCAATAACTTTTTTTTATTACCCAGGAACCTCAACTCCAAGTGTCTCTTCGTGACAGCGGGGTCTACTAAACCTGGAGAGTACTTGCATCAGCAACATTTTCAAAGCCTAGCACCCGATACTAGGGGTAGACAAAGTCTCCAGCACTCGAGGTGCCTCCCGGTACACCGAGTGGTGTACCGGGGTTTGAACCTAAGACCTCACACATCTCAGACCCGAAAGACCACACTCCCGACCAACTCGGCTATGTTACCTTCGGCACGCGAGGCCAATAACTTAAAAATAGGTATAAATCATTAAATATTAAATACCTTATAACTTTCATTTAATCCATGGCAATTTGTAAGTGTTTATATTGTAAATAGGTACATATCATATATCATACATCAACCAACAATCAGTAATACAACTAAATTGTGTCGAGAGAGATATGAACAGTACTGAATTAATAATCACAAATCTAGACTCATAGTAATACAATTGAAATGAAATTGCAGCAGTAGCCCCGCTTATGAGACCAATAATTCAAACGAACCCGCCGCTACCATAGTACAACCATTGGTACTGCAATTCCCCATTTGTCTGCACATAATACAACCCATCTTCTTTAATCCTCCACCGGCAGTGGCTCCCATCGCCACATTTCCTGCTGACAAAGTACCCCCAGAACAATCCGAAGAAGTCATCAGTTACCTGTAGGTAGCACCATACGGCCGGAAACAACACATCCTTCACCGTCCACCACGCCATATCGCCAGGCATCAACGTCCTAATCCGAGGCGTGGACTCAAAGCTGCAAAGGAGGTCCACCGCGTGGTGGACCTCGTTCTCAAATGTCACGTTCACGGTGGGCCACAGATCCTTGGGGACAACGAGAGACGGCAGGAGTAATGTGGTGATGATAACGACCATCTTTGATAGTTGGGCAAATTTGGGTGATTTGTTGCTCTCGTTCATCATGATACCCATGGGGGTTTTGTTGCTGAGTAGTGGATTTTATGAATGAGAAGCTAGTTGGGATGTTCTTGGATAACTCGAAGTCGATTAAGGTCGAATTCGGTGAAAATATGTTCACATGCTCCTTTTTGTTATTTTTTTCTTTTTTTTGGGTAGAAATATTTTTTTTTTGGTTGCCCTAAATCGAGTAGTCAATCAAGACACAAGCAGAAGACTAGGGCTTTGTTGTTTTTCTTCACTAGCTCCCGAAGCATGAAAAAGATTTCTACGTCGATGGAGGTTTATCAAGAGTAATAGTATTCTTAATTGCAACGAGGAAAAAAATGTAGAATGATTAGGAATTTATAAGTATGAATTGGTAGGAAATGTGTGGTTTTGACGATTACGTAATGACAACTTTTAGTTTTTGACTTTTTTCTAACAAACGCGTCTTAAGTAAAGTAGAGGTAAGAGACTTATTAGTTATGAGTTTGTTTCTTCATTCTTATCATCAGTTATCGAAGAGGGGAAGAAAAATGAAGAGTAGACAAAAGTTTTTGGGGAAGGAAAATGATAGCAAAAAACATTGTTTTATGAGAAAAAAATATTAGAAATGTTGAAGGAATAATATATACTTAAAATGTGACATATATGTAATTTTAGTGATAATGTAGTAGTAAATAACTGAAATAGTTTGTTAATATAAGATGGGAGGGGCTATGGTGCTAACACTTTTTTTTGTTAGCACCATACTATAATAGTTTCAACCAATCAAAACATTTCGTTTTGATGACTTCTTTGTGTTTAAGGGTTGACCACAACTAATTACAAATTTTCCATGGAAAGACACGCTTGTCATTTTGAAAAAATATATCCACTGCCCGCCATTTAAGCTCGTGGGTATTACCCGCACCCGCCCCGCTGAGCTATACGGGCACAAAATTAGGCCCAAGCCCATGCGAGTATGGGTGAACCCGCGGGTCACTAGATGCTCGAGAATATCAAACAACCACAGTTCCAAAAGATCAAATCCAACGCAATAACTGAAATGGAAATGAACTGAAAACAAACATTTATAGCATTCAACCTGGTTCCATGAACTTGCAAACCCAGAGCTTGTGAAATCCATAAATAGAACAAAGATAAACGAAGAATAATTGTTTAACTAAGAAGTAAGAACTGAACTGAGGCCCCATGAACCCAGAAAGTGTAACAAAATCCCAGCAACCAATAATCTGAACTAAGAGGTAACAAATCCAGAAACTACACCACAAATGAATGTGTGGTAGTTCAACACAAAATCAAACCTATAGCTAGTAGAGAAAGTACTAAGCAGCAGCAATCGGTCTTACATCAGCAGACCAACAATCCATGAGCATACCAAGAATGCGTCATTCACCATTAATTGTAATTCACCAACTAATGGCTAATGGACAAAAATATGCAATCAGACAGTTTCAAGATATTTTCAGAATTTAACTAAGTAGCAAGCCATTAGTAGGGAAATGTTAGAAGTTCGATTACAAACCTAGAACTAGTCCAGAAGGTTCACTATAAGATCATCTTCATCTCTGAGAGGAGATGAAGAAGTCGAAGAAATCATGGCGCGTCGTGTCATTCCTCGTCGTGGCATACATCCAAGCTTTGTGGAGTACTTGGTCAAGTGGCGCAACCTTCCAGAGAGTGAAGCAACTTGGGAGAAAGAGCTCACGCTTTGGAAGAACAAGGCCTTGATTGAGGCATTCCATCAAGAGGACGCGACGAGGGCGTCGCGAGCATAGGTGGGGGAGGATGTCACATGTGGCAGATGACATGGCACCAACAAGGTGACAACATGGCGGCTGCACATGTGGCGTGTATGGAAGACTAGTAGCATATGGATGCTCCTAGGATTCTCCACCTTAATAGAGAGCTTAATGGTGCACTTATGAGTCACATAATGGGTGACATTTATAGAGTGCATAATGGGGGGACTTAATGGGGTGTATTGATGTAGAGGGACATTATGAGGGGCATTGATGCCTTGTATGAGGAGAGGCCTATATAAGGAGCCATCTCCCTCACTTGTAAATCATTTTATCATTTTTTAGAGTAATACACACTAGAGAGTTCTCCCAATTCCTTTGTCTTTGTTCTCTAGAGCCATCTATTACAAAACAACCAGTTTAGTAATTTCCCAAACCTGATTAACAATTACGAATTCAAAGAGGCTTACCTGTGCTCTCTTCCACCTTTACATCATCCATTGCCATAGCCGAGAACACTCCCTCCATCACTTTCACTTCCGAGGCAGACACTACCGAAGAATGCAAGAATTAGTCGACTTTGAATGAAATAATGAAATAGAAACCATGGCAAGAACTAAATAAGCAGATTAACTTTGCTATTATCATGAATCCAGGTCCTTAATATTATCATGACTTCTACTATTGTAGGATCAACTATGCTGCGATGGGGATCAAGAAGCCTCCCATCAGAACTAAATGTAGATTCAGATGCAACACTCGTAACAGGTACACCAAGTAAATCCCTTGCAATTTCTTGCAAAATGGGATACTTGGCACCATTGAATTTCCACCAACCCAACAAATCAAATTCCAGTGTTCTAGGATGAACATACTCAAGTAGATAGTGATCTAACTCGGTAGTAACCACAGATGTTCTAGTTTTCTTTCTTTGGCTCACATATAGATCAAACTCCATATCAGTGGCCGAAGAACAAGGATGAAAACTAGAAAAAATCGGCGAGTTTTTGGAGGATGTCCTTTGGTATTCAACAACCAAGTCAGCAAGCACAGATCTCACCCTTTCAGAAATAAGATCGATACTAGTAATACCAAATTTACCAGCATAGTACTCAACAATTTTGAATTTGTAATGTGGATCCAACACAACAGCAACGACCAACAACAAATGAATATCATCCCAATGTTTGGAAAACTTATTCCACATATTCTCAGCCATAGAAACGATCATCGGATTAGGGTCACATAACCATTCCACCAATCATAACCTCGAGTCACAAACTTTAGGAAAAAACTGATTCGCCCTTAGGTAGTTTGAACCAGAAAAAACCAAAGTTATGTCCTTGATAACATCAAGTTTGTCAACCAAAACAACAGCAAACTCCCGCTGCTCATTGGTAGGCAGAGAGTCGTATTGAGGTTCCCTTATTTTCAATATAGAAAACACCTCCTTATATGGGATAGCACTAGAAAGCATCTCGTAAGTGGAATTCCACCGAGTGGGACAATCTAAGACCAATTTCTCAGAAACAGGTAGTTTAAGTTGTTGCGAAGTTGCATGGAAAGACTCCACCCTCCTAGGTGTGCATGTCCAAAAGACCACACTCTCCCTGATTTGCTCTATTCCATCTTTTAGAACATCAAGACCATCATCCCTCACAATCAAATTAAGGATGTGAGCAGAGCACCTCATATGAAAAAGTGTCTCATCCCTAATTAAATTAGACAAAAACAGCCTTTTTAACTAGATTGATCATTGAATCATTGGTAGTACAATTGTCAAGTGTAATTGTTGACAATGTACTATCAATGTTCCATGATTTGAGGCATTGAGCTAGCTTTATAGCCAACCTCTCACTAGTGTGTGGGGCAGGGAGGTAACCAAACATTAAAAGATGGTTTCTCAGCTTCAAAAAGTTGTCGATATAGTGGGCAGTCACAGCCATGTAGGCCCTTTTTAGGTTTGTGGCAGTCCACATGTCAGTGGTGGCAGCTATCCTCCCTTTGTTTTTGTCAATGACCTTTTGAATCTTAGACCTCTCTAAACCATAAATAGTGACTATGTTCTTCTTTATGGTATTTCTGGTTTGGACTTTGAAGAGAGGGTTCAAGGTGCAACAAAACCGTTTGAAGTAAAGGTGCTCAACAATAGAAAGAGGATACTCATGCACCCAAAATCATGGGGCAGAGCTCCTTTCTAGACACCTCACTATTAAACTGATTGGTATTCATATTAGCTGTTCCATTGCACTATAGTCAGCACCAAGAACTCTTTGACTCCCATCGTGAATTTTTTTTTTATGAACACATTTGTTCCTGTGAGTCCTAAGATGTGAAGTACCATTACTAGATATCCCAGCCAACACCTTCTAACAGTAGTTGCATTAGCTTTCAATACCACAGAAACCATCATCCTAGTGAAGTGAGGCCAGACATAAGATTTAATGACGTACTAGCACCTAAGGGATGTTGAGGAAGAACATCTTCCTCAGCATTATTAGGATTACTAGGAGGAGGGGAAACATCATCATTATCAAGTGCATTCTCAACGTGTTGGGGTTCCATCTATTTAAGAGGAAGAAATAGAAAAATGTTTTAGAAAGGTGTCCACATCCCAGTTGTGTTCTCTTAATTTAATTCAGATTAGCAGCTTACAACAGTCAACATAAATCCAGTAAACTTCTAATATGTAATCTGCTCAACAGTAAACTTCAATACTAAACAGATTAGCAGATTACATCATTGAGAAGTTTACTTGATTAGAGTAGTTTAGGATTACATATTAGAAGTTTACTGGATTTGAGTTTATTGGATTGGAACTTAATTAAAATAGATTAGCAGGTTAGCATTGAACAGTTTCGAGTAGCATTACAACAGACAAGCATATTACATATTACCCTTTTCCAGATTAGAGATTAACATTCAACAGATTGGTAATTAGCATTCAACAACATTCAGCAGATTATAGATGAGCATTTAGCATATTACAGTTTCGAACTTAAGTACTTAACAGTTTGGATGTGTTCGGTACTTAAGTTTAGCACAAACAAAATTAGGATTACTAGTTTGAAACTTACAATCATAAATTGACCAGTTTGGCTACTAACACTGATGAACTTACAATGGTCGCGATATGAGCTTGAATTGCTTCTATTCCAAGTTAGATTTGTTTGTCCAAAAAGCTAAGTCAACTCACTTGCACAGTCTGAAATTTTGGCTAAGTGTTATGACGAGTTCGGGTAGCCAACTTTGGGAGCTAGGATCTTCCAATTGGGTGGGTGAAAATATGAGTCTAGGGTCTTGTTTTGAAGCTGGGGATCTCCTCTACAAGTTAGGGTGTCTGGCAGATCAAGGGGGAACTCAGAAGGCCATTTTACAGGCTCGACAAGAGGCTGCATCAACACTGGAAAATTGACAGGATTTGTCCAAGTGTCAGACTGTGATCAGGGAAGCCACTTTGAGGCTCTATTTCGAGCAGATGGTATCAAATCAAGGGAGGATCTTTACACCACATGAAAGTGTGTTTGTTAGTCTACAAAAGAAAGATATTGGCTGGGTAAATGAAGGTCGGGAAGGTCGTGAACGAGAGGCTCAAATATTCTATGGAACCTGTTTGAGAAGCAGTTTACTTAAGCTAGAAGAAATGGTAGTATGGACGAGTTTGGACTCCTTTTCAGTTCGGGACTGTTACCTTAGCCATATTATAGTTTAATTAGCTTTCCTTGTTCGTTTGTAGTTTAATTAGGTTTAAGTTTATCTATTTAAAGGCCTAGAAACTCCATTGTAATAGTTAGACATCAATAATCAAAGAACTAGTTCATTGAGTCTTTTGCTCAAAGATTTGTCCATGTTGTGTGATTGGTTTCCAGCGACGAGCGAGCCTCTGTATCAATTGAGTCATCACCTCAATAGTGGTCAGGTTACTACCTTGAATTTGGTTGAGCCTCTTCCCCACGAGTGGTGTCGAAGTTGCACTCCGAACCATCTCTTTTCCCCTGTTTTTTCTTGATCCATTATGTTTCGTCGCTAACAAGTTAGGAAGGTTGAAGTTTGTGAGCTTGTGACGACAAGCCTGGTTATTTGGAGCTTATCAAGTGGTAATCAAAGCCTAGTTCTACTTAGTGGTGTTTCACGACGTCGTCAACGGAAGGCGGCGCCGGTACAACGAGCTGGACCAGGTCGAAGAGTCAAGTGGATTGTGACCATGCTACTATTATGTTAACATAACAGGGGAAGAAGAAGAAGAAGTCTGCAAACACGTCGTAGGTTGCGATTGAAGACGATCCAACCATGGCGGAGCAGGCTAACACCGCAGAGTTGCTTCGCACAATTATGGCATAGCATAACGCTGCGTACCAAGCTCAATTCAACAACTTGAATCGGCAATTGGCCGAACTCACGACAACGGTGAACGCCCCTGTCTAGCCAAGGGATGCGCAGGGGAAGTTCGAATGCCTGAACATCAGCAAATTCAGGGAAATTTCGAGTTTCGACCACCAGACGCAGGGCAAGGGAACAACCTTACTAATCTAAGAGGCATCAAGCTATAAGTGCTATCGTTTTCTAGTACGAACAACGCCTCTGTGTATCTGGACTGGGAAAGAAAGGTGATGTTGTTTTTTCAATGTGGAGATTATAGCAAAATTCAGAAGGTGCTCCTTGCGACGTATGAGTTCACCAACTACACCACACAATGGTGGGAGCATACCCAGCTCCGCCGTTGGAGGAATTTACAACTTGAAATCATGGTGTGGACGGAGTTGAGGGGTCTATTGCGCGAAAGGTTCGTGGCGGGATACTACCAACGCGACCTGCATGAAGCATTGCAGCAACTACGACAGGGGTTCAAGTCCGTTGATGAATATTTTAGAGAATTAGAGCTCCTTATGATGCGCTGACATCTGGGAAGACAAAGAAGCCACCTTTGCCAGGTTTCTTCATGGCATGAATCATGAAATTCGGTTAGAAGTTGAGCTACGACCCTTCGTCGAACTGGAAGAAGTTGTTCACCTTGCGATTGAGGTGGAACGACAGCAACGAGCAAGTGCGGGAAGAAGGTACTCTAAGTCTGTTCCAGAACACACCCCTGCAATTAATCCTGAACAGACCAGGTTGGAGGGAGCCAAATTCGCACCCCGCACTACTGCTCTGGTGTCCCACGAGAAGCCGGGCTGATCGATGAGTAGCATCCAATGTTTTAAGTGTTTCGGCAGAGGCCACAAGGGCAACCAGTGTCCAAATAAGAAGGCCTTGGTGCTTCAGGATGGGAAAGTCATTTCCGAAGATGAAACAGTGGAGGACAGGGAAGAAAAGGGTGAATCCCATTCTGAAATTGACAAGTCCATAGAAGCTTAAACTCCTCCCACAGGCAAGCTACTCGGGGTAAATCGTCGAGCTCTTACTCAGGAATCTCGCGCTGACGAAGAACACTGAGACAACTTGTTCCACACTCGTTGTACGGTTAAGGGTAGACTACTTTTCGTCGTGATCGATGGGGGCAGCTATACTAATGTTGTGAGCTTAGATGCTGCTAAAAAGCTCGGGTTAGGCACGATCAAACACCCTCAACCTTATATCCTTCATTGGCTAAATGAATATGGCACCCTCAAAGTGAACAAACAGGCCAAAGTACGTTTCAAAATCGGCCACTATGAGGACGAGCTTTGGTGTTACGTAGCTCCGATGCAAGCTACTCACCTACTGCTTGGGCGACCATGGCAGTATGATTAGCAATCCACGAAGGAATGACCAATTACTACCGGTTCAGGCTGGCAAACCGCAAGTTCTTGCTTAAACCGCTATCGCCGGCCAAAGTCCACGCCGATCAGCAATAAATGAAGGTGAATTGGTGCAGGGGAAAGGGAGATGAAGCTGGTTTGATGACTCGAAGGTTGATGTTAACAGCTCTAGGGCGAGGAGGACCGCACCAGCCGCCAGAGAATTGGGTGCTCTGCTCTTCGGCGACGGAACAGGGCAGGAGAGAGAAGCTATTGGTCGGAGCAGCTGGCACCACCGCGAGCTTTGCCAATGCCGCCGAAACATACCCCAAGAACCTGGGAATCTCCTTCGAAGGCGAAAGTGACTCGAACGCGCATAAGGAAGAAGGGAATTCGTGTGAATGGATTGGGATGCTCGGGCATGAATCGATCCCAATGGACTCGGCATAATCATTGCTACCATTCTTGGAACCGAAACGCCCAAATTGAAGTCAAACATTCTGGTTAAGTCGTTTTTGAATGTTTGCGTTGGCAGGAATGGACGAGGAGTTGGGTCACCACGAACGACGACGAGTCGGGACCCAATGCTAGTTGAGGAATTCGATTGGAGGTGTAGCCAACCTCGCGGGAGCAATGAATTGTCTTGGCGAGACCTGAATCGAAAAGCCCCAATTTCTTTGCTCAAGAACACTGTTTTTGAATGGCAGAAAATGGAGTTTGGGACGCCATCTTTCGACTCGATTTGGACTCAATTTTGTGCAGATTTTGAGAAGAGGACAGAACCAGCTTTGAGGGCAAAGCTTTTTTGAATTGCTTCTATTCTAAGTTAGATTTGTTTGTCCAAGAAGCTAAGTCAACTTACTTGCTCAATCTGAATTTTTGGCTAAGTGTTATGATGAGTTCGGGTAGCCAACTTTGGGAGCTTGGATCTTCCTATTAGGTGGGTGAAAATATGAGTCTAGGGTCTTGTTTTGAAGCTGGGGATCTCCTCTACAAGTTAGGGTGTCTGGCAGATCAAGGGAGAACTCAGAAAGCCATTTTACAGGCTTGACAAAAGGTTGCATCAACACAGGAAAATTGGCAGGATTTGTCCAAGTGTCAGACTGTGATCAGGGAAGCCATTTTGAGGCTCTATTTCGAGCAGATGGTATCAAATCAAGGGAGGATCTTTACACCACATGAAAGTGTTTGATTGTCTACAGAAGCAAGATATTGGCTGAGTAAATGGAGGTCGGGAAGGTCATGAACGAGAGGCTCAAAGATTCTATGGAACCTGTTTGAGAAGCAGTTTACTTAAGCTAGAAGAAATGGTAGTATGGACGAGTTTGGACTCCTTTTCAGTTTGGGATTGTTACCTTAGCCATATTATAGTTTAATTAGCTTTCCTTGTTCGTTTGTAGTTTAATTAGGTTTAAGTTTATCTATTTAAAGGCCTAGAAACTCCATTGTAATAGTTAGACATCAATAATCAAAGAACTTGTTCATTAAGTGTTTTGCTCAAAGATTTGTCCTTGTTGTGTAGTATGGTTTCCAGCGATGAGTGAGCCTTGTATCGATTGAGTCATCACCTCAATCGTGGTCAGGTTGCTACCTTGAATTCGGTTGAGCTTATTCCCCGCGAGTGGTGTCGAAGTTGCACTCCGCACCATCTCTTTTCCCCTGTTTTTCTGGATCCATTTTGTTTCGTCACTAACAAGTCAGGAAGGTTGAAGTTTGTGAGCTTGTGACGACAATCCCGGTTATTTGGGGCTTATCAGGTCGATTGACCAGTTTAGCATATTACAGATTTCACCCTTTGGTTTACTTACAACATAATAAATTTGACAGGTTTAGGTTTAGCTATGAACAACCAACTACAAGCTAGGGTCGACGACATACCTAAGTAGACTGCAGTGAAGCACCAGCTGCTTGATGAGATTCCTCAACATAGAGGAGAAATCTGCAAAAACACAAGCAGGCAAAATTAGTGTTTCTGATTCAGGTTTAGCTACGAACAACCAACAACAATCTAGGGTCGACTTACCTATGCAGACTGTAGTTTAAGTACCGGCTGCTTGATGAGATTCTAGCACAAAAAGGAGAAATCTGCAAAAGCAGAGAAGCAAGCAAATTAGTGTTATTGATTCTGAAAGACTAAGCAAGCACCCGCAACAAATCATCAAATGAACTACAGTATGCTATACTTACTGAGAATGACAAATAAGCAGTGGGGTTTCGAAATCTGAAAGGCTAGGATTTCTGGAATTAGGGTTCGAAGAACTACAGATGAACAAAACGAAGAAGTGAGTCTCCTATTTATACACGTTTAAGCAAAAATCGACTAAGGAAAGAAAGCATTAAATACTTATCTCGATATGGGAAAGAACTCCTCTGCATGCACGATTCGAAGGCGATTTGCGTCGATTGAGACATTTTAGGTGACTGAGGGCTTGATTAAGGATTAGCTCTGGGGTTATTGGCGTGACATCGTCGATTTACTAGAGAAATCAGTAGAGAAATGAGGAGAAATCATCGGAATCGAAGAGATTTGGGCAGAAATCGGTGATTCCACTTGATAGAGTTGAGAGAAAATCGGGGATGAGGGCGGCGGGGTGTTGGTGAAAATGATGTTTCCAGACCCTAACCCTAAAATCGACGTTTATATATGCAGTACAAAACGACGTCGTTTTGTTATCGGGATGGATACGTGGCGGGGATCGCTGAATCGTCCCTAGCCCGTCACCGTAATCCGCAGGTCGCAAGTCTACCTGTCACTGTCAACAAGCCCATTTTCGCGGATTTCAGCCCACCACTGGCGTGCGGGACCCGGGTGATGCCCATGGCCCGCGGGCCCATTTCCATCCCTATAAAACACACTAATTTAAGTAGTATTAATTTTATTAATACTTTCTACGTAAAAAACTATCTATTAAAAAAAAGATAGATATTTAAAATATAATTTATTTATTAAATTAATTTTTCGATACACCGAATACGTCTCTCATTACTTCTCACAAATTTAACTGCAAAGTTGTTTACAACGATAAGAATGATTAGCATGAGGTTAGCAGTCTAACTCACCGAAATTTGTTTCGATAAATTACTTGTAATCTTAACCGTAGTTTTTGTAAAACAAAGGGGGAAAGTTAATCTGCTAACTTGAAAATTCGTTAGCAGATACTAACTGATATCCAAAATACATGAACTAGTATCCAAGTACTAAAGTATCTAGAGAGCACAGACTAGTATTCAAAGTTTGCTAACTGATATCCACCATGAATCAACCATTATCCCAAATTCATAAACTAATATCTAGACAACATAGAATAGTATCCATATAACACATAATTAGTATCCCGATAACACTTAAGAGTATCTAGATAACACATAAGAGTATCCATATTGAATACTAGTTGGTTGATTGTGGATATTAGTTGGTATCTGCTATCTGGATACTAGTTTGTGATGTTTTGAATACTAGTATGTGTTATCTAGATACTCAGCAGACTTGGATATTAGTTCATATATTTTGAATATTAGTTAGTATATACTAACGAATTTTCAAGTTAGCAGAATTAGGGGTGGCTATTTGGACCGGGACCGGATGAAAAACCGGAAACCGGACCGTATAACCCGGACCGAGACCGGACCGGGACCGGATAGTAAACAATCCAATCCAATCTTTGGGCTTAGATTTGAGGTAAAAAACCGGATAAAGACCGGATAAGAGAGCTCAACATCCAAAACTTAAGGGTAATTTGCATAAACGGTCACAAACCTTTGCACTTAGTACAAAACTTAACCAACTCCTCACCCTTTTAGGCCTTAGGCCACTCAAATTCCCACAATCTCAATATAAAACCAAGACCGAATTGGGACCGGACCCGGTCAAGACCGGACCGGATCATGACCGGACTGTATCCAATCCAATCTTCGGTCCTTATATTTTCAAAAAAACCGGACTGGACCGGATCAATTTGGGCCAATTTAACCGGACCGGACCGTATAGCCACCCCTAAGCAGAATAACTAGGCTGAAAACAAAGAGCAGCGAGAAGTAATTTGCTCTAAATCCACCCAATTCAGGACGTTGGGCCAAACGCCCATACTGGAATCACAGCTTTGAGCCAACTAAGATAGTCAAAAGCCCATCAATATAGCTGACTTCGAGTCCAAATTATCTTCTTCTCCCTTCTTGTCTCTCTCCTCGGCAGTCTCACCTACAGTGGCGAAAGAAAAAAAACGAACACAGAAAAAATGGAGGTCGCCATAGCAGCAGCTTCAAGCATTGCGATTCCGAAGCTCACCTCATCTTTCCCAGCAGCTACTTCCAGGCCAATTCACCGCAACCGAGCTCTTTCATTCTTCTCCTCGCCTTCTTCGTCGACTTCTTTGTCGGCAAGCACTGTCTCTCCCTTCTCGTCCGGCGCCATTGGGGAATCGTATGGAATTGGAAGCAAGCCCGACGCTCTCTATCCAGCACCAATTCCAAGCTCTAAGGCCAAACGAAGCGTTGTCGTCATGGTACTGTTCTTTTCCCGTTTTGCTGACGAATATTGAACTAAAGGGATACCTTGATGAATTTGCAATTTTGGTTAGTTGGGATATTGAATTTCGATCTCGTTAAGGTCTAAGAAAGCAAGTAACAAAGCAGGCTATGGTGGAATGCTAGACAATGTTTATGGTCGGGAACTTTAAAGGAGTATATATTGGTGAATAGGTTCTGGATATGATTGTCGAACACTGAAAACTGGATGTAAGACAGTGTTCCATTAACTAGAATGCTTCCAGTTTGGATAATGAAGTGTCAAGGGGGATGGTGGATACTGGATAGCTGTATAGTCGAAGTAACATGTATTCCGTATGGAAGAACTGGAAGAACACGGCAGTTAGCCTGCTTTCTCTAAAGAAGAGATTTCCAATGCTTAGAGTACCTTTAGAATAGGAAAGAGACCATATTTTTGCTGCCATCCTTGAAAAAATTTAAATTTTATGTAGCCATTGCAAGTCTGAATGACAAGGCTATTGGCCTTTTATTACTCTGGAAGTTGTTACTTTGCGAGTCTACTTGTGACTTCAACTTTATATCAGATTGAGTGACTTTGGGAGTTTTTAGCTAAAAATGTTGTTAGGAAGTATTGGGAGTCTGGTCATAAACATTCAGAAACATATTTTACTCATGTAGCACACATACTGGAGCTACATAGTCTGTTTTGCTGGAATGATGTCTACTGTTGGTACATCTTCAGGATAATAATGAAGGTTTCATGTGATTATTCCATAAAAAATTTCTGCTTCAGTGAGTTTCTGTATTCTTACATGTTTACCGTATCATTGTACATTCCTCTGGTTATAACTACGTTGTCGCGCGTTTCTCTGTACAGGTTATTCCTTATACAAGGGGAAGTGCGTGGGAGCAACCTCCTCCCGATTTGGCGTCTTACTTGTTCAAGAATCGGATTGTTTACCTGGGCATGTCCCTTGTTCCTTCCGTCACCGAGTTAATACTTGCAGAATTTCTTTACCTTCAGTATGAAGATGAAGAAAAACCTATATATCTGTACATCAACTCCACAGGGACAACCAAGGCATTCTCTTCTTCTCCTTAACATCCTAACCTTTTGTTTCTCAGGGTCTTCTTATTACGCTCTAAATATTGGCTATTTCTAGATGTAATATATTCAAATGGTATATATACTATCATAGTCCTTGTATATTTCTGTCATTTTTAGCATAGTGTTCAGAAGCTAAATTAGATTAGCATCGTAAGGTATCTTGACCTTTTCTTCCGAGTTCCTTGGTTATAGAGATGAACTACATCGGCGGCTTCTGCTTCTTGTCTGCTAAGAAATGGATACTCATGACATTGAGTTAACCTTTCTATGGCCTGCTCCTGATGAAATCTCTAATTCACAGCGCAAGGAAATATCATAGCTGGGTTCCTTGGCTTCCTCCATTTATTTTCTGTTGTAACTTTATTCACTAGGAACCTGAATTTGATGTTTCCATAGGTTTGTGAAAGAGAAAATATCAAATGATCTTGACAACGAACAGACCCGTTTTCAAGAATCCTTCTCTGCATTTCGCGTAATTATCATTACACCTGTTTATGCCCAAGAATGCATATAGAAATGTGTGCATTCATAGAAAGTCATGAAGAAATATTATTGTCGTCCTGAAGTAATGTTTCATGCAAAAGTTTGGTTTACATGTCATTTGTCTTGTTAACTTCCTTCGTTCTTTTTTCAGGGTGGTGAAAAGCTGAGTTATGAGACAGAGGCCTTTGCTATTTATGATGTTATGGGGTAATGATTCTTCATGCTCTTACTGATTGATACTTCTTTTGATTTATATCTACACAATCCTTAGTACATCGATGCTTCAAACTGTAATCTCGTCTTCTTGATGTGCTATTGTATGATCATGATTTCATTTTTCTTCCTCCGTTTCTAACAATATGTTGTGTTTTGTATTATCTAGTCGATTATAGTTGTTTCTTTATGCATGCATGCAATTATTTTGATCTTAAATGACTAATGTTCTGCTTCAGGTATGTAAAGCCACCGATATTCACTCTCTGCGTTGGTAATGCTTGGGGAGAGGCTGCCTTGCTATTGGCTGCTGGTGCAAAAGGAAACCGTTCTGCATTACCTTCGTCAACTATCATGATTAAGCAGGTAAATAGAGATAATAATGGCATTGCTATCATTTCTTTGGGTTGTATTATCACTATCTTGCTTTTGGCTCATGTCTATACTGAAGTTTACCCTCCTGTCTACAGCCCATAGGGAGATTTCAGGGCCAAGCTACAGATGTTGAACTTGCAAGAAAAGAAATGAATAATGTTAAAGCAGAACTGGTGAGCCTCTGATGACGTTTCACAAGTTATGATAATGATCCCCTTGCTTTCAAATTCTTAACATGCTAATCTCATTTGTGGGATAATAAAGTATTAGTGCTGGACTACTTGTAAAGTTTCCATCTTCCCAAGTTTCAGCTAGTTGGTGGAACCTTGTGCTCATTAGCCAGCCCATCTGTGAATTTTTCTTTGTCCAGGTCAACCTCTTTGCAAAGCACATTGGGAAGACATCTGAACAGATTGAAGCTGATATCAGCAGGCCAAAGTACTTTAGTCCAGCTGAGGCAGTTGAATATGGAATCATAGACAAAGTACTTCAGCTTACCCAGTTTTTGGTTTAATATATAGGCTTTATCTGTCATATGGAGTAGCTTACCTTTCTTAATAACTTTTTGTGGCATTTAGGTCTTGTACAATGAAAGAGGCAGCGAAGACCGTGGAGTTGTTTCTGACCTTAAAAAGGCACAGCTGATATAATTGCTGGTAGATGATGTCAGTGGGTTTTAACAAGTGTGAGGTAACATGCAATCGCATGTCAGTCATACAAGTTCTTATTCCGAATTTTATTTTAGGGAAATATGGCTGCCTTAAGATTCAAACCTAGGTTTAGTTGAATGTTTGTCATTCTAAATACTACTTGGCCAATCCTTTGGGTTTTGGTGGGTTGATGTTTAACAAGCTTTACTTAAATGGATTAGAACTGTTTACGTAGAGAACATGTACTCTCAATGAAGGGTTGGTACCTAGCCTTTTTATATTAATTTGATTGGTACTTCAGTTAGGTCCTTGCTATCGAAGTGGTAAGTAACCCGTCCTGTTTAACTAATTGGGTACCATGTTGTCTTTCCTAACTAGTTGATTGTCATATAGTAATAGAAGTGTTTTAAGTACAAAGAAGCTGCCCAACTTTGTCCAAGAGAAGATTGGTAAAGGATTTTATTGTGGACGAATCATTTAGCACTATGAAAAATGAAATGAAAGTGAAAGTACCAATTAGTCGGATAGAACATCAATTTTTCAGTAAAATTATTGTGAAGAAACTAAGTAATCAGAACTGATAGGTTTTGCTCACTTTTTAAACACAGTTGTAGTGAAGTGATCAAACGGTTGGGAACCAAAGGGCTAGCTTTGTTATTGAATTCAGATGCATAAAGTTCTGGGCTTGTGCTACCGTTTAGATCCAACCCACTAGTTGGTGCTTTGGAATAGCAATTGAAATAGTTTTCTTAGAAACTTAAGGGTAAAAAGCCTCATCAATTGTAGTATCGACTGGTGGCATAAAGGTACAATGTTTTAGTTAGTATAGCTTCCCTTCTTTGGTTCAGCCAAGGAAGAGCACCACCTGTCTGGTAAAAGATGTAGACAGCCCTGAATTAGGTTACATCGTCAAGCACTGGGCAATTGTCTGTGTTATTCTGTTCTTTGATTATCAAGGTACTTGTTCTATTAATGGTGAGACTTCCCCATTACTATTGGTCCATCTGTTGCACAATTCTTTCCCGTATTTGATTTAACCTGGCGCTTCTTGATTGTTCTGTGTTAGATACTGAGAAAAAAGAGGCAGCATATTTAGTGGTAGTGTTTATGACTTATTGATATTTCTTTCTTTGCTTGCAAAAATGTATGAAGATGATGCCAAGTTCTAAGCAGCTCTGTAGAGATATGAACCGTACACATAGAAAGAACACTCAGCACCAAGTCAAAGTTGAGTTTGCTCTTTATTATTTGCTTGAAAGTGGGATATAGCTATTTAGATTGATACTCATACTTGCACAAAGCCCCATTATTATTATTGTGTTGGCCACTGTTTTAGAGTTGGATGGTGCTGTTAGTTAGGGCCTTTTTTATTGACACTTGTACGATGTATTGCCAATACTATAGCTTGCCTGCTCTAGTGGTTGTCACCATCGTACAGCAAATTGTGTTCAATTGATCTGTGGGTTTAAGCATAAATTGGGGAGTGGGTCAGTCGATTCACATTGTACTGAATCGACATTTGGATTGGACTCGACCTTGAACCGATGCAATTTTAAATCTAGTTTTGGTTTCGATTCTCATATGCAAGTTAATGATGAAGACTAGAGCCATGTCAAACATGTTTGGTTTTGCTGCCTAGGGCTGAAGCTTCGGAGTTTGGAAGGTGCAATGCTAAGAGAAGAGGCAAGCGAAGAAGCTTTTCCAGCAGCAGTGGAGAAAAAGGCTCGGGAGCTACCTCCCCCTTTGTTTTAAGTATACCTGGGAATTGGTGGTGGGGAAGCATTTGTGACCACAATGTACAATGTTCTTCACATTTCCTCTTTCTTCACTCTGTATCCTTAGTTTCAACACTTGTCGAACTGACATTGAGGCTTATTTCTACCCTTGCTTCAATCTGTAGTATTTGTTGTTGAAGCTTTAGATATGATTGAATTACTCAGTAATCATGTCATTATTTCGTAATCAATCAATCAGCAGCAGGTGGTTGGTTTAGTGGCAGTGCAGTTCTTTATTGCTGTGCTGAGTCGTCTTCCTGAACTTGCAATATTTGTATTGAAACAAGTTGCTGCCAAGTGCAAAATGGACGATGATAAAAAAAAAAAAACAAACAAATCGAGTCTACCTACCCCAATTTCTCCACAATCCCCAAACAAAAGAAAACCTAAACATGGTTTTTATTTGGCAATATCTATTTTTTACCCAAACCTTTTTCAGATTCTTTTATTTTAACCAAACCTATTGAATTACTAAAAATTATCCAAACGTTAACTCTCCGTCAACTTTTCTGTTAGTAATGCTGACTAGGTATGACCATAATGAGTTGACTTCCTACGTGGCGGTCAGAATATCATCATTTACTATTTTTAATAAAAAGATTATCAAAAAACAAAACAAAATCCCACCTCTCACGTGGACGAAATAAGTAACGGTAACAGAATGAATGCCCAGACTTTGATAAATTATAATACGTTTGGATAATAAATAGAATTTCTATAGGTTTGATTAAAATAAAAGAATCTGAAAAAGATTTGGGTAAAAAATAGACATTGCCCTTTTTTTTTTTTTTTTGACAAAGGGACATTGTATTTCATTTGCTTTGAAGCCAATTGTTACAGAAGTGGGGAAATTACATCAAGAATCTGTACCCATTGGGAGGGTAGTGATCTCTTGGCACATGACCTAGCAAACCAATCTGCTTTACAATTGTTCCTACGCCTAACATGCTTAATCCGAACCAAAGGGTTGGAACCCAAAATCTGTCTAATGGAGCCAATCCACGCTGCTGCTTTCCAGGGTCAAGACCCCGGGCTTTCATGAATGGCATTAACAAGGGGGAGACAGTCGGATTTGACGAGGCAAGGAGAGGAGAGGCTGGTTGCTAGACGCGCGCCCTCCAGAAGCGCCTTTGCTTCAGCTTCAAGCGGGGAAAAACAATGCATGATCTCAGCTCTACCATCACTCACTTGACCGTGGCTGTTCGAGACAACAACGCCATAGGCCGCCTCCTGTGACTCACTGAAGAAGGAGCCATCACAGTGTATCTCAATATCATGAGTACTTGGCGGTGGTGAAGAGGGATTCGGTATGTGAATGAGCTGAGGAGCAGGTGGAATTGGCTTCTGTTTTCTGGGGCAGGAGATCCAGTGGAGATGTGACCCATTTCCTTAAAAAAGCCTATGTTGTTACATACATTTCAGTGCCATGTTCGAGGTGGTTGACACGCTGAATTTTTTTAAAAAATGTTATAGATTTGAGTGGGGTAATTTTCGGAACAAATAACTCTTATGGTATATGATTCAGTGAGTAGATCATTGAATGTGGATTGGGTCTGGACAGGAAAAATTTTGTACTAAAATCATTTTGTAGCGATCTCGTCTTTCTTGAGTATGTCCGATTAATTTCAATTTATGGAGTATTTTGTATGAGTATTGTCTAATTAATTTGAATTTATGGAGGGTTTTCTATGTGATATTGTGGAGTTTACTGTATGTTTAGTCACTAAATCGTGTCATGTTTAGTCACTAGAAAAATCACGTAGTACCACTTGCACTATAATCAACACATGTATGCAGTCCATTGTGCCTGAAAACCAAGTGGTCAAAATGCCTTAAAAAGCAGAAAGTCGGCATGTAAATATATCATAGCAAAGGTGGCAGCAGCTGCCTTAATAGTAAAGGAGTGGCCAGCCATTCATCAGCACCTATAAATATGAGCCATAAACCTCTAATTCCCCACATCCCTCCCTTTCTACTCTTTTTTCTTCATCCACCTAAGTACGTACCTTGCTCTCCATATTGCTTTGCAGAACTATGGCTGGGTTTGCACTTGCTGCTTTTGGGTTTGGCCTTGTGGTAGCAATGCTATTGCCTGGACTAGGCCTTGGGGATGACTTCGAATTCGTCTCCACAAGAGCTACTTACTATGGTAGTCCTGATTGCTTAGGGACTCCAAGTATGTTTCCATCTTGTAATCTAGCATTGTTATATTTTTATTTGATTGATTCGAAACTATATGGGAAGCAGTAACTGAATATGAGTTGATATGTTTGAGCTAGTCTGATTCTTGCTTGTGTTCTTCCGTTTTAGTAGATATAATATTGTATTAGTAGTTTTCTATCCCGGGATGAAAAAGTTAAGCGTAAAGATGGTCGAAACTTTAAGCAAAGTAAAATTTTTTTATATGCATTTAAGTTGGAGTGTAAAAGTGTCATTGTCAACTAAACACCAAACTTAGTTATTTCTCGTTCATTTCACATGCATATTACTAGTTATCTTCGTTACAATTGGACTCACTATCAGTATTTTCTATGATTGATTACCGATCTTGTTGGGTTTCAGCGGGAGCTTGTGGCTATGGTGAATTTGGACGGAATGTTAATGACGCTAATGTAGCTGGCGTGTCAAGACTTTGGAAGAAAGGTACAGGATGTGGCGGTTGCTACCAGGTAACTCAATATAATTTAGTCAATACCTGTTTTAATTTAGAATTCCAATATCTTATAAATACTAGACATGAGTATTAATTAAAAAAGAAGTGTATAGTATAACTTCAAAAGTATCTAGTGCAAGCAATTATTGGCTCATAGATGTATATAAGATCAAAACTGATGATGTGGTAAATAAAGTTGGTAGGTATGCAATTAATTAATTAATTAACCTCCCACTAAATAATAGTGTTTTATTTCCTATAAGTTCCTCATTAAACTAATGTATAGTCCCAATTGAGTTAGTCTTGTGCAATAATTAATAATGATATATGGTTTCATCAATTGTTGATTTTTCAGGTAAGGTGCAAGGCGCCAAATGTGTGCAGCGACGACGGCGTGAACATAGTGGTGACGGACTACGGCGAGGGAGACCACACGGACTTCATCCTCAGCCCACGCGCCTACGGGAGGATGGCGCGTCCCAATTGCGCGCCGGAGCTGTACAAGTACGGCGTGGTGGAGGTGGAGTACAAGAGGATCCCTTGCCGCTACGCCGGCTACAACATCGTCTTCAAAGTCAAGGAGCACAGCAAGTACCCCGATTACCTGGCCGTCGTCCTCCTCTACCAAGCCGGCCAGTACGACGTCACAGCGGTCGACATTTGGCAGGTTTGTTCCTTCCTACCACCTATACATACATACTTAGTGTTGGAATTGTAATGACGACGACAACAAATGTTGATCAGTACAACGTTTATTAATTGGATTGCCAGGAGGATTGCAAGCAATGGAGAGGGATGAGGAGGGCGTACGGTGCCGTTTTCGACGTGGTTACCCCACCAAAGGGCCAACTCAGAGTGAGGTTCCAGCTGGTGAGCAGCGTGGAAACGACCTGGGTGGAGTCCAAGACTGCCATTCCAGGGGAGTGGAAGGTTGGAGCTACTTATCCTAACATCACTATAAGGAGGTTCTCCCTCCACGCCTACTCAAACTCCCTTTTCCTGGCTTCTGCGCAGTTCACGGAAGGACAATATGGTCTTTCATTAAGCATGCGACGGAATTATGAGCTGGACCTCTAGCCCTGCTACCACATTCTCCCACCCTGACCCACTGGCCACTACGTTCAGTCCTTCCCAAATTTTCATTTGATTATTACAATTTTTTACTCCCTAAAAAACAATTGGATTTGGATGCATTTATTCTGGCATCGAATCATTATTACTGTATGTATGCTCGGTTCCATAATTGCCTTCTCCAATAGAAATAGTAAATAGTATCCAATATATTGATTACTGGGTAGTGGGTAGTTAATATTTTTTAGCCAAACTTTGACGGTTTTAAAATATTATCCAAATCTTTAAAAATACTAAATATTAGTCATACTTTTTATAACAGAGGAATTTTACAATGCTTTAAAGCATTGTTGCTTTAGTTTTTGCTTTTATGATACAATTTGAAGTTGTACCTTTAACATTATGATACAACCTTAGATTGTACCTATAGACATTTTGTACAATAACATAAAGGTACAACTTTAGCTTAGTTTGTACCATAAAGGGATTTTACAAAAGAGTATAGGTACAACTTCAAATTTGTAAATTTTACGTCATGGTACAACTTCAAATTGTATTTTAAAGCACCAATATTTTAAAGCACAGTAGAAGTGCTCTTCATAATATAAAATTATAAACATTATCTGTTCACGATAGCCTTAACAGAATACACGTAAGCTAATCGTCATTCCACGTGTTCGACACATAAGGGCCATGTCAATTAATTTTGTTTTAATTTTTTTGAAGGGCAAACACTATTTTGTTAGCTATACCTTTGAGAATACAAAATATTATCCAAACCTTTGAGAATATGAAATATTAGCCAAACCAAACCACCATATGCATCAACAGCCATTGCCTCCGTCTTCTCTCAAAAGTCAATCGAGGAATGTGGGTATAATAAACCTAATTTAGTAGGCGATTTCGATTTTCTCTTCCAATCTCTCAACTGTGCTTCTCAACGGAGACTACTCTGTTGTTGTTACTATTGAGGAAATAGACGAGTAGCCGCTGGTGATGGAAAATGGGCCTCTACGTCAGAGTAGACCAAAGGGAGATCGAAATCTCTGGTGGAGACAGTAATTTATAACCCTCCGTTTTTATAATGAAAAAAAAAATTAATTGACATGACGCCGATGTGTCAAACATAGGGCTAGCGATTAGCTTACGTGTAATTCTGTTAACACTAACGTTAATTTTAAAGGAAAATGGCTATATTTTGTTGATTTCTTACTAAAATTTGTTTCTTTAATATATTTATATGACACGAACTTTTCACAAATTAAACATCATGTCCAATTTTTTCGATCTATAACATCGTGGTTTCAACTATGCATCAAACTTACAAAATTGACCAAACCCGAGATTTGACCGTTATCTTTGACCGTTATCAATTAAACAAAATATATTACGTAAGTTTTCCGTATTATAAGTTTGAACGAAAATTCTTTTATTAATAACTAAACTATTGACAATCGCATCAACTTACATTACATGAGATTTTGTAACCTTAATCAAATGTGATAGTTTTATAACTTAATTATTTTCTTAATTATTTAATTATTAACTAAATATTAATATTTTAATCAATTTGTATCACATGGATGGTTTGTAATATCATTTTAACGGTTACATAACAGTTTAATCAAATGTGATAATTTTCATAATTTGATTTTATTATTACACTATATATTTCAAAAGATTTTTGTAGTACCGTTCTATAACATATTCGTAAATTTTATTTTTATTTCATATTAATTAAGACACTATGTAAATTATTAAATAGGTGGATGAAATTTTAAATATAATTAGTTTCTTCTAACCTCTATGGATTCTCCTCCCATTTTTTAAATCCTAGGTTTGTCTCCTCTTCTAGCCAATCCCCAACTTCGTGCTTGCTCCCGTCTCTCTGTACATATATAAGAATCCTGTCTTGAACACCAGAAGCACTTGACCAACAGTTAAAGACTCAAGATAGCAACTTCGTTACAGTACCTTTTCTCTTTCTCCTGTTGGGTTGATTCCTTTCACAAGATGAATAGTGGGTTGTTTTCTTCTGATTGGAAGAAGAGCCACTTGGTGGAAGATGATCAAGATCAGCCAAAAGCTCCATTGATTCCTCCTGCTACAATTCCTCAGCCACAAACCCCAAGTGAGCCCATGGAGTTTCTATCCAGATCATGCAGCCTCTCTGCTTCAGAGATCTCAAAAGGCTATTGCCCAGAAGCAGAAGATGTTCTCCAATGATAATAAGCAGTTTCCCATGATCTCACTCCCTGCTGAAACCACTCTCACTCTCACTCCACAATTCGCAAGCTCCTCCTCCACTGGACCAACTTTTCCAGACCGAAAATGGCTCGTGATTCCAATGTCCAACTCAACTAAACTATATAGGTAGAACAAGAATATATAGTAACCTATATCACCAGGTTCGAATCCCTTCAGTAGTACCTAATAACAAAAAAAAGTAATCTATATCACCCTTATCTAAAAAAAAAAATATAGTAATAATAATTATTTTAACGTTGAGAGTTATTTGTTTGTGTAATTTTGTAGCTTTTGTTCTGTTTTGGGCTTGGGGAGGCCTTAGATGGATAGATAATAAAGAATGGGTGGGTGGTTTGTGGTGAGGCGGCAAAAAATAATCATGAGTCTTTTTCTTTGAGTCAAGATTTGGGCTTTTCAGTAATCTTCTCGTTCTCGGGTACTATTATCGCGATTATGAGTTATGAATAAAATTTGCAGCGTTTTTGGGCTGTCAGTAGATAATGCAGGTAAATTCCTTAAAAAAAATTAAAAAAAATTTTACTACTAATATTGCGGTTTTAAAAGTATTTACACGAATATTGTATTTTGGAGAGAAACCATAGCGAGTCCACCCTAAACCCAGGCAGAGCCGCTTTTTGAGTTTTTTCAATACAAAACGAGCGGTCCCTCCTGAGAGTGTTACGTCTGCGCGTTTTCTTTGGTTTTTGGCCAATTCCCAAAATACCAGCGGAGGCGTCAGGGACTGACGCAGGTTCGCTGCCTTCCCCACTCACTCCAATACCATATAACAAGTTATTTCCTTTCAGTTGCTCACCACAAAAATCGATGTTACGAAGTTAGACGTGAGAAGCTCTGCGGGTTGCTACAAAGATGGCTAATAGGTAAGTGACACATTTATTTTTTAATTATATTCTTCAAATGCTATTATGATTTTGTTTAGTTAGTAATTAGTGAGTTTGTTTTTTTATGTAGTGATTTTAGAATATTTGAACTAGTCGTTCGGTGGAAATCAGAGAAAGTAGAGGACAATTGGGGCGTCCATTTCGTTGGTGGTAGAAGTTTTCAATTGACGGTTCCATCCAGGGTGACACATCACAAACTTTGTGAGAATCTAATTCCGAAAATACGGCTTAAAGACGAAGCAGTACAAGATAGTGATATGATCACATGTTTCACTTACTGTCTTCCAGAATGACAGAATGTTGTTTTATTTCATATGTGGTGCCTATTGTGGATGATTATAGCTTGAATGTGCTTTTCAATTTTATGGCAGAAAACCCTTATTGTTTGGTGCTGAGATACATGCTGAGCTCAGTGAGGATCGGGGTGGAGAGGAAGAAGATGAGACATGGAGCGAGTCATCCGATCATTACTATGATGACGGAGAGGAGGAAGATGATGATGATGATGATGAGGAGGAGGAGGAGGAGGAGGAGGAGGATGGGGAATGAGAGCAACCTAATTATCCTCCATATTTTTACTTGCAGGGTAATGAAGAGGACGGTGAATTATCATATGCTAATTCATATGGCGTAATTCCAATGCAAATTGTTGATGGTTTTGAAGGAGAATTCTACAAGGGGCATATATTTCACTCGAAACAAGCTGCACAGGTGGCGATTAAATACCACGCACTACAACGCAACTTTCAGTATGTCATGATGGAGTCGTCACCTTCAATCTGGAAGGACAGATGCTTGAAGCACAAGGATGACAATTGTCCTTGGATGGTGCTGTTTGGATGTCGAGATGTTGGAAGCGAATGAAATGTGAGAAAGGCCGAGTTGGTGCATTCTTGTAGCAGTACGACTCAACCGATGGATCATCGCCATCTTGATATCGACGTTATATCTGAGTCCGTGAAACATTTGGTACGTGCCCAACCAAATCTGAGTGTTCTAACTGTCCAGGCAGAGTTGAAAGATAAATTTAATATGCAAGTTACTTACAAGAAGACTTGGTATGGGAAATAAAGAGCATTGGAGAAGTTGCATGGAAATTAGGAAGAATCCTATGATTATTTGCAAACATTCTTGCGGGTGGTAAAGAGAAAAATGCTAACATCAGTGATTGATTGGGTAAGAGTTCCTTCATCGCAACCAGGTCATTTGATCTTTCAGCGAGTATTATGGGCTTATGGACCTTGTATAGATGGATTCAAGAATTGTCCAGGAGTCATGGTTGTTGATGGAACATTTCTTACTTGAAAGTATAACGGAGTGCTATTGATGGCGAGCTCATTTGATGTCCGGAAGAAGATTTTTTTAATTGCATTTGCCATAGTGGAGAGAGAGAATATTGATAGTTGGCCATTGTTCATAAGTCACGTTCAAGGTTTGACCGATCGAAATGATGTATGCATCATCTTAGATAGACATGCGAGACTCTATGTAGCCATGAGTGACATCGGAAGAGGTTGGGACTGGAGGTGGTGCATGCGACACTATGCAAGCAACTTGCAAAGGAAGACTAAAAGCATAATTATGTATAACCAACTATTTCGAGTCGGTATCGTTATTGTTATTTATTTTAATGTATTATTTATTTTTGTCTAATTTTGTCATGAATTTATCTAACTCGTGTGGTTATTTATCTTGTTAGCCTGAGAAAAACGCTTGGAGAAGTTCGATCTTCAAGTTGAGAAATTTAAGAAGATGTCTGCTGATAGGAATATTTCTTGTGATAACTGGGTGGACCAAAATCAACTTCGTTGGAGTTTAGCACATGATAACTATAATGGTGGGGTTTGATGCTCTATCCTGACATCCAACATGGCAGAGAGCATCAATGATGTTTTCAAAAGGTATTCGTTCACTTCCTATAGTTTCTCTTGTGCAACTACTTATTGGTGATTGTCTGAGAAATTCGATAAGATGAGGTTGGAGAGAGAAGCACAAATCAGAAGTGGTCAATCACAGTACACAAAACCTTGCGAAGAGCTGATGAAGCCGTGGTCACAAAAGGCAGTTGGACATTCCGTGACGGAGGTTGATCGACGTCAGGGCATCTATGTAGTTTAGACTCCTCCCAACAATTTCAACATGATGGGTTCGAACACACTCACAGTGCACTTCGTCGACAACAATCGTGCGGGACTTTGGACTTGTGGGAAATGTCATGGAAATAAAATTCCTTACTCTCATGCCATTGAAACTTGCAACTGAATGGGGGCTAACCCTTATAAGTTTGTAAACGACATCTACAAGCTTGCAATAGTGTTGGCTTGTTATGGGACAAGTTTCACACCTCTTGGTGAACCTAAGGGTTAGAAGAAGCATCAACTTGTGGTGGCCAAGCAAGTGGCAGTGGGAGCCAGCAAAGAGGAAGTGGTGGCAAACGACATGTGAGAGGTGGTAGAAGAGGAAGTAGTGGTAATAGACGTGGTATGTAGTTTGGTGGAACTTTTATCAAATGTAGTAATTGTTGTTTTTCCAAGTAGCTGTTATCGTTTGATGTTGTTATGGTTTGAAGAAGTTGTCTGGAACTTTTATCAAATGTAGTTGTTGTTGTTTGTTGTTTGTTTTTTTATACAATAGCACTATACGTGACTGACAATAATAACATAATACATAATAGTAACTTAATTCATCATGAAATTAAATATAGTCCACAATGATACATAATATCAATAGAAGTACATAATAATAACATAAACATAATAGTATCACTAACGACCACCATGCTGATCCACTAGATGGCCGCCAGTACCACACTTTAGTGCCTGCCCATTCCGTGGAGTCATACCATCATCGTGCTGGGGATGATCTGCCTCCACCGTATCATCCTGATCGTGTGTACCGAACATATCATCCACCTAAGACTGAATATGCTCCTTTGGTGCACCACCATCAAACCCCCTGCGGCAGAAGCTGCTGCTCATAAGACCACATCGATTTCTGAAAAGTAGTATCACTATCTAGATGGTCCCACGGGTCTAACTGTGAGGCTGCTCTAGTATCACTACCTGAGGTCATGTATCCGCCTCCCATCATAGCATGTTGCGGTGTATGGAAGCTATCGTCAGGTGGCTGAAAGCTCGAATAAGGCCCTGACTGAAACTGTGGATGAGAAGTCCGATGAAATCCCGAAGAAGTGCCTGGCTGAATTCTCGAATAAGGCCCTGGCTGAAATCCCGAAGAAGTGCCTGGCTGAAATCCCGAATAAGTGTCCAGCTGAAACTACGGATGGAAGTGGAAGGTCGTAGTAGGCCAGACAGGTTGTACTCATTGACGATCTGAAATCCTCATTGGGTTAGGTACGTCGCGCTGCTCACGTCGCCACCTACGCCTACTTGGCTGATGCCTGAACTAAGGCTCTGGCACACCCCACTCTGGTGTCGGATTCGTACGCTCTGGCCATCTATCATGGATGCGCTCAACAAGATACCGCTATACAGATACTGTCACATCAGGATGGAAGAGCTTGTCCAAACCTAAAGCAACAACACCTGCTCCCAACATGTCAGCCAACAGCATCATCCGATCACTGGACATCCCTCCATCCTGTGCTCCATCACGTAAACTCAGCTGAGTGTACTCCATGGTGTCGAACTAAATATTAAATTTAAAATATCAAAGATTCCACACAAATACGAATTTGAAAACAAATAAGACAATCAATAGTAAACAATCAATAAAAATAACCATTGCGTTCACTGCAACTCCTCTCCGTGTGCCTGAACGTCTGGTAACATCTCGATACCACTCCATATGATCCGAGTGGTAGGCTAAAGCCTCCTTGCTGTATGGCATCCTTGCTATGAACTCATGTCGATGGCTCCACAAATCAAGCGCCTCTCTGGAGGCGTGTACCAACTGCTGCCCACGCGATGACCCGCGATGGGGCGAAGGAAAAACCTAACCTCAGCAGCATACCAAACTGTTGGAGCACCCGATCTGGATGGTCCCACATCACCAATGAAAAGTAGATTAGTGGAACTACTGCGCGAAACGTATCAGATTGGATCACACTACCTTTGAGGTCCTGGGCTCTCTCAATGTAAGGACACCACTACACACAAAAAGTGGTCACATGATTACTCATATATCTAAAACAAAAAAATGGAAACTATTCTATAAAACGAAATGTTATATACTAACCACCATGGTCGACACCGTGCTGATGGGTGTTGGCCGGAAGCCATCGAACACCATGTGGGAATGCGTCCTCTTGTTTCCAAAATGTAATTAAGCTAAAATGTAACAAAGAAATGAATCCAATATTTCACAAAATAATGATATTTTTGATGCATCAATAAAAATTAAGCTTATATATGTAAAAAAAAATTAATCAAACTAAGAATAAAGAGTAGATATTAACAAATTATTCACGAAAAACTGCCAATTGTATGTGTGTGGATCGAACTACTGTCTCCAGCCCATACAACTTATAGCCTTGTACACAAAGAGAAGATAGTAACAGCTGATTCAAAAAAAAAATTATACGAGGTTGTGGTGCTGACCTCCACCATCTAGAGAAACATGAGCTGTCATACTAACCACTTAGTCTATCTTTTAGAGTGAGTTTACATGCAATTTACATAGTTTTAAAATATTAGGGGGACCATGGCCCCCTGCCAACAAGCTCGTTCCGTCCCTGGGAGAAAGTTTGGCGGCCGGAGCGGAGACGCTGCTAGAAAAGGAAAAATGATATAGAGAGAGATATAAGTGTATTAATTGTAGGATTTAAATAAAAAAAATGTATTCAATATGGGTTTATAATTCTCAATGTGTAATTAATAAAAAAAAAATAATTAATAAATTCTTCATTCTTTCATACCCAAATTGCTCTTGGTTGTGAATATCACAACCCCTTTAGGAGAAGTGATTGTATTTCACCCCTATCTATCCTCTCATTACTATATGGAGGTTCTCCTTCAAAACATCTTTTGTTTAGAATTTCCAACCTGTGTTTGTAGAAAGGTAGTTTTGTCATTGAACTATCCAAAATATAAAAGAAAGAATTTGTGGATATTAATAAATAGCTGGAAAAATTTCCACTGCCATCTAGAGATTAGGTTTATGCTTTTAAGGACACTTAATTCATTTTAATTATTAATAGACACTTCTTTCCGTGTTGGATTGATACGTCATATTAATAGTGGTAATATACTTTAATAGCGGTTTGGCGGATCCCGGCAACCCAGCGTATTCGATCATTCTTTTGGCTTTTTGTGCATGACAGGTTGCTGACGAATGGCGAAAGATATCGCAGGCACTTGAGTACGACAAAAGCATGTCCTATATGTGATCACGAGCTGGAGAGTGCGATTCATGTGGTTAGGGACTGCTCCCTGGCTCGTGCTGTGTGGGCTGATATTCTGGGAAACGAGCCAGACGGGGTCTTCTTCCAGGAGAACAGGACTCAGTGGGCTCTTTACTATCTCTCTGGCCGTAGCAAGAACATTGATCCCACTCTTTTTGCGGGGGTTAGCTGGCTTTTATGGAAGAATAGGAACAAGTCGGTGTTTGAACAAGAATTAAGCCCACCAGAAGTAATCAGGCGCAAGGCGGCTGAACTACTCCAACAAGTAAAAGAGTCCTCGAAGAGGAATGTACTAGAAGGGAAGAGCTCTCCGATGAGGTGCGCGCAAGAAATCAGATGGGAACCGCCGGCGAGGGGGTGGGTCGCCTTAAACACAGATGGCTCGGTGAAGAATGGTCAGGCTGCGGCAGGGGGTGTTTTAAGAGATGAAAGTGGGCGAATCCTGAAAGCGTTCGCAGGGAATGTGGGCGAAGCTTCAATCACGCGAGCTGAAATGGAGGGTATTGTATATGGTTTGAGGATGGCATGGGAAGAGGGCTTCAGGCGGGTGGTGATCCAAACTGATTCACAAGCCGCGATCCAGCTGATTGAAGGAGCAGACGAGAGGACTCCTCATTTCCTGGCGGTGCAGTCTGCTCGCCGGTTGCTGGACAGGGAGTGGCAAGTTCGACTTGTCCATGTCTTTCGTGAAGGAAATTATGCTGCAGATTACCTCGCCTCAGTGGGACATCGGCTGCCGATCGGTTTCCATTCCAGAGAAGAGCCGGATCCGCTTCTGAATTATTGGATGTACTTCGATGTAATGGGGGTGGAAACATCTCGTATGATTAATATCTAACGGTTGGAGTGCCCGTAGCACTCCGTTTTCCTACCAAAAAAAAAAAACATTTTCACAAAATAATATCATGATATACTAAGTTAATGGTCAATAAGTATTGCTGGAGAGTTAATCCTAGATAGATATAACATAACACACATTCAATAAAATATATTAACTTACAAATATATATAGTTTATGACAATGATCAAAATCATTGAGGGATTGTTGAGTATTTTCAATTATGATTGATAAATGAGTATATAATCCATCAATTTCTCATAAACCTAGATAGAGAATATACTCAAGAGACTACAAAGATTAACAGTAAGATGTTATTTAAAACATTTATTTTCCTTTTGAAGATAGCATGACACTAAGATAAGTTGTTTTTTAAACATAAAACGTAATTGGTCCGACTAGCGGTTGGTGGATCTATACATTGGCGGATCCGCCATTTCGATTCTTAGTTAAGTCATCTTATTTTATTTGATAAGATGACTTAAATTGAATTCATTTTATTTAAAATTTATGTTTATCATCTTGAAGTTGTGTGTAAACAAAAACTAGACCGAACTAAGAATGGAAAATATATTATTGAAATGAAAATGCGTTCTTGAATTATAAAATAAATTGTCACCAGCTACAACTTTAATTGAATTACAAAGCATCCCAGCATCGATACCAAGCAATAACCATGGGCGTAGCTAGGATTTTGTTTAAGTTGGTTCTGAAATGAAAATTTTAAAAAGTAAGGTTAGCGAGGAACCAAGTACTGCAGAGATGATCAATCCGAGATAGACTACAAATGGAAGACCAACGGAGATGGTCGTCTACAATTGGAGGTTAATCGAGACTAATTGCGGTGGTGGGTGAGAGTTTGCGACAGAGTTTGGTTTCGGAGGAGAAGCTGAAAGTGAGTTAGGGATTGTGAATTAGGAATAAACAATTAGATGTATGTTTTACTTGTGTGTCTAATATTAGTTCACGTATACTATAATACAGTGTGAAGTAAAGTTAAATATAATTCCAAGAGTTGTTGTAGCCTACCGGTAAGTGACTGAAACTCTCTGCCAGGTGATGTTGTGCTCGATTCCCCACTCGAGCATTTGATTGGTTGCTTATTTTTTAGCTTCTAGCCAAGATCCAACGCAAGTGAGACCGGAGGAGGAGATGAAAATGGAGGAGGAGATTACGGGAATTACTATTCTATGTTGGGCGATTACTAACATGTTATGTGTTTCATCTTTATCATTTCAAGTGTTGTGTGTAACCGTTAAGTTTTATCATTATCAAGTGTTGTGTGTAAACTCTGAGTTGTATCATTTGAACTATTATGTGTGTAAACCCAACTTAGGCCAATTATTTTTTGCCCAAAAAAATCGGTCTCGGAATTTGAAAAATTCTATTGGAAAATTTTTATTTTAAAAATGATGACGAACTATACAAAAATTAACATGAACAAATTATATTAAGATGATAATGAGTACATTTTTAAGTAAACAAAAACTAGAAAAAAGGAAAGATCCCCAAATTTGGGGATGGTAGTATTGGAGCCAAATTGAAGAAAATGGTGGCAATCCCCAAATTTGGGGACCTGCATTGAAGTTGGCCTAAACAGTTAGGAGCAGAGGAAGAGTGTAACAGGAATTCGGGACTTGCTTCGGGCTCGGAGGGAAATGTATAAATAAGATATAATAGTTAGTTGAGAATAAATATTAGATTGCATGTAACTGAGAAGTCTTGTGTTAGAATTTTGGTGACCTCATTTGATAAGCACATGATATTCATATTTGTGCAAACTTCAAGCATAAATAAGTTCGCTTTCTTTTGACGGTGTATATTAGTGAATCATATAAGATCTCTTGTTGAACATCTTCCGACAACTCGAGTTATTGCACTGAACGATTCTTGACAACGAAGACCATTCGAAAACAAACAACTAAATAATCATAAATAATTTTTTGACATAAAATCCATTATTGAACATCTCCCAACAGCTCGAGTTATGATACTAACCCGTTCTTGACAAAGAACATCATTCGAAAGCAAAGCACTAACTAAATAATGAATAGTTATTTGGTACACAAAGAGTAGCTTATTTGATAGTTTCAACTACTATGTATTTTAATTTATATATTTTTTTTCAAATATAAGGTTATATGACGAAAGCAAAGCACTAACTAATCATGTGTATTTTTTCTATGTAGACCCTTTCTTATCGGGTTTGGGATAGGGTCAGTAACCACTGGTTACTGACCTATCAGTAACCACACGGGAGCCATAGATCTGGGGGATGAAGCAATCGTGTGGTTGGCTGGACGTTGGGGTGGGAAGGGGCATTTTTGTCCGTTTTTGTATTTTTAATTTTTATTTATTTATTCCGTATTTCAATGGTTGACTTTTCAATAAAAGAGAGAGAATGACATTTTCTCTGCAACTCTACTTTCTTCCTTCTCTCTTCCTTTTTCCCAATCTCTTTCCAGATCTTTTCTCTTTCTCTATTCCTTCTTTCTTACATTTTCTCTCACAATCTCTTTTTCAAATCTAGATCTGCTCTCTTCCATCTTCATTTTTTTTTTCTCTAGCAATCGATGAATAAAAATTGAAGTCACACTCTTTAATTGCGTTTCTTCTCTTCATCAACTCGTTGGCTTTAATTTCGATCTTTCTCATTTTTTTGGCGTTTGGTGTTCTTTGGTTGCGGATGAAATGAGATGAGATAGAAGACAAGTTTTTTTCTCTCCCTCCTTTTGTTTTTTCCCCTTTCTTTTAGGTACTATATATTGGTATTACCACACTATACCATATGGTATTATGTGGTAAACAAAATATATATTGGTATTACCACTCTATACCATATGGTATTTTGTGTTAACGAAATATATATTGATATTACCACACTATACCATATGGTATTATGTGGTAACAAAATATATATATATTGGTATTACCACTCTATACCATATAGTATTGTGTGTTAACGAAATATATATTGATATTACCACACTATACCATATGGTATTGGGTGGTAACGAAATATATATTGGTATTACCACCCAATACCATATGGTATTACCACTCTATACCATATGGTATTGGGTGGTAACGAAATATATATTGATATTACCACACTATACCATATGGTATTGGGTGGTAACGAAATATATATTCATGTGGGAAAAATTTTCATACCATATGGTATGCTCTTATTTAATACCAGTCAATACCATATGGTATATACTGGTAATAACTGACAAATTTTTTTCGTGTCCAAAAAATATAAAAGTGGATATCATTTTGAAGAGCACAATTAATCTGATGTAACTGTGCAAAAAAATTAAATTTCGACTTAAAACGAGTGAGAAATAGTTCGTTAAAGATTAAGGGAAGGAAAATTAAATGTTTTGCGAGGAGAGAGAAGGAGGCGCTGATGTTGTCCGGTCAAAAGTCAGCATCAGCAATAAATAGGAGTGAGTGCAATTTTACCGTACTGCCCTTTTCACATTTAATTTAAATAAAAAAGTGACTGACATGTGGACCAGGGAAGGAGTTACTGATGGATTACTGACCCGATCCGGACCCTTCTTATCGAAACCCTATCTATGCTCCTGTACCCGTCACTATAGCCATGCCAAATTAGGTTAGTTAGAGAGTTTTCCACCAACGTCACCCATAATCCCACTGAAAAAATTGGAAACTTTCCTCTCTCTACCTTTCCCTTTTTGAAAGAAGCTCTGCCTTCTCTCTTGTTCCAGCCTTCCGTTTCTGAATCCGGGGGCTGCCGCCGGCTCCTTTTAGGTGACCGGCGGTAGCCCAAATCTTTTTTATTTTCCTGCTTTTGTTTCCTTTTCATGCTTTGGTGCTCTTGCCTGTTTTCGGGGCAGTTTTCAATCGGATTTCCAGCCTCTCTGGCTTTCAGTTTTCTCCTTTCCAGTCGAGCTATGACTCTTCTTTCAAATCTTGGATATTTGTTCTTGGGCTTGCTCGTCGTAGGAGCTGGAGTCTGCAACTTGGGAGCCTCTTCCAGATCTGGATGGTGGGTTTGCCTCCCGTTGGTGGCCTCATCTTCAAGGTGAAGCCATTCCCTTCTTTCCCTCTCCGACCTCCTTAGGTGTCTGAGTGGCTTGGTGAGCGGTCGGATGGTGGTGGGTTGGGTCTTCTACGGTGGTTGCAGTTGAAATTCGGTGTTTTCGTGGAGGTTTGTGGCTACCTTGGGAGCTTCTGCTTTTCTTCGAACCTGATCTCTCTGCCTCAGCCTCCTCAACTTGGAGCAATATGGTTATATCCTCTTCCACCGCCATGCAGTCTAGTTTCTAGATTCACTGTGATGGATGCCTTTGAGTTTTCCCCAGGAGGCGGCACATGGAGTGATGATTTTCAACTACCAATTCGATATGATCAGACAAGCTGATTTTGGTTTTGTTGCACTTTGATTGGTTGTTTGCAAGAGAGATTCTTGATGATCTGTTTTTGGTCAAGGGTTTTGCTCTTTCCAGATGGTTGCTTGCAGAGTGTGTTTTATTCTCTGTTGCTACATCTTGTCTTTCATAGATTTGTTTGTAACCGGATGCCTTTGGGCTTCCTCTTGTTGGAACCAGATTGTTGGTTTGTTCTCCCTCTTTGTAACCGATCAATTTGAAGTGCAATAAAATCCCCTTTGTAAAACAAAAAAAAACGTCACCTATAACCTGCCTAGCTAGTGATAAAGCAGAATTTACTATTTAGAATGGCCTTTTTTTTTGTTAGAATGACCAATGGATAAAATTAAGAAACTGCACCAGGGTGAATTTACACGTTTGATTTAATTAGATTGTTTTACGTTTGGCATCAATAGTGATAGGACCTGCTGCCGATGTGGAGCGCGTACGAAGGGGATCTGTTTGTGTTGTTTGAGATGGCAGTGTACAGGTTGGGTGAGGTATTGAGGCTGAGCCCTGAGGATTGGTAGCCGGCGGCAACAGAGATTGGTCGCCGGCGGTAGTGAGCAAGGAACATCATTGGAGTCAACAACAACTAGCTGCTTTAACCACATCATGACGACCTCTCACACCCATATTCAGTCGTCCAAACAACCCCTAATCACTCGATTAGGACAATGCAAAGGATATAATTGGACAAAAAAATCGTCAATTCCAATATTAAAGAAGGTATAGGGAAGCAGGGAACGCAAAGGGAAGAAACAAGAACAAGAATAAATAGGCAGGCAGCAATGAATACTGAATATGAATGAAGAAAGAGAGATGGATTCTTGGTAAACTGGGGAGAGAAGAAAGAACAGAAGAAACAGAGCAAACATTGTCCTCTGTGGACCATTGATTTCCCATCTTACATTTCAAACCAAAACAACAAAAGGAACAGTTTTGGCCCACTGAATCACTGACCACCATAATCCTTCCTTTCATTGATTGATCTTTATACCTTAGTACTTAGTAGAATAAAGATTCCCACCTCTCTATGCTTCTTTCTTCTTCATCTTTACCATGAGTCTTCTTGTTCTTCAGATCTGCCTCCTTTCTTCTGTGTCACTCCTGTTGCTGCCTGAGGCTACTGGATTGTCATCATCATCCGAATTCCGAAGGTCGAAAGCCGAGTACTACCGCAGCCCAGATTGCTTGGGCACATCAAGTAACAGAAAAGCAACATTCTTCCTTCCTTTTCTTTCTTTTTGGTTTCTGGCATAGGTTATATAACAGGATGGGTTGGTTTATGTAGCTGGAGCTTGTGGTTATGGCATCCATGGAAGCACCATCAACAATGCTCTGGTGGCTGGAGTTTCTGGGCTATGGAATAACGGGATCGGCTGTGGAGCTTGCTACCAGGTAAGAACCTTTCTGAAATCTGAGCTTGCTACCAGGTAAGACTGCATGATTTAAGAATGATTAAGCTGTAGAGTTGATGAAATGATGGATAATCGGTTTGATAATAAGAAAATGAATGAGTGAGTTGTTCCAAGTCAGATGGAATACGTATGTTTCAGCTTTTAAGTCAGCTGAAACAAACACACGGAATTTATGATATGATCATTCATCATCACCAGGTGAGATGCAAGGTTGATAACCTATGCAAAGAGGAAGGGATAACGGTGGTGGTGACCGACAATGCCTCAGGAGGCGATGTCGATTTCATTCTCAGCGCACATGCCTACGGAAGCATGGCTCATCCCAACAATACTGCCGAGCTATTCTGGAAAGGGGTGGTGGACATCGAGTATCGACGTACAAAGTGCCAGTTCCCAGGCTACAACCTCATATTCAAGGTTGTGGAGCAGAGCCACTACCCTCACTACTTGGCCATAGCCCCTATGTTCCACGGTGGGGAAAAAGATATCTTTGGTCTGGAAATTAGTCCGGTAAGCTATAATTCTCGACTGATTTCCTTTTTCATGAAGCGACATTTAGCCCACAAGTTACTGTAGTCACTGAAATTCAGTCCCTTCTGTTCGAGTCTCTGAAGCAAAACCATATATTTCATGTTTAAGCCACTGCAGTTAAGTGCTGAACTAACACCATCAAGTCAATCTAATACCATAACATTGGGTCCTAACAATGCAGTAGTTCATGAAGTTCACATGCAACATTACTAAATTTTGGTTTTGTATATGCAGGAGGGTAATGAGGAATGGAAGAGTATGAACAAGGCGTGGGGTGGAGTTTGGGACTTGCCTAATCCGCCATCAGGTGCTCTTAAAGTAAAGGTCAAAGTTGGGACTAGCAATGGGGAGCAGAAATGGGTAGAAGCAAATAAGGCCTTACCGAGTTCGTGGAAGCCTGGTGCTGGCTATGATTCCCACGTCAAGCTTGCTTGAAAGATCCTCCATGATTATTATGAGTGAAAAATGCCTCTATTTGCTAGATATCCTGAGTGATCCATGAAAAGAAAACTCAGTTGTGATTGAAAATGTTTACTGCTATGTTGCTACATGCAAGCAGATGAATAAAGCTGGTAGTAGTGAAAAGAGCAGACGAGAAACTAATCAAGAGATTGTAACTCCCACCCATATAGGCAATGCCATCAGTAGTGACATAGGATGATATCTAAGATAAGGTAAAGTTCGTTATCGTACAAACGGACGAGAGAATAACACGAAACACAGATTATACTTAGAATAAATTTATTACTGTTTTATTTTCATCATGCTGCCGTTTGGCTTCCTGACTTGCCTATTTATAAGGTAAACAGGAAAGAAAAAGGCAGTTATGGTCGAAGAGACACACCCCTTCGCCCAAAATATACATCCCTTCACAAAGGAATAACTGTCTCATTAAGAGACTTATTGCTGCTACTATATGACTAGAGATATTAAGGCTTCTGTATCAAGAAGGCTCCCAAAGATCCAGATTATGCAAGTATCTGGAGAACATCCTAAGTTTTGGATACAGGACATCTTCACTATTGCAACACGTCATGCTGGCAGGCTCAACACTATGAATTCGGGTCGAAATGAATATCAAGAAAAAGAAAGGTACATATAATGAGATTCAAATAACAAAGGGATCCGCGTTGCCTCGAGAAGACCTAACCTACATTTAAACTCTATGCTGCTAGCAAAGAAGTGCGACGAAAAAGAGTAACTCTTTGTCGCAATCACATGAAAAATATTTTGACAAGTAATAACTAATAAGCGTAGAAGTTTAAGTCAAGCAAACTAAAATCCGCAGAGTCATTTTGACATCTAACTGGTATAAAAAAAAGGGGGCTACAATTTCAGTTCTACACAATGCCAGAGACCATCATAAACATACATGCTGCTACTTTCATGATCAATTAAGTAGAACAGAGAGTAACAGCCAATAGAGATATCAACAGCATGGACTGTTAAACATCTAAGATACTCGGCCATAAACATGTAGAACACTGAGAACATTGACTTCACGGTGCCCATAGATCATCAAAATTTTCTGACTACGGAGTAAAAAAATACAAAACTTCATCGCATCAACTTACATTTACTGAGCTAGAAAAATCCGGCAGCTGCTACTTTCAGAATCCATAACATATCGGCCTTAATACATCCGACCCGTGCACTCTGCAGAACCACAGTAGCAGTTCTTCCTCTTGATGTTGCCATGCGAATCACAAACTTGATCTATCTGATAGTTGTAGTGGTAAGTCAACTCTCTCAAAGGAGGAATGTTCTCAGCAGCAAAGAACATTATATGAGGAATCTTCCGATTCCCATGATCATAGAGCACATTCTGGGCATAAAGATTAGGGGAGCAACTATGGTTGATGAACCTCCCCACATTACCAAACTCTGCAGCATCAATTGTGAAGTTAGAGTCCTGCGCATCTTCTTCATCACTATGCCCACCGATATCAAACAGATACTCATCATTAGTCCTTCGTTCGGCCTCGTTATCTTCAAGAAGTTCTCCAACATACTCACAAATGAAACTCCCGGAAGAAATCGAGTTCAAGGATCGAACACCCCAACCCCTCGAATGCGTCTTGAAAATCTCGAGCTGGAATTTAATTCCGTGCTGACTGGCTCTATTGAAGCAAGAAGGCGGACACTTGCATGAAGGGCCACACTCATAGACAAGATCCTTCGCTTCAACAATTGCTCCATTATGGTTGTATGGAATATGATCATCGTTCTTCGCCACACAAGAGCACGAACCTGACTCAGTGCACCCATTTCTACAGTTGCAACCACTGGGAGGGGTGAGGTTTTTCGGATATATCATCCGAGTGATGTACTTAAATGCTGGTGGCTTCTCATCGTCTATTGTGTTCACGGCACATATAGGAATCAACTCTTTCCCTTGAGATATATCACCCACACACAAGCCCTCCCGGACTTTGGATTTTTTAGACTTCTTCACCTGTTTCCAAGCTAACTCTGGTTGACCCGGAACTCGAACCATCCGAAACTTGAAAACTAGCTTACCATGTGGTCCTGGCTCTTGCCAATACTTCTCCACGGTGTATAAACCATCATATACATAAACCTTCGACATTTTCATTTCTGCACGAATCACTCTTACAGGATTCTTTGCCTTAATGCTATTCTTCAAAGCAAGATTACCTTTTTCAAGCTTCTGATCTTCAGCTTCCTTATCTTTAGTCTTTCCACCATGACCTGTGTAATCTAATATATCTGAGCTATCTAAGTTATCCTCATATCCACCTGATGCTACAATGCTTACTGCTAACAAATCTTGACCTTGTTGCATACAATCGATACCGGCTTGAGTCTGGCGATGAAAACCAATAATGTTAAGCTCCATTCGGTACAGAAACTCATCACCAACTTCAACTCCTGGAAAAGCTCCAATTATACGCTGGCCTTCATTGAGGCACATTCCTCTATTTTTCAGCTCTTTGGCAGCAATACAGTCGACCCGTTTGAGATTTTTTCTTTGGCTGGGGTTTATTTCTGCTTCATGCACCAACTTCCTACAAATAATATGGAATAAGCGTAATACTTCCCTCACCTTCTTTCTTGCACTGTTGGAGCCTTTGGAAGTGGTAGTGCCAAAAGGAGTCAGATTCACACTTAAATTAGTTTTCCTCCTAACTAATTGGGAACCAACACATTTCTCATTTTCCTTTGTGTCATCTAGTTCATCATCCCCCCTAGAAAATTCATGTCTTGTGGGTTTAGATGATGGTTTGACCTTCACCGAGGTAACCGATTTTCTTTGTTCTTGTGTTGTAGCTTGTTTTTTAGTATTATTGTTCCTTTCACTTCCATCACTAAGTAAGTTATCTACCTTGATCAAAGAATTGGCAGTCGAGGCCATAAGACCTACCACCACCGCCCTTTCTGATGCAACATTGAGACCAACAAACTCCTCAGAGACAGTAAGCTTTTTGCTGTGTCTTTCGGCAGCAACCTTTGCCTTACAAACAACAGATTCTGGCTGCAAGAGCCCCTTCAGTTCTTCTTTGTTATCAGACTTATGGACTACCTTAGACTTTTCCCCAATCTGATAATGTGACCTAATGCCTCTATCAGGTCCACATTCTTGATCAACCCTTGCAACATTCCCAGAACAAATTTCGACTTCATCACCACTCTTCGTTGCTTTCTCACTAGAATATTTCACGTGAACCTTAACATGCTTCTGTTCTGGGACATTGCTTTCAGACCTGCCCCTGTGAGCTCCACCATCCATACTAACATCTTTGACCTCTTCCACAGCACCTAATTTCTCTTGTTCTTGCTTACTAGGAGGTTTAGCATTTCTTCCACAGTTTGGTGGGAAGTGTCTAACAGCTGACACTTTTCTCCTAGGAGGATATTTATGCATGGAAGTTTCTTTCAAGGGACCAGTAACATCTGCCTTGGAAGAATGTTGTAGCGAACCAATAATCTCACAGTTTGAAACTTCTCCTTGTTCATTCACCGCTGCCGCATTCCATGATTCTGATAGTGAAGTACCAACAGATTCCGGCATATCTGCTAAGCATCCATTCGTATAGTCAGGTGACACTGCTGGACTCTTTAACTCTGACTTGACAGTATCCATTTCCCCAAGAATATCTGTCTCATACAAATTTTCAGACACTCTTAAATCACGGGATTCGATCTTAGCCACAGGATGTCCAATGAAACCACAACAATCATCAGGAACAACACTGGTGCAGCTCTCCAAGCGCACTGGATTTATAACACTAGAACTAGAAACTCCCAAGTTACTATCTGGTTCTAAATCCAGAGCTTCCACATTAGTTGCAGAAAGTCCAAAACCGGAGTCATCATCTCCATTGCTAAGACTAGAGACTGCTGCTGACCCATCTGGTCTAGAACGACTACAAGGCCCACAATTTGGGGGGTAATGCCTAACACACCAAACCCTCGGCGGCTTAAACTTACCCCGACCACCACCACCACCATCACCATCGTCATGACCACTGCCGCCACCGCGGGAAGCACTGCTGCCGGAAGATGAAACCACTTTCGTCGATTTCGCTTGCATCATGTTGTCCACAAACCCCATTTCTGAAGCTTACCCACAAAAACACTTCCCACGGCCAGCCCTAAAACGACCTAACAGAAAATGAAACCAAAAAGATCATGAATGAACAAAAATCATTTCTCGACCATTTTCTGATAAGAAATTGAATCAAGCGTCACTTCAGAAAAACTCTGGCCCAGCTGAAGTGACATTCATGCAAGCAGGAAATGAGCAGAAATCGCAATCGAAAACCACCAAATGCGAAGATCAAAATGGAGAGAGTCGATCAAAATGGAGAAGCAGAGGAGAAGGAGCAAAAAGCTAACCTGATGGCGAGAAGGTAATGTGATAGTGCGAGGCGACGAAGAAAGGTGTGAAGCAGTTTAGGTAGAGACATGGCGAAGAAGAGAGGAGTTTTTGGAAAGGACCTTGGATTTTGTGAATTTTATGTTGTCTGGATTTTCTAGACATGAGGAGTTACAGGCCACATGGATAAGAGATATAAATAAATGAAATTAGGCTTGGAGCAAGATTGAAATATCTGGGGCTCGGTCGGTAACCGGTTTAATTGGATACCGATTAATCCGTTATCGGTATACTGAATCATGTGAATGACTTTCGACTACCGGTATCGAGAGTCAGTCGGTTTACCAAATACCGAATATCTGGTTACCGGTTAGCAATCCAGTTACCCGACTTCTTTCGCACTCCCGCTGTTGCACTTCAATCTTTCGCTTCTTCTCCGCTTTAATCCATTTCCAGATTTCTCTCTCTTAATTAGGGTCCTCTGCTTTCGGGAATAAATCTCATTCACTCAAACCTACTCTAATTGTCACACACAAGCATAAAAAAAGGAAGAAATCCAACAAAAAAGATGTAATTCAATCAGCAACGGGAGTTGGATTGGGACCAACAACTATCTCATAGACTTCCGTGGCGACGCGGTAGCCAACCGAGGCGCCGACGGAGAGGAGCTGGCCGATCGAGGAGACGACGGAGCTGGAAGGCGACGTATGGTGCCAGATATGGACATTCAGTGGTCGAAATCGAAGAAGCAGATGGCACCAGATCTGGACATGTAGTGGCAAAAATCAAAGAAGCATATTGCGCTAGATCTGGGCATTTAGTGGTCTAGGTTGAACATGATGAAGAATCGCCTGAATCGGACAAGGACTTACGAAACCTCGTCGGCTCGTCGCTCTCTCCCAAATTGGAGCAACTCGGCCTTCAACCAGAGGCCATCGATGGCACCTTTCTCCGGTGAGTGGTGGACGGGTGTCTAGCTTATAGTTTAAATGAACTATGGATACTAAAATTTATTGTTTGGAAACCATAAAAGAATGCATGGATTATAGTTTAAATGAACTATGAATACTAAAATCTCACCAAAAAGGTAAGATTCACGATACATTATTTTCTATGTATTAGGATTACGATATAGATTATGAATACATGCATTCTATTATTACATCAAATTAAAAAATTGTTGTATTCTATCGGATACCTGTATATTGAGAATACAACGTTTGTAATCGAAGGTTCCAAACGAGGCCAAGAATGTGTGGTTTTGAAAATTAATTATTTGAAAATCATAAAAGAATGCATGGATTATAGTTTAAATGAACTATGGATACTAAAATCTCACAAAAAAGGTAAGATTCACTATACATAATTTTCTATGTATTAGGAATACAACATGGATTATGAATACATGCATTCTGTTATTACATCAAGCAAAAAACATTGTATTCTACCAGATACATGTATAGTGAGAATACAACGTATGTAATCGGAGGTTCCAAACGTGGCCTTAGCATATTTCTGAATAGATCAAGTTCTTAGGTCTATCACACTTGTGAGCCTACCCAAGTTATTTTTGTTGGGCTTTGTCTGTTCTTGTTTTTACAATAATCCTGCACTGTTCTGAATTCAAATATATGAGTTTCTAGAAGGAACAGTTCATTCCTCGTCTGAGAATTTTAAGCTGCCATTTTTGTGAAGCAAATTGGTGAATCGTCGAATATTTCCGACGAGAGGAGTAGAATTATCATATGTGTAAAAGATACAAATGAAATTGGGATTTGAGTTTAGCATTATTTTCAAATAGGACCAATTATTTTGGGTTGGCACACTTGTGGGCCTACTCAAACTGTAATCCTTGGACCTTGCATATTCTTCTTTTTAAAAATCCTGATAGTTCTCAATTCGAAGAGAGGATTTTTGGAAAGGAACGGTTTGGACTCGCGCTATCATTATACTTAATACCAATTATAGGCCAAGTGCAACCTATAAAGGGTGTATGATAGGGTAAGTATTTCAATATCAATCCGGCCGGTCTATTTACCCTTATTTCAATTGTTCACAGGTTACCTAGCAATCGGACTGTAGTTAAAGCTAATAAGGACTAAACAAATAAACAAGCGAGGAAAATTTTGATGAGTTCGATTGAGAAAGAATCACTAGGATATTGCTCCCTTAGTCTCGTTCCAAGATACAACGAACAAACTCTAGAGTGATAAGTAGGATCATATATAGGTAGGAGATCACAGTTAGCTAGGGAAACCCCCTACTCTCTCAACTGATCGATTAAGGATTGTCACGATTAACTAGGAAACCCTAAGCCTCTTAATCGATCGACCAAAGTTTACAAAATCACTATCTCGAAAAGTAATCTGGAATGGCGAAAAGTAACCAATCAAGACGATAGCATGGCACTAATTCCATGAATAATACATCAAACATTATATTAATCACAAATCCAACAAACATAGAGTTTGGTTCCTATAATTTAACACATCCTAAACTAGGGTTCACAACATCCAAGTGAAATTGGAGACTACTCCATAGCTAGAGATGAAAATACATATAAGAGAGAAGAAAAACTCATACAAAGATGATCTTCCTTCTTCTTAGATGTTTGATTCAACATTTGGAGAAGAAATCAACCTTCCTCTATCCTTGGGTAGGTGAAATTATCCTTCCTTCTTCCTTGGCTCGTAGCTCTCTTTCTCTAAACCTTGAAGAAGAAGCTCCAATCTCTCTCTAGGACTCTCTCTTTTGAATTTAGCTAACTCTTCCTTTTATAGTCCCCGAGTGCAAGAATCACGGTATGAGATCACGCCCGTGAATTCGGCAAGGGAACCGTGATCTCGGCGCAAAATGCGTCGTTTCACTTACGAACTTCATGGGCTGGTGGTTGACATCACGGTATGAGACCGTGATCTTGACGTTGCCCGCTTGCCATACAAATCTTCCTAGAACCTTGCTCCATTTTCCGCAACCGTGATCTCTGCACATTCAGCCCTTTTGCTCCATTTTCTCCGTTGACTCATTCCGAATACCACAATAAATTCCCGCCTAAGGTGCAGTATAGGATAAGTATGTTTAAATATCAACCCGAGTCGGTCCGTCTACCCTTACTTCGGTCATTTTAATCATTATCTAGCAACAAAGTTTTGGTTTAAAAGTTTGCTAATTACAATAAAATAAGGCAAACGTAAATGGTTTTGAAAACTCTTTTGTGGAAGGATCACTCGGGTGTCGCTTCCCCCTAACTATTACAATGGTATGTGAATTGGAACGATTGCTTTGGGCAAGGTAACAGCGAACCGCAGAGGGATGCATATATGGTCAAAGACCACAATCTCAATTGCTAAACGGAGGTAAACAATATAGGCCGTGTCACTCGACCCTCTCGGTTTAGGAAATCAGTAGTTGACTTACTCCCTCACTCAAGTCAAGGGTCAGACGGCTTAATCGCGATTAACCAATTTGCTTAATTCAACATTGAGGTTTGCCCTAAATTAACCTAGTTAGGTGGCTTAAAAAGCTAAAGGAAAACCAACTCGATTGAGTCTCCCTTGGAAGGGGGATTTTCCTCTCTTAGCTAGATTAAAGTGGCTAATTAGATTGCTAGCACCAACATGCACAAACCTAAGGATGCTAAGCATAATTCTGCACAATCCTTAGGTTGCTAAGCACCAAAATGCACAAACCTAAGGATGCTAAGCACAAAACATGCACTACCCTTAGGCTGCTAAGCACAAGCATGCACAATCAACGTGGATAATACCTCAATCATTGAATTAACCAATACCTAATGAAGATCATTCAATTCACATAAAAGAAACTGCATGGTAGAGTTAGGGTTTCACAACACCCAAGTGAAAGGAAATCTACTCAATGCTAGAAATAGAAAAAACACAAGGAGAAGAGGTAGAAACCATCTTGGAGGATGCTCCCAATCTTCTTGGCCCTTGTGTTGAACTTTCCTTGGAGGAAATCTTCCCAAAATCCACCTTGAAGCAAAACCCTAGCCTTCTCCTCCTTTGGTTCCTGTTTCTCTCTCTAGAAATTTGAAGAAGGCTTTTCACACAAATGGGCTCTCCCCTCTCTCCTCCTTTTAGCTCATCTTTTAAACCAGAGACGAGCTCAGTTTACGGCCTGAGTTCACCGCCATGAACCATGAAACGCGTCCGTGAACTACAGATGAACGTCAAAACACACCTCTTTGTTCACATCCGTTCACGGTCGACGACCTTAGTTCACGATCTTAGTGACCGTGAACTCACCTTGCGTTAGTAACTTATGTTTTGGCTCCGGACGCCTCGAGGTTCACGGTCAATGGCTCTTTTTCACGGTCGTGGAAGACTGTGAACTTCCTGGGATAGCCGTGAACTGGCCCTTTTCCACCTCTTCTCCCGGTTTTCGATCCTTTTCGTCCTACTTTCGACTCCGAGGCTGGTTTCACATGTTAAATCCTGAAACACACTAAAAAATGAGAAACCTAGTGTAAAAAAACCCTTTTAGGAGCGAAGTTACCATAAACCACTAAGGAAAACGGGGGCAAAACATGTACAATTAGGCCTGAATCACTCCTCCACACTTAGACGTTTGCTTGTCCCCAAGCAAACCATTTCACATAAGGTAATATTTCAATCTACACAAATACTGTGGGGACAACTCAAAGGGAACAAAGTGGGAATTCTCAATGGCTATTGGCAATCAATACATGGACCATTGCAAGCAATACCGACATCCACCTCAAATGACATTCGAAGGCACTAAAAATGGGCAAATGAAAAGTTCTCGCCTTGTTCATGGATCAATGCAAGTCTCAACAAGACCACTTATCAACCACAACCAACCATGCATGGAATTCAAGTCTGAGGAACAAATGGAAAGACAACAAAGGTCCTCACCGGGGTATGATATGGCATGCAAAGCAAAAATGAATCACTCACTCTCAAGACCAGTGGGGTCGGGACCTTTTGGTTCAAAAGATGTGGACAATCATAAACTCTTGGCCCTATCGTCTCAATATCACGGCGGTAACCTCTAAATGCTAGAGTTCATGGAATGGTTGTCACCACTAGCTTGTCCGGAGGTCTTATACACGGGTTCAGATGAGTGGCAATTGTCTTGGACATGGGGAAAATGCATTTTGGGTGGTGGCAATCATGACGTGAGGTTCTACATCTTTGTAGAAAGATTTGGGAAATTAGAGACAGTCAACAAAATAGCTTGTTGGGAGCAAATCATTATTACTAGAAGCTTGGGAATCAAGTCAAAATCAATCAAAGCTCAAGAATCACACCTTTAATCAAGCTTTGCAAAAAAGGAAGGATGAGGTGTCTCCAACTCACCAAATCATCATTCACTCATATCCTCGTCTATAAAAGGAACTGGATCTTCCTGCCTCAAGGTACTTTTGTGAAAGAGCGGAAAAGGGCTCCAAAAACAAAAGGGTTTAGCAAAGGGGAAGAGGTTCTTTACTAGTGGCTGATACAAATTCCGGAGATTGGAATTTGGGTTGTCTATTCATCTTCTGATATACTTCTAGTGTTCTTTTCTTCTTTGAGTTTTCATTTCGATTTGTTATTTGTACATGTAAGTTAGATTGTCAAAGAAAATAAAAATATTCGTAGGGGTGGACGTAGCCCATTGTACCAGGGTGAACCACGTTAAAAATATCGTGTGTTCTTTAGATTTTTGCAACTTTCTTTTCTTGCTTCATCTTCCACACCAATACTCTGTTTTCCAAGGATTTTAATCCAAGGAAGAAAACAGACTGAAGTGTTCTTCATTTTGGCTTGTTCAGCTGGGCTCACTAGTCCACAAGCCCATCTCAACTTTAGCTCTTAGTTCATAAAATTCGTGTGGGCTTTGTGAAGTTCTGGGCCCAAACTAAAGGGGAGATTAAGAATGAAACCAATGAAGGATTTATCCTTCGTCTTGATCTTCTTCCTTCTTCTCCTTCACGATTTTTCCCAAACTTCCAATCCCTTAACTCGACCTTCTTTGAGGAAACTGTGCATGTAACTTTTGATGACACTAACGTAGCGTTGCAGCCTAGAAATCCAGATGTGGAAGTGTTTGACTTTGCAGAGATGACACATTCTCCAAATGAGTCAGCCACGGCTCAAACTCCAGATGTAGACTCCCCGGCCCCTTGAGACTCCTGCTACCATTGTCGCATCTGAGGAAGAAACACACCAGGAGACTCCTACACCATTCCCTACTAAATCTGCAGACTCTTCCGAAGTCGACTCGTGTGAACCGGAACTTGAAACTGCAAATCTGGATACGGAAGATACTCTGACAGTTCCAGCACACATCAAGAAACGACATCCCACAAGTCAGGTCATTGGCCAAATAATAGATGGGGTCAAAACTCGAAGTAAGTATACTCCTGGATAATATGTTTTCGTTTCTCAACATGAACCTTGAACGATGATGAATGGTACTTTGCTATGATTGAAGAATTGGCTCAATTTGAACATCTTCATGTGTGGGATCTAGTCCCTTGTCCTGATACTGTGACCCTTTAGGAACAAAATGGGGGTTTCGGAATAAAACAGATGAAGAAGGTATAATAATTCGTAATAAAGCTCGTTTGGTTGCTCAAGGATACTCACAAGAAGAAGGGATTGACTATGATGAGACATTTGCACTGTTTCTCGTCTCGAATCAATTCGTATTATTTGTGCTTTTGCTAGTTATATGAATTTTAAATTATATCAGATGGATGTTAAGAGTGCTTTCTTAAATGGTATTATAGAGGAAGATGTCTACGTAACCCAGCCCCCCGGTTTTGTAAGTCATGAGCATCCAGACTATGTTTTTAAACTAAGTAAAGCCCTCTACGGCCTTAAGCAAACTCCTCGTGCTTGGTATGAACGTCTCACATCATTCTTACTAAGTCAAGGCTTTGAGCAAGGATCCGTAGACAAAACCTTATTTATTAAACGTGTTTCTGGTGATCTTCTTTTGGTTCAAGTATATGTCGATGACATTGTTTTTGGATCAACCAATGATCAACTATGCTCTGATTTCTGCGATTCTATGAAAAGTGTCTTTGAAATGAGCATGATGGGTGAACTACAATTCTTTTTAGGTCCACCATGCTTAGTAAATTTGGCTACAACTCTTTAAATCCTAGTCCTACACCGATGGCTACTACTACTAAGCTATGTCGAGATGAGACAGGAACCCCGGTAAATGAGTCTCAATATAGGGGCATGATAGGATCTCTCCTCTACCTCACTGCCAGTCGACCCGACATTCTCTTTTCTCCTTGTCTATGTGCTCGTTTCCAATCAGCACCCAAAGGGAGTCACTTAGCTGCCGTAAAGTGCATTTTAGGTATATTAAAGGAAATATGATGTAGGATTATGGTATCCCATGCACGATCGCTTTGACCTTTTAGGATACAGTGATTCTGATTTTGCTGGGAGTTTTACTGATCGTCGTAGCACCACTGGTAGTTGTCAGTTCGTAGGAATTCTCTGGTTTCATGGTCTAGTAAGAAGCAAAGTGCAGTGGCTTTATCCACAATTGAGGCTGAATACATAGCGGTTGGTAGCTCATGCACTCAACTTCTTTGGTTAAAAAATCAGCTTGCTGACTATGGTATAAAAACATTAAACATTCCTCTGTTTTGTGATAACACTAGTGCCATTTGCATCACTAAAAATCTCGTGCAACATTCTAGAACCAAACATATAGAGGTTAAGTATCATTTCATCCGGGATCTAGTCCAGGCTCAAACTATTGCTCTACATCATATTCCTACTGAATTCCAGCTAGCTGACATTTTCACAAAATCTCTCTCTGCTGGTCGATTTATCTTCTTGTGCTATGAACTCGAACTTCGCTCCTATCAAGCTCTCTCTGAGAGCACCATTTCGTTAAGTTCTTCTTCCTTTTTAGTTTTCTTTTCATGTTTTATTCTTCATTTATTACCTTCCTTTTGTGTGTTAGTTTTTTTCCTGTTTATGTAGTTTCCTTGATTGTGTTTGCATTGCTTATTTAATAACCAGCCCTAGTTCTCTTCTTCGTACTCTCCATCTTCTCCCTCTCTGTCTGGTCTTACAATGGTGCTAATCATCACATACACTGGTACCTTGTTCCTTGACCCTATCATCTCAAATTATCATCGTCACATCCAGTTCTTCATGAATCGTCCATTGATTTCCTCCTGTCTTGTGCCATTCCCTGCATTAGTGGAAGCCGACCTTGACATTACTCCCTATGTTCAGAACCTAGGTTGGACCTTCTTCCTTGATGCCCCTCTAACGACCTCGTTCTGCCCTGAAATCATTCAACTGTTCTATTCCAATCTTCAATCCCCCGGGCTGTCCTCTCGTTCTTTTCACTCTCTGGTTTTTGGCCATGCCTTTGCCATTCACATTGATGATCTCAACATGCTTTTCAATATTCCTGCTCATGGTGCTACTTTAGCTAATGAGTCCAAATTTCCTCTGTTTTCCTTCAACCTTGCTAATGAATTCCTTGCTCTTACTGGCCAACCACCATAACCCAATAATACTTTACCCGTTACTGCTCTTCCCCCGCTTGTTTGCCTCCTTCACTATTCCATTGTTCGAGTCTTCCTTCCCAGAGATCATTCTGTTACCACTATCCTACCTCTGGATCTTTGGATCATCTTGAATGTTGTCCGTGGTATCCCTCTGAATTACTTTCACTTATTCTTTGGGTCTCTCCTGTGATTCACTGAACCAGTATTTGGTGACGCCCTACCTTTCGGCCCCATCGTGTTGACCCTTCTCGTTTACCTTGAGCTAAACCTGTCCTCCTTCATCCTTTTCACTCTCGTGTTCTCCCCTGTGGCTGAGGATATTCTTGATGCTCTAGAGATTGCGATTAAAGGGGAGGATCCTCATGAAGACAACAGTGAAGACGAGGATGTTACCATTGTCAATGAAGAAGTCGACAACAACACTAGTGTTAGTTCCAGCGAGAGCAGTGACACCAATATCAATAGTGATGATATTTAGCTAGTAGATTGGTTGCTTTAATTCCTTCTTGTCGGAAATTTGTTTAGCTAGTCTTATGGTTGTTTCGGTTGAACCTTGTCGACTTCGTTTTCTGTGGTAGACTCTATTTTCCTCTATGCAGATTAATTGTGTTTTTAAGGAAATATGGTTGTTGAAATAACTATCTTATTTGTTAAAAAGTAATCTCTTGAAAAGAGGAAAGGTAGTGTTGTCTATGTTGTTTCAGGCAATCGACAATCTCTGATTTAAGGGGAGATTGTAGAAAGATTTGGGAAATCAGAGACAGTCGAAAAAATAGCTTGTTGGGAGCAAATCATTATTACTAGAAGCGTGGGAATCAAGTCAAAATCAATCAAGTAATATTGATTGATTGATTGCACAATCACACCTTTAATCAAGCGTTGCAAAAAGGAAGGACGAGGTGTCTCCAACCCACCAAATCATCATTCACTCATCTCCTCGTCTATAAAAGGAACTGGATCTTCATACCTCAAGGTACTTTTGTGAAAGAGCGGAAAAGGGCTTCCAAAACAAAAGGATTTAGCAAAGGGGAAGAGGTTCTTTGCTAGTGGCTGATACAAATTCCGGAGATTGGAATTTGGGTTTTCTATTCGTCATTCTGATCTACTTCTAGTATTCTTTTCTTCTTTGAGTTTTCATTTCGATTTGTTATTTGTACATGTAAGTTAGATTGTCAAAGAAAATAAAAATAGAGTCGTAGGGGTTGACGTAGCCCATTGCACCAGGGTGAATCACATTAAAAATACCGTGTGTTCTTTAGATTTTTACAACTTTCTTTTCTTGCTTCATCTTCCACGCCAATAATCTGTTTTCCAAGGATTTTAATCCAAGGAAGAAAACAGACTGAAGTGTTCTTCATTTTGGCTTGTTCGGCTGGGCTCACTAGTCCCCAAGCCCATCTCAACTTTAGTTCTTAGTTCATAAAATTCGTGTGGGCTTTGTGAAGTTCTGGGCCCAAACTGAAGGGGAGATTAAGAACGAAACCACTGAAGGATTTCTCCTTCGTCTCGATCTTCTTCCTTCTTCTCCTTCACGATTTTTCCCAAACTTCCATTCTCTAAACTCGACCCTCTTTGATTTCAATCTTCAACCTAAATCCGAAGGTTCTATGGTTTCGACTAAAACCCTTCTCTTCAACCCAAGGCCACTAGCATCGGCTAAAAACCTTATCTCTCCTTTCCAAACTATCATCCATCGTGAACTACTTTGAAGCAACTCTTGGTTTGGTAGTGAAGGAGTTCTAAAACAATGTGGGGGGTTTCAATGGCTTGGGTGCCAAGACACCCCTCCTAGAGTATACACTTTGTTTTTCGTGGCACTCTCTACTTTATTTACCCCATTTTATTACCTCTTTTTCATTTCTCTTTCTTTTCTTTTCTTTCGTTTTCTTTTATTTTATGAGGGGGGTACTAGAGATTAAAAACTTGAGGAACTCACTCCAACACTACACTTCATTTTTCATCCCTAGCAAGAATCGCACACAAACCTCCTATGCAACACCTCTATGGAACTCAAAAGCGAGAGCTCCAGGACACAAGGGCATGACACAGTAAAACACAACACCAAACTGCGACCAAGTGTAATCGCAGTCCGGGAATGCAGTAAAGTAGCAAGTTCTATTATCAACCCGGGTTCTAGATCTACTGCCTACTCCGTGAATCTCTATTATCTAGCAAACTAAGTCGAGTGATTGTTATTTAAAGTAAAAGCAGTAAAAAGCAGGAAATGGTTCGGTTTTCTGAAGTCAAGGAAGAGTCACTCGGGAATGAGTCCCCCTAGATCCTTAGTTAGGTCTCAATTGTAATTACCTTGGGTTGATTTACTGTTGATTAAACTGCGGAAGATCCGACAGTAGCTTGGAATCTCTTAAGCTGACCAAGCCCTCTCAGAAACTACCCGGCAGACGACTAGTCTTCACCGGGATAGAAAGCTGAGGCTATGAACACAGAACTCCACTACTGGAATTGGATTCCAGTACAAAGCAGTAGATTGACTAACTCTCGTATAGCCGATCCACTACTACCGAATGATGTAGCTCTAACAACCTAATCAGATTCTATCTATCTCAGGTTGCAGCAGAAATCAAGAAAAGCTGATCAGACTTCAATCAATTCAATGAATCATGCATCATTCGATTATAATCAAGCAGTATAACAATCCGAAGTCATTACAATCAAAATCCATAACACATGGAACTAGGGTTCTTCATACCCAAGTGAGAGAAAGTTCTACTCCATAGAGAGAGAGGGGAAAACAGGATACAAAGCAGTCATACTCATAACAATGGGAAGAATCTACTCTGGGATGATGATTATCACTCCTATGATGATCTCCAAGCTTGATTTGATGAAACCCAACTCCAAAACCACTCTTAGGATGTGTTCTTCGCACTTTCTCTCTTCAGGGCTCTGTTTTTGCTCCAAAAAGTCGATTCTCTCACTTGTGGCTCAGAATTGGGTAAAAACCAGGATTTCCCGACTCACACGGGCAGGCCACACGGCCGTGTGGCTTCCAAAACGCTGCGTCTCAATTAATCAAACTTCAGGCTTCCCACACGGCCAGAGTCACACGGCCGTGTGGAATTTCCACCATGCTCGTGTGAGCTCTCGGCACAAACCACACGGCCACAAGCATGACTTGCACGTCCGTGTGGGTTCCAGGAATGCCCGTGTGGCTTTCTCAGCGCCTCACCTCGCGTCCGATCTTCGTCCAATGGCCCCCAAACTCGCTCCCAAGCCTCCATTCACGTACTAGGACCTGAAATATCACAAACAAGCACAACCTAGCGTGGAATCGGCCTAAAACACGAGAATCAACATCCCAAACGGTGTAAGAATAGGGGTAAAAACATGTGCAATTAACAGTCTATCAGGGCGACACATGTTTGACACGAAGAAAGGATTGGGGGTCGTTCTATTAACACCATTAAGCTCACAAGCATGATGCATGACAATTGTAAGCAACAAGTGATCAAGTCAAGACATCCTTTCATTTATGCACACCTAAGAACTAAACTTTTGCCCTATCCTAATGAACTTCTCAGTCATCATCATAGGATATACTCGATCACATGCAACAATTCAAGATCAATGCAAATAAACACGAGAATTTCCCACCATTCGGCCACTTTGATACTGCAAACATGGCTTGGAGCCCTCAAAATTTTGAAATTTGGGCATACAAAAGGCTCCAAGCATCAACCACACTCACACAAGCATACTAGTAAACTACTCCCCCCCCCCCCACACACACAACACAATCACTTAAACTCGACATTGCCCTCAATGCCATATGAAAGGGGTAGAATGATGTTACCGCTTTGGCTTGGTGAGTGAAAGTTGGAATCGAACCGGGGTAGGATAATTTGAGCTTCAAGGAGAGACAAAAACACACACACAAACACAATACGACTCGCTCGAGGCGAGGCGAGGTTATTACAAACACAATACATAGTAGTAGTAGTAGTTCGAACTTGCTAACCTCCGCTGGGTTGCCTCCCAACAAACGCTTCTTTAACGTCTTAAGCTAGAAGGAGACTCCGGGTCATGCATCTTGTAGGAACACCACTTCCTTGTGCGGCATTACCTCTCCTCCAAGGTAACGCTTCAGGCGGTGTCCATTAACTTTGAAAGTTCCTTTCTCCGGGTGGGAGATCTCAACCACCCCGTATGTGAACACTTGCGTTACCACATACGGGCCCGACCACATCGACCTTAACTTTCCGAGGAATAACTTCAACCGGGAGTTGTACAAGAGAACCTGGTCTTCTGGCTGGAAATCCTCCCCTCCTATCAGGCGAGCATCATGCAAGCGCTTCGTCCTCTCCTTGTAAATCTTGGTGTTCTCATAGGCTTGGAGACGCCACTCCTCAAGTTCAAGCACCTACAACTTCCTTTCATTACCACACAAACTAGGGTCCATATTTTAAAGCTTTGTGGCCCAAAAATCCTTATGCTCTAGCTCTACGGGCAATTGCCATGCTTTGCCATACACCAAAAGGTAAGGTGAGACGCCTATTGGGGTTTTGTAGGCCGTGCAGTATGCCCATAAAGCATCATCGAGCTTTAAGGACCAATCCTTGCGGGATTGATCCACGGTCTTTTCTAGAATTTGTTTTAGCTCCTTGTTTGATAGCTTGACTTGTCCACTAGTTTAGGGGTGATAGTCTATGGACACCCGGTGGGTGACACCGTAGCGATCGAGGAGCTTATCGAATTTCCCTTGAAAATGGGTTCCTCGGTCGCTAACGATGGTCCTCGGGGGTCCCAAACCGTGAAAACAACTTTTTTAGAAATCCACAGACTCGTCTTGCATCATTGGTGGGGAGAGTTTGAGCCTCAACCCACCTCGAGACGTAGTCTACGGCCATAAGGATGTATTTGTTACCAAAAGACGAGGGGAAAGGTCCCATAAAATCGATTCCCCAAACATCAAAGATCTCACAAGTGATAGGAAATCGTTTGGGGCATCTCATTTCGGTTAGAAGCATGACCTGCCCTTTGGCATTTGTCGCAATGACTCACAAATTTGTAGGCATCCCGCAAAAGGCTCGGCCAGTAGAATCCCGACTGGAGCACCTTTCTTACAGTTTGGTTGCCTCCGTGGTGGCCTCCAGCTAGCCCCGTATCACAATGGTTTAGAATACCCTCCATTTCCTCCCCCAGTACACACCATTGAATTACTCCGTCGGTCCCAATTCGAAAAAGGTGGGGATCATCCCAAAAGTAGGCACGAAAGTCGGAGAAGAACTTGTTCCTCTCATGTGTAGTCATCCCCTTGCGTAGCTGCCTTCTAACCAGATAATTGGCGAAGTCGGCAAACGATGGGGCGATACTCTCTACAACGGCGAGGGTGAGTAATTGTTCATCGGGGAAATTGTCATTTATCTCTCTCAGAGGAGTGCTACCTCCCGGTCCTTCGAGCCGCGAGAAGTGGTCAGCTGCAAGGTTTTTTGCCCACTTTTTGTCCTTGATCTCCACATCGAACTCTTGAAGTAGCATGATCCATCGAATCAATCTGGGCTTGGCATCCTCCTTGCTCATCAATAAGCGGATGGCGGAGTGGTCCGTGTAGACAACAACCTTGGAAAGCACCAGATAAGACCTGAATTTATCGAAAGCGAAGATTACTGCCAACAACTCTTTCTCTGTGGTTGTGTAATTCTCCTGAGCATCATTCAGCGTGTTTGAGGCGTAGCAAATAGGTTGAAAATATCTACCCCACCTTTGACCCAAAATCGCTCCCACTGCCTAGTCACTAGCATCGCACATGAGCTCGAAGGGAAGGTCCCAATCCAGTGAGACCATTATTGGGGCATTTGTAAGCTTCTCTTTAAGGATGTTGAAAGCTTCAAAACATTCATTTTTGAAAAGGAATGGGGCGTCCTTCTCCAAAACCTTGGTCAAGGGCAATGCAATCTTCGTGAAGTTTTCGATGAAACGTCGGTAAAACCCCGCATGCCCAAGGAAACTCCTGATACCCTTGACTGTGGTTGTAGGAGGGAGCTTGCTTATTGTCTCAACTTTGGCCCGATCCACCTCAATCCCACGCTTGGAGATTTTGTGACCCAACATAATGCCCTTCCGGACCATAAAATGTGACTTCTCCCAACTCAAAGCTAGATTGGTTTCTTCACATCGCTCAAGGACCTTCTCAAAGTTGGCCAGACAATGAGAGAAAGAATATCCAAACACTAAGAAGTCTTCCATGAATACTTCCATTATCTCCCTAGCTAGCTTATCAAAGATAGCTACCATGCATCTCTGGAATGTCGCCGAGGAATTGCACAATCCAAACGGGATGTGCCGGTAAGCAAAGGTCCCAAAGGGGCATGTGAATGTTGTCTTGCCTAAATCTTCTGGGGCAATTGGAATCTAGAAGTACCCTGACATTCCATCTAGGAAGTAGTAGTAATCATGTCCAGCGAGTCTCTCCAAGATTTTATCGATGAAAGGTAAAGGGAAGTGCTCCTTTCGACTGGCTTCGTTCAACCTTCGATAGTCAATGCACACCCTCCACCCCGTCACCGTTCTTGTTGGTATAAGCTATTCCTTTTCATTGGCTACCAACTTCATTCCTCCCTTCTTAGGGACCAACTGGGTTGGGCTCACCCACTGGCTATTCGAGATAGGGTAGATAATCTCGGCATCCAGTAGCTTGATCACTTCTTCTTTCACCACTTCTTTCAAATTAGGATTTACTCGCCTCTGCGGTTGCCGGACCGGTTTGGCTCCCTCCTCCAGATGGATCTTGTGTGAACAAAAGTTTGGCCCAATTCCCCAGGTATCTGTGATCTTCCATGCTATTGCCCTCTCGTGACGCCTTAAGACCCCAGTCAATTCTAATTTCTGCTCTGGTGTAAGATTGGCATTGATAATGACTCGAAGCTTTCCATCATCCCTCAAAAGGCGCACTCGAGGTGAGGAGGCAGCGATTTCAATTCCAACTCGGGGGTTCCTCCAGAGAGGTAGGTGTTGGTTGAGTCGAGCGCGAGACTCCGGCGTAGATTCCCTCGATTCTCCGATCAATCCAGACCCTGTATAACCCTAAATCGATCTCGACAAGAACAAGTGAGGAGAATGGGAGGAAACTGAAAATGAATCGATGAGAGGGATAAAGTCACTTCCCTTTGTGTTTGCCAAACGACAGCAAATCTGAAATCTAATGTGGGTCGGGCTCGGTTTATTATTAAATTGTCAACTCTAATTTGGCCCTGCTTCTTTATTTAGCATGCAGCGTTTTATGAACCAGGTTTCCTTCTCCATTTCTCAAGTAAATTCGATCAACCTGCTCTCCACATGAACTAACCAAAAACCAAAAGAAGAACACAAGAGAAAACCGGAAAATAGGAATGCGGCAAATCAAAACGCAAATGAACATAGACACGGTAGGAGACTCTCTTCTTGAGATCTCCTACTTAATCACTATGATTGATTCCTTCTTATAGACTTGGCGAATCCAGAACCAGCTCCCTGCTGATCGACCAATCACCTAACGTCTGGTGATTCAAACTCCCTGTTTAAACACCCTCGGTTTTCCCGCTAATCTCCCTGATTTGCTACAACGATTTCTCACAAAAGACTACAGCTCTCTAGAACTCTCTTTTGTCAAATCGATTTGGAAAAACTTAGCTTCTACTAATCTCTCATTCAAACTATATACTGCTGCTGAGTTGAGAGCCGTTGAGGGTGAATCAGCCTGATGAGGGTAAGTAATTTATTCTTTCCCTTTCTGCTTGATCATGATCTGTATAGTTGGCCAACTTTCCTTGTATGTCTCTTCATACATCAAGGGGTGATACAATCTACAGCTTTCTTCTCTCAACATTCTCCTCCTAAGCATGTCATTTGCTCTAATGCGTTGATCCCATAATTCACCTGCACATTTAACAAACGATTGGTGCAGCCTGTTCTATACAAACCATTCATTCACAGGCACAGCGAAACACTAGATAAAAGAGAAGTTCATTTTATTTGAAAAGACTGCAGAAAACATATCGATTTAACCTAACACTCACACCATGACCGACAAAACTTCAAAGCTACCCTAACCAGATCCTCCTTATGAACTCCCCATAGACTGGTCACTTCCCCTAAACTGGTTCTCCACTTCAAAAATCATATTCGGGTGGAGATTCATAATCAGATATACCCTCTGCTTCTTCCTCCTGAGTGGTTAATGACTCAGACTCCTTTGCCCTCTTGATCTGAGCATGATGAAGCTCTAAACTGATTAGTTCTTTGCGCTTGACAACAGTGATTCTGTCAAGTACTGCATACGCAGCCTCCAGGATTGCAGGAACCAATTGCCCGTCAAATGTTGCAGGTGCAGCCTCCAAAAGAGCAGAGGTATCTGCAGGCTCTCCCCCTGAGCAAATGACAGGCTTTCTCCTACCAACTTGGGCATCAACAAGAGTAAGGATGTGTTGAGCACGCAGGTCCTCTCGGACATCACATACAATTAGCTTATCACGAAGATCAATCCCTACCATATCCAGGAGACGAGTGATTTGAGGACCAAACGGGAGAGGGCCATAGTAATTCTCGTCACCATAATTGATCATATGAGCAAACATAAGCGTAGAGAAGTTGAGTTGGATCCCATCGCGAGCATTGGCCATAATCCAAGCGTCAGCAGGATGCACAAGTTCATTTTGAGAGATACTGCGAGTAAGACGGCCAGCAGATAACATGGAAGGATAGTACCTCCCAATATCATGGGTAAGGGATTCCATGGCAGAACCGAAATCAAAGCCAATGGAAGCAAAATCATCATTTGTGGCTGCAGAAGACCCAAGACAGGGGAGATCAATAGTTTCAACCAGGAGGGAGGCTGTAACCTTGATATCATGATTATACACCACAGTGGTGAAAAAGGAAGGACTGATGCCAGGGCCACGCTTAAGACTAGCATAGAACATTCTGACTCCTTCAGGTATCGAGAGGGCTTATAGCATCCTTGATTGTTGAAGGTGGCAGCAGTATGCAGTTGAGGGTTGTTTGGGGCCATTGTGGAGAGATATGAAAGCATTGTGAAAGGTTCTGAGTTGATGGTTCGAAGGCAAGGAGTGAGGGTGATTATATAGAGTAGGAGTAGGGTGGAAGAGGAAGGAATTCTAGCGTATGGAAAGGAAAGATTTGGGAAGACAGATATGGCAATATGATATGAGAATAAGAAATCTTGCAGATTTCAAGGGATTTCAAAGATTTCTTCCATCGAGAAGAGACCCAGTTCTCTCCTAAAGGGAAGAAATTTGTCGGCTCCCAAAGGCTTAGTGAAGATATCAACCCACTGAAAATTAGTGCTAATAAATTCAAGATGTATTTTCCCTTCCTTGACTAGATCTCTAATGAAATGATATCTAACCTCGATATGCTTAGTCCTAGAATGCTGAATTGGATTTTTTGTCATGTTGATAGCACTGGTGTTATCACACATAACGGGCAAGGATTCAAACTCAAGACCATAGTCCTTGAGTTGATATTTCATCCAAAGAAGTTGTGTGCAGCACAAACCAGCTGCAACATATTCTGCTTTTGCAGTGGAAAGGGCAACAGAACTCTATTTCTTACTAGACCAAGCTATAAGAGAAGTACCAGGAAAGTGACAGGCACCTGAGGTGCTTTTTCTATCCACTGAGCATCCTGCATAATCTGAGTCAATATAGCTTATTAATTCTAAGCTAGAGGTGCTTGAATACCAGAGTCCTAAACTAGAGGTTCCATCAAAATACCGAAAGATCCGCTTAATAGCAGATAGATGACTTTCCTTAGGATTGCTCTGAAAACGAGCACAAACACATACACTATACATGATATCTGGTATGCTTGCATCAAGTAAAGCAAGGAGCCAATCATAGCCCTATATAGTCTACTGTCTACACTTTTTCCTGACTCATCTTTGGTAAGCTTCATTGAGGACCCCATAGGAGTAGAAATGGTTTTTAGATTGTTAAGATTGAACCTTTTAAGCATATTATTGAGGTACTTGGTTTGACTAATAAAGATTCCATCTTTAGTTTGCTTAATCTGTAGCCCTAAAAAGAAGTTGAGTTCACCCATAAGGCTCATTTCAAATGAACCTTTCATTATATCAGCAAATTCCTTACACATTTGTTCACAGGAGGAACCGAATATTATATCATGTACATACACTTGCACAAGAAACATATCTTTACCCTTGTTCTTAATAAACAGAGTTTTATCCACTTGCCCCCTATGAAACCCATCGTTTATTAAAAATTGACTCAATTTGTCATAGCAAGCTCGAGGAGCTTGTTTAAGACCATACAGAGCCTTACTCAGTTTGTATACATAGTCAGGATGTTCATGATTTTCAAAACCAGGATGTTGTTCCACATATACCTCTTCTTTTAAGTCACCATTTAAAAAAACACTTTTACATCCATTTGATATAATTTAAACCCTTTTGAAGCAGCAAAAGCACACAACAGTCTTATTGCTTCTAACCTAGCCACTGGTGCAAAGGTTTCATCAAAGTCTATACCCTCCTCTTGGTTATAACCTTGAGCAACCAATCTTGCCTTATTTCTTATTATAATTCCAATTTCATCAGATTTGTTCCTATAAACCCATTTTGTTTCAATTATTGTTATGTTTTTAGGTCTTGGAACCAAATCCCAGACCTTTGTTCTTTCAAACTGATGCATCTTTTCATGCATAGCAGCATTCCCGTATTCATCCTCTAAGGCTTCTTCAACATTCCTAGGTTCTATCAAAGATACAAAGGCAGTGTGTTCAGGACAAGATTTAAAGCGAGTAGCCATACCTTGGTTTAAGCCTCCAATTACAAGAGAAGGTGGATGCCGTTTCTGAATGTGACGAGGAGCTTCTGGTAGATGCACATCTTCAGGAGCTTCTTCCTGTGTTGATTCCAGATTGGTAGGGACAAAAATGACTCCCTTGGCTTGACTCAAGCTAAGTCCGAGTCATCATCATCTTCCAAAACGAAAGCGAATCTAAAATGTGATGTGGGTCGGGCTCGGTTTATTATTAGATTGTCAACTCTAATTTGGCCCAATTTCTTTATTTAGCATGCATCATTTTATGAACCAGGTTTCCTTCTCCACTTCTCAAGTAAACTCGATCAACCTGCTCTGCACAAGAACTAACCAAAAACCAAACGAAGAACACAAGAGAAAACTGGAAAACAGCAATGCAGCAAATCAAAACGCAAATGAACACAGACAGTATTTTTACGTGGTATCCGGTGCTAGGTGATTAATGAACCTAACAACGACTAATCCACGGTAGGAGACTCTCTTATTGAGATCTCCTACTTAATCACTATGATTGATTCCTTCTTACAGACTTGGCGAATCCAGAACCAGCTCCCTGCTGATCGACCAATCACCTAACTTCTGGTGATTCAAACTCCCTGTTTAAACACCCTCGTTTTCCCCGCTAATCTCCCTGATTTGCTACAACGATTTCTCACAAAAGACTACAGCTCTCTACCACTCTCTTTTGTTAAATCGCTTCGGAAAAACTTAGCTTCTACTAATCTCTCATTCAAACTATATATTGTTGCTGAGTTGAGAGCCGTTGAGGGTGAATCAGCCTAATGAGGGTAAGTGATTTATTCTTTCCCTTTCTGCTTGATCATGATCTGTATAGTTGGCCAACTTTCCTTGTATGTATCTTCATACTTCAAGGGGTGATACAATCTGCAGCTTCCTTGTGTCAACAGTAGGGATTTTTGCCATTGAGGGTAAGGCCTCCAATTCTTGATCTTGCGGGGGTTGGTCCCCATTCTCCGGGGATTCCGGGGCGTCTGTTTCTACCAAACAACACTCCTCAAAAGGGTAAGAGGTAAGGGCACCCGCAGATGCAAGTGCCTCCATGAAGTCAAAAACCTCTTCGCAGTAATCAAAATCATCATGGCAACGAGAAAACTTCATGCTATCATCAATAGAGAATGTGACCTCCTCCTCTCCTTCCCTAAGCACCAACCTACCCCCATGCACATCAATCAAGGCCTTGGCGGTGGCTAAGAAAGGTCTACCCAAGATGAGGGGGACCTCAACTTTCTCATCATTGTCTAAGATAACAAAGTCAACAGGAAAAATGAGAGGTCCTACTTTAATGGGAAGGTCCTCCACAACACCTTTAGGTCGTACTACAGACATATCTGCCAACTGAATGTACATCCTAGTGGCTCTAAGTTCTCCTAGTTCTAGCTTTTGAAACAAATTATAGGGCATCACATTAATGCTAGCTCCTAGGTCCGCCAAGGACTTTCTATGCACAGATCACCAATAAAGCAAGGGATAATGAAACTCCCTGTATCTTCGCGTTTCGGGGGCAAGTGGTTCTGCGCAAGGGAGGAGCATTCCTCATTCAAGCTCACAGTAGCTACCCCTTCAAGCTTCTTCTTGCTGGTGAGGAGTTCTTTCAAGTATTTTGCGTACTTGTGCATTTGGGTGACAGCCTCCAGGAAGGGAATTTTTAAATGCAACTGGTTCATCAACTCCATGAAGCGGGAGAACTCCAGTGCCATGCGATCGTTGTGGAGTCGTGAAGGAAAAGGGAGAGTTGGGGTCGCTTTTCTCTTTTCTTGCTCCGCTTGAGGGGTCGGAGTGGCATCCTCTTCTTGAAAGGCCGGGTGAGGAGTCGTGGAGTTGGGGTTCCCTTCACTTGTGGCTTCCGTCTGTGAGGGGAGATTACCGCCCCCTTGTTGCTCCTTTGTTGCGAGTTGTTTCTTCTTTGGGGGAAGCTCTTTGGCCTCTCTTCCACTTCGAAGAGTAACGGCCCCTACGTCAAATTCGTCGGCTGACTTCCAAGACTGAGCCGCTTGCGAGATAACCCCTATGCTTGTGGCCAGGTTGATCAAGTGGGTTTCCTGACTCTCCAACCCCTCCTCGATGGCCGAGAAATTATCTGTTGCCTCTCCAATGAATCTGTCGATTCTTTCAAACTTTTTCGAGCTGGAGGCGACAAAGGTCATCACCATCTCCTCATGGCGGGTCATCCGGTGATACTCTATTTCCTCATAGTCCCAACTTGCACCCCACTCCATAGGTGTTGCTACCACGCTTACTTGCCCCTTATCCTCGAGCATTACCCCGATCAACTAATCTAACTTCGCTTCAAGTGGGGCCATAAAGCATCCCATCGAAGTCGGGGCTTCCTCTTCTCCTTGACTCCGCTAGCTCTCTCTCCCGTGCTAGGATCCGGAGAGTTCGGTTTATGTCATCTTCAAGTGGTAGAAAAGGTGTCGGGTTACTCCGGGTCATGCACCACCTACACACAATCAGAAATTAAAAGCTAGATCAACAATCAACAACTTTTTCAAGATAACAGACCGTAGTCCCCGGCAACGGCGCCAAAACTTGACTCACTCTGAATACCACAATAAATTTCCACCTAAGGTCCAAGTATAAACCTTAGTCGGGTGCAGTATAGGATAAGAATGTTTAAATATCAACCTGGGTCGGTCCGTCTACAAATACTTCACTCATTTGAATCATTATCTAGCAAAATATTTTTGGTTTAAAAGTTTGCTAATTACAATAAAATAAGGCAAAGGTAAATGTTTTTGAAAACTCTTTTGTGGAAGGCTCAATCGGGTGTCGCTTCCCCCTAACTACTACCATGGCATGTGAATTGGAACGATTGCTTTGGGCAAGGTAACCGCGAACCGCAGAGGGATGCATATATGGTCGGAGACCACAATCTCAATTGCTAAACTGAGGTAAACAACGTAGGTCGTGTCACTCGACCCTCTCGGTTTAGGCAATCGATAGTTGACTTACTCCCTCACTCAAATCAAGGTTCGGACGGCTTAATCGCAATTAACCAATTTGCTTAATTCAACATTGAGGGTTGCCCTAAATTAACCTAGTTAGGTGGCTTAAAAAGATGAAGGAAAACCAACACGATTGAGTCTCCCTTGGAAGGGGGTTTTCATATCTAAGCTAGGTTAAGGTGGCTAATTAGATTGCTAGCACCAACATGCACAAACCTAAGGATGCTAAGAACAATTATGCACAATCCTTAGGTTGCTAAGAACCAAAATGCACAAACCTAAGGATGCTAAGCACGAAACATTCACAACCTTTAGGTTGCTAAGCACAAGCATGCACAATCAACATGAATAATACCTCAATCATTGAATTAACCAATACCCAATGACAATCATTCAATTCACATAAAAGAAACTACATGGTAGAGTTAGGGTTTCACAACACCCAAGTGAAAGGAAATCTACTCCATGCTAGAAATGGGGAAAACACAAGGAGAAGAGGTAGAAACCATCTTGGAGGATGCTCCCAATCTTCTTGGCCCTTGTGTTGAACTTTCCTTGGAGGAAATATTCCCAAAATCCACCTTGAAGCATAACTCTTGCCTTCTTCTCCTTTGGTTCATGTTCCTCTCTCTAGAAATCTGAAGAAGGCTTTTCACACAAGTGGGCTCTCCCCTCTCTCCTCCTTTCAGCCCATCTTCTTTTAAACCAGAGACGAGCTCAGTTCACGGCCTGAGTTCACGACCGTGAACCATGAAACGCATCTGTGAACTGCAGTTGAATGCCAAAACGCACTGCTTCGTTCACATCCGTTCACGGTCGACGGCCTTAGTTCACGGTCTTAGTGACTGTGAACTCACCTTGCGTCAATAACTTCTGTTTTGGATCTGGACGCCTCGAGGTTCACGGTCAATGGCTCTGCTTCACGGTCGTGCAAGATCGTGAACTTCCTGGGATAACTGTGAACTGGCCCTTTTCACCTCTTCTCCCAATTTTCTATCCTTTTCGTCCAACTTTTGACTCTGAGGCTGGTTTCACCTGTTAAATCCTGAAACACACTAAAACACGAGAAACCTAGCGTAAAACCAAACTTTTAGGAGCGAAGTTGCCACAAACGACTATGGAAAACGGGGACAAAACATGTACAATTAGGCCCGAATCAGCCCTCTTTCGTCCGACCTTCGATCCGATTGCCAAGATTACCTGCTTAGGTATGAAATGTACAAAAAACGAACAAACCCCGCCTAAACTAGCTCTGAAGAAGATGCAAAAACATCAAACTTTGCAAGTAAAAAGGGTTCAAAATTGTGTAATCTAACCCGAAATAACCCCCCCCCCTCCCCCACACACACACACTTGTCCTCAAGCAAACCTGCTCAAACCAACTTGTAGGACAAAAAACAATGGTATGTACTAGGAATGGCAATGAGGCGGGTTTGTGACGGATTTGCCTAAACCATCTCCACCTTTGTTTTCAAATACCCAACCCATACCCACTCTATACCCATGCGGTGAAATATTTTGCAAACACATCCCCATACTCGTGGGTTTTGGGTACCCATGGGTAATACCCGCCCCGTACATTCAATATTATTATACCTAAAACTTTACAAGAAATTTTTTAATTATAACACTAAACGAACCTACTATATCATGAAGTCAACAAAACACAGTCATTTTCTTAATACGATTCAAAGAATATAATCTAAAAAACATCCATTAATACATAATAGAGAGTACAATATTTTCCAATTATTATACTCTAACTCTAATAGATCTACTAAGTAATAATTAACTAACATAATCTTGTTGACAATGGGGAAAAGTGAAGAAGTGAAGGGAGAATTGAGAGAAATGAATTAGGTTTTGATTAGGGTGGCTACTCAATTGCATTTCTACTATTTATTTTCTCGAGTTACCTTCATTATCATTGATAGGTTACAATTTTATCTACATTTTTCTTTATCTGTGAAGAATTCTATTTGTGGGGCAGGTATGGTTAAAGTCGTATGAGTATGGGACGGGGGGAGGCTTAAACATAACCACCCCAAACCCATCAATTTTTTGTGGGTTTTACTCATATCCATCCCATGCCCAGTCAAAGTGGAAATTCTCCGCATTGATTGGGTCGGAAGCGATTGTGTACCCGCGGCCGTGGGTTTGATTGTCATCCCTAATATGTATTGTGTCTCACGTTAAGAGAAACAAATATTGGTTTAGCAACTTCATTACTTATATTTTCTAATTTAATAAAATGATGAATTGAAATTCCATTTGAAAGTTAATTGCATTAATATGGGTCCAATAAAAGTAATATAAGTTGGATTCTAAAAATAATTGAGGTGACAAAATTTGATCATCGCGACCTAGTGTTTATGTTAATAGTCACTTATCCTATAGGGGTGTTCAAATGGTTACCGTGGTAATAACCAAACCAATTAAATTTAAATTTCATTAACCATGGAATAAAATGTCTTAACCAAACCGTCCAAATTAACACGAAAACAATATTAACTCAACCAAAATTTAATTGGTTTGGTTAATCGGATAATAGATCGGCCATTGCATCACACTGGTTTACGGATGTTCTCATTCTCTTTATTAGGCAATGAGAATATGTGATACGATGAAGAGCCTAACTGTATCTGATGATGCAATCCATCTACGGATGTTCTCATTCTCTTTATTAGGCAATGCATCACACTGGTTTCAGAACTTAACACCACGTTCCATCACAACATGGGCTCAGTTTGAGAAGGTATTTCTGGATAAGTACTTTCCTCCTGCCAAGGCAATGAAGAGACAAGAGGAAATTGTTACTTTTAAACAAGCAGAAGACGAGAGTTTGACCGAGGCATGGGAGTACTATAAGGGACTGTTGATGAGATTCCCAAGCCATGATCTTAAAGATTGAAATGTGATCATAATTATCTTCAATGGAATCAGAAGGGAGTTCCAGGATGCTCTGAATAATGCTTCTCGAAATGGGTTCACAAGGATGGAGGCACCAGCAACATATGAACTGGTAGAGAGGATCTGTTCAAGCCACTGGATGGGGTAGTGATACAAGTATTCAAAGAAGAGGAGGCTTGCATGAGGTGGACAAAGCTACAAGTTTATAAGCCAAGATAGATGCCAAACTGGATTCCAAGTTGATGCACTTGAATGAAGGCTGGCCAAACTTGCTCTTGGTAAACAAGAGGAGGTTATTTTATGTGAACCTTGTGAGGGTCCTCATCATAGTGATATGTGTCCACTGGGAGCTTCTCAGTTGGAAGATGTCAGTATATCAATAATCCGCGAAGTCAATGTCATGGTGGTATGTATTTAAATACATATAACCCTCAATGGAGACATCACCCCAATTTTCATGGTCGAACAACAATTAGTTGGTGTTTGAAACATCCCACCTCCTGGTTTTCAGCAGCAACAACCTCAACCTGAGAAGAAGCCCCAACTAGAGGAGTTGATTTTGGCTGATAACACCCAAGCAAGGTGTTGATGCCACAAATCGGACTTGGAAGCCAAGCTCTGCAACGCGGCCAAGAATCCGAATTGCTAACAACAAATTAACAACGAGAAGGGTGGAACTCTTGTGCAATCCTACACGTGGAGGAAGGCTCAATGAGTATACGTCGAAGCTCGCCCACGATCAAGGTGGTTTTGATCGATACAAGAGCAATTTCGAGTTTGGTTTTCTCGGCCAAACTCTCAACCAAAAACTAGCTACGACAAACTTAGTTTTAGGGTTAAAACTCAATTCAATATTCTGTCGATTACAATGCCTTCATGGCACTTAAATAGAACCTACAAACAACCTTAAACGCAAAATAAACCCAAAATAAACAAGCAAAATGAAAACAGTTCAATTCCTAAAGCAACACGGAAACTTAAAACGTAAGGAAAACACAGTCTTGATGCCATCTTCAGAGCCCTTGTTTGCACCCTTCCAGTTGTGGGTTTGATCACCCAACCCCTTTCTTCTGGAGTAGAAAGTACAAGCTTTCATGTGTTATGAACCATGAAACTTGATTCCCAGCAAGTTGTTGTGAATTGGGCTCCAAAGTGGCCTGCCCGAAACTGCTCCATGCCGTAGGCAATTCCTGGCAGATTTCCTGTTATGACATGGGTATTTGGTGAGCTCGAAAATTGTACTTCCTAGCCTTCCCTCGAGCTCCCAAATACTCAAGGTTGGAGAGAAAGTCTTCATGTTCAAAAAAAATCCCCTAAAGCCCATTTCCATCAAGCCAAACGCGAGTACCATGCTTGTAAAGAGAGCTACCTGAAACAGTTCCATTACTTGGCCAAAACTCAAGTTTCGTCAAACGAATAGAGGCGGCTTCTTTAACAAGTAATGGAGACTTGTGGGGAAGGGTATTTGGGATCATATCAGGCCCTCCCTCTTTTATAAGCTTTGCCCTCAAAGCTGGTTCCTTTTTCTTCTCGAAATCAAGGCAAAAGTGTTCCCAAATCGGATCGAAATATGGCGCCCCAAACTGCCAATCTGGGAAACTTGGGTAGTGTTCTTCACCCATGGAACTGGGGACTTTTGATTTAGCCATGTCCGATTCAATTCAGGAGTACCTCTGTATCCGCCATATATCCAATCGTCATTCTCAACTAGTCCCTGCGTTCTCTTAACCCGCGTCTGTGCCGAATCGTCGTCCTCTCGTTTCCTGCCAACGCCGTTGTTCAAACTTGCAGAACCTGGGAGACCCTAATTCGATTTGGGCAACTCTTATTTCGGCACCACCAGTTGCAATTGAAGCTTCCTATAGCTTCCTGTGGCCACCCTGGTCGACTCCACCTTAGCCGTTTCGATCGAAATATCGCCAGGCTCCCCAACCCATTCGCTAATTTTCTGCTCATGTTTGAGCTCCAGCAGAGGAGTTTGACCGCGAATGCGATCCTGCAAACGGAAATAAATTGCCCCAATAGATCAAGGGAAAAGCTTCCCTAGGTGTGAGGGAATGTGTCGGGCTCCTTAGGTTGGGTCAGAGCGCTCCCAGGAGCTACACCCAATAGGCCCTCTCTCCTGCTCTGCATTGCCGTCGTCGGAGAACAGGGGTTGTTCTTGGAGCTCGGTCGCCGGAGCTTCTCGCGCTTCAAAGCCGTCAACAGAAGTCGAGCCGTCATTAATCCAGCCTTCAGCCCTCATTCACTTGCTCTGTCGAGTTGCTTAGCCCGATTGGCGGCCATTTGACGCTGATCGGACCGGACCTCCGCCGAAGACAGAGGTTTCGACACCATCCTCTTACCATTTCGCTTGAACACGTAACAGTTAGTACCTCCGTCATGGGTTACGGCTCGATCAAACTGCCATAGTCTTCCCAACAGTATATGGGCAGCTTGCACCAGGGCAACGTCGCACACAATTTCATCCTGATAACTAACAATTTCAAAAGCAACCCGAGCTTGTTTAGTTACCTTTATCGATCCGTAGTCATTAAGCCAATGTAAATTGTAAGGCTCGAGGTGTTTGGTCGTGTTCAGTCCCAGCTTCTTGACGACGTCGAGACTGATAACGTTTGTGCAGCTTCCACCGTCGATGACCATCGACAAACATTTGCCATTAACTAAGCACCTTGTGTGAAAAAGGTTGGTGCGTTGATCTTCTTCCACCTCAACTTCCACTGTCAAGGCCTGAGATTCATTCCAAACAGCAATGGCCCTACTGCCGCCGTAATTCTCTCATCAATTTCCTCAGCAGACGAGTCATTGACCCCTTTCTTGTGGTTGTCTTCATCGCCAGAGACGCATTTGCCATCTCGCAAGATTAGCGCTTTGACATTTGGACACTGATTGGCCTTATGGCCCCTCCCGTGGCATTTGAAACACTGAATAGATCCACTAGAGACCCCTGCTCGCTCCTGATTAATTGGAGCACCCCGAGGTGGAAATTTGGGTGTTTCTTGCCTGTGTTGGGGCAGAGTGGTCTCGGTAGCAAGCTCAACAGCAGGTTTAGCACTTGCAACCCTTCTCCCCGAAGAGGATTTTTGCTGCTTCTCCACTTTGATTGCGAGGTGCACCACCTCTTCAAGTTCGACAAAAGATCGCAACTCAACCTCTTTCAGAATTTCACGATTCAGACCGTAGAGAAATTGCGAAATTGGTACTTTTTTGTCTTCGTGCACATCAGCCCGCATCAAGAGCAACTCTAGCTCTCTAAAATACTCTTCGACATTCCTCGACCCTTGTCGAATTCCTTGCAACGAGTCATGTAGCTCTCGCTGGTAATAAACCGGAACAAATCGTTCCCTCATTAGCCCACGTAACTCGTCCCACGTCGCCACAGGTGCTTGGAGATTTCGTCTTCGACGGAGTTGTAGCTGTTCCCACCACTGGGCTACGTAGTCTGCGAATTCGTAAGTAGCCATAGCGACAGTGAAACCCTATTAATTGAACCTATTTCATGTGACATAGTAACTTATCGAAGTGACAATGGATTAAATAAGATGCTACGCCGTCTTAAATAGGATATCGATCTTCAGGCTAAAAAATTAAGTCATTGAGCTACGACAGTAGGATTTGATTTAAATGTTTAGTACGTAGTGATTCCCGATAGGGATAGCTAGCACAGTAGTGATATCCTGGTTGTAGAGAATTGGATTAAACTGATTAGAATATGTGAATTAATTTGAATATGATAGGTAGTGAGTCGTGTTTCTGCTAGAGCTTTATCCATTGAATTTCTCTCAGTTGTTTTCATTAGCTTGTTTTGTTTAATTATTTTGCTATTAGATAATAGTTTCATCATTAAAACCATTTTCACCTATAGTTTTCTCTATAGAATTGATAGAACATAAGGTTGTACCAGTCCCTGAGAGACGATACCCGGACTTTCCGGTTTACTACGAGATAGGAATTGAAGCATTACGCTTTTGCCCTATCATCCCTGAATGAGCATCTTAGTCTCACACATCTCCTTCTTGTTCTGACTTTCAAGTGTAACTTGTTGTCTGTTAGTCGTCTTACCAAGGATCATGATGTTGCTTTGCCTTTTTGGCCAACTTCTGCATTATTCAGGACTTATGCTCGAGGACTATGATTGGACTCAACCATCTACATGATGGGCTTTACTACTTGCAGCGTGTTGGAAATATCTCACACTCCGGACAGACTTTAGTTCGACCTCTAGATGCCACTAGCAAGATGAGTACCACGCTTTGGCATACGCGCTTGGGACATCTTTTGCTTGCTAAACTGAGTTCTTTGCAGCATAGTTTATCCTTTTCGGATTCTTGTCTGGATAAACATCACTGTGATTCCTGCCTGCATGCAAAACAGACTAGAGTTCCTTTTGTTCTCACTCTATCAAGACCCATGCTTGTTTTGAGGTTGTTCACATGGATATTTGGGGTGGTTATAAGACCCCTTCTTTTGATGGATCTCGCTATTTTTTTACTGTGGTTAATGACTATAGTTGTGCTACCTTGGTTTATCTGCTTAAGTTTAAGTCCGATGTTGGTCGGTATATTCAGCTCTTCTGTGAAATGGTGCGTACCCAAAACAGTGGTCAGGTTCGGCGGATCCAAACTTATAATGGCTTGGAGTTTGGCACCCATTCCTTGCACACGTACTATGAGGAGTGCAGGATTCTTCTGCAGACTTCGTGCGTTAATACCCATAGCAGAACGGGGTTGTTGAATGCAAGAATCATCATCTGCTCATGCCCTCCATTCTCACTCAGGTCTTCCTGTCCGGTTTTGAGGAGAATGCGTCTTGAATGTGACTTATCTCATCAACTGCCTTCCTTCCATTGTCCTCGACGATCGGACCCCCTATGAGGTTTTGTTGTGTCATCCTCCATCTTATGACCACCTGTGCGTCTTTGGTTTCTTGATTACGCCAAAGATACCTCTCCTGGTCTCGACAACTTCGTCTAGAGGGGGAGACAGTGTGTGTTTATTGGCTACACTGCGACACAAAAAGGTTACAGAGTTTTTTATCTGCAGTCGTGACGTCCGGTTTGTAGAGGATATTTTCCCTTTTCGCACTGCTAATGGAATGAATGATGAGATTGCGTCACCGGCCAAGACATTCCCACTCTCTATGTTGATCATGATGATATAGTTGATGATTTTTCTAGGGAGAATGATGAGATTACTCGACATGACGAATTCCGAGACCTTGAGCACGTGAATACAAGTTTGCATGCAGACCACGCACAAGAAGAAAATTTTGAAGTCCAACCCATTGGAAATGGACGGTGCAGCAACCTCTAAATTCGATGACGGACCTCCTTTGCGACAAGGAACCCGAGCTCGACGTCCTCCTCCTGGTTTGGTTGATATATATGATACGGAGCTCCCAGTAAAGGGGCAAGTATCTGAATCTACTTAACCACTTCCTTACACATGATGATGATCTTCCCTACCTAGCCTTTCGAAAGACAGATGAGGGAAAGAAGAGTTTGCGAAGCAGCCTAGCCCATAATGCTTCTAGTCCATTGATAAGCCTCCAACCCTGTTTTGCAATCAAAGCAAGATTCAATAAGTGAAGATACCTAAAACCAAGACCACCCTCTTATTTATGGTCATTGAGAACTTCCCCTTTTCTCCATGGGATTGCTCGCCTTTTCATGGATCTCGATAGAAGAACTAGTGTAGAAGGGAGTCCATTTTTTTGTGAGAGAAACCGGAAGGATAAAAACACTCATAATAAAAGTGGGAATTTCTTGAATGACAGCCTTCAGAAGAGTTTCTTTTCCCCCATGAGAAAGAGTAAGGCTCGTCAACCCATCATCCTTCTTCTCCGTTCTCTCAATGAGGAAAGCAAATGTCTCCTTCTTTGAACGCCCCCATTTTGTAGGCACCCCCAAATATTTATTAAGGTTGATGTGAGCCAGAAACCCAAATAGGTTCTTATGTCCTCATGAGTGCTTTTAACTAAAGAACATCGAAGATTTCTCCATGTTCACTTCCTGACCCGTTATGGAAGTATAGTTGTTGACAATATTCAGAATAGCTTCAGCTTCCTAACAATTCACTCTCCCGAACACAAATGTGACATCTGTAAACAAACAATACGCAGACAACTAGGCTTGGGTTTAATACACTGAATAGATCCCTATAACACCCTTTTTCTAACTAGAATGAGAGAGCATTGGGCATTGAAATAAATAGAAAAGGAGAGAGGGGGTGTCTTTGAAGAATGCCTCTAGAAGGTGTGAAGAACTCCATTTGTCCCCTATCGAGGAGGATCGAGAAGTAAACCACGTGGACACCTTCTCTGACCCAATCACACCATCTCTGGTTAAACCCATAAGCATTAAGCAATGCATCCAGACAGTCCCAATCGACATGGTCGTATGCTTTCTGCATATCAATTTTAAACATCATGTCAAATCTACGGCCTTGTCAATGATTCTTAAACTGGTGCAGAACCTCATTCACAATGGTAATGTTATAATGATAAGACGCCCTCCAGTAAAAGAAACTTGCATTTTCGAGACAAGATCTGGGATGAAATTCTTAAGTTTTGTCTGCATGATTTTGAGACCACCTTGTACTTGAAATTGCAGCAGCTTATAGGCCTGAATTGGCTCACCCTCTCCGACGTTCAGACTTTTGGCACAAGAACAATAGGAGTGTCATTCCAACCTTGAGGGTGAAGCATTGTTGGAAAAAGATTGGACAACCTTGCATAAATCCTCTCCAACTATAGTCCAATATTTTATAAAGAATGCCCTAGAGAAACCATCTAGTCCCTGCGATTTATAGGGCCTAAAGAAAACACTGATTTTATAATCTCTTCTTGAGTAACTGGTCTGTTAAGTTCAACGTTCATATCATCTATTACTAGCCAAGGGAAGTCATGGAGAAGTTGATTGTGGTTTTCCATCTCTTTTGCAGTTATGTGAGCCAACAACAAGGCGTATTGTTTTATCCAATCCCCATTTTGGTCCCTAAGACCCATAATCTAGTTAAAATAACGACAAAACACCGTAGAGTTGTGGAAAAAAATTAGTGTTTTGGTCACCTTCCGCAAGCCATTGGATTTTAGATCTGTGGCGCCACATAATCTCCTCATCTCTTTAAATAGTATCAAGTTCTTCGAGAAGAGTCTTCTCTTCTACTAACACTTCTTCTGTCCAATCCATCTACGCAAGGATCTCAAGTCTTTTCTTAATCTCTTCTTCTCTCATTTTTTGCTCTTTAATCATATTCATAGTCCAGTTTTTCAGCTTGATCTCACACCTCTTCAACCTTTGACTATGAGAGCCATCAGAGGCCCAAATTCTTTGGACAATGCTATTGGATTCTTCCTTCCCAAGCCATCGTTAATCAAACCTAAAGGGAGGGCGGTTCCAAGGACCAGAAGAGTGAAGTTACAATCTAATCATGTGGTGATCCGACCCAATATTACTCTCATGAAAGAATGAACTTTCTTCAAATTATCCCCACCAAGCTAGAGTGCAAAGAGCTCGATCAAGACGACCCTTAATATTTTTATTTCCTGTTCACTTGTTATTCCAGGTATATTGAGGTCCGTTGAATTCAAGGTCAGGGATGCCATTGTAAAAAATTAAGGACTTGAAGGGCTCAACTGGTTCTCGCCAGAGCAGTGCTCCCACCACACTTTTCATGATCAAACACCATTGCATTGAGATCTCCGATAATAACCCACGGTATAATAGTATCATTCCTAACAGAAGATAAAATTCCCAAAAAAAAAACCCTCCTCTCGCTAGGAACGAAGGAGGGGCTTGAACAAAAGTTATAAATACCCGCTACCATAATTGATAAAAACATTGATAAAATTCAGGCGGTTATCCAAATTTGGATTAGAAAACCACTGTCCACCACAAATGCTAGATCGCCGCCCAATTCCATCTGGGTCAACATATGACCCTCATGAAAATTATTAATTATTAATTCTTCTTTTTCTTCATCTTCTCTCTTGTGTTCATAGTTTCCATGAGGACACCAACGACGGGCAGCATTTTCTTACCATACTCTTGAGATGTTTTCTGTTAGAGGTGGCCCAATACCTCGACAGTTTCAGCTCAAACAACTAATTCCTCACTTGGTGGCTTACTATAGGCCACCTGCGCTTCAGAATTGACACTTAGCTGCTATTGGTTTGGTAAAAATTTGTTTGTTGAGGGAGGAACTAGGCAGGGGATTTTGGAGGCTTAAGATGTTTGGGTTAGGATAGAAGAGATTTTGCCAGTTTTGGGCTAGGGCTTGAACATGGGTCGGCCCATTCTAGAGGAGGAGTTGGTTTTCAGTCCAAGTGGTAGTCTCAAGCTCAGGGAGTAAGATACATGCAAGTGAAGGAGAAAATGACGATAAAAAATATTGGTGAGAGGAGAGAATATCACTAGGGGCCCTATATGGGACCATGTTCCTGGTTAGAGAAGGAGAATGGTAAAATTGAGCAGTAGAGCTTGTAGTAGATCTTGGGCTTGAGACCAATTGTGTCGTTGGATACGGAAGAGGAGTGACCCTAGGAGGGACTCGAATTTCATTCCCTAAGTTGTTGTCAGTACCTAAGAAAGATGGATTTACCGGAGTGTCATTGTGTGTGCTGCCCGTCGCCGGAGATGTTCCTCCCGAGACCCAAATCCAGTTCTGGTTAAAACCTGGCAAATCAGTGCTAGAGTTTGCATCGCCCGGAGATTGGTGGATGATACGACCCCTTGGCAGAGGAGGTGGTCGGGGGCATTTTTTCCAGCCTTCATCCATTGGGTGTACCTTCCCTCTAGCAGCCCTGGATTTTTGCCTCTTCATCAGCCTTCTTCCATTGGCACTCCTCCTTGCAATGACCTTGCCTCTCAGAGTAGTAACATAACAGATAGAGTTTCTCATACCTGAATCCAAGCCAGTCCCTCACCCCGTTGGTGGAGTAGTAAGATCTCGGAGGCAAGGGACGAGTGAGATCAACTTAGATGAAGACTCTTATAAATTCCATGAACTTTTATGGATTAAGGCCTCTCATATCAACAACATGCAGCTTGGGAACATATCAACATCTGATTCCACATTGGAGGTTGTCCTATTATGTTCTTGAATGCCGTGGATTTGGATCCAGAAATCTCCTAGGTTAAAGTTGAGATCTATAGGCCTGATGGAGTCTTCTCACTGCTTCATTTGGAGGAGATTCCCAGACAGAGGCCATGGTCTGCAATTCCAAGCCTTCAGTATCTCTTCCCTACGGTTGAAGGAGAAGAAGAAGATGTTCTTTATCTTTGAAATCTCATGGACAGTTGGTTCACAAAGTGTTACCAATCTCATGAAATCTCATGGAAAGTTGGTTCACAAAACCTTCCCCACTAAGTGCAAATATTGTGTCCCCTGATTCTGAGGTATTTTATCGTAGAAAACCTCTTCGTGATATTCTTATTCCCCAAGTAGGTTTTGGCCACCCAAATTAGGGATATCAGGTCGATTTGTTTTCACTTTGTGTGGGAGGGTTTTTTTTTGGTTCAGAGAAGGGGGTGGCTTTTTGGGTGAACTTGTTCCTATTTTTGGTACTTAATAAAAATATGGTGCTAGAGGCCGTTATGTACAAAAAATTAATGGCTTAGGGTAGGCAGTTGGGGAGTTGAGTTGATAGAACAAGAAGGCTTTTACTTCATCTCTGCTCGCATATATGCAATCTTTTTTAGGCTCGAGGTACATTTTGAGGAGGGGAGGTTTCTTCTTCCGTTCTGGGCTGAACAGGTTTTTATGTCCTCTCTTGTGATTGACAAGGTGAAAATTTTATGTTCTTTTAAGGTATATGGCCTTGAATGCAGAAGGGAGACGAGAGATTTTGGGTGTTGGGGGATTTGAATGCAGTTGAAGAGAATTTTCTTTTTGTTGATCCTCTATCGTGAAGACGTCTGGACTCTGTACAAAGGGAGTGTAGAGGTGAGCCTTTAGTCTTGATGGGATTCTTGGTAGCTGAACCATCATTTAAGACATCAGTCTTCTTCTCCATTAGTTGATCTAAAGAAGATGAAAACCCCCCTTCATAGAAGGACACATCTGGGAGACCATATCTAAGATTTGAAAATTGGAAAGAAGAGAGAAAGTAGCTCATAGGCCAATAGATCCATTCAATTAAAAAAAAAATTTGGACCTAGATCCATAACATGTAAAAGTAGCTCATTTCGAATGATTCAGCGAGGGTTGCACACTTGCACTAATCATGACTAGGGGTGTACACTGATTTGGTCCTTACATAACCATATCAGACCAAATCGATGTTTGGATTGGACCATACTGAACCGAATATAATGTGGTTTGGTCATTGGTTCCTTGAATTTTATAAATACTGAAGTCAAATGGACCAAATTGACATTTGAATTGGACCAAACCAAAGCATACCAATTCGAACCGATTGCAATGATGGTCATGTCCTTGGTTCTAAATGTCTTTCACTATTGGACTATAGTTCTCATGAGTTTGCTTCATTTCGGACCAGAACGGACCGTTGCACACCCCTAATCATGATGGTGGGTCTGGTACTTGTTAGATTAGATAGTGCTCTTTTGAGACACAAGTTATGGATAGTGATGACAATTTATGACCTAACATGTACGACTAGACTTGGCCCGACTGACCCGTAGTAGCGTGGGATGCAGTCTAGGTATTGTTTCAGACCTGTCCCCCCCCCCCCTCCCCCCCCGCCCCGTTCTCGACTCGTTTTATCATAATTTTTATCAATATCTACATGTATTTATCTTCTTTTGATTTTTTTAAAATCATATTTTCATCCCAAATAAATTTTAAAGCTTTATCTTCAACTATTTAGACTCAATTATTCATTATACTCTATTTCTCATTCATTTATGAAGTGTTTTCTCTAAAATCCTATTTCCATCCCAAATGAATTGTAAAGTTTTACCTTCAACTATTTAGACTCAATTATTCAATATATGTACCATTGATTTGCTTGGATAGGTCGGTCAATTGGAGTTTGAGCATCGAAAGAAGGAATGCCATCTTAAAAAAATGATTGAAATTGGAGATTAGTAATTATAAAAGAAAAATGGAAACCAATAAGATTTCATGACACATCCTACAATACATCATCATTTCAAGTGTGCATAAACACCATGAAGATTTTAACTTTGTATTTGATAAATGTCATTTATAAATCTTTAAAAAAAAATTTGTCATGAGATCATTGGAATCACCCAGGTCAACCACATACAAACACTCATATAATTGACAATAACCAATTACGAAAATCAAACCCGCCCACAATACTATGGAACAAAGAAAGGGCTTTCTTAGCCACCAATTGAGTACCCTATTGTTATCCCTACCTAAAAACTGAAACTAAAAACACATAATAGCATCCACTAGTTGTACTAGTTCCTATAGAATTGCCCTCCCTCCAGCTCAATCCACGAACCTTATCAATGATAGTTTTAGCGTCTCGTTGCACCACCACCTTCTGCAAACCAAGCACCCCACATCAGCGACACGCATCTTCTACCGCAAATAGTTCAGGCATGAAAGGCTCCTGGATCCCAGGGTACTGACACATAACCACCATCATTAGACTCCCCGACATGTCCATTGGCACTATTCCCGCCACCGCTTGGATCCTACGGTACTGACACATAACCACCATCATTAGATTCCCTGACATGTCCATCGGCACTATTTCCGCCACCGCATGAGATCCGATAGAAATTGCATCATCAGCTGCATAGACAAACAATCGATCCTGATCCTGCTCCACCCTGTTGACCTAAGTGTGCTCCCTACCACCAGCAGCTACTACCAATGGTCACAAGGCCACCCATTATTCAACTTAGACACGATACTACCAAACTAGACATGAAATTATTATATGCTTATCCTCATTAACCATCCAATTTCTTGACTTCCAAATAATTTTTAATAGGGTTACAACTCGCACCACATGCTCATGAGAGGAGTCACGTTCAATTAATTAATGGAAAACATACCCAAATTCCTAAACTCTAAACCCCGCATACTTGACCTCAAGCCTCAAGCCTCCCATAATGATATCGCCACCGGGCACTCTAAGAAGAGATGCTCAAACGTTTCTGATTCAACCAACACACAGGACACCAAGTCGTTCACTGAACACCTTGAAGTGACCTCCATGAGAGGTAAAATGTGGTATAGGACCTGCCACTCAAAAAACCTCATCTTTGATTGGATATGGAAGACCCACACCTGCCTCCAAAATCGATAATCCTAAATAGAAACCTCTTATTTACATCGAGCCCAACTCTGATATCGTCCCATTGCAAGGTGATACCTCGATTTGACATAATAGATTCTCGATGAATCTTCATGTCAAATCGTTTTGTCATCCATCAGCGCACAAGGTATAGAAATTGCCAAAATTACCTTAGTAATAATATCTAGAAAACTAGCCGATAGACACTCTTCACACCATGCCCCTGCATCCCGATCAATTTGAAAGGGAACTCCTTTATCACCCATCAATGACACATAAGCAAGTGGTATTGGCAGATTAGGATGAAGCTGGGGAACCCAATCAACTAGCCAGCATAGCCCAACATAGCCCAGCAAGAAGCAAAAACCTACCATGCATCACACTATGTCGATCCCATGAGGGTCAGGACCCCCTTTGGGCATCCAGGTTGAGCCGTTAGTAAACATTTTCCTCTGTAAATACATGCTAGAAGAGATTCGGGCTCTGCATAATAGGCCATCCAAAATTTGCTAACATAGTCTGATTAAACTGCTCAAACCGGCAGAAGCTTAGTCCCCTATTCTCCTTACTCCTTCTCAATGAGCTACAAGAAGCCCATCGGTCACCTCATATCCCACCAAAATCGTGCCATGTACTTGTCCAGTTCACGACACAAGGTAGCCGATAACTGAAAACAAGACATGACATGCACCAACAATGTCGCGATAACATATTTAACAACAGTTTCCTTTGCCGCCCATGATCAGTGATGTTTCCATCCTTGTAGATTCTCTAGGAGCTTCTCCTCTAAGTAACTTGCTAGGAAATGTACCCCAACAATCCAAATAAACTTTTCCTTCAATATCAACATCTAAAATGCCATATATCTTCTTAAAAGAATTTTGCAATAGCGTAACAATTCAAACACGTCTTAAACAATAACCCATATTTTATTGGATAGATCCACCCATGAATTTGATACATGCATTTATGTCCTCTCCCTAAAATAAGCATGCAAATGGCTTAGTCCATTTGTGCTCCTCTCCAATAAGTCGATCGGATTACCGAAATCAATGGAACCAACTTGGAGCCTCACCGTCAAAATTCCCACATGCAATTTCGAATCGTTCATTTTTTTGTGTTTTTTCACAAACCCTCCCCTCCTCCTTCGTTCAACCACACGCTACCTCCTTAGATTTCTCTCCACCTTTTTCTTCTTCTTACCCTAATCGGCATTCTTTCCCATACTTTCGTCTCAATTCATTATTGCATTTTCACATCCTTCTCTTCTTCTAGTTTTTCATTTTGGTTTGGTTTTGGTTGGATTGTCGACGTTATCATGTCAACAAGTGGTGGCGGCAACCAATTGATATCTGTTCATCCCGATGAGCTCAGGTTTATATGTAAGTACTCGAACTTGGATTCGATTTTATGATTTATTGGGTGGGCAATTCCTTTCTCAGGAAACATTTCTCTGTTTTTACTAACATTGTTATAATGATAACTAAATATTCTTCTTTTGAACTAAGCCTAATTTGAACTTAAAAAAAGATCCAACCTTTTGACAATTTGATATATTCAATAAAGCATGAATCATGATCACATTCCAAAAATTTATTCTGAATTGAGGATGCGACGATGATTATGAGAAAGTTGAGCACATCGATATATTGTTGGAATCTATTTGATTCAATTGTGGAATCTTAAGCGACATTTAGACAAAGTTTTGCACCGTTCAATCAAATTCTTAATTGTGGAATCTATTTGATTATATAATGTTGCTTGTTATAATTCACTAACCTTATAATTCATGTTGGTGGTGAAATCAGTTGAGTTGGAAAAGCAGAGCTTTTGTGATCTTAAAGTCGTGAACAACACAGAGAATCATGTTGCTTTTAAGGTAAATTTTATCCATAGAAAAGAAAAAAAAAACTAACAAGAATTCATGTTATTGGTTTTCTGTTATGGTTGAATGGCTCTGTACTTGATCTAAAACTATGTCCCTCTTCTTCCCAATAGGTAAAAACTACATCACCTAAGAAGTACTTTGTAAGGCCAAATTCTGGAGTTATACAGCCTTGGGACTCTTGTATTATCAGAGGTGCAAATTCCATCTCTTGTTCAGTTTGTGTATGCTTACTATTACTCATATTTCAATGGTCAATCGTTTACCGTTGGATACATTTACAAAAATTTAACCCAAACCACAAATACAACTCAAACTCATCTCGTTAAATCCGATCAGTACCTTTAGTAACTTGGCCCACTGCGACTCGCTAACTCGACCTACAATGAACCATACCATACTTCATTGTTCTTATATGGTTCATTGCAGTTACTTTGCAAGCACAGAAAGAATGCCCTCCAGATATGCAATGCAAAGATAAATTCTTGTTGCAAAGCACAACAGTGCCTCAGCATACTGATGTAGATGACCTACCTGCAGATATAGTAAGACTAGACTCTAATTTTAATATGAAACATTAGGGGCTAGGATAAATATATTATTGTTTTTTCTTTGTGCACATTTGTTTTAGTTATAATATATTTGCCATTGCCAGTTCACCAAAGAAAGCAATGGGAAGGTGGAGGAGTGCAAGCTAAGAGTTCTATACATTCCTCCCTCGTCAGCTCAAGGGAATGGAGAAGAAGATGGTCTCACAAGCTGTAGGCAGAGCTTCGATGGCAATGTAGTGAGTTCATTTCTTGATCACCTTTTTGATGTTAGTCGGGGATAGGCATGGTCTCCTCTGGTCAGAATCGAGGAGTGTCAAAAATCGATCAGGCCCCAAAATAAAGGGAAAACGAGGGTCAAAATCGACTAACTATGCATTTGGGTCTGATTTAGTTCGGAGGACATTGCATTTCAGTTCACTTATTTCCTCTAGTTTAAGATAATTCGTGAAACTGAAAATAAGGATTTACTACGGTAACTTGAAGTAAGATAATTTGAATTTTTAACATGTTATAGCAGGTTTCACAGGTCCCATTACGTAAATCACAATAGGCATTACGTAATAGTTACGTAACGCATGGTAATCTTACGTAACAATTGTAAAAAGTTATTGCGAAAGTCATCGTAATGGGATGTTAATTTACGTAATGAATACTAACATTGCATTACGTAAGATATATAGTCATTACGGAAGTCTTACGTAATGTTGTTGATTTAACTGTTATGCAAGAAATAACTATCAACCTTTACGTAATGGAATGTCCTTTTACATAATGAGTATTAACCTCGTGTAACGTGAAGTGATAAGTCATTACGAAAGTCTTACGTAACGTTTCAGATTTTAAATGTTACGTAAGAAATAACTATCTTTATGTAACCTTTATGTAATGGAAGTGTATTTTACGTAACAGTTGCAAAATGTCATTATGAAAGCTTTACGTAATGGAAGGTCCTTTTACGTAATGAGTATTAACCTCGCGTTATGTAAAGTGCTAAGTCGTTACGAAAGCCTTATGTAATGCTTCCGATTTAACTGTTACGTAAGAAATAACTATCGCTCCGTAACCTTTACGTAACGGATGTGTATTTTAGGTAGCAGTTGTAAAATGCTATTACAAATGCTTTACATAATGGTCGGTCCTTTTACGTATTGAGTATTAACCTTGAGTTACGTAAAGTGCTAAGTCATTACAGAAGCCCTACATAACGCTTTATGTAAGAAATAACTATCATTCCGTAACCTTTAACCTTTACGTAATGGGTGTATATTTTACATAACAGTTATGAAATGTTATGTAAATTTTAAAAAAAATTGAATATAAATGACAAGTATCAATAATGATATTTGTTTATTTTTAGTAAATATTTGAAAATAAATGAAATGGCACCAAATCTTTCACAAATTTATTGTTCAAAATATTATGTATTCATTTTGGTAAAGTTATTTCCACAAAAAACACAAAAACCCTTTCGTTATCATTGGCCCAGCGCCCCAGCCCAATTGATGGAAAATTGACAAATTGCACGGGCAGCTCCGGTAGCACTATTTTTTGTTTTGTGTTTTTGTTTTTATTCAATGATCTAAAGTAAAATGGTCTAAAGTAAATTTAATGTATTTAACCCGGTTTAAATATATACAAGTTATCTAAACAAGACATCCCTTCATTTTTTTCGCCCCTCATATGTTAGTGTCTCTTTTTGTTGTTATCTTTGCATTTCATAATTGATTTTCATTATATGTGTTTCATCAGGCTTTGCAAAGACTAAAAGACGAAAAGGATGTTGTTGTAAGTAAGACACAACAGCTGCAACAAGAACTAGTGAGTTCCCATTTGTCATTTGCAACTTGCATAATGAGATTGAGAAATGCACATCTAGGTCACATAGTACTTTTTGAGATATTTGTATGTGTTGAGTAGAAGGATCGTTCATTTTAATATCACCTTTTTAATAAGAGATTCAATAGCACTTATGTGATACTCAATGTTTATTCTTAAGAAAAATTGTTCAATTGTTTGTTTTAGGATTTATTGAAGCGTCGAAAATATCGAGAAAAAGGCCCAGGATTCTCTATCACATTTGCATTGGTCGCGGGGCTTATCGGCATCATCCTTGGCGTATTGATCAAACATTGGTTTTCTTCTCCATCAGCCATAGAAAATACAGAAGTTTTGACAGAGATTTTGACGCCACCGCCAAAATTATAAGTATTTTCTTTCAGTTTCCCATAACCTTACATTCAATTTGTTAGCCCCTGCATTCGATTTTGTTTTATATGTTTGAAAGAAGAAAGATGATGGACAAACCCTTCTACTTCGTTTTCGATTCCATTTTTTGTATTTTTATTTGTATATCGATAATCGTAAAGACCTAAAAAAAAGTATATGATCTTTTTTATTGTCGGTAAAACATTACCAATATTTAGCATAGTAACTCTTACAATTATTGCTTCCCATATTCATTGGAGAAACACATTAGTGCAGAATTATCATCATTGTTATCATTTTTTTTTTTTTTTGCATATCAAGGAGGCATAAGCCGAGAACAAGAAAAAAAATTACAGGGGGAGACCGAGATTAGGAGGAAGAGCTAGCCACAATGCGGCGTTCAAAAGTAACACCTCTGACATCTTCTTGCAAGAGAGTGATAACACCTGATGGCGGGTCAGCTAGTTCATGCATACCGTAGGGATAGACGAGACTGTGCTTCGAGAGCCAGTCCGCGACTCTATTCCCTTCCCGGTATGTATGAGACAGGCTAACCAACCAATCCTGACCAATCTTTCTTCGGATAAGACTCAAGAGGGTAGCATACGGGTGTAAGTGATCGTGCCTCTTCTGAATTAACTGAATTGCCAGCTGTGAATCGGACTCCAGCTTCACCGCCCGGTAGCCAAGTTTCCAACTCAACTCCAAACCGTACAGAATAGCCCAAAGCTCCGCCAAGGCAGCAGAAGCAGTACCAATATTGGCGATGAAACCGCCCAGCCACTTTCCCTGTGAATCTCTGATAATTCCCCCAGCACCTGCCATACCCGGGTTACCACAGGAAGCTCCATCGGTGTTAACCAAAACCCACCCTTCTAACGGCGGCTTCCACCCGATGTCTGCAGATACCCGGTCTGGTCGTTGCTTCTTCTGGCTGAGGAACAGCTCCGGAGCATGCCAGGAATCGTTCCATAACTTGCTCTTGGTAAGAATAGAGTGCATAAGGGATGGAGGAGAGAGTGCAGCATTCGCACCTTTAAAAGAAGCAACTGTTCGATTCTTCCAAAGCAGCCAAATTGCCATACTGAAGAAGCCTGGCCAGCTAATACCCGAACTGGTGGACTCTTTGCTGAGGATGTTCTTGCGGAACCAGTTATCATGGTTGTCGTTGAAGAAGGTCTGCTGGTTTTGCTGCAAGACCACCCTTGACCACAAATAAATCGTCGGCGTGCAGTCCCGAAGGATATGGAGCACCGTCTCCGGGCGACCCGGGCAACGCGGGCAGCAAGGCGAGGGTGCCACCCTCCGCTGAAAACGAAGGGCATTCGTCGCTATCGATCCCTGGATGGCCAACCAGCAGAATCCACAAACCCGCTCCGGGACTGGAAGGCGCCAGATCACCCTCCAGATCTCGTCATTAACCTGCTGATCCTGCTTAGTAAGGAGGATATATGCGGATTTCGTTGAGAACCTACCATCAGCCGCCGGGGCCCAAAAGAGAGAGTCTTCTTTCTGGGAAAGGTTGTCGACAGCTATACTTGTGATTTTGCTGCAGACATCCGGGGGAAGGAACTCCGAAAACAGTTCCACGCGCCAACTGCCATCGTCACGAACGTAATCAGCCACCATAGCGTCCTCCACTCCCTCCGGAAGTTCCCTTGTCGCCATCTCCTTGAGAGGCACCTGTAAAACCCATATATCATTCCAAAAATTAGTTCTCTTCCCATTACTAATATTCCACGCACATCCTTGTTTAAGGAGATCAGCATTTTTGACAAAGCTATTCCAGGTAAAGGAACTTCCCTGTCTTTTCCGCAGGATATCCAACCCGGACCTTTGCCCTCCATACTTTGACAGGAGAAGTTGCTGCCAAATATTCTCTTTATCATGAAGAAGGCGCCACCCACATTTGGCAAGCATAGCCAGATTTGCCTGCCGTGCAGAACGAAGCCCCACCCCTCCTTGCGCTTTCGGAATCGTTAGCCTTTCCCAAGCAACCAGATGAAGCTTGGACTGGTTCTCATCATCTCCCCAGATGAAGTCCCTACTGATCTTGTCGATACTCCTACAAACACCGTTAGGAATCAATTCTGTTTGCATAGTATAAACAGGAATAGAGGACGTCACCGACTGGGCTACAGTAAGCCGAGCAGCAAAGGACAGCCGCTTCGCCTTCCACGGGGCCATCTTCTTTTGAATCCGAAGGATGAGGGATTGATATCTCCCTTTAGTGACCCTTTCTTGAATTGCTTGAATCCCGAGATATCTCCCTAGAGCTGCCTTCAAGGGAATACCCGCACATTCACTTAGGTACTCAGCTTTCCACCGTGCTATATTCGAGGAGACGTAGAGGATGGACTTGCTGAAGTTGACTCGTTGCCCCGAACTGTGACAAAAGTCCTCCAGGCATTGCTTAACCACCCTAATTTGTCTCGTTTCTGCTTCTGCAAAAAGTAACAGATCATCCGCAAAAAAGAGGTGAGTTAGAGGCGGCCCGGAACTGGTTAGCCTCACAGCTTTCCATTGTCCGTTATCAACCGCCTCATCAATTCTATGAGATAATCTTTCCATGCACAAAACAAAAAGGTAGGGGGAAAGAGGATCTCCCTGACGAACACCGCGGGACGGCGTAATCGGCTGAGACAGCTCCCCATTCCATCTGATCCTCATGGTGTTGTGCTCCACGCAGTACATGATACAGTTAATCCATCTACTTGGCAGTCCGACTTCCTTCAGAGTGTCTCGCAGGAAGTCCCACCGGAGCATATCATAAGCTTTCTCGAGATCGATCTTGAAGACCATTCCTCCTTTCTTTCCTCGTCTCTTTCTGAAGGAATGCAAGACTTCTTGAACAACAATAATGTTGTCCGTTGTTTGTCTCCCAGGAATAAAACTACTCTGTCGAGGCGAGATCAACTTTCTCATGATGGATTTTAACCTTGAGGTCATGGCCTTGGTGATGCTCTTGAGGCAGACATTATTGAGAGAGATAGGCCTGAGCTGAGTAACTGTCTCTGGCGCGTCCACTTTGGGGATGAGGACTAGCGTCGACTCCGTCACCTCCTCCGGTAGAGTACCTGTCATGAAAAAGGATATAGCCATATCGGAGAGAGACTTCCCTACCACTTGCCAGAACTGCTGATAAAACGCCGCATGGAACCCGTCAGGACCCGGTGCTTGGAAAGGCTTCATGTCAAAAATCGCTTTGTGAATATCCAGGATACTAAAGGGTTTGAAGAGCGCTGCAGCTTCCCCTTGATCCAACCTTGGAAAGCGGTCTTTGGGAAGCCTATCTTCATAAGGGGAATTATCCTGCAGATAGATATTAGTAAAAAACTCAAACACAAGTCGAGCAAGAGAAAGAGGATCAGTCACCCAATTATCATTATCATCCAGAAGCGCCTTGATCTTGTTATACCGCCGTCTGATGTTGACCTGCTGATGAAAGTAGGCAGTGTTTCTTTCCCCATATTTTACCCAATTATCTCTGGATCTCTGATATCAGAGGAGTTCCTCCTGCTCAAGCACTTTATCCAGCTCTCCAGCCAACTTTGAGTGAAGCTTGGCCAGTCCGGGGGAGAAGCCACCCGAAAGTCTAGTTTCCACTCCCTTGATTCTAGCTAGCAGCCTGCGCTTCTTCTGATTAATGTCACCAAACACCATAATATTCCACTCAGCAAGCTTATTAGCCATTGTTTGCAAAGCATTATGCAGCGGACTATCAGCATCCCAGGTCTCCTTAACCACGTTGGAGAGATTGCCATTTGTCAACCACGTCGCTTCGAACCTGAAAGGCCTCGCATTCTGGGTCTGAACCGCTTGAGGCTCCACACTGGTGAGGATGGGGCTATGATCGGACTGAATGCGAGGAAGATGGAAAACCGAGCAGTTGGGGAAGGCCAAATTCCAGTGAAGATTGCACAAGCTCCTATCCAGTCTGCTGGCCTTGTAAGTATGACTTTGATCCCCTCTAGACCAGGTGAACTTTGGTCCCGAGAACCCGAGATCCACTAGCTCTGCAAGGTTCATCTTCTCAGTGAAAAATTGACATCTCTTAAGAGTGTTCCTGGTAGGAAAGCCCGTCTTTTCCTCCGGTTTACTAATGGCATTGAAGTCCCCTGTGAGCAGCCAAGGAATGTCAATGTGCCTGCTTTGGGTAATCAGCCTCTCCCAGAGATATCTCTGCTCACTTTGCCGGGGGGATGCATAGACAGCAGACAGCATCCAGGGAGGTTCGCTGGCTCTGGTGATTTTGAGAGAAAGGTGTTGCGAGCAGGCCGAGAAGAGATGCACCGAGAACACTCCCCCGTCCCAGAAAACCCACACTCCGCCCTTTCGTCCCTCCGCTTCCACCCGGAACGAATTCGGGAATCCTAGTTTGTCACAAATTGCATTGGCAGAATTGCCACTCAGCTGAGGCTCCAGGAGCACCACAAAGTCTGGGCGGTGATTCTGAATAGCCAACTTCAGAGCTCGACAAAACGATCTGCTCCCTGCGCCACCGACATTCCACGACAGAACTTTTAACTTATGAACCATCGACATAGACATAGAGGGATACCGAGCAAAAGCAGCACGAAGCCACCAAGAAAAACAAGGAGGAGGACCGACTTGATTAAGTGCGAGCTTCATCGCTCTCAACCTCAACCTGTATATGTCCCTCCGACCCAGTCTTCTCCTTCTCCCCACCGTCGTTCGCCGGTCTTTTCGCCGCCTCCGTCCAAGCGCTAATCTCCTGCAAGGTCAGCGACGCCATGCGCGACTTGGATTTGGGTTTCCTATCCTTGATCGGAGACCAAATTTGGAGCGGCTTCATCGGATTCAATTTGGACGGCGATTTCTTTCCTTGCACTTTCTTCCCCTTGCTGCGTTTCGTTCTTGCAGTCAGAGATGGGATTGTGTCACCGATGTCTCTTGCTGAATGTGGGCTCTCAATTATCTGCATCAAAGTTCCATTAGGGCCCATAATAGTCTTGAAAGAAGGGGGCTCGGGCATGTCGTTGACCACGCTAAGAGGAGCAGGCCCAACCGTCAAGTCCGAATTTTTTTGGCCAAGTGGCTGACAGGAGGCAGGATCCGGCCGACTGCTTGAAGATGAGGCCCCACTCAAAGGCATTGGCATTTGCCCTTTGACTGTATCCCCTGCTTTGCGCCCAGGCCCAAGGAGGCCCTTCCCTTTCCCTGTACTCTCCTTGCTCGCTTTCCCTTTCCCTTTATGCATGTCCGCTCCACTTTTATTCCCAAAAACCACTTTCCTTTCTTGTGTTGATTCCCGTTGGGGTTGAGGGCCGTTTGGGGTTGTTGACGGAGATGGCGGCTGAGTTACCTCCTTGCCGACGGCTTCGTGGTTCCTATTCTTGGCAATTATTATTTGATTCCCTGTATCATGTTCCTCCTTTCCTTTCCTGTGCCCATCCCCCGATTTCCGCCGTGATTTCCTTGATACCAGCATCCACGGTCCAAAGCCCGGATTGGACTCTTCTGTTGTTTGTGTCTGACTGCCCGGCGGCGAACCTCCGGCGACGTTACCTTGAGATGGTGTTTCTTGAGTTTTGTTCTGAGGGCATGTTCCCTTATTGTGTCCGATCCTCCCACAGTCGAAACAAACCTCAGGAAGGTTCTCGTATTCAACCGTTTGCCACTCGTCGTCCAGCCAAATTCGGGGAACCAGAGCTTTGGAGATATCAACTTCGACCGCTACCCGAGCGAACTTAGCTCGTTGCTGGGTTAACGTATGATAATCCAGCTTAATTGTTCGGCCAATGAGGTTCCCCAGCATAGTAATTACCTCCTTGTGATAGAAGTGGATTTTCAGAGCAGGGAGCTGAACCCAAACAATCATAGTTTTTGGCAGAGGGTCGGAGGCCTTGTACTTGGGCGTCCATTGCTGAACGACCAAGTAGTGGTCATGAATAACCCATGGTCCATCGGTTAAAGCACGAAAGTAATCTTGTTCGTTGTCCAATTTGACTAGAAAACAGTCGTGGTCCAGATCCTTAACCTCCATTGCACCAATCGGTCGCCATAAGCTTTTTAGACGATTACAGAGGGTGATGAAACCGAGCCTCAACCCTAGTAGTCGAACCACAATTGTTCTCTGCCATGGTGCACAGAGCTTTCCTTTGAACTCCGCCGAAACAGCCAGAGCCGGTTCTCCATTTCGTTCGCCGGGCACCAGATCATGTTCTCCTACCGGAGTCCATTGAAAAGACTGATTCAGGGTCGTCGCTTTTTGTGGCAATCCTATGACCGCCTTAGCGTACGAGAAGGGTTGGCCATTCGCCGTCCCATTCACTTGTCCAAGGGCCCCTCTGGCCGCTGGATCTTGTGTCATAACCTGTTGCACAGACAAAGAAGAGGAATCAATTACCATTTCAGAGGAAACTGTGGCCTGCGCCACATTCAAGCTTAAAGAATTAGAAACGGCCATCGCCGAGGGATTCAAAGAGTCAGGCGGCCGGTCTGAGGGAAGCAGAGACGGTGCCGGAGCGGAGGTTCCAGCGCTTGCAGTCGAGAGCATTTTCTCCATCCCGAGGCAAGTTTTTCATTGATGGCTGATCATTGTTATCATTTGCAAGATGAGTTTTACCAATACTTAGCATAGTAACTCTTACCATTATTGCTTCACATATTCATTGGAGAAACACAATAGTGCAGAATTATCATAATTGTTTAGATCATTTGCAAGATTAAGGACTCATCTGACTCTTACGTAAACTTCAAGAACTTCCAGAGCTAAAACATGGAGTTTTAGGACTGAAATAGGCATTTTCGCCACAAGTGAAAAATGATGGGGATTGCTATTCGTCGCCCTAAAAAAGTTTATTCGTCGCCCTAAATCTTATTGAATTTACACGAATGCCCTTATTTCTTATTTTTTCAGCTCGTCCCAAACGTTCCGGAGATGCCTTCCCTTCTTCTTCGCAGAAACAGAGCAACGCCCGGGATTTGCCTCCCCTCTTTCCTCTTGCACGACAGCGACAGCCACAGCAACACAACATAGCAGCAGGTCAGGTCTGAGTGATGTGGTTTTGTGAGCATGCAGGTGCGGGCAGAGAAACTGTACGTGATAGAGGAAGGGATTCTGGAAGTCATTAGCAAGAACAACGTTGCAAGGCCTGTCATGGGGGCTGCAGCAGACCCCAATATTTGAATTGAAGGCAGGCAGCTAAGCTAGCTGCTAAATGATTGATTGATTAATTAATTAAGTAAAGAGCCGTCCTTCTAGCTAGCTAATTAATTGAGTTAATCGATCTACATCAACGCACTGAAACATGCAGTAGCCAAGAATGGGAGGCGGCAGAATGTGGTTGCCGAGGGAAGGGTTTAGGGTTTTAAGTTTGATTTTGGGTAGGGGCATATGTGTCATTTCAGTGTAGTTTAGGGCGATAAAATTTAAATTTTAGGGCGACAAATAGCGATTCAGAAACTGGATTCTTATTTAACGCCCTAACTTTTTAAAATTTCCGCCCTAAATAACCAAACAGACAAAAATACCCCCAATTTCTCAAACGGTCGCCCCCAACTTCACAAAACGTATGCCCTAATCTCCAACTCAGGCGCCCCAAACCCGTCGTTAGAGCTGGATGACCGTCGCCCAACTCCAACGTCGCCGCCGTTCGTCGAAATCCGCCGTTCGCCCTGGATAACCGGCGCCCAACTCCCTCGTCGTCGCCGTTCTCCGTTCGTCCTGGAAGTCCGTGGCAGGGACGAGATTGAGAGGGAAGATAACCGGAAGGAGAGCGGGAAGGCGAGGATATGATTAAGATGAAGAAGTGTATGTTTCTCGAGCAAATCGCGAGGGATCGAGTGATGATTCTGCAGAGGGAGGAGATTGTTGATGATGGTGATGATAATGGAGAATGGGAGTTAGGGAGGTGGTGGTGGTGCATATCGACGGAGAGGGTTCCGTCGGCGACCATTTTGGGGGAGGAATGAGGACGGGGGACGATCGAGTGGGCGCCATTAATGGTGGTGGTGTTGGTGGCACCATTGGAGGATCTCACTGGAGCTTCATTGAGCATTTTTCCTTTCCAGTCAAATCGGGATTGGACCGAGCATCACTCCCAGCCGCGAGGAATCCCTAGGTCGAGGGGGTGGCGGTGACAGCAGCCCTCTGGCGACGGCGAAGATTGTTAGGGATTGGAAAGTTTGTGGGGCAAAATCGCCCAATTATCGAGTTAGGGCGACAAATTTTAAAAAACCTAGGGCGTTAATTAGTACCTCTATTCAGAAAATGATCAGGTATTGGCGGGAAACTAGCACGCTCCAAGTCTCAAAAAAGAAACAGGCAAAATCTCCTAAAACCCGCGCCCTTCCCAAATCGCTATCCCGCTCCTCTCTCCCCCTCGATCTCCATCTGCAAACTTGGAGAGAAACCAGTGGATCTCCTGCTCCGCCGCCGTTAAGGTGCCATTTCTCTCCGCCAAACTCGCTATGCGAACTCACTCACCCGCCGCCGGACACCAACTCGCCGTACGCGACTCGCTCTCCGTCGTCACCAGCACCGCCGCCGCGGGCTCTGATTCTCAGAAGGCATGGTATCTTCTATATCTCGTCATATCCATCGGCCGGCCGGCGACGATTCTCGAGCTAGTCTCCCGCTGCGTTCCGTTCAGAGCGACGCCCGATCTCGTCCGCAGTCTTTGCTCGCTCCTGAGCTCCCCAATCGCGTTAACCTGCAGCGGCAGAAATGGCGCCTGCGTTACTGCTTCTATGCTCGGTTGGGAGACGATTAGAAAGTTAGTGTCCAATTCCGAGTCGATTCACCGGTTTCTGATATGGATTGGCCAGGGATTGGGCCTCAATTTAGCCGGAGGAGCGCCGCCGCTTCAAGGTTCAGTGAGGATGTACTTTAATAAAAGGAAACGAATCGGATTCGTCCGTCAAGAAGAAGGTGAAATTTCTTCGCCAGTTCCGCCATTTCATTTCTTGATAAATTTCGATTTATTCTGCGTCTTTTCCTTTTATGTCCTGCCCTAATTTTCGTCCTTCATTGACCGCTTGCAGTGGAGAATGAAGATCCAAATGTTTCTCGTCCTCTCAAAAGAACTCGTACTGCTGCATTAGAGGTATTCCCGCTCTATTTTTTAACTGCATTCAGAGCTAAGACATGTCCATTAGTAGTATGAAAATGAGTTTAGTCCACTTTCTTAGAGCTAGTTGAATTCTTCAAAATTTCAGGTTCCTTTCTCTATTGTTGAGGGAGGCCTTTGGGATGCAGGATCTTTGTCGAAACTAATGGAAATTAGGTTAAATAATTTGGCCCTTCTTCCAGAATGCTTCCCAGAAACCGTAGTAAGTAGATTTGATTGTAAACAGATAGAAGATGAGTATGATTCAACTGCAATATTAGAGGGAGATGAGCAGAAAACAGTCTCGAATGCTGATGTTTCCGAGGAGCTTGGTGTTCAAGAAGTGAAAAGTGATGATCTTATGGAAGTCATGCTGAGCAATATGGCTTTGATTCCGGAATGGTCTCCGGAAATTGTTCTCAGTAAATTAGATTTTAGACCGGATGATGTGAAGCAGATAGAAGATGAGTGTGTTTCGGATGCAATATTGGAAGTGGAGCACAAACCGGTCAGTTCTGATGGGCTTGTGGACACCATGCTAAATGATAGGGTTCTCATTCCAGAACGCTTGCTCAAAACGGTTGACAGCAGTTTAGATTCTAGACCTAAGGATGTCAAGCAGATAGAAGATGATCCTATTCCAACTGCAATAGCGGAAAGGAAGGAGCATAAAACAGTTGATTCTGCTGAGATAGTTGATAATCATGAAGCAGACCTTTGTGGTATGCCAACTGAAAATGGCTGTGAAGAAAAGATGGAGCCATCTTCAAACAAAGAACTAGCTACCATTGTTGGTGGCATTCAAACAGAAGTTGGACCAAGCAATGCAACACTAAAACCTGCCATTCATGGCATGTCAATTGAAGATGGCTGTGAAGAAAAGAAGGTGCAGGAATCTTCGGAAAAAAAGCTAGTTACTACTGATGCAAATAAAGAGAATTGCTTGAAGACACTTGACATATCTGTTACCGATAAACACTTCCAGAAGTCCTCTGCCAAGACAAGGTTTGCAAAGGGAAATGGAATGTCTCCAAGACATCAAGCTCTCTGCAAGTCCATTGATAGAAACAAACCCGAGAGCCCTGTCAAAAGGCAGCAGGGAAATGACCACCACATAAGAGATTCCATGCCCCAAAGTTCAAAGCGGAAACATGATGTGCAAGCAAAAGAAGGAAGGAAGGATGCTGCTGCTGTCACTTCCAATGTAAGCTCTAATACAGAAAGCCGCATAAATACGTGTAGTTGTAGGTTTAGTCATTACACTGGCGTATTATCTTGGAGGTGATCCTACAAAGTTGTGCTATTAGTTTACTAGAATTCTTCTTTGTTTTTAGAATCAAGTCGAACCGAAAGGCCTACCTACCTTTGAATCCTACATTGTTGATGCGGAGGAAGGTTCAGGTATTAAATTTTTTCTTCCTGGCCTCAATTTCTCTTTCTAGCCACAATCTTTTGTATTGGATTGCTAATTTGGAAATCCAAACTTCCAGGTGGCTATGGCACTGTATATAGGGCAAGAAGGAAAGACGATGGAGGGACGGTGGCCATTAAATGTAAGTGCATATAGATTATGCTCTTTTTCTAATGCCCCTTCCTGGTTTTGTCTTCGGTTCTAATCATCTATATATGCAGTCCCTCATGTAAATGCACATAAACAGCATGTTACTAATGAGCAAAGGATGCTGGAGAGGTTTGGGTAAGGCTTTGACAAAAGCTCCATATAAGAAAAGATCATGCCCTTCAATTTACTTGTCTCTTTAATTTCCTATTGCATGCATATATTCAGGGGTAGAAACTATATCATAAGATATGAAGGCCATTTCAAGAGCGAAAATTCTTTGTGTTTTGTTCTGGAGCACATTGAGCATGATAAACCTGAGGTATTGAAGAAGGAAATAGATACAGTTCAGATAAGGTGGTACGCCTATTGCCTTTTCAGATCACTTTCCAGTCTTCATAAGCAGGCAAGAGAGCTTCCGTAATACTCCTGAATTTAATCTTTGCTTCTTTACTGCTGTCAAAGACCCCCGTTTTTACAAACGGTGTGACTGTTTTGCAGGGGATTGTCCATAGAGATGTCAAACCTGGCAACTTCCTTTTCTCTCGCAAAGCTAATAAGGGTTATCTCATTGATTTCAACCTTGCCTTGGTTAGTCATACTAGTCTTTGTTATGTTTTATCTGTCCGACGATGTGTTCCATTTAAAATGGTACTTATAGTTTCTTCCTTTTCTTGGCAGGATCTGCACCAGAAGTATGGAGCGACTAGTAAGTTCCCCCAGAAATCACGTGATATGATATTATCACTAGTATATTTGCCATGTTTTGCCATGTTAAACACAATAGAAAATGCACTAAATCGAAACGGGATTGAACTAAATCAAATGGAATGCAATTGTGATCCTATTATGCGTTAATGATCCTAAAATTTCCTTTATTTTCACTCCGACCTACCTGGACCATGCCTATGTATAGTTGTGTACTCTGAATTCAGATCAAGTGACTTTGATCTAACAGTACAAGCTTACCAAGATAGTGTAATCATAGATTCATAGTATTAATACCATCTCGTAAAATTGTAATTCATGAAGCTCCTCTTTGGACCCTGCAGACAAATTCAGAACTGGGACTGACAAAACCTTCAGTGACGCAATGCTAAACAAGTCCAGACCTTTTCAACCTGTCAAAGCTGGTAGGACTCAGAATCCGAAGTCTTTGGATGTAGTCAGTCATGAAGAAGCTAAAGGCTCAAAGAACTGGAAAAGGAAGGATGGTAACGCTTTGAAAGCTCAGAATGACACGCGTGGATGGAATCTCACACAAAGTCAAGGAGCAGAAGGCTCAGGAGTAACCTCCCTAAAAGACTTGACCAGTAATATGGCTCCTTCAGCCGAAAGGCTAAGAGAGCCTTTACCAAGCCATGGCAGGAAGGCGCTCCTGAGTTTGTTGCAGGAAACAATGAACTCCCCGAATCACGAAGCATCCAGCACTCCATCTTCTATGAGGAAGAGGGTTGCAGCTCCTCCTTCTAAAGTCGATGGAAGACTTATTTATGTCTCTCCAATGCCTTTGCAGCCTTATGGGATGACTGCCACACTTCATGGCTTGACCAAGAGCAAAGGTGAGTAATCCTCATGCAGTTCGGGCTGCCAAAAGCTTTTTCCCTTTACCTCAGTTAATAATATATATGCTCTTTTTATTGATTATTAGATGGGAAGTTGAAGAAAGAAGGGCCTTGTATGGGAACAAAAGGCTTCCGTGCTCCAGAGGTGAGAGCTAACTAGCCAAGTTGATTAATCTAACAATGAATGTAGTTAATTACAATGCGATTTATTGAACAATTTGAACCCTCATGTCGAAATGGTGTTGATGCAGGTGTTGTTGAGATCACAGTATCAAGGTCCCAAGGTTGATTCTTGGTCAGCAGGGGTAACCTTACTGTATCTAATGATAGGAAGAACACCTTTCTGTGGTGAACCTGAGCAGTAGGTTTCAGAGACTTTATTGAATATATCTAAATCTTTCACTTTACCTTATGCTGATCAATTGCTGCTTTTCAGGAACATAAAAGAGATAGCAAAGTTGAGGGGCAGTGAAGATCTCTGGGAAGTTGCTAAGTTACATGACCGTGAATCCTCATTTCCACCGGTATGTAAAACCAAAATCTTTATACAACTTCTAACGCGAAATGTCGGGCCAAAATTAGGAGAGGGCAATAGTTCAGTTCATTCTCTCCAGTGAAAACTTGTCCAAAACTGTGGAAAATTCTCGAAGTTATCGATTGGTTCATTGCTATTTTACCTGCAGGAACTGTACAACAATCAATCCCTGCAGTCTCTACCACTTCGGGAATGGTGCAAGATCAATACAAAACGACGTGGCTTCCTTGATCAGGTGCCTACTTCTCTAATCGACCTCGTCGACAAGTGCTTAACTGTAAACCCAAGGTCCAGAATCAGTTGTGATGACGCTTTGAAGCATGAGTTTTTCGCTCCATTGCACGAGATGATTAAGAAGCACAAGCTGACTCGCCAGGGTGGTTCGACCCTTGTGGCTGACTCAGGCACCATCAGGGCTCCTTTGAATCAATGAAACTCGGGTAAGCCCTCAGCCAGTCTTGTTTGATCAGCAATCTGCTGCACGACCGTAGATTAACCTGTCGTGTTATTGTTAGGTTAGCCGGCTCCCTAACCCATATCACCATGCAGCTTCTAATTGACTGAAATGTAGTGTAAATTGCCTTCACTTACATGTAAGCCTTCTTAGAGTTTGAACTTTTAATCTGATCTTTGTCAGGAAAAGTGTCGAAGCTCCATATGTAGCATTGTGGTTGTAATTGTAGTTGTAAACTCCATCTGTCATCTCTTTAGATTGGATGAAGACCGTGCCTGCTAATTCGATCTGAATTTGACTCGTCAGAGGTGACGACCTTTAACTACTTGATCCATCTTGATCAACGGTCTGATATAACTTGGTAACAATTTTCATTACTGAAATTTGTCTCAGACAGCTTGTTTACAAAATAAGGTTGATAATAAATATAGGATCAAAGATGATGGAAGGAGTAAGTTCATCCTACACAAAACATGGCTTTAGCCCTCCCCTGCAATCTTACTTTGCTCCCACCCGCTACCTAATCCGGGTTATGCGACTGAAAAACCTAATGTTGCTAAAAACACTGCTCCATGTTGGAGAGCTGTGGTACACAAGATTCAAACACAACAGCTGTTTGCTAACTATCTAGTAGGGATGCTTTATTTTGCTCTCTTTTGGTCCGAAACACGGGCTCCAGCAATCTTCACAACTGGCTGTTCTTCCTGCATTATGGGCTTCAATGCTGGATGAACTTTGAGATCACCCACCAGTAATTTTTCGCCAACATCCAATTCGCTCAGGTCTACTTCGATATATGGTGGGATAATATCTGGTGGGCAGAGGAACTTCACCGTCCTCTTAATCACATTCAGGTATGAACCTGTTTCAGAGTGTTCCAGAAAACAATGCACATCAGCAAAGAAATAACACGCACGGAAAAAAAAAATTCAACCAAAGCAGTGCAATGAGCTGATTCCAACTTCTAGTTATGCCAAGTATATTTAACCATGAAGTATGTAGCGATAGAAAACTGATACAAGCTAAAATCTGAGCACAGCAATACATGGAACGAATGGGGGAAAGAAAATCTGTGGTTGAAAGTCCTCTTAACCCTCTGATAATTTTTTTTAAAAACTACTTCGACTGTTTATATATGTAATGGCACTCAATACTCTGACTTCTGTGTTCTACCAAGATCATCCAAATTGGACATAACAAAAACCTCACTTTCAAAAAATTACCATAAACTCTTTGGATGTCAAATAGCAAAGTGGCAACAGAACACTTATCAGTTCTCAAATCAGAAGCCAGGCATTGTTAAGTCGGCTATATAAGGATCCGTGAAGGTCAAAGCTCGAAATCAATTATATATTGAATGGAGTAGATGATTTCTTCACAAATGAGAGGAGCTTGCAACAATAGATAAGGTTCAGAGCAAAAGTACGATGCAAACAAAGCACAGTCTAAAAAAATATCCAAACAATCACAGTCATCCACAGCTTGACTCCAAATCGAACACTCTCATATAACATAAGTTCTCTCAAGTCTCAATAGATACACAAGCGAACTACACTATACATAAAATTGAAGAAACTAAACTACAAAATTTACTATTCTAAAACTCATTGACCGTGAAAGTAATAGCTAATGCAGAAAACTGGTTCCATTCATGGATGACTTGGTATAATTGAAAACTTCCTATATCAAATCAATCTCAAAATCAAACAGGTGACCATTCATTCAACACACTTAAAAAAAATGCAAAGGCAAAAGTGGGCAAGTTGAGATTTAAAACAAATCTAATGCGAAATTATGATGTTGCTGAAAGAACATCATTTAAGCTAAAGTAGAAAAACACTAACACCTCTACAAATTAACCAAGTAGTCATATACTAATTCCCAACACGAGAAAGAACACAATCCCACTGAAAGCTGTCAAGATAACATCAGCAAACTCAAGCAACCATTCAAAAAATCAAATAAAGCCCTTCAATCATGATCTTCAAAAGGAATCAGTGGCTAACCTTTCCTCAGACCAGGAGAGACGTCGTCGCCTATAAACACCAGAGGAATATCAACTTTCAACAGAGCCTCAGGAGGTGCCCTTATGAAGGTAACGTTGAGGGGAACATCAGTTCCAGAGTGCAAATGAAGCTGCCAAACAAACAAAAGCAGGAAAATATTGATTCACTTCCTCTCAAACATCAATTCAGTTTAACAAACGTTCACCCAAATGCCCCCATTAACATACCAATCTCGGCAAGACGCGGACTTTCTCAATAATCTCCTCCTCCTTCGCAAAATCGGTCCTGACCTCGAGATCGAAAAGCCTCGACAAGAAGAACGACCTCCCAACCTTATCTACCAGATTCCTGATGCGATTCGACTGCACCGAGATCAACCGCTTATTACCACCATGCTGCCCGTCTTCCTGCTCGAAGACGATAGCGGGCACCCTCCCGACTTTCCTCTCCTTGGCGGAAATGTTCTTCCCGGAAGAAGCTCGAGGGATGGCGAGAATCTGCTCGGCGGGGCCGGGCTTCGGGAACCCTTCGAGGTAGGTGATTGGTGCTTGGATTGCTGGCTCTTCGATGATGGCGGCGGCCGACTGAGAGAAGAAGCGGTAGTGGAGGGTTTTCGCGAGGGCGCTGCGATGGAGCCTATACATTGTGCAATTGGAGAGGAGAAGGAAGGGATGAAGGACGACGGCGAACGGTTTATCGAGAGGGTTTTTCGGGGTTTTGGCAGCTACGGATGGCAACAAAACCCGAACCCAAATACCCACCCGACCTAATTCGGTCAACGCGGGTAAAATTCGTGTTGTCGGGTTTTGGGTCAGTTTGGGTTTAAACTCGTTCACTATTCACCGAGTTGGGTTTGAGTTTAGGTAAACCCGCCCCATGGGCACCCGCCCACACCCATATAATTAATTTTCTCAGTATATTTAATATTCTAAACAACTAATCTTATTTATATTTGTCTAATTTTTTCTTTCTAATATTGTGTAGAATGAAGTTGATGTTATCGAGTGGAGAGTGAAGAAACTTAATTGAAAGGATTCTTCCTTTCAATTAATCATGTTATTTATGGATAACTTGTGATTTGCTTCAATTTTCTTGAGTTTTCTAGATTGGTGTTGAACAATTTGTATTAGTTAATTTGTGATTTGCTTAAATTTTCTAGAATGTTGTTTTATATATATAGATAATTTGTATTGAGAGTTTGATATTTGACTTTAATTTTGATAGGAACTTGTTATTGTAAATTTTTTACGACAAAAATCCGTGGGTACCCATGAACCCGCGGATACCCAGCGGTTTGGATTGTGATTGAGTTTTTCAAACCCAATGGGTTTTACCCTGGGTTTTTTTCACAAATAAACCCATGGATTTGGGTTTGAGTTTGGCAAAACCCAAGCCGATCCATTGCCATCCCTATTGGCAGGGTTGCGATTTTGGGGAATATTTCCCCGTCGAGGTTCCATTGGGTCAATTACAAGAACAATCATTTTCCTTTTGGATTACTAACAAATGGGCAACTGAACTTTCATTTCTAGCAAACAAAAGTGAATGTTTATAACATATTCGTTTTATATAGGAATTAGTTGAATTCAGGCGGGTATTCACGAGTAAGGTTATTTTTGCTATTTCTAATCATCGGTGAAATGTCATGACAAGATTCACGAGATCCAGTTATCCTTAGTGCTTCGTTGGTCCTAAGTATGGACAATAATGGTCCATGAATGCAATGTGGCAAAGACAAAATGATTCATATTATCCATCAAGTTGCGACTTGTACAACCGTGATATCCATTCCAAGTGCAATGTCCAATTGCAATTTCTATTTATCAATAAAACTTTTTATAGTATGGGTTGTAAAGCTCACAGCGAGCCTCAAGTTCTCCTATAACATCATGCCTCATTTGTTCCCAGTTTTCTTCATTCCCAATGACTGAATGTAATATGGGCGAAATCCATACCAGCCTTAGGGTTATCCTTATCCGGCTCCCCACCCAAAAAAAAAAACCCAACTTGCATTAGGATGCCTGACAACACTTACGGCACTCAATCTGCTAAATATGACAACTTGCGAGTAAATTGCTAGGTCAAATACACAATATATGAAAACTAAATTACTTAAAAGTTTGAACCTGTATTGTCTTGGTTATCCACTTATCCTTATCCGGCTCCGTTCCATGCGTACGAGTAGAATCTAGATAATAAATAAAAGCCGAATGATGAAAACTGTTGTTCCATTTCAAATTTCCTGCAACGAGAGTGATTATAGGAAGGACATTTTGGTCTTCACAATTGCTTATTTTCTTATTTATTTATTCATAAAAAAGGCATGCATTGGGATTTGAACATTGGTCTCTTTAAAGGCAAGCAAGGATCATAACCAATCACACTAAGTATATTTGTTGTATCTAATTAAATTCAAACATACACGAACCTAAATTATGAAATCATATGACTTTTTTAACGATTAATTGGCCACTGAATCTCCCGTAAGTACTTATTTGGTGTTTTAATACTTTGATTATTTTAGTTGTAGTTTAATACTTAATTTAAATTTCTTTCTATTTTATAAATATACAATAACCCTAAAATTGCAGCCCAAATATCATTGGTTCGAATATTGCATATCGAATTGCAATATTAAACATGTAGAAGCAATATCGACTTCTTAAATTAATATTATTTTTCAGAATTACTATGGAGAAATTTTATCTTTGTGCAAACTATATGAGACTGGTTCTTTTAATGTTTTAGTCGGGATAACCGCTACATTTTAAACTTCTTCATAATCTGGCATGATTGGATCCAATGATCATTATACAAGATTGTGTTTAATAGGGTGGCTCATTTCACCACTTTTTGGCGTGTTAATGAATTTGTAGGACAATGACAGGTCTACATCTACACTCATCACAATCTACACATCATATAAATGTGAAATGTGAAATGAGAAAAGAGGGATTCCATTTCAAATTTGATGCGTACAGAGCAATTTTTTAGGGGTAAATTTAGAAGATGCCAGTGCGGTCGGTCTGTTGAGCACGAAAGTAAAAATATATTTTCATTTAAACGGGCCCAAAATGTTATTTGGCCCACTAATCGTGCACACATCGCCAATGCAGTCAAATTCGGGATTTTGATCGTAAAATCGTAGGATTTTAGGATTTTACTTAGGGATTCCGATCTTGATTTTACTATAAAATCGGTGGACCTTAAAATCATTTAAAATCGGGATTTTGATCATAAGAGAACAAAATAGGTGGTTTGAGCCAATTTAAAATAAGTATAATTGTTTCAGCGGAAAGGGCAATGGAATCTTTTTCTATTAGAAAAATATTCAAAAATAATAAAAATAACCAAATTAGGGTTCGGTTAATCTCTTTCCCTTCACCCCATTTAACTTATTGGTAAAACACCTGTCCTAATATTGAAAGTATGTAAGAACTAACATCATTATTAACTAATTAATTTATTAATGAATATATTTGTACCAAGCCACTAACATTACTTATTTTATTGGAGTTCAATTATTTTTAGTTTTAAATCATACTTAGTAGACGATGTCGAAATATTACTTTGAGTTAAACAACCTAGACATAACATGAAAATAAGAGCCAAACCCATGAACTATATCCCTTCATCATGAATTATTTTGAGTTACACATTAAATAACAATTAAAATAGTGATTTAGGAACATTAATCTTGAGAATTATCTTATGAAAAAAAAATCTTCTGAATTATCATTTTAAATGCTATGTGTCTTTGTGATATTAATAATTTACCTTATTAATATCCTTATATGCTATGTTTTATATAGTACTTAAAATCCTACGATTTTACGATTCGATTATACGATTTTGATTTTACCCCAGTTTTCGATTTTAGGTAAAATCTCGATTTTAACTGCTTTGCCCATCGCAGCCTCTCCAAATCTTCCTATTCTACTCGCCGGGTCATCTCCTCCACTACAAAATATCTCCTCATGTACTCAAAGTTCTCACTGAAACCTAATATCTACAACTTAGGTGCAAAGGGAGCAACCGATGGATTGTAGCGACCCCCACTATTTTGATAGCTAATCAAGAAGAGCGCGTTTGTTTAGTTGTATGGTGATTCACTTAATTAACAATTTTTATTCCGTTGACAGCCTCCTCTCCGCAATTGTATTGTGTTCACGAAGATCTGAAGACGCAAGTGCAACAGGTCCAGGGGTAAACAATATGTATAAAGCGTTGGCCAAATTGAATTGAGTCATTCTACTTGGAATATGAAGATTTTTGCTTAATTGCTTTGGTTCGTGATGCAACTATGTTATGTTTGAAGGTAGACCAACGCAAACAACAGCACAGCTCCAGGGCTATTCTGCACATTAGGTAGTTGGGGCATTAATTGATAATTATTTGGGATTATTCCTACAAGTACATAATTTGGAACGTGCCTTTATATTGCATTGATTAATAGTTGTTTGAGATTTTTCAAATGAGTGATTTGACATGTTAAACTCTCTTATTTTTGAAAATGGAGTCTTCGAAGTGGAATATGAAGATTTTGGATTAAGCTTGGTTTCGTAACGCCCTTATGGGTGTTTATTCTCTAAAATGAAGCTGTCTTTCAAAGTGCCCGTTGCAAATGGCAAGTCAGGATACAACGATGGTACTGGTACACGTTTATATCATTAGTAGGTAGCAGATTGTGTCCATTCTACTATATCATTTAGCTAAATACTTAGTTGTTCTTTTCAACTAAAAATTATGCTTAAATGCTGTGATTGGCCTCATAAATGTATGTCTTTGCATTAACTGTTAATGATTGTGAGTTTTGGTTTAATGGTGAAAAGTCCATTTATTTAGAAGTCTAAATTGGGCAAACCTATTGGACAATAGGAATGTCATACATTAGTGTCGTGGGAGGTTTGTTTGATGTCTCAGGGTGTTAGATTTTTAAGAAGGTTGTTTGTTGTGGCAGAGAGTCCCTAAAGCTAGCGAGGTATTCCTATGTGGGCTTTTTCTTTGTTTGACTTTTTCTCGCCTTTTTTCTTATCTCTTTTTCTATTTTTGGTTTTTGTGTGCTACCTTCAGTTGCTACGTCTTCATTTGTGAGCCATCTATACTTTTCTTATTCAGTGCCTAAAAATCATATATACTCGATTGCATAGTAGTTACTAATAGATACATTTATACCAATAGAGAGATTTTAAGTTTTATCAGTTGTTAGTTTTAATATTTACTTACATTGGTTGTTTATGTAGTTTTCTTTGTAATATTTCTCATTATACAACTAATTACTATGGCTACGTAGTTGTATAAGTGGGGGTTGGACATGATAGTTCTTAGAAGCATCAATACTTGAAGGTTATTATAATGACCAAGTTCTAAAGTTATGGTTTGCCTTCAACTTGCTTGGAGCATTTCAATTATGCATCAATTGTTCTCTCCTTGTAGTTAACTCTCAGACAAATCGAAAATCTTGCTGATATGTGTTTGATTGTAGTTAAATTTAGGGTTCCACTGCATTGTTGCTTTACTCTTTTTTCGTGGTTGAGTCTGCTTCAAAAAATTTAGTTTGATTTTAGAAAATTTTGCTTCTGCAGTCCTGTCTGAGGCGAAGGCTATTTTTGTGTTGTTGTTGCTGGTTTAGGGATCGGTTTGTGAAGAAGAGGGAGAAGAGAGGGGGAAAGGGAAATGCAGGAGAGGGGGATAACTCTTTTCTCCGACAAAAATGGAGTGAAGAAAGGAATTATGATCAGTAAGAATATGGTTATCTTACATAACGGTCTCTATTCTGTTTGAATTGAGCTTGAGAGGCAGTGATAAGGACAAGCTGCAACCAATTCATAGTGAGAAGAGAGCTATGAACTGTGATCATGTCTTATTTCAAGTTAGAAGGTAGTTTCAGTATAAGGATTATTTAATTTGACAAGTTGTTTCGTCCATGATTCTTGGTAGTTTCAGTGCCATTCTAGCCAATGTTTAGTCTGTAATTTTTGAGAATTGATGTGCGAGTAATGACTTTCACTTAGCTTCAACTATTATGTGTATATTTATTGGCATGTGATAGAATTCTCTTTTCCTTTTCATTGAATTCATTTTCATACTCTAATTGTATTATTTGTACATAGGCAAATCATGCTCGAGATGGCAACTCGATGACATGGCTGGTGCAAGGAATGAAGCCATCATTAGAATTCAGACCGACAACAGGGAGGGATGCCCAGGACTAATTCAATGATGATTGATGATGGTATAATAAAAACTGCAGTCTGCATCAGCACCAATTTCTAGGCCTAAGTAAAGGTATTCAACCCAGAACTCTGCTTAGCGCTAAAAATTGCCCTCACCCAACCTTGATCCTGGTTGACCCACTTCTGAAGAGTCAAGATATATGACTAATCCTCCCCGTTCGTATTTTCTTATTGACTCTTTCTGACCCTGTAGGTTGGGGCGGGTCGGGAAGAATTGGATTAGTGGGTCGGTCCTAATCAAGTGGAATCCCAATCCCTTCACTCTCACTTGCTTTCTCTCCCATTCCACAAGTGAGTAACATACAGTAATCCGGCCAACGGGCCGGGTAATAAGCTAGTGTGAGTTATATTCACAAACGGGCACCATCTATCCAAATTTATAAATAAAATTAATTCAACAACATAACATTCAGCCTGAAACTAAGCATCTTAGTAAGACAATTTTTACTCTAAATTCTAAACTTAATTAAAATGACCAAACCAAGAAATCTAACAAATTGAACAATAGAAAAATCTCCTTGAAATTATGTATTGTCGTTATTGTCAGGCGTTATCTTATGATATATGTGGTTTCTCCTTTTGTGTCCTCGTGTCATTGTGCTCGAAGTAAGATGGATCTTGTTCCATTGGTGTCTTCCTCTTCATCTCATGGAGGCCATCATCCTCAGGGTAAAGATAATTGTGTTGTAAGCTATTGGCTCCTCGAATTGTCTGTGAACTTCTATGAAGAACCTCCTCTACTAGTTTGTCAAAAGTCAAGTGCTCTTAACGGTTTTGGCTTCATACTCTACATGAGAGACCATTAGTATAAGAAAACATATGGGGACAAGGTATTCCTTCCGCATCTACATTGGTGACCGTCCACTTGAGTGCATGTAGTGTTACATCATTTTCACTCCCTGAAAGGCCTCCCTTCGGCTCGTGATATTATTTTTTTCGAGAATCCTTTAGAAGCTTTCTTGTTTCACTTTATTGAGCCTCAATGTGATCATGGTTCCTCTTATATGCCTACAAAAATATGAGGGGACAAACTTTGAATGCTGAATTATCATAAAAAATCTAGAGAACAATTAAAATTGCACACTGAGGAGACAAATCATGTCCATTGACCCCGTAGATGATTGAATCCCTTTTTGAATAAGGAATGAACACCTTCAACTTTCTTTGAGTTTGCAGAAATCCAATTTACTAGAAACATTAAACATATGTCTTTACTTCGTTCGTTTAAAATCAGTAGTCTTGACCATTCACTTCTTACCATGAGTGAACTCAAAAGATATTGATAACATCGTATTTGCACGTGTTTTCACTCTGGTTTCCTGTCCATTTTAGCTCGAATTGATTGTTCCTTGGCCTATTTTACGCTAGGTTGTGTTGTTTTGTCGTATTTCAGGTCCTAGCAAGTAAAGAGGTGCATAGGCGCAAGTTTCGGGTCATTTGGAGGTCAGATGGTGATTCACAGGACAAATTACGGGCAGCCCCTGCCAAATTACGACCGTAATTTGTCAGGGCATGCCCGTAAAACCATTGCCGAGCCTCTTTTCCCAAGAATTCTTCTCGGCAGTAAAATTACGGGCAAGCATCCATATAATTACGACCGTAATTACTGAAATACTGGCGGTAATTGTGGAATTACGGGCGTAAATCCTCCTCCATCAAAGTAAAGTGAAACGTGCGTTTTGGGCGATTTACGGGCAGACAGTGATTACGGCCGTAATTCTGCCCGTATTTCGCCCAGAGTCAGGTTTTTGGAGGTAGATTCGAGCCAAGGAAGATTCATTCGAGTTTTTAGAGCAAAAACAGAGTTTTAGAGAGAGAAAGAGCGAAGAACAAACCCTAGGAGCTATTTGGAGTGATTTCTCACCATTGAAGCCCAGATTGTGTCCCCAGGAGTGAAGATTGACATCCCAGAGCAGATTTTCCTCATCTTTATGAGTATGACTACTCTGATTTCTGTTTTCCTTTCTCTCTCTATGGAGTAGAACCTTTCTCTCACATGGGTATGAAGAACCCTAGTTCCTTGTGTTAGGGATTCGGTTGTAATGATTTGGGATGATTATACTGTTTGGTTTTAATCGAATGATGCATGTTTATTGAATTGATTGAAGTCTGATCAGCTTTTCTTGATTTCTGCTGCAACCTGAGATAGATAGAATCTGATTAGGTTGTTAGAGCCTCTTCATTCGATTGTAGGAGATTGGTTATACGAGAGTTAGCCAGTTTACTGCTTTGTACTGGAATTCAATTCCAGTAGTGGAGTTCTGTGTTCATAGCCTCAGCTTTCTATCCCGGTGAAGACTAGTCGTCTGCCGGGTAGTTAGATTGAGAGGGCTTGGCCAGCTTAAGAGATTCCAAGCAACTGTCGGATCTTCCGCAGTCTAATCAACAGTGAATCAACCCAGGGTAATTACAATTGAACCTAACTAAGGAGCTAGGGGGACTCATTCCCGAGTGACTCTTTCCTGCTTTAGAAAACCGAACCATTTCCTGCTTTCTTACTGCTTTTGCTTTAAACAACAATCACTCGACTTAGTTGGCTAGATAATAGATAATCACGGAGTAAGCAGTAGATCTAGACCCCGGGTTGATAATAGAACTTGCCTGTTACTGCATTCCCGGACTGCGATTACACTTGGTCGCAGTTTGGTGTTGTGTTTTGGCGTGTCAAGTTTTTTGGCGCCGTTGCCGGGGAACCTCTAGGTTATTGGGGAAACGTTAGAATTTGTTACTTTAGCTTTTTCTTTATTGCATTTTTTCTCTTCCACCTGTGTGCCTTCACGGGTTGCTTCTGCTGATTGTGTGCAGGTAGTGCATGACCCGTAGCCAGTCGGGAGATCTACTACCATTAGACCAGGAGCTTGAACGAACCTGCAGGAACTTCAAGCGGGCTCTAAAGGCGCGACTGGCTGTGGAGGAGGCGCTATCACAGCTGCAGATCGAGGAAGAAGAAGAGATGGCTGATCCACAGAACCATGATGTGATCAATCCAGATGAGCAGACCATGGGATCCTACTGGACCGCTAGAGCTGCGGACATGAGGTCACCCATTCAACACCCTCATGTCCCCGCCAACAATTTTGAGGTGAGCACCTCAGTAATCACCATGCTGCGCGGTTCAGTGGTGTTCCGTGGTAAGGAGGGGGAGTGCCCCCGATCACATCTCAGGCGATTCCACGAGCTCATCGATGGGATCAAGATCAATGGGGTACCAGCAGATGCCATCCAGCTGAGGTACTTGCCATTTACTTTGGAGGGGCAAGCCAAGGAGTGGCTAGACACTCGACCTCCGGGCTCTATCACCACGTTCGCCAACCTGGCGGACAAGTTCCTCACCCACTACCATCCTCCATCCAAGGCAGCTGACCTGCAAAAGCAAATTACACATTTTGCCCAGGATGAGGATGAGACCATCAGGGATGCTTGGGAGAGATACACCAGTCTCTTTCTCAGGTGTCCCAATCATGGTTTCAATGATGCTTTCAAGGTGGGCACCTTCTATCACGCCCTCTTCCCGGAGGACAAGCAGCTGATTGACTCGGTTTGTGGCGAGAACATGCTGACCAAAACAGCGCCACAGCTGAATCAACTCTTTGAGGAGATGGCGGAGAACGGGTACGATTGGGGCACTGCCAGGAGATAGAGACGAGCACCAGGACGAGGTGTGCATGTTGTGGGCACCCAGTCATCTGATTTGGTGCAGGTGGTATCGAAGCTGGTTTCAGCTATCGATCGTTCTGGTTTGATTGCAGGTACAGGACAGCCGCAGGCGATGCACTGCCAGTGGTGTGAGAGCTCCCATCACACCGTGGAGGACTGTCAGGCGATGAGGGAATCGTCTACTCCCCAGGAGCAGGTGGACTTCATCAGTAATGCCAGGCGCTTCGACCCCTACAGCAACACCTATAACGAGGGGTGGCGCCAGCATCCTAACTTTTCTTGGGCTGGGGCAAATCCCAAACCACCAGCTCCCCAGGGACCACCTGGTTTCCAGAGGCCTCCGTACCAGCCCAGACAGGGGCAATTTCAGCAGCCACAGTAGCCACTCTACCCGCCCAGACAGGGGCCGGTTCCACCACAGTCACAGGTGCGACCATTTCAGTAGGCAGGGGCAGCACCTCCAGTGCAAATAAGTTCAATAACATTGAGCAATTCATGGAGAAAGCTTCAGGCAAATTCTTGGAGCTAGAAGCTGGTCAGAGAAACACGCAGGCTGTGCTGCGGGATATACAGACCCAGCTTGGGAGTGTTGCTCAGGCTGTAGCTCGGCTGTAGCTCAGAGGACTCCTGGTACCTTGCCTGGTCAGACCATTCCTCACCCGCAGGACCCGAATGCCAATTGCAGTGCCATCACAACCAGGAGTGGCAAGGTGACTGCCGATCCACCTGTTCGGGCAGCGGAGAGAGAGACCCCTGCTTCAGCACTTCCAGCTAAGCAGGAAGAAATGGAGAAGGAGGTTGAGGTGCCTGCTCCTAAACCGCAACCAGTGGTGAAGGAGTATGTACCACAGCTTCCCTTTCCTACTCGGTTGCACAAGGACCGACTGGAGACTGAGTTTGCCAAATTCATGGCAATGCTGAAGCAGGTAAACATTAGCATGCCCTTCGTGGAGACATTATCTAATATGCCCAAGTATGCCAAGTTCATGAAGGATCTCCTCACCAACAAGAGGAAGCTTGGGGAGCTGTCAACGGTGATGCTTAACGAGGAGTGTTCTGCCATCCTGCAGAACAAACTACCAGAGAAGCGAAAAGACCCAGGGAGTTTCACTATCCCTTGCATGATTGGTAGTTTGCATGTAGGGAAGTCCTTGGCGGATTTAGGCGCTAGTATAAATGTCATGCCATATAAACTGTTTAAAAAGCTAGGCCTAGGTGAACCCAGTGATACTAGGATGAGCATCCAGCTTGCTGATAGATCCATTGTGCATCCTAAGGGTATAGCAGAGGACTTGATAGTCGCAGTAGGGCCATTTTCATATCCTGTTGATTTTGTGATTTTGGACATAAATGAGGATGTTGATGTGCCATTGATACTGGGTAAACCTTTTCTTGCCACCGCCAAGGCGCTTATTGATGTGAATGATGGAAAACTAATTTTGAGAGCTGGGGGTGAACAAATCACCTTCTCTGTTTCTGATAATATGAAACACCCCCAGCTCCATGATGATCTAGATTACTGTGATGTTGTTGCTGATTTTGAGACCACACTCGCCATCACAAGTGCGGGTACTGATGATTTCCTTGAGCGTTGTCTTTTGCTAGGGAAACATGCATCACAGGATGTGCAGCTGGAGGAGCAGCTTGCGAAGCTGGACGAGGCTGCGATCGAGGGGCGAGAGATACCATTCAAGCCGATTCCCATCTCGCCCCGGATCGCTACATCATTGGAGGAGCCACCAGAGTTGGAGCTTAAACCCCTCCCATCTCACCTGGAGTATGCATTTCTCCGGGAGGGGAATAAGCTCCCGGTTATTATTAGCTCGGATCTGACACCCGAGCAGAAGAGCAGGCTGGTGGCTCTGCTGCAGAAGTATGCCCGGGCCATGGCATGGAAGATCACAGACATCAGAGGCATTAGCCCGTCCTTCTGCTCCCACAGAATTTTGATGGAGGATGAGGTTAAGCCAGTCAGGCAGCCACAGAGGAGATTGTCTCCTAACTTGGAGGCAGTGGTCCTGGCAGAGATTGTGAAGCTCATGGATGCAGGGATCAACTTTGCTATATCTGATAGCAAGTGGGTCAGCCCCACTCAGGTGGTCCCGAAGAAAGGCGGGATGACTGTGGTCCCGAATGAGAAGAAGGAGTTGATCCCGATGCGGACCGTGACCGGCTGGAGAGTCTGCATGGATTACCGGCGCCTGAACAACGCCACCAGGAAAGATCATTTCCCCTACCTTTCATTGATCAGATGCTGGAGAGGTTGGCTGGCCATGAGTTTTATTGCTTCCTGGATGGCATGTCTGGTTACTTCCAGATTCCTATTGCACCGGAGGATCAGGCGAAGACCACATTCACTTGCCCCTTCGGTACCTTTGCTTACCGGAGAATTCCATTTGGGCTGTGTAATGCACCGGCGACCTTCCAGAGATGCATGCTGGCGATCTTCGACCGACTAGTTGGAGAGATCATGGAAGTCTTCATGGATGATTTCTCGGTGTATGGAGACTCTTTCACTCACTGTCTCCATAACCTGGAACTCGTTCTGAAGAGGTGCGAGGAGACTAATCTGGCACTCAGCTGGGAGAAGTGCCATTTTATGGTTCGTGAGGGTATTGTGCTCGGGCACAAGATCTCCAAGCAGGGGATTGAGGTGGATCGCGCCAAGATTGAGACGATCAGTCAGCTACCTCCTCCTATTTTTGTGAAGGGGATTCACAGCTTTCTGGGTCATGCAGGCTTCTACCGGCGCTTCATCAAAGATTTCTCGAAGATTGCCCTGCCTTTGACCAAGCTGCTGAAGAAGGATGCACCATTCCAGTTCACTCCCAAGTGCACAGCTGCATTTGAGACTCTGAAAGAGAAGCTTACCCATGCACCTATCATGGTGACTCCTGACTGGTCTCTTCCTTTTGAGCTGATGTGCGATGCGAGTGACTATGCAGTCGAAGCAGTTCTGGGTCAGAGACGCGAGAAGCACTTCCAGCCCATCTACTACGCGTCCAAGACCTTGAACGATGCACAGGAGAACTACACCACCACTGAGAAGGAGCTCCTCGCTGTGGTGTATGCATTTGATAAGTTCCGACCTTATCTGGTGCTCTCCCATGTGGTGGTCTACACTGACCACTCGGCGATTCGCTACCTGATGAGCAAGGCTGATGCAAAGCCTAGGCTCATCCGCTGGATCCTACTGCTGCAGGAGTTTGAGATCGAGATCCGGGACAAGAAAGGAGCCGAGAATGTTGCTGCAGATCATCTCTCACGGTTGGAAGCCCCTCCGGTGGACAACTTCGTGGAAGAGATCGACGACTCCTTCCCGGTGAGCGATTGCTGGCGATGACACTGGTGGACAGCGTGGCCCCTTGGTATTCTGACTTTGCCAATTATCTGGTGGGCAAGCAGTTACCCAAGGGGATGGCTACTCATGCAAAGCACAAGTTCTTCTCCGATCTGAAGCACTACTTCTGGGAGGATCCTTACCTCTTCAGAATCGGAGCAGATGATGTGATCCGGCGCTGTGTCATGGAGCATGAGATGGGAGACATCCTGTCTCAATGTCACGAGGGACCTACTGGAGGTCATCATGGAGGAAACCGCACGGCGCGGAAGGTGCTACAGTCGGGCTTCTATTGGCCCTCGCTCTTCAAGGATGCTGACACCTTCGCACGACAGTGTGACCGCTGCCAAAGGTCAGGTAACATTTCTTCCCGGGATGAGATGCCCCAACATATCTCTGTTATTTGTGAAATTTTTGATGTTTGGGGTATCGATTTCATGGGCCCATTCCCTCCATCTTTTGTCAATCTGTACATATTGGTTGCAGTGGACTACGCCTCGAGGTGGGCAGAAGCTCAAGCCATGCCCACCAATGATGCAAGACGGGTCTGCTCATTTCTGAAGCAGCTGTTCTCCCGGTTCGGGACACCTCGCGCCATTATTAGTGATAGAGGAACCCATTTTCAAGGGCAATTCACTAAACTCCTCTCTCGCTATGGCGTTAAGCATCAGGTGTCGGTGGCCTACCATCCCCAGTCAAATGGGCAGGCCGAGCTGACGAACCGGGAGCTAAAAAGGATAATTGAAAAGACGGTGGATCAGTCCCGCAAGGATTGGTCCACCAAGCTCGATGATGCTCTCTGGGCGTATAGGACTGCCTATAAAAATCCGATTGGCACTTCTCCCTATAGGCTTGTCTATGGGAAGGCGTGCCATTTGCCGGTAGAGCTAGAGCACAAGGCCTTCTGGGCCATTAAGCTGCTAAATCTGGATTTGAGTGTTGCAGGTACATAACGTAAGTTGCAGCTGCTGGAGTTGGAGGAGTGGCGTTACCACGCCTACGAAAACACCCTGCTCTAGAAAGAGCGCACCAAGCGTCTCCACGACGCAAGGTTGAGGGGCCCGAAGGAGTTTCAGGTAGGTGATCGTGTTCTGCTCTTCAATGCATGCCTGAAACTCTTTCCGGGCAAGCTCCGTTCAAGGTGGTCGGGACCCTTCACGGTCACCCAAGTTTTCCCGCACGGTGCGGTGGAGATCGGCAATGCTCAAACCGAGCCATTCAAGGTCAATGGCCACCTCCTAAAGTTGTATTTGGGAGGTGTTGTCGAGCGCGTAGAGTTACTGATCAAGCTCGAGGACCCTTAGTTCCTCTACTGGCGTCCAGCTAAAAGACGGTAAAGAAGCGCTTGTGGGGAGGCAACCCCACCACGGTTTGCATTTCTATCCTTTTTCCTTTTTAATTTTTGTCGTTTTTTTGAGTCATTGAGTCTGTCTGGAGTCTTTCTGGAATGTTTCTCGTGCCCCGGATGGTCTATTTTTGTCTATGGTGGTGTCCTTTTTCGAGCCGGGGCACGTTTGGGTTTGGTTGTTCGAAATTGCAGCTCAAAAACTGGAGAAAAGGGCCCTCAGCGATGAAATTACGGGCATGGGGGGCCAAATTACGGTCGTAATTCTTCGAACCCCTGCCCGTAATTAAGCTAGAAGAGGAAAAAGTGCTCGGCCATAAAATTACGGGCATGGGGGGCTGAATTACGGCCGTAATTCTACGACCCCCTGCCCGTAATTAAGTCAGAGGGGCAATATGCTCTCGGCATAAAAATTACGGGCAGGCCAAGGGAGAATTACGGCCGTAATCGTGCCCGTAATTACCCCCAAATTTTTTTTAAAACCCACTCGGCCGAGACTCTCCCTCTCTCTCCTCATTTTTTTCTGGTCAAACTCTCTCTCTTTCTCACCGGAAAATCGCCCCACCCTCTTCTCCGGTGGTTTTCCGGCCATATCTCATTCATCGGTGCTCCAAATTGAAATCCGAGACCACCCCCTTGCTCCTCTCATCAGCGCTCACAAGTCTATACCAGTGGGGTCGAGTTTGTCGGTGGTTTGGGTCGCCGGAAAACCGCGACCCTTCGGTGTTCCCCCGGCCCGATCTCTCTCCTCCGACCTCCAATCGAGAAACCGCGACAACCACCGCGTTCCTAGTACTCGGGGCCTCATTCCCCAAAGTTTTGGGTCAGTTTGGCTCTGGTGAAGTCGCCGGCGACGAAACTCCGGCGAGCCTTTCGGCGAGTTTCCCGGCAATTGTCGTGTTCTCTCGCTCTTCCCTCACCTTCCCCGCGATATCTTCTTGTGCCTCCAGGTGTGCTTCTCTATTTTTACTTGCCATTTGTGGAGGATTGATATTGTGGGTTTAGTGAGGAAATTCGGGGATTGGGTTGTGCTTTAATTAATTCGGTAGGCCTACGGTATTGCTTGCTTTGTTTGTTCATCCTTTGGTTGGCCTACCGAGTAACATGAGTTGTGGTTGTCCCGCTTGGAGCCTAATTTGCTGTCCGGGTTTATAATCCGAGGGCTCCAAGTGCGTTTGAGTTTGTGTGAATGGTGAACGGTTCTGATTGGTTTTGAATGTTTTTCCTTTTCTTGGGGCCTAGTCCACTGTCCGAATTTATGATTCGAGGGCCCCGGGTGAGGATGATTGTGACCTCACCATTGACGAATTTCCATGTATGTTATTGGGTTTCTGCTGTTTTGTGGCTGCAGGAAAATGAACACGTACTTGAACATGCTCGACGCCCACCAGAGGAAGACTCTGCGGGACATCCGAAGCCGCAAAGTCGTTCAGCACCATTACCTCGATTGGAGGGTTTTCGAGGAGCTGGGTGCTCGCGACGCAATGGAGGCTGCCATCCGCGCTTACTCTTGGTGCCGCCTCCTTTGCCTCGCTGAGCCGATCTATCAGGAGCTCCTCTGGGAGTTCTACTCCTCCTTCGAGCATTTCCGGGCCCACGCGGGTGCGCACGGCAACGCCATCCAGTTCCGACTCGGCGGAGAGCTTCACTCCCTCAGCTATGATGATTTCGGTCGGGCACTGGGGCTCCTCCCACCTTTCGCCTGTCACCTGGCCATCGAAGAGCCCGACAGTCCCATCTTTCAGGACCAGCAGTTCTTCGAGAGGATCTGCCTCCCGGAGTTCGCAGGCGCTATTTTCACACCGGGCTACACCACGGCTACTCAGTTGCGCCCAGAGTGGCGCATCCTCAACCAGATGTTGGGGAAATCTTACACCCCCAGCGAGGGCTCCACCTGTCATCTTCAGCTCCGCACCTTGCATTGCCTGCACTCCATCAGCCAGGAGGTGGACAACCTCCATCTGTCCTCTCTCATCGCCAGGATCGTCGTCAAGGCTTCTCGGTGTGGTCGAGCACTAGCGTGTGGGCTGGTGGTCACTGCCCTAGCACGGTACTACAACATCAACCTCTCCGGGTTCACTATCATCCAGCCCGCGACGCCCTTCTCCAGGGACACCCTACGGCGCCAGCTGATACTGCAGCGCGAAGGGGACGTGATCTGGATTCGGGGCCTTCCTCGCCCTGTTCCTCGTGCACCAGAGGGTGAGGAGCTCCCCGAGGCGAGTGATGTTGCAGCCCGTCGGACCACTCGTTGGACGAATCGTCGGACCACTCCTTCTGCGCCTGGCACCTCCACTTCCGCTGCCGGCCCGTCTGCTGCAGCACCCACCACTTACATTGTGGAGCAGCTGGCGGCCATTTCCCGCCAGAATGAGAAGATCCTTGCTGGCCAGGAGCACCTCAACGCCCGCCTCGACCGTGAGCGCGAAGGCCGCCGCCGCATCATTTCAGCTCAGCATTACATGATGAGCTACTGGGACATGGATCCTGCTGCTGTGAGCTACCCTTGGGAGGCGTCCCCGGGGCATGAAGACTATTACCCGCCTCCAGCTGGCGATGGAGGCGATGAGCAGTAAGCTGGCTTTGCTAGCCCATCGAGCTGGGCTCGGCTTTTGTCTTTCTTTCCGGACTTAGACTCCGTATTGTGTTTGGTTTTTATTTCTTGTTCCCGTTGTGTGGATTGTTGACTTGGAACTATGATTTATTTCACCCAATGTGTGTGTTTTGTTGACTCTAGCTCTGTGCCCGTTGGACTGGTCCTTGTCCAGTCCTCTACTATTGACTGGTCCGCCATCCAGTCAACGTTCCTGACCACTGTTTCACGGTAACATCGTTCCCCTTCCCTCGGCTCCATTGAGGACACTGTCGCATCTAAGTGTGGGGGGGGGTTCTTTGTATTTATTGGAACGTATATATGGGTGCTTGATGCCTAGTTCGTTGTCCGAATCTTACGATTTGAGGGCTCCAAGTACTGCTGTTTGATCATATTGGCACTGTGTTTTGATTGATGAATTGAATGGTTTTCGGATTAATGCATGGCAGCTTGATTGTGACTAGGACAACCTATGATGAGGACTGAGATGAGCAGTAGAATGATGTAGGGGTTCAGTTTTTCAACTGTTTGCTTACCAGCTGTGACTTGATTTGATCACTTGTTCTTGACAGTCGTTTATGCATCTAGTTCAGGGAATCAGAATGAGAGATAGAGCATATAGGTAGCCATGTGATATTTGAGCCTGCTCGTTACTTTTTTGTGCGATAGATCCCTCTTCCATGATGTGTAGCATTCACGTTGTCATTAGCTAAGATGATGGGGGTATAGGATTAGCCCACGACCAAATTGACTGTCCTGATGTGTCATATCCCCTAGTCAGCCCCTTTGAGCCGTGCGTTATCCTTTCTTTTGGTCTTTAATGAAAAATCACCCTTTTGCATCTTTTAGAAGGTTCCACAGAGTGGTTTTTACAGATTCTCTGCTGTTTCTGCTAAATTTGATATGAGTGTTGGAGGTAGTGCTTAAAAGTTGGGCAGGTGTTTGAAAGATGTGCACAAGTGGTGGCTCTCTTAAGAAATGAAAAGAAAATGAAAGAAAAACAAAGAAAAAATTGAAAGCAAAAGAGAGCCACTACCAAAAATATGAATAATTCCCATTAAGTAGTGTTTCTTAGCAGTCTGGCTTGGAATTGCTAACAGTTATACCTCCTTCGCTTTTGTGCTCTTAAGATATTGAGTAATGCAGAATAGCAGAAAGGAAATACCGGTTTGTTTGACTGTGATTGTGTGGGTTTGGAAATGTGGAACCTTGTGCTATGAATACTTCCACCACCTAAAAGGCCTTTTCCCCATGTACAAGACCCTAGCCAGTCATTTGAACCTATGTCTAAGACCTCCTGATTAGTTAGTGTTGACACCCCATATGTGAACTCTAGCATTTAGAGGCTGCCATCATGGTGAAGAGATGTTAGGGATTGAGAGAAATAGCATGCGCATTTTTTGCATCAAATCGTCCTGACCCCACTGGTCGAGAGTGAGTGATTCCTTTTCATATTCTTTATACTCTTGTACCCTGGTGAGGACCTAGATTGCTCGGTCTCTATTCTGATGTCTTGAGTTGGATGCATGAGTTGACTGTTTTGAGTGAGTGGTTGAGTCAAGTCTGGGTTGGTTGGTGAACAGAAGGGAGACTCTTCCGTTGCTCGAATTTGCTGCACTCGAATGTCCTTTGTGGTGGTTGTCCAGGTTGCTTTTGAAGTTGTTCATGTGTTGATGTTTGAAAACCAGTACGATTCACGTGTTCTGTGCCTTTAAGACTTGTCCCCAATGTTGGTTGATTGAAATATGTGAGCTTACCTTGTGTCTGACTTGGTTTGCTTGGGGACAAGCAAACAGTTAAGTGTGGGGGAATTTGATAGCATCGTATTTGCACGTGTTTTCACTCTGGTTTCCTGTCCATTTTAGCTCGAATAGATTGTTCCTTGGCCTATTTTACGCTAGGTTGTGTTGTTTTGTCGTATTTCAGGTCCTAGCAAGTAAAGAGGTGCATAGGCGCAAGTTTCGGGTCATTTGGAGGTCAGATGGCGATTCATAGGACAAATTACGGGCAGCCCCTGCCAAATTACGACCGTAATTTGTCAGGGCATGCCCGTAAAACCATTGCCGAGCCTCTTTTCCCAAGAATTCTTCTCGACAGTAAAATTACCGGCAAGCATCCATATAATTACGACCGTAATTACTGAAATACTGGCGGTAATTGTGGAATTACGGGCGTAAATCCTCCTCCATCAGAGTAAAGTGAAACGTGCGTTTTGGGCGATTTACGGGCAGACAGTGATTACGGCCGTAATGTCACATCCCGATCTCTAAAATCCTTAAATAATATTTTTGCTCCGGAGCATATTTAAAATTTAGAAAGAAAGGAATAATAATGTGCTTTAAATACCAATACTGAAAAGAAATTGTTATAATTCATAAGCAAAGCCCTAACATTTGGGCAAACCTCAAACCATAAATTCTTATCCTTTTAAATCTCCAGTCATTACTCATAATCATAAAGCAAATAACTAAAGATTACAAATGCTGCTTACTCCGATCCGTGATCAGACATCTTCAGAAGTGTTCACGTGGTCCTCCTCTAGTAGCCTGCTCTCTCACTGGATGCTCCTCGACTGGATGCTCCCTAGATCCTCCTCTACGACCTGGTGAGTGGGTTGGGGTCAGTCTACGCCATTACTTAAACTTGAATCACTTACAGGTGTTCCCTTAAGTGTTCACCTCAAAACTTGTGGAAGTTGTTCATACTTCCACCCTTTAAATTTTAAACCCTTAAAAACGTGGGAGTTGTTGTTACTCGCCACCCTAAAAAATCTTAAACTTTTGACCGACACTGGGATCCCCTCACTAACTAGTCCAATCGCCCAGCTCATACATATGAGGGCCTACATAGGCCTTTCCTTAAACCTTTTTATGGGAGTAATCGATTCAATCCCATAAACCTTAAGAGTATATCATACTCTTCCTTTAAACTTCATGTGATGTCTAAGTGATTCATCCACATGTTCCTTAAGAGCAAACTTGCTCTTCCTTTAAACTTTCACTGGGGCGGGGGACTGGCGTTAGTGAACTACCTTTAAATCTTTTCACCCTAATTTAATTAGGAGTGAAATACCTCTTAAATGTTGATCCTTGAAGATCAAACAACCTTCATTAAATAAACATAATATAAAAGCTTCAAGTAAATACTGAAATCTCAAATAATCATATACTTCACAATCATAACTCAAATAGAGCATCTCAGATAATATCTCAAATAAAACATGCTTTATCAGTCACGACATAAATCAATCACTGGCATACAATTCACATAAACACACATACTCAAAACTCGTAAGTCAAATACTTGAAAATCGTAAGGCGTAGAATTTACCCCCTTAAACCACTCACCTCTCAAATGACGATTCTTAGTTCCCCTGATGTGTAATCCTTAATCCGATCGGTTCCTCAATCCTATAAACCGAAATCACCTTCCCTTAGTCGGTAATCCTCAGATTTAGTCTCTTTAACGTATTGGGAAAATTTCCCTCATTGATTACTTAGTCCCAAAATCCTTTAAAAATGGCCCTCAATCTCTTTTAAATCATTTCCTCAAAACTAAACTTTTCAACCTCTTTAATCAAGAATTAAATAATCTCAAGCAATTCAATGTTTCTTAAAATAATTCTCATACAATTCTCATAAATTTCTCAAATTATATTTTCCACTTAAGACTCCACATTCTGACCTTGGTAACTCAAATCATTAATCCAATTAATAAACATAAGCCCCTCTTTTAAATAACCTCTTTTTCCTATTAAAATTAATCATATCTAATTTTTAAACCGAGTCAAGAAAACTAATAATTCTCATCCATAATTTTATAACATCAGTAAATAATCATAGTTTCATGAAAAATTATCAAATCGCCAAAACGACTTCGTACAGTATTTTAATTAATTAAAACCAACATTCGTTTAATTTTTATAATTACAAATACAGATCCAAAAATTCTAAAATTTATACACGAGCATCATACAAATATTCTCAAATTTATAAAATTATCATAATATGAAAATACCCACTGGAAAGTGTCGGAAATAAACATAACCATGAAACAAAATACGATTTTCGGGCCAAATTATCAAAACTTAAAACTATGAGGGACTAAGCTGTATGTACTGAATTCATGGGGGACTGATATGGACAATAGCCCAGCAATCTTTTGCGACAGCGTCAATTTCGTCACTAAAAGACTGCAATTTGGTCACTAAAACCAAAAACTTGCTTATACGTTACTAACTCGAGTTAATCTTATAGACTCGGATCTGTTACCTTTGGGTTGAACTTAAAACTGGGCTTGAGGATTCTAGATGCCGTTCCTCCTTGTTGATCCTCGTTTGAGCCCCCGACGTCTTGTGGCAAAGCTACGGTTCATTACGTATGCGGATCGATTAGCTACAACATAACTTGAGTCCGAAGGAAACTTGGGTTCGAGATTATTACCGAGCCTGGGTCGTATTTGCTTGGCGGGATAAGGCGGTACCGAGGGTCGTGCTACGAGTTGACCAACGAGACGTGTCGGGGCCTTGTGTGAAAACGAGAGGAAGTAAGGGCGACGGACGAATGACAACGCTCGCTTCTTGATTACTAGCTGGCGAACGCGCCGAGAGCAGTTGTGCAGCTGCTTGCTTCGGCTGCTGCTTCTCTAGGCGAGATCGGAATGGAGGGCGAGGTCCGCTGGTGGTGGCGATGTGTTTGTCGGCGGGGAAGGGATATATAACGAGGTTGGTTATGATAAATGGTGAGATGGTAGTGCTGAGGGAGTAGCCGATGCAAATTAAAGGAGATGAGAGAGTGATGGGAGCTCAGATTGTGATAGTATATGGAGGAGGAGAAGAATGTGGTCGTTCATGAAAGGAAGGGAGACTTCAAGTTATAATAGAGGGCACCGACAGTGTTGCAGCTGCTCCATTCCCTACTTAATTTCCAATCTAAAATAGTGTGGGCATGGATGTGTTGTACGCCAGCTCATGCACAGTTAATTGATAGGAGGGGGAGCTACTCATTATGGATTTATGGAGTGCTCACGGGTATCACCGGACAAGTGAATGGAATTACAATGATTTTATTGTAATTAGTGCAATTATCATTGGGGAAGGGTGATTAGAGAAAAAGCTAGATTAAGTGTGATTTGGAGTGGGTGTAACGAGTGAGAGTGAGAGTGAGAGTGAGAGTGAAATTGATTCTCACTTTCTTTTATAATAATAATAATAACACTCGTTAGTGTTATTCCTAATTCATGAACGATTGCAACTCTTCGTACGTAATCGTTAATCCAACCGTTCATTTAGTATGGTTGTACCTGAACCCAAATATCGGAGTGTTACACGTAATTCTGCCCGTATTTCGCCCAGAGTCGGGTTTTTGGAGGCAGATTTGAGCCAAGGAAGATTCATTCGAGTTTTTAGAGCAAAAACAGAGTTTTAGAGAGAGAAAGAGCGAAGAACAAACCCTAGGAGCTATTTGGAGTGGATTTCTCACCATTGAAGCCCAGATTGCGTCCCCAGGAGTGAAGATTGACATCCCAGAGCAGATTTTCCTCATCTTTATGAGTATGAATACTCTGATTTCTGTTTTCCTTTCTCTCTCTATGGAGTAGAACTTTCTCTCACTTGGGTATGAAGAACCCTAGTTCCTTGTGTTAGGGATTCGATTGTAATGATTTGGGATGATTATACTGTTTGGTTTTAATCGAATGATGCATGTTTATTGAATTGATTGAAGTCTGATAAGCTTTTCTTGATTTCTGCTGCAACCTGAGATAGATAGAATCTGATTAGGTTGTTAGAGCCTCTTCATTCGATAGTAGGAGATTGGTTATACGAGAGTTAGCCAGTTTACTGCTTTGTACTGGAATTCAATTCCAGTAGTGGAGTTCTTTGTTCATAGCCTCAGCTTTCTATGCCGGTGAAGACTAGTCGTCTGCCGGGTAGTTAGATTGAGAGGGCTTGGTCAGCTTAAGAGATTCCAAGCTACTGTCGGATCTTCCGCAGTCTAATCAATAGTGAATCAACCCAGGGTAATTACAATTGAACCTAACTAAGGAGCTAGGGGGACTCATTCCCGAGTGACTCTTTCCTGCTTTAGAAAACCGAACCATTTCCTGCTTTCTTACTGCTTTTGCTTTAAACAACAATCACTCGACTTAGTTGGCTAGATAATAGATAATCACGGAGTAAGCAGTAGATCTAGACCCCGGGTTGATAATAGAACTTGCCTGTTACTGCATTCCCGGACTGCGATTACACTTGGTCGCAGTTTGGTGTTGTGTTTTGGCGTGTCAGATATCGTCGACTAGCTTCACCTTTTTTTGTTAGACGACTTCACCAAATAAAACCCAAGTTCTTTGCAATCTTAGTTGATTATTTAAAAGCTGCCAATGTTGTATTGTATTCGCTTCATCGATGAAGGACTATATGTAATCAATACCATCTGGCTTGTAGTGCCAACAAATTCCTACAAAATTTCACAAAATAAAGGAAGTGATTCAACATAACATGTAAGATTTAACAACAATCACTTAAGTTCAATTCGATCTAACATAACATTCATTAGCTATACATGTTCATTCTATCTATGTCAAGAGTGTTTGGAACTACTATTTCATCTCAAGCTATCGGGTCCTCTTCCTTACACTTGTGGCAAGCTCCTTAAACATTGGAAGTTTCTATGTCAAAGCTGCATATTTTCAAATGCATTTGTTCTGCTTCATTGCTCTACTCTATGTCACATACGCATGAAGAAACTCAAGAATATTTTAGGACAAGCAAAAAATTTCAGTAGGGCTCACAAATAGAATCAATTAAGACAATTAAGACATTTGGGCATGGGCAATGTAACATTCTGTTCCGACTAAACCCATATTTCGATCTCTAGAAATTACGAAGTTTAAATCGAGTCTTTTGATAGTATTTCAACGAAAATCGAAATATCGATCGGATAAGTATACGTATTATATATAATTAATAAAAAGGAAAATGAAATTTATAAACAAAAAGGTAAGTAGCGGTGGGGAGCGCTTAAAACTCCCCGATCCATCTTTTTCCCCATCGAGTCTTCTTCCTTTTTATTGCCGAGAGAAGCAGAGCGCATAGGGATGCTTCAGGGGAAAGTTTCAGAGCTCAATTCTTGAGCTCTACTGATCCAAAAATCCGTAAGTAATGCCTAATCCATCCATACATCGTAGTTTATCAATTTACAGCTTTAAAACGAGTTTTTAGGTCAGGAATTTCTTGAGTTTCTGATAGAAGGAATTAAGATTTTGGAGTGTCCGGAAGCCGGATGAAGCCCAAATTTCATATACAAGCTTCCTACAACGAGATAATTAATCCTCTTGTTCTTATCCATGAATTTCGACAATTATTTAGGTTGGAACTGAAATCGCTGAATTTAGCTCCGGTTAGGTTTGGTGTGTTTTTATCGAGAATTTGACCCGGAGACTAGTATTAACTTTGACGGGGGCACTGCAGGGAATACGAGGACGGTCTCAGATTTTGATTTCTGGATTCGTTGGTGAAAATTGAGGTTTTATACGCGAGGCTAAAACCGGTGTTTGTACGACCAGGACTAGCGAGTGATTAGCACAGCATACCGGGTTTGTCATATCACGATAATTATATTGATGTTTAGAAATGACCTAGGTGAACTAGAATGACATGATTAGGGGTGTATGAACTTTTGTTCTATATGTGAACCCTTGAGTGTTATATGATATTGTTGTCTTACCCTAATTTTTATTAACCTTGTTTATGTGATGATTGCATATATGTTGCCATTTGTGGGCTTAACTGTTGATATGCCTTATTATGGTTCGAGAAGGTGATTGAGTATGATTTTCATGATTGTGGTAATTGGATTTACAATTGGGAAAATATACTTCCCAGGGTGATAATATGATGTTTAAGGAGGATGACTTGCACGAGGGTTCATCTCGAGGAAGTGCAATTATACGACTCTTGGTTTACCTATGTTGAGCCAATTATGGTAAGGTCAAGTACATGTACAACAGTGCAAGTAACGAATCAAGATTAAGCAAGATGAGATATGAATCATGTATAAGGATACCAAACAAGAGTGTTATGGTCTCATGGTCAATTACATAGTAATTAGGGCTCCCTGTGCCATTACTCTATTATGATAGTCACACTTCTCATGTGGTGCTGACTGAAGATTTCTCACGAGATATGACCACACCCAGAGCGGTGTCGGGGTATGACTACACCCATAGTGGTGTGGGGTATGTATGGCCACATCCGACGGGACGTTGGGGGTACGTATGACTACATCCGACGGGACGTGGGGTATGTTTCCTAGGGGAGTTATTAGCATGGGAATAGCGAGACGCCTATAAATAAAAATGATAAGACGCATATGCATAAGTCAATGTGGTTGAGTCTTTTGCCTATTGAGATGTCGGATGGTTGAGGTATGTTCCTAGTGTTTTGGCTTGATTGCTAGATGTATGATAGGGGTATGCTTTGTTATGAACTCACAATGCAATGATTGTCTCACTCAGCTATGAGCTGACCCTCTTTTATCATTTTCCTCCGCTTATGCCAGGTGTAAGCAGATCATCATCAACAACAACCGTAGATAAGTGTATAGGTGGAAGTTGAGCAAGAGTTGAAGAAAAGATGAGGTACGGTCTTCAACTATTTTGTGCTTGGACGATTACTCGGGGTTTTGGCCAATTATCCACACATTTTTGTAAAAAAGTTTTGAGGACGTTTTTCATGTGCATACTAGCTTCTGATGTGGTGTGAGATATCCACAGGTGTGGAAAGTTGATGATATGTGTATATTTGTGTGGTTGTGTAAGTTGTGACGATTATGGCATGCATAAGTATGGTATGCAGTTGCAGAGTATGAAACTGTGACTATGGCTAACGAAAGCCAATGTATATGGTTGTGGGTATATATGTATGTATATGGATGCAGAGATTCAAATGAATTATTTTGCAGGTCTAGTTGCTAAAACTGTTAGCCCATTACGCGAGTAATTCATGTTGAATTTTAATTTGGATAAATTTCGTGTATTAATGTAACACCCAAGTTAGGTTTAGTTGCATATTCATAAAAAACTCACTTTAACTTTCACATATAAAAGTCACCATTCATCACACAAAAATCATACTTTATAACAAAGTTTTATACTCTATGTAAATTTAATTCTATAATAAATCTTAATTTTCCTCACATACTTTGTACGCAAAGTAATTAAAAATATAATATGTGGAATATGGCCTAAAATACCCGGACAATGCAATTTTGGTTTGGACCATTGTAGGAATGAAACCCGAACTTGGTTTGAATCATGGTCGAAACTAAGGTTGTCTCAATTTAGGCCTCTGGCCTCAGCTCGGTCAGAAGCGAGCTTTGGTTTTGTTTTGGTTGTGGTCGAGACCAAAATTCACCTTAAAAAAATTCTTGGTATTTGTGGCCGAATTCATCTCTAACTCCTTCGTATCTAGTGCTTCTCAGGGGATAATGACGACGTCTCACCGATGACAACCCTCACCTTATTTTCAGTTGCTTGCTTTTTCTACTTTATACGTTCGACTTTCTAATTTGCTTTTTATTTCTCGTATGGAATTTCTTCTTTGATCTCTCTTTTTGAGATGATTGTTTTCCATTCTCTATTATGAGTCATAAGATCTGGAGAACTTTTGTTTGTTATGGCAAATGGGGTTAATTTTGGTTTCTAAGATCGACATGTCTTCTCTTAGTTTATTTTATACTTCGTCTACCTCCTTGTTTCGCCCAAAAAATCTCAGTGATTCAAAAATGCTTGTAGTCATCCTCTGTGGTTCGGCTTAGACTCATATGAAGATTAGAAGACAAAGGCTCGATCTTCATGGTTCAGCTGTTGGCCGTCCATCTTACCAGTTTCTTCCTCTCGCATGTCCATTTGGAGTTTTCTTGTGGTGAATGTTCTAGGCTTCCAGTTTCATCCTCTCGATCTAGAGGTAGTGTTTTTTCATGTTTTGGTTATGGGTGAAGATACCAGAGGCAGCTGTTGTGCCCCATGAAGATGCAAGATCAAATAAGGTTGGGGTGGTTCCATTTTTGGGAAATATTGTTTGTACGTGAGTTATGGATTTGAACACAATGTTTATGCTTGAATTGGTGGATATTTTTCACTGCCTTGTTGCATGTAGTCTTCCATTGAATTATACCCACTTCGTACACTTCTTAGTTAATGAAATTGATTGAAAAAAGTCACTATCCAAGTTTTGGCAGTGCTTCCGGCACAAAGATGGCCACGGTGAGGTTGAAATGGATGGATTTTTTTGTCTCTATTTTGTGAATGAGGTGTTAGTTAATGAATTGCTTGTAAAAAAGTCTGGGTTAATACCAAGTTTGGTCACTAGATTTACTAAAAGGTGTTATGTTTAGTCACTAGAAAAAATTAATATCAACTTGGTCACTCACTGTTAGTCTCTGTCCAACTTCGTTAATTGAGTCCGCTAAGTGCTGACGTGGCAAACAGAGTCGTCTAGTCAGCCGAATTTTATCCAAAAAATAAAACCCGACCAGCCACGTCATTAAAACCCGCCACATCATTAAACCCAACCCAGTCCATGACACAACCCTTTATCTTCTTCTCTATTTGACCCAACCCGAACCTTCTTCCTCCCACCTCCTACTTTCCCCAAAAAACACACCCCTGCTTCCTCCTCCTTCCTCCCACCCTCTCCCGCAAACCTCCCGCAACACCATCGCCATTAGAAAGGGAGAAATTTTCGGATATGAAACGCACAAAGCTCTTAACATCGAGTTTTTTGCTTATGCGCGCTTTAATAGAAAATTAGGAGAGGAGACGAAGGCGAGAGAGCCAGAGAATGAAACCCTTCTCTCTCGGTCATTCTTATATGACCACCACGGTCGTCAAAGAAAGGCATGGCGGCCACTTCCTAATCCTTCATTCCATCACTTTGAAATATACTGCCTCCTCCGAACCCCTCCTTCTCCTTGGCCCGCCGCTACAACGTCTCCAGCCTGAACCCCAACAACAACAACCCCGACGAAATCTGTTGTGAACCATGCGACACCGTTTTGAATTTCAATATGAAGCCAGCTATGCTGCGGAACATGTTGGCTGGATACCTAAACCAGCTGGTTGATTCGGAGAAACACAAGGCGCGGATGAGGGAGGCGGCGCTGGAAGGCGTATGACCACAGATCCGAGATCGAGATCCCGTGTAGAGAATTGCAACGCTATGGCTAATGATTCACAGATCGAAAGAGAACAAGAAAATTAAAATAGAAGCATAGATCTGAAGTACATGAAATGAGAGAGAGAGAGAGAGAGAGAGAGAGAGAGAGAGAGAGATTTTCCAGCAGAAGTCAATGGGCTGTCCAGCAGGATTAGGCGGGCAGATTCAGTTGAAAGAGGAAGAAAACAAGTAAAGGTAGGTGGATTGAGAGATGAAGAAAGAGAGTTATGAGGGAGAATTGGTGATTCGAATCATAGAAACGAAATCAGCATTAGTAGAAAAGAAAAAGAGGGGAAAGAAAGAAAAGAGATGGGAAAATAGAAATTCGAACTAGAGTGTGAGAGATTTTTTATGAGGAACAAGAAGGAAAGAGAGCAATAATTGGGGATTGATTGGGCAAACAGTAGCAGCAACACCGGTTTGCGGGAGGAGGTGGGAGGAAGGAAGAAGAAGGTTTGGGTCGGGTCAGGTCAGGTCAAATAGAGATGAAGACAAAAGGTTGGGTTGGGTTTAATGATGTGGCAGGTCGGGTTTTATTTTTGTTGGGTTAAATCTGGCTGGCTAGACGACTCTGGTTGCCACGTCAGCACTTAACGGACTCAATTAACGGAGTTGGACGAAGACTCATAGAGAGTGACCAAACATGACATATTTTACTAAACTTAGTGACCATTATTATTGATAATAATTTTTTTCCAATGACTAAACATGACACATTTTAGTAAACCCAGTGACCAAACTTGGTATTAACCCAAAAAAGTCATTATTCATGTTTTGGAGGTACTGGCGGCGCTTCTGACGTAAAGATTCCCACGGTGACAAACTTCATGTTTTGGTAATTAAAAACTTATATTAATTAAAAATTTTCTAACTACCATTGCACTGGTACAACTACCATTGCACTGAAAAAAAGGAAAATAATTTCTACAAAAAAAAAAGGAAAATAATTAATATGAGTTTTTAATTCCCACGGATTATTAAATGAAACACAAATTTATTACCTTAACCACCTATAATTAATAGGGGTACCATTTTTCCAACCCCTTTAGAGCATTCACATTGGTATTGCATTCTCAATTGCAAAATAACATGGTATAGGTGTTTGCAATTGCAAAACCAATTGCATTGATGTGGCTACCAATTGCATATTTGCAAGCTTGCAACAAATGCAATTCCATATGCAAGTCAAAAAAGCCTTAAAAAATGTGAATTTTTTATTTTATATTATTTTCTTTTCTCTTTTACTTAATTTTTTATAATTTAAATATAATATTTAATTACATTTGCAATTTCAAGTTAATTGAATTGATGTAGGTGAATGAAATGAATGTGATGTGGATTGCAAAAAATTTGAGTTGACAATAAAAAATAAAAATGCAATTTCTTTTGCAATTGCATTGATGGAGATGCTCTTAGGGGGTAGTCATGCTATCTCATCCATTTTTTTTTTTTGACAAAGGTTACCAACTTTTATTCCACCAATCAAATGAAAGACGAGAAACTCGGTTACATTCTTTAAAGAAGATCAGAAATGAGATCAAGAATATTAATCCAATCATCAGGAAGAGACGCTCTAGCTTTAGAACGAGCAACCCAATCTGCTCTGACATTAAGTGTTCTGGGCACATCTTTGATTTTGATGAGAGGGTTCGTCCGAAGGATAGAAACAATCGAACCGATCCAGGCTGCACACCTCCAAGGCCATCGAGATCGATTGTTATCCAAAGCTTTAACCAGCACCTGACAGTCGGATTGAACCGTACACTCGGATCCATATTCTTGCGCTAATTTCACTCCTTCGAGAAGGGCCTTAGTTTCCGCTTCAATTGGGGTGGAACAAAGAAGATCCTCAGCTCTCCCATCACACACTTGTCCATGGTGGTTAACAACCACAACACCATAAGCCGCCGGCTGGGAGTCGCTAATGAACGACCCATCACAGTGAATCATCAAAGACTGATTACTTGGCGGTGGATTCGTATGAGACTGGGTTCCCCTAAGCTGAGTGGGGAGGGAAGGCAGGGGAGGTGGGGACCTCGGACACGAATTCCATTCAGTGAGCTCTTTATAGGTAAGTTGACACACATTCGGAGTCCACGGGACTCTACCTTTGAAAGAGCATTCGTTCCTTGCCTTCCAAATATTCCAACAAAGGAAGACAATATGGATCAAGGAGCTTTGTTGGACAACATCTTTAAGGGAGCAGAACCAATCAAAGAACAAGGTTCCTTGAGGGGGTAAAGGAAGGGATGGGAACAGCGCATTCCATGCCTCCTTGGCATGAGGGCATTGGAACAGGCAATGATTAACCGTTTCCACGGGGTACTGACACACCTCACACGAAGAGTTGGGAGCACACTTCCTCTGGAGCAGTCTCTCTTTCGTTGCTAACCCGTTCCTGGAGCATCTCCAAACAAAGAATTTCAACTTCGGGGGGAGGTGAAGGCTCCAAATCCACTTCCATTTATCAGTATTCCCGCTTGGTTGAGCTATGGTGTTTGCTCTGTGAATCATATGGTACGCGGATCTCACCGTAAACCTTCCCTCATCATTGGAGTTCCATGCCCAAAAGTCATCTGCTCCTTCCTCCCCAATGGGTATCCTGAGAATAGCTTCGAGTTCTGAGCCAGAGACATGTCCCTGTATAACATCCGTCTTCCACTTCCTTTCTCCCGGGTCAATCCACTCGTTGACCTTCCGATGATTCTGAGGGCCAGTCCTGAGCGTAAACCCATCCAACAAGGGAATCCATGGGTCTTGATCGACCCACGAGTCTTCACCTGACCCAATCACTCTAATTGCACCCAAACCAATCACCTTCTTTGCCTCCCAGAGGCTAGCCCATATCCACGACGCTCTGCTTCCCTTTTTTGCATTAAGAAAATCACCTCTGGGGAAGTACAACCCTTTAAGGAGCCTGCTCCACAGTGAATCAGGGCTCGTGAGGAGGCGCCAGGCCTGCTTAGCTAGCAAGGCAAGGTTAAAATCATTGAAGCTCCTGAAGCCCAATCCTCCCTCTGACTTAGGCAGACAAAGAATCTCTTTCCTACACCAATGGAGGCTACTCTTTTGCATAGACCCTGACCAGAAGAAGTTACTAAGGAGAGAGTCCATTTTCTTGGTGAGGGCTTTTGGGAGATAGAACAAGAACATGATATAAGCTGGAATAGCTTGAATAACCGCTTTCAGAAGGACTTCTTTTCCCCCATGAGAGAGAAGGAGACTTTTCCATGCTTCCCCCATTTTCTCCATCCTTTGAATGAGGAAGTTAAAAGTTTCCTTCTTCGAATTTCCCCACTCCGTCGGGACTCCAAGATACTTTGAGTGGCAATTCAAGGAAGCGAAGCCCATGCTCGCGATTATATGATCTTTGACATCGCCCGGGACATTAGCACTAAAGAAGACTGAAGATTTGTTAATATTAACTTCTTGACCTGTGATAGCTCCATACTCACCAATGATATCAATAATATTCTGTGCTTCTTGGTGATCTGCTTTCCCGAAGATAACTGTGTCATCCGCAAACAGGCAATGAGTGAGCACTGGACATCTGTGATTCAGTTTAATCCCCTTCAGCTTATCATTCTCCACCGCCTTGTCAATCAGGAAGGTGAGGGCATTTGACATGAGAATGAATAAGAAAGGTGAAAGTGGGTCTCCTTGTCTAATGCCCCGGGAAGGTTTAAACGAGTCAGTTGCTTCTCCATTGAACAGAATGGAGAAGCTGACCGTTCTAATGCATGCACTGACCCAACCACACCATTTATTGTCAAACCCATATTTCTTGAGAAGAGCCTCCAGGCACTCCCAATCAACCATATCGTAGGCCTTCTTCATATCCAGTTTCAGCATCATATCTCTCCTTCGACCCCGCTTGTGGTTCTTGAAATGATGAAGGGCTTCATGGACAATGATGATATTATCTTGAATAAGCCTTCCCCCGGTGAAAGCTGTTTGGAGCTCTGAAACCAGATCGGGGGTCCACCTCTTGAGACGCGTTGCCATAATCTTAGATATGATCTTGTATCTAAAATTACAGCAGCTAATAGGTCGGTATTGGCTTATCAACTCAGGGTTGTCGACCTTTGGAATCATTGCGATGTGAGTCTCATTCCATCCAGTTGGCATGGTAGTCGTTTCAAAGAATCCTCTAACTTCTCGACATAAGGTGTCTCCTAAGATATCCCAGTATCTCCTATAAAATCTTCCTGAGAAACCATCAGGACCCGGAGCTTTGCGAGCTCCCAGGGAGAAAACAGCTTTTCTAATTTCCCCGTCAGTCACCGTAGCACAAAGATCCTCGTTCATCTCCGTAGTCACCTTTTCAGGGAAGTCTTCTAACAAATGGTTAAAAGGAATAGGATTCCTGGCCTTAAAAAGTTCTTTGTAAAACCCTTCTGCAAGTCTTTTGAGACTATTCTCATCCTCTATCCAATTTCCTTCTCCATCTTGGAGTTTCAGAATTTTGTTCCTATGCTTCCTATGGATAGTGCTTGAATGAAAGAAAGAGGTATTTTGATCACCTTTTTGGAGCCAGTTAACTCTCGAGCATTGACTCCAGAATGCTTCTTCGTCCCTCCATAACTTGGTCAGCTCGATAGTCAACATCTTTTCCTCCTCCACATTCTCAGTCGTTCTTGGCGGCTGTTGTAGCATTTCGAGCTTTGAAAGTATATCTTGCTCCCTTTGCATACTACTCTTATGGAAGTCTTTCGCCCACTCTTTTAAATCTCTTTGACATTTGTTCAACTGGTCCGTTGATTGGCCTCCCGGGTCGCACGCTCGGGCTATTATCTCCTTACATTCTTCCTTCTCCAGCCATCGCTCATCAATCCTAAATGGTGTCTTCTTCCTCCTGTTACCTCGGTAGTGAAGCTCAAGTCTGATCGGGCAGTGATCAGACTCCACCATTTTCTCATGGAAGACCACTGCTTCTCCAAATTGGGCACGCCAGGACGTTGAGCAGAGCACACGATCTAATCTCACTCTAGTCAGGTTTTGGCCCGTTCTCTTATTGGTCCAAGTGAAAGGTTCCCCTTTGTATCCCAGGTCAATTAGAGCATTTTGGAATATGAACCTCTTAAAAGGTTCAACATTCTCGTACCTAAGAGGGCATCTCCCTTCCTTTTCATTCTCATACACCGCAGCATTGAAATCCCCTACAATAACCCAGCTATCATCCCTACTACTCCGCAGAGAGCTCAGGTGCTCCCAAAATTCCCTTCTACTAACAGCTGTAGAGGGTGCATGAACAAAAGTACAGAAAAATTTCCTACCCATATCTATACTAACATCCATATAATAGTTATCACTACTTAACACACTAATACTAATACCCGCTTTCCACCACAAAGCAAACCCCCTAGAAGAGTTAACCGGTTCAACATACTCTCTATTGGGGAAAATTTTGAGACTTCTTCTTTGATCTTCCATGAAGGCCTCGTTCTTGCTAGTCTCCATAAGAAAAACAATAGAAGGGCCTAAGCGTCGACACAAACGCTTTGCATAACTTCTTGTAAGGGGTGGGCCAAATCCCCTACAATTCCAACTTACAATACTCATTCCTGAAGAGGTGGCTTCTGGCGAACCACCGCTGCCCTCGTATCCCTTCCTTGCTCCCCATCCGAGTAGTTCTCCCTTGATTTGCTGCTGGAATGAGGCTTAAACCTCTGATTTTTCTTTTTTTTTGTTCTTCCCCCCAAGCCCTTCCATGAAAATAGCCTCATTTGGGCCCAAGAGGGTGTCTGCTCCCTCCCCCAACTCACCACTGGGCCCTTCATTATTAACTCGGCCCATCCCTTTCCTTTTTTTCAACTTCCGGCCCATCTCCTCTTCAAAAGCCCGCTGATCATGTTGGTAAAGGGAGACTTCGGTTGGGCCTCCCTCAAAGCCCGCTGCTCTCCCTTGCTTCCTCAGCCCAAGGGTTAGGCCCGTTTCAACTTCCTCTTCCTCCTGATCGGCGCCGCCGCCCAGCCTCCCTTCCTCTTCCAAACGCAGACCTCCCTCCATTGCCTCTGCTGTTCTTTCCATCTCAAGACTGAGATCCCTGCCTCCCATTTCTTCCCTATACCTCCCTCTCAGCCTCCCCTGATTCCCTTGATCCTCTTCTCTTCTGACTGTGAACCCAGGGGGAACTTGGGGGTTCCCAGCCGATTGATTGCCTTCTCCCAGAGCCAGTATTCCGGCACTTTCCTCCCTCCTCTGGTCCCAATTGCTCGATCCTGCTCTGTCCCTTCCCCCCGTCGAGCTACGCGACCTCTCCCCCTCTCTACTGTTTCTCGCGTTGCCCATCCTATGGGGAGAATCAATACCCGCCTTGAGAGATGAATTATACACCTCCGACAGATGCGCTACCCCATTCCTCCTCCTCTCCTCGTCCATCCTCCAACAGGTTGGCCAGTTGTGGCCGATTCGTCCGCAAAAGTAGCACAGTTCAAGTAACCTTTCGTATTTGAAGTCGATTACCTCACAATAGTCCACCCCGGTTGCTTCATCTGTGAATGGAAAGTCGATTCCTGTCGGAATCGGCTCATTGAGATCCACCTCCACCAGTAACCTCAAGAATCTTCTATAGCCGGTGAATTCCAGGCTTGCTCTGTCAAGGTCGAGGAAGCTTGCAAAGTAGTGGGTTCCTATGGCCACCATGTTGTTTTCATTCCTTTGATTCTGGTGCATACCATGGATTTGCACCCAAACTGCGAGCTTCTCCATCGGTAAATCTTCTGGCGTCCCTCTTCCACTGTATTTTTCGATTGCTGTCTGGGTGTTTGATAAGCTCCATGGTCTTTCTCTCCAGATCCTTTCTCTGACTTCAGCGTTGCTAAAGGTGAATATGAAGAGGTTTTGGGTGTTAGTTGGTTGAACGTTCACCTCTCCATATCCACCCCAGGCATAGCGGGCAGCTCCTACAGCTTTGGCCAAAGCTACCTTGTTCTCAGTCAGCATCCTCCCCAGCAGCATAGAAATTCCTCGGCCCCCTGTTGTAGTCAGATTTGGGCGCCCACCTCTTCCTCTTGATGCCGATGCCATGATTCCACCGGCGTTCCTCTGCTCATTTCGGGCAATGTTGTTGGTATCCATTATCCACACATATTGGTTTTTCAGTTTGAACAGGTTTGTGTTTTTGCCAGAGGTAGCGAGAAGAGCAAGAAGGCAGCAATTCTCTTTCTTTTTGAGAGCACTCTGTCTTCCTCTTCCTGTTCTCCCCTCTTTATGGACTTTGCTAGGTATTTGATTCTCGCTCCCCTCTTGATGGTGGTAGGTACCCTTCCTTTCCAAGCCTTCATTATTCTTCTGCTGACTGAGATTAATTCTGCTCTGTTTTCTCCTTCTTTTGACAGGGGCTCTTGGCTCAATGGGCTTCCTCCTCTGTACTCGAACAGTATAGTCTTGCTTATAGATCAGCTTTTTAGGCCCTCTTCCTTCTTCTACTCTTCTATTCTTCTTCTTCTTCTGACAGGAGAACCAAATCCACCACCATTTTGGTGGTTTCCAGACAGCCCCTTTCTCAGAATCAACAACAGAGTATCCCCTGTGTTGTCTAGTCTCTACCCGCTTCTTTGCTACTGGAGCATAGCAGTCTCTTTCCCCCTCTAGATTGACACTATACCGATAAAGATCTTTGCATACAGATGTGTGATACTCTTGTACGCTCACTGTTAGAGCCCAAATTGTTGTCCTTTTCCATTTATTGCCGTCATCTGGAGGTTTCCAAATCTCCCTCTTCTTTATACCATCTCTGCTTGCTTCTCCTTTTAGTCTAATCACTGCGGGAATCTTCCCTGCCTCTGGATATATGGTTATACTGCCATCTTTTTGAGAAACAGATGGTTGGGGAAGAGTATTGATGGGTAAATTGATCACCAAGAGAGTCTCTGCAAGAGCTGGAACAGTCCCAGAAAGGGGGACGGAAAAGGAACCGTTTTTTGGTTCAGAGAACGTTACCGTTAGAGAGAGAGAGGAGAGAGACATTAGGAAAAGCATAGGATAAAAAAACAAAACAAAGTAATTGGGCGCTATCTCATCCATTGATAGTGACTAAACGTGAACATTTTTAGTAAACCTAGTTTCAATTTATCCTATTTTTAAAATAATAAATGACGTGGACGCCACTGTAACATTGAATGTTGAGTCACAAATGGAATAAACGTTTGACAGTTAAAATTGATAGTCAATGTAACTTGTGGGCTAATCCTATGCATTATTTTCAAAGTTGGCCATAACTGTCTTACTTGAAAGTTTAGGTCAAAACTATCATTTAAGCTAAATTTCAAATCGAAATAGGGTATTAGAAAGGAAAAAAACAATTCGTGTACTTTCTACAAGCTGACATGGCAACCTTTCATTGAATGCCTTACGTAGCTTTCGTGGCAAACGGCATAGTTAGCAACGGTTTACTGTGTACTCCAAACGGGTTTTAGCCTTTTTACTTGGAGGGAAAGCATTGTCAAGATCGAAACTTCTAGATTGCCCTTCTTGACAGCCTAAATTCCCATAAAACCAAAGGTTGGGCCGTAAAAGAGAGGAAAAAGCATGGGCATATTCGGAAATCCCGAACCTCCCTCCTCCCTGGAAGGTTCTTTGGCAAAGAAACGAGAAGATGCTATAAAAAACCCCGGGTTAACTCCTCCCTTCGGCATCGAACCGCGCCTTCGAGAAAAAAAAGAAGGATCAAATTCCTCTCTGATAACGAAAGATCGAACGAATCCATTTCTTCTTCCTCCGCTAGTTCCTTCCTTCTCCGCGATCAGCAGTCGTAACCAAAGCAGAAAGATCTCCGCCATGGACGCATTCTTCGGCTCTCAATCCACTTCGAGGAGTCGCTGGAGCTACGACTCGCTCAAGAACTTCCACCAGATCTCTCCCGTCGTCCAGGCTCATCTCAAGCAGGTATTTCTTGCTACTCCCCCGTCGATAATACGTACTGTTATTAGGCCTTTCTTGTTTGCGGTAGTAATTTGATCATTTGATGGAGTCTCCCATCGTGCGCTGGCGCGGATAGTATGAATTGCATTCTGGAAGGATTTTTTGGTTTTGCTTAGATAGTCAATCGCCGGTTGTTGGAGTTATATCTAGGATTTGAGCTTTTCCTGGATTAGTGATTTGGATTCTTCGTTCGTTTCGTCCTTTCTATATATGTGGATTGAAAATCGATCATTCGATCTTCGAGAAATGGTCACCGAGGCGTTGGATTGCAAGTTCTTCCCGTAGCTTATGCTTTGTCCTTATTGTGGCTCGAAATTTCCGGCTTGGATCCTATTTGGTTTAGTCACTGGAACTATGCAGCCTGTAATATTCTGTTATCGTCCTGCATGATGCGTTGATCATTTGGAAAGGAATGACAAGCTTCTGCGGTGCTCTCCTGGAGTAACTTGGCCAATTTGTTTTAGGATTTAGATGCACGCTGGAAGGAAGAATTAGTTCGCCATATAGATCGTGCTATATAGCTTGGTTGTGGCTTTTTCGGTTTCGGTTCTGTTGTAGCAGCAATTAAGCAGCTGATCAAAACCTATTTATGATGTTCTGTGATGTCGTTGATCATCTTGAATTGAATTATTGTACACTGCTATGACCGTATTCAGGTTTTGGATGCTGGAAGTACTCCTGATTTCGTTCTTGATTGCAGGTCTATCTGACACTGTGCTGTGCACTGATTGCATGCGGGATAGGGTCCTACTTGCATATCCTATGGAACATCGGAGGTCTTTTGACGACTTTCGCTTGCTTGGGATCTATGGCCTGGCTGATGTCTACGCCTTCATATCAAGAGGTATAGCGAAGTTAGCTGCCTGGAAATCCACTTATTTAATTTATGCTGGTGTGTTTCCTCAATTGATTTTTGCTAATCCTTTGACTTCTTGTTTATTGAACAGCAAAAGAGGGTGTCCCTTTTGATGACAGCTAGTGTACTTCAGGGGGCTTCTATTGGTCCTCTGATTGAGCTAGCTATTGATATTGATTCAAGGTATGAGACCAGAGTTAATATTTTCGTTCCCATAGAAGTGTTTTGGATTCCCATTGGTGGTGCCAGATTTAAGAGCCTCTGTAGCTTAAGTTGGTTTATTTTAGCCAGTGTGATTATCAGAGAGCTTCTGTCTGCTCTCAAGAGTTAAAACTAACATGGAACTGGAAATCTGGTAATATGTTATGAGATCAGAGTTAAGTTCTTCATCTGCTTTCATTGATATGATATTCAATCTTCTGTTGGCCTCCTGCATTGCCATTTTTCTTGACTTTTCTTCTTTGAGTCGTTCCGAGTCTGCTTCTCATCAATGCGATTACTCGAGAACTCCATTTTGTTGCTTTTTTTCACTGTTTACTATTGGTGCAAGCTAATTTATTATGGAATTTGAACTTCGTGTTCTCGCAGTCTCATCATCACAGCCTTTGTGGGGACAGCCATCTCGTTTGGTTGCTTCTCCGCAGCTGCCATGGTGGCAAAGCGTAGAGAGTATCTCTACCTTGCTGGGTTGCTCTCCTCTGGCCTTTCTATTCTTTTCTGGCTGCAGTTTGCATCCTCCATCTTTGGAGGCTCTGCATCCGTCTTCAAGTTTGAGGTTGGTGAATTCATTCTACCTCCTGCAATACTTCTCCATTTCATCCCTTACATGTACTGTTAGCTAACGAGCTTCTCAAACGTGCCAGCTGTACTTTGGGCTACTGTTGTTTGTCGGCTATGTCGTAGTTGACACACAGAACATCATTGAGAGAGCTCATGTTGGTGATCTGGATTACGTGAAACACGCTCTTGAGCTGTTTACCGACTTCGTCAGTATCTTTGTCCGGATTCTCATAATCATGGTGAGTTTCTGGTCTTGTCTTGGTGTTAAATCTTTCATATCTTCATACACCGAGGCTTGTTAATCTCTTTGGTGGAGGATTTGACTAACTTGATGCTTTGTCTTGCAGCTGAAGAACTCGATGGAGAAGGAGAACGAAAAGAAGAAGAAGAAGAGAAGAGAGTAGAGTATGGAGTAACCGCCTTGGTGATGGGAGCATGTGCGCGAAAATGCCGTTGTGGAGCTTTTTCTCGTTTGATCTTGTGGGTCTGACATCACCTGTCTAGAAACATATAACCTTCGTTGCCATCTCCTCTTTCCCAGTTCGCACACGTTTTGCTTTCAGCACACGGTATTATAAATAACATAAGTGATACACCATTAATCAAGGATCTGTAACCTTCCTGGAGTTTTTGCTTATGCCTTATAGAGTTGCGCCTGGTTATATGGTTTGTTGACCTCTTTGGTTTCTGTCCAGTGACTAAACCGGGTTATTATTTGAAGTAAGAAAATAAAAAAAATATTGATCATGGTACAGGGATACAGAAGAGTTGGTGTTTCGTAATTTCTAGTGCAAGGGAATTCTGAAGTCGTTACTCTTGACACAGAACTTGGCTCTTAGAAATTACAATGTTACAAGCTTTTAGTTAAAAACTCAGAAATTCAGTCGCATTCAGCTTAACAGAACTGAGCTGCGATCTGACACAGGCTTCAAAATGCGCAATGCCAAAAGTTGCTAGCAGTCTTTAGATCTTCAACCAGTCATGGTCTGGCAAATTGCCAATGGTCAGGAAGTGCCATCCTCAGGAAGACTCGGCCACTTCATCCAACCTGTGTGACAAGTCTGGTGCTTACCCTCATGGAGTTGCCTACTCTCCTTCCAGGGATCATTCTTGTTACTGGAGACAGGGTTGTCGTTGTTGTCATACCTGGGAGAGCGAGAGCGTGAGCTTGAGAGAGACCTCTCCCTTATGCTGATCTCTCTTTCATTCCTGCTGCTTCTGCTCACATCCGAGTTCCGGCAATTTTCGTGATGTGGGCTCCTGTCTTTGCTTCTTCTCCTGCCCTCCTCCACACGTGATCGCCTCCCCCTGCTCCTGCTTCTGCCTCTCCTTCCCACACGTGATCGCTTCTCCCTGCTTCGGCTTCTGCTCCGCCTTCCCACACATGATCTTCTCTCCCTGCTTCTGCTTCGGCGTGAGCTTCGTCCCCTGCTTCTGCTCCTTCTCCTTTCCTGGTGTGAGTGTCTTCCTCTTCTTGTTCTATCCATTGACCTATCCCTGCCTAGCCTTGTTCTCCTGACATGGTCAGTTGGACTTCCATCTCGACTTCTCCCATGCCGACGACTCTGTTCATCTCTAACCATGCCTGTGACCCTCCCTTGATGTGTACTGTGGTGTTGTACAGATTGCTCCAAAGGATTCTGGGGGGTAAAACCATCGTCAACAAGCCCTTCTCTTTGCATGTCATCCATATTCCCTGTCAGATTCCTGGCCACACATACATACGATGCGGGGCTTAACAGGCGATTCAGACATCTATCCCTCCCTACTGGGGAGGAAGAAATGATGATAAAGAAGTTAATGTGATTAATACCTCCCAAAGTGAGTACCAGCAGGTGTCACGTCCTCGACTCCCAAAACCTTCCGCAGCTCAGCAGCACCGGAGGCCACTTTCTCGGCTGCTGCTTTCGCCCTCGCCTCAATTTCAGCAGCCAGTTGCTTGAAATGCTGCTCACGGTCAACAAGTGACTGCTCCAGATTCTGTTGCAGAGCTATGAGATGGTTCTGGATGGGCCCCTGAGTGAGGAGATCAGAGGCTTCTGTTGTGTGAGAAGCAGAGTCCATTGCTAGATTGCTGCCAAAACTTTACTCTGCTAGTCTGCTGCTCTATTCATAGGCTTCCCTGCTATTTGAATGGTTAAACAGTGGTCAACCAAAAAGACTCATCAGTTTCACATCATGAACCCTACAAGAGACATCTATCTGGAAAAGATACAATACAACTGAAAGGAGGCAGAGCTCTACTGTTGATAAACTTAACAATGCAATGCAGACTGCTCATCAAACAAACCGGTATGAAGTACCACCACAAAATCGTAGCTCACTCTTATGATGAGCCATGCAAAGATGCATTGAGCATCTCACTACTTGAATAAATTGATCCAGTAACGCAGTTCATAGCAGGTTTCATTCCCGGTTCCGAAGAACGCAAAGATATCTTATACATATAGAATGCATGAAAATTGACGAGCATCCCAAGTTCTAGGCATAAAGAACATATAATCCCAGTTACCACAGCATTTCCAACAAACTCGAATGGCGTTGTAGGAATCTATCAAGCCCGTACCATTCCCTTTTCCGTAGGATTCATTTCAAGATACCGTGATCCAAATCATCAGTTTTCACCAAATCAAAAATCGACACCCAGAAAGAAAGGCCTAAATTTGATCTTAGTGCTCAGCACACCAGAATTCCGGAAGTCGAGCTCTGATCGCTGATATCCGCCACAGTGGTCGAAACTGACTACCATATTTGAAGAATTCCCAGATTTCAGAGAACTCTGAAACTACACAGGAAATGCTGCAGAACCCCCCAATACCCAGAGATGCTCGCTAGGGTTTTCAGTCTAATTCCGATGACAATTGTATTCGAAACGAGAGAGAGAAATGGTAGGTTTCTGGGGAAAAACTTTGTGGGTTCGGGGAAGACGAACTTACGCTGGAGAAAGAAGCGATCTTTGATTCAGCCATTGTTGAGCTCTGGAAGCAAATTGACCAGAAGTAGGGAACAGCTAGGAAACGAACTGTGGGACGAGAAAATGGAGTGTCCTTGTTTGACGCGGAAACATTTAAAAGGGGAAATTTGTGACGTTTGAGACAAATAAAAACAGACCGGGAAAGGCTGGGGCCCAAGGTTTGGCCTGTAGGAAAGAGAATGAAGCCCAAGTAAGGCCTGATTACTCTGGGCTTGTTTGAAACTTTTGATGTGGTTTTGTCTTTGTGATGTTCTTGCAATGGTTGGATAAGTTTGCGATAGGCTCGGGTGTACATTAAGCCCAAGTATAGTTGACCCAGTTGGTGGCTTTGTGTTCCCAATCAATGTGGTTTAAGAGATTTGGTTATGTTCATAGTACTTTATTTATTATTATCTATTATGTTGATGTGGCTGGTATTGTATTATATGTTATATTGTAGGAAAATTTCTATTTAGTTATGGAGAGGCTGCAACTTCCTCTTTTAATATTCAATCTGAGGTTGTAGAGTGTATATTAATTTGTTATAAGATAGCGTTAAAACATGGCACAATAAGAAATATAAGCCCTCTTCTTCCAATATTTAGGTTCAATTTTGAGAAGCGGCTACAATTTTTTTTTTATATCTCTTCTTACTCTAGATCTCGGCTTCGACTATAGTCTGCGTTGCAAAACACGAAAAAATTAATACCATCAATGACAATAACTCAAAGAGAACTAAAGCCATTAGTTCAATGGTTTGAGCAGAAGAAATCTCAAGTTTTCTTCAAACATGCCAAAGGCCAAACCTTAGTATGAAAGTTTCATCATCGAGAAAAGCAGCCTCTTGAATATTAAAGGAAGTCCTTCTTGAGATGAGGTTGAAAGAAATAAAGACTTCTTTTCTTCTTGTTGTCCCACTCAGGCACTCACTATTCATTTCTCTCTCTCTCTTTCTTCCCATAGGAAGGTTGTCTCCTGTTCCAACACCATTTGTTGGTCAATTAAGTGTTTCCACCTAATTAGGTAGTTCAATGGTTATCTAAGAATGAAGTTCACATTTTATAATCAAACTACTACCATTCACTCATGTTATTTTTCATATTTAATAAAGTTATTCGCAGTAGAAAATTTATCTATCAAATTCTAGTGTATCGAATTATACGACATTTTATAAATGCCTCAACACAAGTTTCATTCGCTAGGCGAGTTGAGAAATATAATTAAAGTCTAATTCATGGAGCGGAGTCTAAATTAAAGTCTAACTCTTGCCCTTTACAAGACTCTCTTAATTCACCAAGAAGAGGATCCCTCCAAATCTTCCTGTACCATTCAATCTCGTACGATCTACCTCTTTGAGTCGGCCCGTCTTGTTAACAACAATATATAGTACATTCTATGTATCCAATAATAAACAAGAACACAGTTGATATACAATTTACAGGACCATTGAAATCATATCTTTTGGTAAAAGGATAATCTTGTTAATCACTTTATTTTGTTTTTGTGATATTTTTTAGACTAATCGGAGAGGTTGGAGGTATTTTAGATGAATGGGAACAAAACAATATAAAAATAAGAAAAAAAAACAAATAACAGTAACAATTATTGGTAAATAGATTTAGTAAAATGGAATAAAAATGAGTGGTCAATGTGAAGAAGAAGAAGAAACAGTGTGCACAATATTAATTAATAAAACAAAACAAAAAATAGAAGAAAATAGAAGGGAGGTAGTAACACTATTACTATACAGTACACCATGACTTGGATTGGATTATTGACCTGTCTTTTGGCAAAGTCCAAAAAGAATCAATCTGATTTATTATGAACCGTTGGATCTGATGAGGGCATGGCTTCATTTCATCATCATTTTCTGTGTATAATAAAGTTGGGTTGAGGGTCAAAATCGGTTGGATTTAATTTAAAGAACAAAGTGCCCAATTGAAATGCCAAGGTGAGTTTATGTGATTGATGTTATGGAAAGAAAGCTCCATTTAGAATTGGAAGGGTTGGATAGCGGTTCTGTTTACACTAATTCCGAATTAAGTGTGAATTGTCGTTATAATGAATCAAATTAGATCCATGTATAATTCAATTCTATTTTGATTCTCGAACTTTAAGAATTTTGGTAGCATTCGATTCTATTGGATCTTTAGAAAGAAAAAAAAAATCAAATATCATCAAAATTTGGTTCGGGGTTTAATATTTAATGTGTTTTTATTCAATTTTAGTCATATTTCTAATGAGACCGAACCATTATCTGTATAATAGGATGAAATGATATAAAATTAATCTTTTAACCTTTCCATCTGTAACTCGAGTTACAGAGACCAACTGGTTGTTGATATAGTATCACATCTTTTTTTAAATTATAACACCCCTCATATGAACGGTTGATTGAACCACATGATATGACAGATCTATACAAGTTTCAAACCTGTTAGTTCATTTTGATAGAGCATGTAACAAATTTCTAAAATTTATTTTTAAATCATCTACTGATTATTCGAATTATTTGTCTTAAAAATAATGTTATTATAGATAAATTTTACAATACTTTATAGCATCGATACTTTTATCTATTCTTGTATTTTTCTCGCGCCTTACTTCCCTGTTTTCTTTTTCTTGCCATTCTTCCAATTCGTTATCTACGGCCATCCCATTGCTTTAGCCTTTCGGGTTAGAAGGATAGGAAAAAGGGTGCATCAAGTTCATGCTCTACCCACTATGCTAGGTATGTTATCATTTTAACAAAGGGTGAAATTGGGGGGCATGAGGATTGAGGATGAACACAAACTCTTTGAATGGCCTTTTTTACCCCTCTCCATTAACTTCCTCCTTGCCAAGAGTCTCTCTATAACATCTAAAGTATTTGCCAAAACAAGTAATTTGGTTGGTATGAGCTTATACTTAGTTACTTACTACTTCGTTCGTTGAGGTTGGATGCTTGCTTGGCCATAAAGGAGTGTGACTAGTTGGGTTGTGTTACGTCACTCTATATTCATATTTTGATAACAAATATCCTTTCTATCGATTGTTTTGAATCAAGTAACATATACATGCGGATATGTTTTATTTGGCATGAGATCTAGTTTATTTAAATAAACAAACTTATATGTGTGATGCATGTGTAGAATGCTAATAACATCAAATGAAACACCGTTAATCTGAGAGACTTTATCGCTTAAAGGTGTGCTACAGAGTACAGAAGCTTCTACGTAAACAACATGTTGAATGCTAAGAATGCTTTCTACCCGAAGCCATGCCAAAATCCTCCACATACCACATAACTATGGGTGGCTCTCTACCTCAAATGAGTGTTGAACAATGAACACTATGAAAAGTTGTTACCTTGAAAACATACATTACAAGCAATCAAGTAACGTATATATGTGAGTATATATGCCCTAATAGGTAGGACATCAAATTTACTGAAAACCAAGTATTTTAATTAAGATTCAGGATTGGTAAAACCATATGAGATGCATGCTACAAGAGTAAAACACTAATAACATCAATTGACACACCATTGACTCGGGTGACTTTATGGCTCAAAGGCATGTTGAAGGCAGGCTTCTACACAGGCTAAAAAAGTTTTATTTCTCAAGGCATGCCAAAACCTTCAAAACTACCACATTAGTGTTGAACAACATGAAAGATCATTACCTAGAAAACATATATAGAGAGAGAGATTTCTGCCATTTTCATAAAAGTGTATGGTATATGGTATGTCAAAAACAAATGTGGTGGAAAATTAACAAAGTTTTCTACTTCTCGTATGTGTAAAACCAAGGACCTAAGACACAAGAAGGCTTGTTTTACCTAGGGTTGAAATCAATCATATGCCCAGCAAAGTAATTAAACTTTAACACCATTGCCACATTACATCACCAAGTACTTCAATTGTAAGAAACTAAACTAAAAGAAATTGTATTTTGGTAGGGCCATGGCCAAATCCTGTTTGAAGTGCATCCAATGGTGTGGTGGTGAGAGAGTGGGAGGTGACCATGTCCATCCATGTACATGCCTCTTTTAATATATCTAATCTGTTTTCCTTTTGGGGCCATTCTATTATTATTTAATTAATGTGTGTTGTAGGAAGAAAATAACCCCAAAACCCCAAGTTAATAATACTTATCAAACACATCATCATGTCATCACTTACATAAGGCTATAAAACAAGTATTTATTTCATTGTAGCAATAAAAATAAAATGGAAATGAAGAAAAGAGAAGAGAAGAAAGCAGCCAAGCCAAACAAGCCCTCACCTCCTTGTTTCCTTCTCCCTTTTTTGGTTGTTCTAAGGTCATGGCTATCCTTCCTATTTTTCTAGTTGGGAGAAAGCTTTATTTATCTATTTTTATTACTTTGGTTTTGATATCCACTTATTACATTTTGCTCCCCATGTTCTTATTTCCTTTTAATTTTATGGGAAAATTGTGGCCTTTTTCTTACTTGCAATAATGATTCCATATTTGCCCAAGAAAGTCTGTGTTTATGAGCTTTCCTTGTTTGAGGAAAAAAAATGTCAACAAGAACCCATTGAGAGGGGCAAGAGGGGAAAGAAAAGTCTACAGTCAACATTCCCAAAAAAATGCAATAACAATTAATTAATTGCAATAACACTTATAATAATGATATTCATATCTCCAACCCACCTCAGTTTATATTGAATTGAAAAAGTTTATGGATAACTTACAAAGAAATAGTAAAATTAAAAGTGTAAGGCTGAATTATAATTCGACTCGTATCTAATTGAATGGATTTCACATCAATTGATCAATATGAAATTTGAGGCATGTTGTTTTAGATGGTTGTTGGTCCCAACATTGAAATCAAAGACGTGGTGAACTCATATAATCACTAGACTAATTCCTTAAAACATCAAAATTAAATTTTTAATGTTTTATTTTTATTCTATTAATGAGAAAATGGAGTAACGAAGATTTATAATTAAATCAGACATAATCAAATTTAATTGCACACTCATTTTTATAGTTCCAATGGATATATTTTTCTCATTTTTGACTTGGACACTTGGTTATGAACCAAATTAAATCACACCATTTCTCAACAAAAGAGTGGAAAATTAATGAACAAAAAAAGCTTTCAATAGACACATTCAAGTGCTAATCCCAAACCCACTCTTAAAACCACCACACAAGAAGAAGAAAAGAGAAGGAGAGGAGAGGAGAGGAGAGGAGAAACAAAGCAAAAGGCAAAGAAAGCCCCAACATTTACTTCTTATACAATACAATACACTTCTTTTTCTTCTCCTCCTCCTCTTCCTCTCAGTTGTCCATCTCCTCTCTCCCCCTCACATTTCACCTTCCATCTTTTTTCACAGCCATTTATTAGAGATTCCTCTACATGGTCTTTTCTTCTCTTGTTCATTGCGGTGTACAGATTCCCAGTTGATAATACCCATAAAAATTCTCCTTTTTGCATTTCATATTTGCTTCTTCTTCTTGCCGGGTGTTTGTTTCCTGTATTTGGGTACCATTTCAATGTTTGCTCCTTCGTCTTTTCTGGGTTAAAGTTTTTATTCTGCTTCACCAACTCCTCTCCGGGGAAAAAACTCTTCTGGGTTCCGCTTTCAAGAAGAAAAAAAGCCGTCTTTTTGCCCACTGCTGCCTTGTACTGCCCATATTCAGGCTTCCAAAACAACACAACAATTTCTTTTTGTTTTGCAGAATTCTGGGGAAGTTTCGATAATTTGGGTTTTCCTGTGAATTGGTTTTCTGTTGGAATTACTTCCTTCGAGAAGAGAGAGAGAGAGAGAGAGAGAGAGAGGGAAGGAGGAGAAAGTGAGGTAGAGAGTGACTTATGGGGAAGCAAGGGCCCTGCTATCACTGTGGAGTTACAAGTGAGTTCTTGGTTATGAAAATGGAGTGGGGAAATTGGATTGACGAATTGCTTACAGTATCTTCAAATTAATATTGCTATCTAATCAATTTTCGCCTGTTAAGAAAGAAACGAAGAATAATTCATTGACCTGATGAATGCCAAATATGAATAATTGAAGAGCTGGGGGTGGACAACAAATGACACGATGAAATGAAATGGAGTGTGCTGTATTGTTGTTTATCTGCTCTCTCTTTCTCTCTCTTTGTTTGCTGATGTACCAGTATTCTTATTTTCCTCAGAAAATGATCAGACGAGTGGGTTTCTGGGTTCCTTGTTGGATTTGTGAAACCCTTTGGTTTTTGGGGTCTGCTGTTCTTGGCCAGCAGTGAGTTTCTGATTTGATGGAATGATGTTTTCTGGGTCCTGTTTCAAAGTAAACTTCAACAGAACCACTCAAACTATAATGGTTTCAAAATGCATTCATTCGGTGGAGGAAATGTGATTCCTTGGTGGCCTCTGCTAGCTTTCTGATGAGTTCTTCAAAAACTTTCCTCCTTTGAGCTGTCTCCTCCAAGCATTTTGTTCTGTCATTGCAGGGACCTTGGTCCATTAGTTGTTTGAAAGTTGAAACTAATGTGGTATCCAGGGACCAACTTGCAGTGATATGAAACAATGTTGAGCTGCTGGAGGGCAAGAGTTTTGTTGCAATGTCTAGCTTCTTTTACCTTTGGTTGAACCCCTTCGTTACTGATAAACGAATGCCTTCGATTAGTTAAGCATGGTGCTTAGCTAAGTTCTGTCATTCGATCAAAATGTTATTTTGTAGGGACCTATTCTCCTACGCTTCTTAGCATAAATGAACTTTGTTTAAGAAATCGTTTGATAATCTTCACATGCTTCTTCCCAGTTTCAGAAATTCTTAAACAATCTGTTGATTTTTCCTCATGGCTATCTTGCGAGCTCACTGATCCCCTTCTTTGGTCTGCTCATTAGGAGCTTTCACATTGAGTTTTTGATTGCTGTATTACTGGTATAGGCTCGTGTTGCTCGTGTTTAGGACCAGCTAAGGGATGCTACATTGCTAGCTAAGACATTCAATTTTTGTTGTATCTGTTTGCTACAATTTGAGCTGCTAATTCTTGTAATTTCGCATTCATCAGCTCAATGAATTATTCTTCAGTCATTCATATTTGGCATTTTATGAGGGAGAATAAAATGCTTGTTGGATCAATGTCCATATGGTTTCTAAAATAATTCCTTTTTATTTCATGTATTAAACTTGTGTATTTGATTTTCTTTTTGGGGATTAGGCACACCACTTTGGCGCAATGGACCCCTTGAAAAGCCGGTGTTGTGCAATGCTTGTGGTTCTAGATGGAGGACAAAGGGAACACTCGCAAACTATACACCTCTTCACTCCCGGGCAGACCCTGATGATTATGATGATCAGAGAGTTGCCAGACTGAAGAACATATCTCTTAATAGAAACAAAGAGATAAAACTTGTCAAAAGAAAGCCAAACCTTGATGCCGGGGTGGTTGGAAGAATGGCCTCTGATTATGTGCAGAGTAGCCAGAATGTTATGGATGAAGATGTAAGTAATAGATCGAGTTCAGGATCAGCCATATCTAATTCTGAGAGCTGTGCTCAATTTGGCAGCATGGATGCAAGTGAATTGACAGGTAAGACCTTCCTTCACATGCTTCACTAATATTCATCTTAAATTCTTAATGAACTGCAGAAAATGCTATTTGTTATTGTGAACTGCTGGTCAAAATGTTTCGTGTATATTGGTATTGGGGAAAATGGATACTCGAGTTGGTTCAAGATAAGAGTAATAAGGAAGTGATCATTTCAATGTCATGGTCTTATGTGCAAGTTTTTGTTCTACTAAATTTCCTAATTGATTTCTCATTTTATGCAAATTTTCACACCATGTTTTTTGTCAGGTCCATCTCAAACAGTTGTCTGGGACTCAATGGTACCTTCTAGAAAGAGAACATGCGTGAATCGTCCAAAACAATCCCCAGTCGAGAAGCTTACTAAAGATCTTTACACCATCTTGCATGAACAGCAGTCTTCTTGCTTTTCTGGTACGTCTGAAGAGGAATTGCTTTTTGAGAGTGAAACTCCAATGGTTTCTGTTGAGATAGGACATGGAAGTGTTCTCATCCGGCATCCTAGTGCAATAGCTCGAGATGAAGAGTCCGAGGCTAGCTCACTTTCGGTTGAGAACAAGTGCTACCCAGCAAATGAAGCTTATTCCCACCCCGCTAATTTTAGTCATGCGTATAATGGAAACAACAAGTACATCAAGACTCTTGATCCTGTGATTGAGAAACCTGAGTACCTTCAGGGACAAGGAATGCTACAGCAGGAACAGCTTAATAGGTACATCTGCATCATGCTGTAGTTGTGAATAACTTCAGGAACAGAAGAAATCAGGATCAGCAGTTCCGAAGCTTACTGGCATGCTTCTATTATTGAATTTCAGGGACAAGTCTCAGCATGAGAAAGTGCAAATTCTTGGACATCATAACTCACCCCTGTGTAATATTGATCTGAATGTAAGTTAACATTTCTTTTTTCTCCTGAGATGCTAGGAAATATCCCCTTATTTGAAGGTATACATATGTTTTTCTTTTCCGACCAAGAAGATGACCTCTTTCTAAACATCCTCCTAAGATCATAGGGGCTCTCACAAATTTTCACTGTTATTGTGCTTAATTTCAATCGTATGAATGATTCACCTCAGTAAGTTATTCCATTTTGACTTCGGTTGCAGTCCTTGTATACTTAACTATTGTCAAACAATCAACTTAACTTGCACAAAGATGTAATCAGAACATTATTCTCTTTTACTTGAGTCGTTGATTTCCAGTGTGTCTGACAATGCCTGTTCATTTTACAAACAGTGTGTCCTTAACTTCGAGGAGTTTTCAAAACACTTGACGAGCGAAGAGCAGCAGCAGTTGCTCAAATTTCTGCCTGCACCCGATACTGGCAAACTTCATGACAGGTTAGTCTTTGTACTATGCTGACTGTAATACACCATTGCTTTGATTTTACATGGAATCAGAAAGCGTAGTTATGGCTTAGTATTGACTTTTTGTTGACATCTAGCAGCATCAGAAGCATGTTTGATAGCCCTCAGTTCAAGGAGAACTTGTCTTCCTATCAGCAACTTCTAGCAGAAGGGGTCTTTGATCTAACCTTCTCAGGGGTAAAGACTGAAGATTGTAAAACTCTCAAGAGACTTGCTTTATGCAACCTCTCAAAGTCCAAATGGGTTGAGCACTGTCATCTACTCAAGGTCTGAACTCTGATTCATTGGATTCACGAGCATTTGTTATATGATTCATTTGACAATGATATGATACTGAGCTCCATTGTGCCTTTTTCTTGGTATAGAAATGCAAAAACAGCCCTGGAAAGTTTCCTGCTGTACAGGGACCTAATGTGGCATCAAACTTTTCTACTACAGGCAAAAGACCACGTGAGAGCTCGAAGATCCCAGGTCAGCTACCATCCTTGTTAGATTGACTGCTGACAGTATGATGCTTGTTTAAGAGTGCTCTATCGTGATTAGATGCCTATGGGGTTGTTTGGACGGTGGAATTTGGCCATGAATGTCATCTACATTTCTTTGGAATGATTCAAATGTTAGGCATTCCATAATCTGGTTGGTCATTTTAAGGCTGATTGAACAGAATTCAATGGCACCACTGGCTGGAATGTAAATTCCGTGAGTGACGGGGTGAAATACTGAAATTGTCCAATCCCATCATCCAGTTACCCCTTCAAAAGACCCAAATTTACATCAATGCCAGTATTTCTTCTATATCATGATCTTCTGAGTGCTTTAAATCATGTTTTCTTTTTCAGAGGTGAAGATGATGATGAGCCCGAAAAGGAGTTTAACCAAGGCAGGTTATGAGAACACTAGTAGGGAAATCATGGACAACGATGCATCATGCTTCAGCCCTAAGAGTCTATTCGCGTTGCCTACCGAGGGAGGTGGATCCTTCGTGCTGGACTCCCTCCATTTCGTCGACGAGAGCTCTGATCAAGACCTGCTACTGGACGTGCCGTCCAATGGCTCTTTCCCGCAGGCAGAGCTGCTTCATCCAGCTATGAGTTTTGGCGGGCAGCATGCAAGCACTAGTAGTAGCTCAGTGTACCCACATCATCTACTTCGTAATCATCCCTGATAAAAAAAACTTTAACACCAGGACTTATATATATAGAAAAATCTATATGCGCAATACTTTTTTGCCAATCAAACAAATGAAACAAGTACTGAAATGAGGCCTGGTGATGGTTGCTTGCTCTTCACTCAACCCTTTTCCCCCTCTGTTCTGTGTTTTTGCCTCTTGATCTCCAATAGAACTCAGTCAGGGGGAAACTTAGGTGGGGAATGGGGTTCTTTTTTGTGTTTTTGTATAGGTTGAGAAGATATATTGTAAAATATAGATGGGTAAGAAGAAAAGATGCAACCTATTTTCGAGGTGGAGAGTTTTCAAAGAGTGCCGTTGTATGTAGCTTTTATTTGCAGAAAGATGAAACAAAAAAAGAGAACTTGGAAGAATGGCAAAGCTAAACATCTTTTTTTCTAGCCCTTTTTTGTCCTCTTTGCGTTTTGTTGTTATGCTTTGGTGGAGGACTGCTTAGCTAGTGACACCGAGGGAGGCGATTAGGTGGTGTGTTCAATCCGGTCTTGATCATGCATGGATTCTAGATGTACTAAGGCGATGATTGACAAGATTAATTCGAGATCTACGCAGGATTGTAAAGGTGGAGCAGTGCTAGAGGAAATTAGGGATTGTTTGAAGCTTTATTCGTAGTTAGAGGTCCAGTTTGTTGGCAGACAAAATAATCGGGTAGCCCATTTGATAGCATAAAAGACCCTTTCTTTTGTTTCCTGTTGGATGTAATGCTTTTGATTTTTGTTCTTGACTCTAGAGGGAGCTTGTACCTATGTAACTTAATAATGGCTTAATCTGCATGATCTACTGAATCCACTTAAACTCAGTTCACTAAGTCAACTGCCTATACCCTTTTCCTTTCCCAGCCGGGTATGGATCTTTAACCTTATTTAAATTAAATGGCATAAAATCTGATCTGTACGGTGAGTAACCCGGAAAAATAGAATAACGAAAGAGATCTGTAAATGCTAAAGTATACTGTTGGATCTTGGTATGGGTCTACTAGTCATAGGTTGATATGCTGTTAGCTCTACGGGAGATAGGTATGGAAGCTAGTTGTTCCTTGGTAATATATGAGATCTTTTTTTTTTTTGGGTAAGAGTACATGGGATCTTTGTGTTAAAATAAGAGGATGAGAATAATAAGCAAGATTCAATGAGGACCACTTTTCTGATCATCGTAATAGTTTGGTTAGTTACGATAATAGATGATTCAAAATACATAATTAATTACTCATGAATCAGGAATCAAACTCTTGATAAAATTAGGTCTATACTATTGGGTCATATACTCATGAATGGTATTAGTTCACTCTATGTACTCTCTTTTTGTACCGAGAACTCATTTTTTGGAGTGGAGAAATGGTGGGCAAATTTGGGGATCCATCCATGTCAAACGGTCAGAAAGTTAAGTGTATAAAAAGCTAAGTAGCTAACTACTATTTTTGTTTCCTTGTAACTTGAGGGAACACGTGAACTTAAGGGACCGTTTGAATGAGTGTTTTTAATGAGAGATTTTAATTAAAATCGCTCATTTTGCAGGATTTTAAACAATCATGCGTTTGAAAGATGTGAGGATTTTTACAATTAGTAATTTTAAAAAGGGTAAATACAATTTAATATCCAAACCTTTCATTTTAAACAATATAATAGCCAAACCTTTTCGAAAACAATCTAATATCCAAATCGTCAACTTTCTGTCTGTTTGATCGTTAGTTGACACTTCAAAAAAGTTCGAAGTACGACACTTCATCAATATCCATCGATATCTTCTCTGAAAAACCACCAACATATTGTAGTTCCAAACCCGAGAAGTCCATGACTCCACCATGATGGTATAGAATATCTAAATATTTAGTCATCTGCAATGCCAAAACAAAAAAAACAAAGTTGTATTGTGACAATTTCTCCTAAACAAAGCTTTTTTGAAGTGTCAACTAACGGTCAAATGAACGGAAAGTTGACGATTTGGATATTAGATTGTTTTCGAAAAGGTTTGGTTATTATATTGTTTAAAATGAAAGGTTTGGATATTAAATTGTATTTACCCTTTTAAAAACCCTCAAACGTTGGTTTCTAAAATAGCTTATGGGGATAAACTATTTCTAAATCTCTCATTTTTGTTTATTTTTTTCCAGCCCTTACCCCTAACTAATTTCCTTATTCCATCTTTCTCTTTTCCACAAGCAACCTTCCTTCTTTCTCCTCCGCCAACTACTCTTCCTCCGTCCAAGACTTACCCCGCCAGTATCGTCCACCTACCATCTTCCCCGTCGAATGAGTTACTGTCCACTGAGCTTCTCCAATCTCGCCCCAAAACTAGGTTTACGAATTGGTGGCAATTGAAGCTGGGATTGAGCGGCTATTGAAGCGGATTCATGGCTTTTCATCGGCTGCATCTGGACCTGTCGATTGGAGGCGGGTTCATAGCTTGTCACCAGTTTCCGTCCTTCGATCGGACCCCAGATGGGGCAAATTGGCAGGCAGAGAAAAGAAGCGAAGGCGCGGGATATGACCGACAACGGGTTCAACTTCCTCTCTTCTTCGTCCAAGCAAACGGAGGGCTATCGAGCACAGCTGGTTATGGGTTTCTGGTGGGCAATGCTTCTCTCTTCCCCAATCCCCAAAAGTTAAGGGCTTGTGATTTGGTGTCGGTGACGGCGATTTGGCGTCCTGTGCTGCTATTTCCCCCTTTGCAGCTAGGCGGATGAATCTTCAGTTGGGTTCTTGTTTGGAGAACATAGGAAGTAGAACGGAAGAATAGGAAGATCAGTCGAGACATGAGACTCAATCTCGCTGTCTCTCGCGAGCTCTCAATTTCATTGGAGCCCAGCGGAGAGGATAAGATGAAGAAGGAACGAAGAAGAAGAAGGAACGAAGAAGAAGAAGAAAGGAGGGATAAAGTTGTAATTGGGCTAAATTGGGTTAAATCTCTGTCCATTCCCAAACATAGAATTTGAGCTAAATAATCACTGGAAAAAAAATTTGAGCTAAATCCCACACCCAAAATTTCCAGGGTTTTTAATGAGAGATTTAGGCTTTAAATCCCTCGTTTTAAAAACTTGATCCAAACGACCCCTAAGAGTTTTGACATTTGTCAAAAAGCTAGAAAAACTTGGTTTGATATACGACTTGTTGGGATTTTTAATGGTGTGAATGGAAATGACAGGGGAATGAGTCAAGAGAAACTCATGAAATACCATATTGGTTATATGGGAAGGAGGCCTTGGATTCCGTCAATTGATTTGATGAAATCTTTTGATAATTGGTCAAATTGGTTTGTGTAACCAACCGGACCAAATTGATTTGAACCGAACCAATATGGCGGTTGGAGTGAACCAACCGGTCCAACTACCATGGGTGAACCGATGCAATGGTTCATAATTTTGAAATGAACCAATGTGTTGGTTGGGGTGTAATCATCCACCCGAAGGGTCACATCCCTTCACGTGCACCCCTTCATTCTCTATAAATAGCACCTAACCCCTATGGTTTTTACATGGATTTTTCTGGTACCAAAATTCTGCCAAAATCCCAAACTAGAATTCTGCATTCTTTTTAAAGAGAAAATCGAGTCAAGTGTGGTTCTCGCCGGTTCACTGCGTTCGATGGGTTCCGGGGTTTGAGGTACCGCTACGCCGGAAAAGGTACGTCCTTTCTATCTTGGGAGGAATCATTCCATAACCTTGGGTACTAGAGGGGAATAAGATTCTTTAAGGAGAGATAGTGAATTCTATCGGCTAGGACGCTTGCATGTGTATTTGCATGATTTCATGATCTTATTTGTTACTTCTGTTGCAAGAATTAGTATACGTGAACAATATCTACAACACGACTCGGTTTAACGTTTGATCAAATTTAGAATTAGATCACATGAAGAAGATTGATAATATGATAATTAAAATTCTATTTGATTTTGTTCAGTCTGGTCCGACCTTGACTTAGTAAGTATATGTTTGCGGGTTTTGAATAACCCTTCAATACAAGTTGATTCACTTTAAATGTCATTTATATTTAATCTGGTCTTTAGTCTATACAATCTCCCGTTTGTAACCTTAACCTACCCAACCTTACACATGATGATATATCCAAAACTTTTGTAAATTGCTCCTTTATTGTTTTTTTTAGACGAAGTCGATTGGGCTAAGTAAAATTAAGTAATACTATGATGTGAAAGTAATAAATAAAATAATGGTGCATGTATAATGAGGGTATTACCGACGGTAATTCTTTGGTCTCTAAAGATTTTTCGCTATTTTGCGAATAAGAGATTATAGATTATAGTCTTGAACTTGGCGGTCTCAAGTTCGAATCCATTCAATAGTACTCTAACTATAAAAATCAACATATATGATGATGACGATCAATAGGCTGAATTTTCACAAATTTTAGAATCCTATATTGAAAATATAAATTTTTGTTTACCAAAAACAAACTTTAGTCTAAGTTGTTTCATAAGGCGAAGAAATCCTCCAATTCCACTCTTAGAATGCCCTCAAATCGCCCTCTCTCTCTTTGGTTCGTCCCTTGGGTGTTTGGGATCCAAAACCCAGCTCTCCCTCTCCTTTGGCTCGAATTTGGGTTAAAAAACCCGATTCTGGGCAAAACACGGTAGAGGGCACGGCTGTGCTTTGGTTTTGCCCGCCCGTGTTTTGCCTAGTGTTAAAAACACGCCCGCGCGCGTCTGCCAAAATACGGTCGTGCCTAAATATGGACACGGCAGTGTTTTGATTTAGGCGCGCCCGTGTTTTTACTGCCGAACCTGTTCCCCTATATTCAATGCTTCGTTTCTCCCTCGTCCGGACTTCGAATCAGTCGCCGTTTGATCCCAGACGCTCGTAGTCTTGTCCTCTTTCTTTTCATGACAAGATTGCATGATTATTTGTCCATAAAGTGAGGTAGAAATCCATTCTTCTTCAGGTCATGCCCGAGTTTCTTCTCCCGAATCGCCAATTGATCTCTGATTGACTTGAAACTTGCGCCTATGCTTCACTTTATGTGCTAGGACCTGAAATGTGACAAAGGAACACAACCTAGCGTAAAATAGGCCAAAGACGCGATAATTAAAGCTCAAACGATCAAGAAACAAAGGGGAAAACATGTGCAAATATCGAGTCATCAAATCCACCCACACTTAACCGTTTGCTTGTCCCCAAGCAAACCTAACTCAAACCAATGCAACTATCCAGAACTCTATAGCAACACGCACCCTTGATCGTTGATAGAGGATTTTCTAGATCATTTAGCAGCTTACGAGGTCAACCGATGCACAAGTCATCTCATAGCTTCTTCGGCGAGAACGCTAGTCTCGAGTCGACATCATGACAAATAGTGATTAGAGGACAAATGAATCGTGGACGAAGAGACTCTCAAAAACAAAAGATCATGGACTCACATTTTTCAAGGTGCTCTTATTTTCTTTTTGAAGAGGGTTGGAACCCCTTTTTTTCTTTTCTTTTGTTCTTTTTTGTTCTCTTTTTTTTTTTCAAGGGTTCCAACCCGATTTTCAGAAAACGGGGCTCCCACCTAGCAACGGTTTTGCGGGAACCCGGCTCTTGCCGGCCATGCCGGGAGCGAATGTCTCGAGCCTCGTGCGGGGAAACGGAATGTAAGGGGGCTGGAGGTAGTAGGTGGAAATTGGGAACGATTCCCTTCTCCCCTTACACACTTTCGCCCTATTCGCACGGGAGACGTTATTTTAAAGCACATTTTCGAGCACCTTTTATTTCAAAACATGATACAGGAGTCAATGACAGGTAGAGAGTCCACAACACCACACAATTCAAGGGTCCTAAGATCACTAATTCACACAATCAACCAACACAATATGAAGAAGAAAGGAGACTTCTTAAATGCATCAACATCCTCCATAGTGCTACACTACCTCCCTAGGTTGCATATTACTATAAAGACTGTCAATTCAAAGCATACTGAGCAGGCAATTTGCAAGGAAACACGTGGAACCCTGTGACTAATACCAAATTTTGCCACAAAAAAACTCGTTTAGATACGGGATATACACCTTTCAGCACTGTATTTACCGTGACAAAATCATTTCCCATGACTAGATACCAATCATTAGTCACGGTGTTTAGTTGGTTCTCCCATGTCTAGATATTAACAATTTGTCTCAGTCTACGACTAATTATCAATCACTAGCCACGATATTTTGCCACAATACATAAATTTCATATATTAATATACAATTGAAAGACCTAATCTTATAGCATGAAATGCATTCAAATATCATTGATGATTGTTAATTAACCTATAATTTAAAATAGTAACTATTGTAGCATGAAACTCAAACATAATGGACATCAATTACAACTCTGGTCAGTCTGACCAAATCATCTAAAGGCATCCGAATCTTGAGTCTGTTCTTCTACAAGATATATTCTTTAATAGCTACAATATCCATAAACTCTTTAATCTGCAAGTCTCTTCTCCGTCCTTTGCTTCATTCATAGACTCACCATCTGACTTCTCCTTTCACACCTAGATAGATTCATAAGTAATAAATAATATTGCAACAGGTCATAAACGATCACAAGATTGAAGTAGTGAAGAGAAACAACAATCTGGACAGTTTAGAAAATAACATAATCACAGTTTCATCAAAGACATCATCACACAATAGAATCTAGATCAGTCTACTTAGAAGTCTTTGCAAACTGTACTAAAAAAGAGCAAAAGAGGGTTTGACAGGCAAATACCAATGTAATAGCAAGTTAGTTTCAAGGTAGATCTCAATAGCATGCAGACCTGACCACGTGTTCACTTTAAAGCAGAACTGTGTGAAAGAGAAGGGAAACAAATAGTTTTTCAGTCATCAAGCTAGAGCAATTTCCATATGCATCAGCTAGAGATGTTAGATCTGTCTTTACCTAGAAACAAACATACTCAAGCTGTATGCATGCAAATGTTAAATGCCTATACATAAATGGTCTATGGGATTCACAAACTCAAACAAAATAGAGACACTATCACCCTCCCAAGTGGCTTTTATTTTGATTACTTAGCTTAGGTGATAAGTCAGTAGTGGATTAGAGAGTTAGCTAATATATAATAATAATCATATTTGTTTATGGTTCTTAGCTGGATAAGGAAATCCGATCCATTATTAAATTTTTGCTCCTAATCGCACTGAGTCATTCCAAACACATTAAACAAAGAAACTCCCTGATTCTTCTAAAATCCTCCTGAACATTGTTGTTTTTAGTGTTAAGAGCTACCTTAAAGAAGTATGCTCGCACTAGAACAACTGCATAGTCATAGAGATAGCTTATCTTAGTTTGAGATAGAGTAGTCAAGATTTCCTACACATTATTAACCAACCACATTCAATTAGTTACAAAGCCTAGATGCTTCAGCACAAGATGAAGTAAATAAAAAGAACCCAACTTAAAAATAGTACAATTGCATCTTTTGTTGAACATGAGACAGAGAGCGGGAATGAGAATGAGTACCTTGAGAAATGCACAAGCTATGTTGAGGTGGAGCTGCAAAACAAGTAGGCGACAAGTGAAACTTAATTCAATTCAAGATTTATATTACAAACAAAATAAAGAACTCTCCCTACTTCTAAATAGCCGAAAGCATAAGACCATTTTCAGTCTCAATGATATACTTGTGAGATCGATCAAACTGAGAGAGGCAGAGGTAGTAGAGACACAAAACTCTAAACCCTTTGGGGAGATTATACCTATGTTGATTTCATGTGGAACACTAAGTTCACAAAATAAAAGTATTATAGAAGCTACAGGCAGTGAGATAATTTGAAATAAAAACAATGAAAAGATTGCAATGACCAATTAATTACCCTGCTCATAGTTGGTTGAACTACAACTCTTTACAATATGAAGAAACCATAATTTCGTCTTCTTTAAGATATAGTAGGCAAAATCCTGCCATAGTGAACAAACAAAAAGTAAAGAGAGTAGTTATACAAAGAAAGCCAATTAATTGAACAAAACAGGGAATGAAGCAAGTGATAAACAGGGCATTTATGATCTTCTGATTCACTGCCAAAGACCTTAGCAGTATCCTCATCTTCAGAAGTTGACTTATCAATTCAAGGTAAAGTATTGCATTAACAGGTAGTGTATGCTGATCTATGTTCAGGTTCTGCATAATACATTTGATGCACCAACACATTTGTTTAGTCTAACCTGAAATCAAAGATAATGAAGATTAACTTAGCTAACATGAATAAAGCCTCTATAAGCACTCAAGTATTCACTAACAAAGCATAGAGAAACAATCCTACAAATTGAACCATCGCCTCAACTTACTTAAATGAAGCATTGAGACTAAATGAAGCAGACTGATAGAGAGTAACTTATAGCTCCTTCAGCTCATCAGCCTTGCCTCTTGATTGAGCATCTAGAGCAAACAAAACACAGGAATCCTCCTTTAGTTTCCTTGTGTATTGTGCTGCTCTCTCAAGGCAGCGACTTCACAGAACTAACATCCAATTATTTCGAGACTCCGCTCTGCTCCAGCCAGCAGCAGCAGATCCCCTACAGCAAATAGCAGCTCCGCTCCGCTTCAGCCGCCAGCAGCTCCGCTATGCTCCAGCCGCCAACAACAACAGATCTGCTATGAAGAATGCCTGGTAAAGAATCGAGAACAGAGATGATGGAGATTTAGCGTCTGATGAAAATTGAAAAGGAAGACAAGCGGTTTTCTGATTAGGTTTGGTTACATTCACTCGAGGAACAAATCGTGAAAGAATAAGGGGTCGTTTGCTTGTTGGATTTGGGTCATGGATTTGGTACCTAAATCCCAAGTTTGATGGATTTAACACAAGTCCATTGTTTGTTGATGGGTATCAAATCCGTGGGGTCCACGGATTTGGTCTTTAATTTGGGACCAAATCCGTGGACCCCACGGACTTGTAAATCCCACATATTTGTTTGGGATTTGTAAATCCATGATGGTTGTTAGTTGCTTATGTGACAAATCCATCATAAATCCATTATCAATTCTATCATGCAAACACTAGACTTTTCAAATCCATAATACAATAAATCCCTCATGAATCCCAAGGTTTTTGTTGCACAAAACCTTCATTTTTCAAATCCAACAAGCAAACGACCCCTAAAGAAAAGGAAAGCAATGTAAAGGGAAAATTAGGGTTTGCGTATCCTCAATTTTGTCTCGCACCGTACAAGGGAAGGGGGGAATGGAAAGTGGGAAAAAATGCGGGAGAGAGAGAGCCAAAACTTTAGAATTTGGTCGGCCAAAATTTAGGATTATGGAGCCAAAAAGTTTTGGAAGCGAAAATTTTGGACTGTACAGGCGGGAATCAATGCGGGAGAAATTTTTGGATTTAAAATTAAGCATAGCAAATATAAAGCGGGAGGCTAAGTATGAAAATTTTGGAGAGGCAAAATCCCATTTTGGGAATTTTTGGGAAACCAACTTTGAGAGGAATTCCAATTTTAAAGAGTCTCATTTTAACTAAATTATGAATCTATGCTCTTTTAGAGAAAAACTCATATGTGTATGAATCTGTGAGAATCAAAATTTGTAGATTAACATTTTTAGAGGTATTTTGTTCTAAACCAAACCCTAATTTAGGGTTTAGAGTTTGAATTGGAAAATTATTTAGGTTTAGGATTGAAATTTAAAATTAATTTATGTTTGGTGTTTAATTTTAGATACAATTCTTCTACCCCTCACAAACCAAACACCCTTATTTCCACAAAACTATCAACCTTCAACCTTGATACATCCAACCCAACTACGACGTCATCTTGGAGGCCGAATCGTTCCAACCTCCACTAACAACAATCGTTTGCATCATCAAAAAACTCAATCTAGTCACACGAAACTCAATGTTTCGACCCCCTAGGCTACCGAAAACCTCGATCAAAGTTTTGGCACTATTCCTGATGTCTTCACTTAGGACATCAAATCGAGAAATGAGTAATTCCTATGCGTTTAGGACCACATTTCAAGTGACCTATGAAGTTTTGGGTATTTCCCATGTCGGCAATTCGGGAAAAGATCAGTTTACAATAAATAAGCACACTATTTACTGTTGTTGATATAACCTTAATATCTGCAAATAGTAATTATGTTCGCAGCAAATAGTCGTACATTTTTTTTTATCTATACATACTTAACATTTCCATAGGGTTTGAATTAATGTTCTTTATAATTTTTTCAATTTCACCTTGATTTTCACCTAAATTTTGAAAAGAAAAATTTTCATATTCATCACGGTAATTAACCGTGACTAATAGGGATGGCAATTTACCCATGGGTAATTTTGCTCAAACCCAAGTAGACCCATTTATTATGGGTAGGGTTTGGGTGATGTGTGTATGAGTTTCGGGTTTGTATATGGGTTTTGGTTAGATATGGATATTATCTAAATGGGTATGGGTTGGATATGGATATCCATTTACTTGAGGGTGTTTTAACTACACATACAAAAATTGGACCTATTTGTAAAACTTGAAAAGTTTAGGTACTAAAATGTGATACCAAAAAATTTTAGGTACTAAAATGTAATTTTTCATTGATATTTTGAGGACTTATATGTAAAAAAAAATTAATTTAGGTACTAAATATGCATAACTATTAAGTTTAGGTACCAAACTGTTAGATGGGTATGGATACAAACCCAAATCCATATGATAAAAACCCAACCCAACCCAAGTAAATGGGTATGGGTACAAACCCATCAAACTCTACCCATCTAACATCTATTTGGATTCCATACCCTAGTCACTAGGGATGGCAATATTACCCATACCCATGGGTATGGGTAATATTGCCATCCCTAGTGACTAACAAGTAGTCACGGGAAATTAAGGCTGAAGATAGTTAAATTAATTCTCGTGATTAGAACTATACAACCAAACACAAGAATTTTCACCGTGACTATTTGTATACTTCTAAGTACGGGAAACATTCCCGTGAATAAGATCCCGTGATCAAAAACCAGTTTTCCTGTGGTGGATTGACGTGTATGAGTATGACGTGATTAGAATATCGATTGGTATAAATGTGATTGGTAAATATAAATATTACCGAGATATTTTGTGACAATGTTGATATGATGAATGCTTTGATTAATGATGATGTGGATCAGATATTATCACGATCGATTTGTATTTGATGTGTTAAATGATTACATTGAGTGAATGAGGTATTGATAAAGTGAGTACTTGGTAGATTTGTCAAGTTTTATTGAAGAGAATGAATTACTTCTATCATTGAGGAGATGATGATTATATTGAGATCATGCAATGCATCAAAGTATGCATAGATGATGTGAGATATGCATGGACTGGGAATATCAATGGGACGCTGTTGATTTCTTGGATCGACTGAGATATGATGGAAGAGAGAAATTGAAATTGTTTGATCATGTTAAATCACATAGACATAGAAGGGCCTAGCCCTACCACTATGAGATTGATTAGGCTGCAGTCCTAATGAAAGGATTTATGATAATCCTAGATTTGATGAGATTGTGGTTTTCGTTATAACCACTAAGATGATGTGCTCGAGCGGGGTGTGTGTATGGTTAACTTAGCGCGGAAATTAATAATAAATGAAGAGTCTACATTTCATGCATTGCATATGATATATATGATGGTGATGATTTCCATGAAGGAAATCGTAAAGTGATATTTGATTGATGATTGATTGAGAGATTGATATGGTTGCGCCGAAATGGTGATTTGATTATGGACGAATGATTGACATGCTTGATGATTTAATGATGAGTTGACTTTGAATGAACGGTCGATATGATGGATTCATGAGTTGAGGTAAGTTTAGTATTTTATGTTGATATATGACTTGATTAATGAAAATCATGTCATGAGGAATTGGGTTAAGATGAATTTGGATTGATGACCTAGAAATAAATCTAGGGATTAATGACATTTTTGTGTCGCATGATAATTTGTTGATGATGTGTTTTTAATCAACAAGATGTGATGATGTGATGGCATGCTAACATAGTTTTGCCGTATAGGCCAGGTCCACACACTCAGCTTAGTAGCCCATTTTTCTTTCTAGATGTGACAGGTGTGGTAAATTGAGGATGACTTTGGCACTGCACAATGATCGATGGAGGATTTTGGTTTAAAAGGTTTTTCACATATTGATGTACTCCAAAATCCTTATTTTTACGATTTGGATTTTGAGCATGCATGATAGTTTATGTTAGTCAAATATGATCATTAACTTGAGTTGAGCATGAACGGAGTAGACGAGATTTAAAGTCTGGGTTTGGTGAATCCTGAATTTGACGAAGATGGATTAATGAATTGTGAATATTATTTTTAGTAAATTTTTATGATGAGTTGAATTTTAAACATATGAGAATGATGTGGATGTGAGTTGAGTCGAGATTTTGAAAACGTAAACCCCTAGTGATTTCCGCTGCGCGGTTGAACCATCGGTTCGACCCATGATTTTAGGGTGGGGTGTTACAGCTATCATGCAATTCACTCATACGCTTAACATAACAACATTGCTATGAATAGACATTCTATTAGAATTGAGAATGAGAACTTCCAATTTCACAATAGCAAAATAGTATTGTATCGGATTAAATATTGCTGTAAAAAATTGCACTAGTCATAGTGAGCCAAAGCACTAGGCTCGACGGTCATGGAAGGAAGGCGACACTCTAGTTTCAATATGCCGGCAAGCAACATATCAACAACCTATACGTGCAAAGTGCTTAAGAAAATCTGAAGAATGCAAAGAAGAGATAATCAGGAAGAAAAATTCGACCTTTTCCTAAATAGACAAAATCAGTTAGGAAATTGTGAAGGGATTTACTTTCAACTATAACCAATATTGGTGGACAACATTCTCTAAATCTGATCCACACATCTAAAACAATAAAAAGCAAGTCAAAGGACACTCAATGATTGTGATCGTTGAATCGACGATACTAATTCTATAAATATGGAATCAATCAACACGTTAATTGAATTTCTTTGCTATTATCAACATCTCAATGCTAATGTCACTCACTTACAAAAATATATTTGTAGGAATTCCCTGTAGTGGAAGATACTGCTATTTCTACCTTGTTTATATGGCTATGTTCTTCTGCAGCGTGTAGTACCAACCCACTAAAGGAATACCCTACAGTAAAATGAGACTACCACGTAGTTGTTGGAATCCACACCTCAAAATAGCAGATTGCAACAAAATCCTTTGAAATTCACTGGTACTATGGAAATGCCATACCACGCAACTTTGTGATATGGACAAGGCTCATGTTCTCCCACTTTGGATCACCATGGTCAGTGTTTGCTGCAAACATCTTCAAGAATTCCAAACTATAAAACCCACCGAAGCAATCACTTCGTTCTCGGGTTTTCTGTTCTTCTCTTCTCCAACACAAGATTCATGTGGCAGTACAAGCATTTCTACCATAACATGTGTGTCCTTTGTTGCCTCATGCTATATGCCACAGTTGCTTTCTCCAGAATCTAATCCCATTTCCTCTAGTGACAAGAGACCCCAATTCCTCTTCATACCATGAGTTCGTCCATTATCATCAAAATTTATCTCAGCGGGAATATCTTCAATCATGGAGAATTGGTTCATCTTGAGAGTCCCTCTAGATTCTGGACTATCTCTTGGAGCATCTCCAGTCACATTCATACTTACAATTGCTAACTTACGTTGTGGAGAACCTAATTGCTCTATTGATCCATCAAGATTACTTAGTTCAGGACATAAGCTATGACTCACTCCTACAGTCACTCTAGAAAATGGCCAAGTATAACCACTTCCTAAAGCGTAGTATAGCGGGTTTGGGTTTTAATGTCAACCCGGGTCCTATATTTGATGACTACTCGGTGAATTCTCGTTATCTAGCAATGAACTTTTAGTACAGATTCAAACAAACAAAAACGCAAAGCAAGTTAAACGGTTGTTCAAGTCAAGAGAGGTCACCCGAATATGGTTCCCCCTAGACTGCAGTTAAGCCGGATTGTAATTTACCAAGTTCAGTTTTCATGAAAGTTATACTGCGAAAGGTTCTTAAACAGTCTGAAGTCTCGACTAAAGGTCTCCAGACCCTCTCAATCTGAGTCTCTAGCAGGCGACTAACCTCCACCGGAGTAAACAGATTGAGGCCCTAACGAACCAAACCTCCACTACCGAACTGAATTCAGTACAGAATAGCGAATTGGCTCCTCGACTAAAGTCACCAATTCACTACCTTCAATTAAGGATACACTATCAACCTAGGCAGATATTCTCATTCTAGGTCAAAGCAGAAACAACATGAATTTGATCAGGATTCAAGTCATTCAATCATTCAAACCTCAATCGAATATAATCAATTCATAAACTCTGTACTTGGGTTCATACAATCAGACCTAGCATACAAATCTAGGATTCTCCATACCCAGATGAATGGGGAAACTACTCCATGGAGAAAGAAGCAAAAACAGATTCAGACACGGAAATCATACTGTGAAGATGGATTTCTGTTTCTGGACGTTAATCGGCACTTCTCCAAGCTCAAGCCGGGCTCCAATGGTGATGAAGATCAAGCTATGGCACTTGGGAACTCTGGTTCGTCGCTTTCTCTCTCTAGGAATCGCTCTATCTCTCTAAAACTCGGAACCCTTGAATGTTGGCCTTCCTTTCCCTTAAATCTGCTGCCTGGTCGCGATACCCGGTGGAAATACCCGGTCGGGTATTTTGGGTATCGACCGGGTATTACTCAAAACGCGCGTATCAGTAGAGGGAAAATCCCCGGTCTGCCTCAATAATCCCCGACCGAGGATTTTGCCTTCACGCCCGGGTCCCTCTCTGATTCTCGCGGGCGCCCAAAGTGATAATACCCGACCGGGTATTTTTGGTCATGGCCGGGTATTTTCCTCCAGCAGCCCCCTTCGTCCCAACTTTGCTCCTTTCGACCCAGAACTCGTTTCTCCGCCTCAATTCCAACGCCGGGTCCTGAAATATGACATAAACACACAACCTAGCGTGAAATCGGCTTAAAACACGAGAATCCACATCTCAAACGGCTTCAGAATAGGGTGAAAAACATGTGTAATTATCGGTCTATCAAGCTAACTTCTAGACTATCTCTTGGAGCACTTTGACTCGCATTCATTCTAAGACACGAATTCATGCTTTGGCTAACCCGAATTCACCATTGAGCTACCTAGAATACTTAGTTCAGGGCATAAACTACCTTCTGGAGTTTCCATCAACGGATTATTGGTAGACCTCTCTTCTGTTTCTCTGATTTATAGCTGAATCTATCTATTGTTTCCCTAAGCATCTAAGCTTCTGGATCCTCATATCTATAGTTAGCGCCCGGAATCAGGAATTAAAACAGATTCATATTAAGAGATGATTACCTCGATCGAAATCTTTTGGAACTTCCGGGAGTGAATTGTTCCAATTTTGAAAGCAGACTTTGCTGTGCCGCTGAGGAAAACCCTAGATCCGAGTCCGTCCCCAAATCGACGGCAACACCCACGTTTCTTATTCTTCTTCTTTTCGTCGTCATCTCCAGCATGATTCTTCGTCCGACATTCTTCCATTACTCCGCCATCGATGAGTCCCCCCGATTGCTACTCTTGGTCCTAAGAGATCGGCAGGCTGTTGGAAGAAGCTCGCTCCGGTGTGTAGAAGACTTCGTTATAAGAGATACTTCTAGAGGAGAATTCAGGAGGCGTGATAAAGAGGTAGACATTGTACTCTTCAATTGGATTCGGATTCACCTCGTCACTGCTATCAACGTTTTGCGTTGTTATCGCGGCGGGTTCCACGAATATGCGCCGACTTCAGAGTCTTAATCGGAGCGCGGCAAGTGGAGTTGCAATTCCTGAGAGACCGAATACTGCAGAGCTGCTCCATAGAAGCGAGGGGTCGTTTAGTTAAATTTTGGGAGAGGGAATTTAAATTTTGTGAAGTTGCCAAAGCAATTGAAGGGTAGCTGCGTTTTTGTACTTAGTATAGGGATGGAAGAAAGAAGGGACATTTTGACTTGAAAATAAATTAATGTGGTTTTAATTTTTTTTTTAAATGATCGTTTAATTTTCCCTCCTTTTTTCATGTTTCCGTTTTGTATCGATGGCGGGAGGTGGCAAGAATAAATCAATCGGGGAGTAAGGAAGTCGGTAAATGTAAAATCTAGTATGTCTTTGGGTCGGGACCCAACATAGTTGAGTGACCTGCTGATTCTCTTCGTCTGTTCCTATTGCTAGCTCTCTCGACGTGAACCTGGCTCATGCTACTCATACTTTCTCCTCATCTTTATCTTTGTCAATTTCTCAAACTTTGCAATTGCCACTCAGCAAATTTTGATTAACCAATAACATGAATTAACTAAATATTCATTTTCAGGTAGATAATATTATATGTAAACATTTTTTTTACACTTCCTAAAGGTTCAGAATGACAATCCATCAATCGGTTAAAGTAAAATTTCTTTGCGATTTTATATGTTCATATTATTCTCTCGAAACTGTTATTATGTACAAAATTATTAGTATATTCTATAAAAGAACAAGAAATAAGGTTTAATAAAAGGCCTCTAAAGCTTGAATGGTTGAACTAGCAATTCTCACAATCACAAAACTAGCAACAACTACAAATATATCCCAACCGCAATATTTACAATTAGAACAAGAACAAAACCTTTTTCTTATTTTTCTTAGTTGAAGGGGAACTTTTTTCTTCACTCTGCTAAACACACTAACTTATAACCCGACCCGTTGGCCGGATGTAGGTTAGTCAATAATTCTTCATGGCATCTCTAATACTCAGCAAGGACAATTAGTGATGACAATTTGAACCTGCCCTGTGTGTATTACCTGACCTGACCCGCAATAGGGCGGGTATTACTCGACCCACAGTAGCGTGGGCGGGACATGGATATCAACTTCCAACCCACTCTGCCCCATCCCGCCCCATTCTACTCAACTTTTTACAGTATTTATACATATTTCTCTTATGGGGCTGTTTAGGAATGTCGGTTTTGGAATTAACTAAGTCTTTCTGTTTTAATCCTTTGAGGCTTCCTTTCTTAAATTTCCATCACTTAGGAAGACAAATTAAATGTAATCAATGTTAAAAATATAACTTCTAAGAAGAAAATATTCTAATATCCAAGCGAGATTGCTCTTATCGGTTATGCACTACAATACAATTGTTGTTATTCAATTTGGTTGAATTTTTGGTTAATATTGACACACAATTATTATATTATTGAACATGTATTATAACTCACCATATATTTCATTGGTGAGTGTAGCGTGTTCCTGAAGCAAAGCTTGCAAAGAACTGTTTGTTTAACTTGTGCCCGAGGTAAATGGAAATATACTTGAATATGAGTGTTGTGTGATTGGTTCTATATTCAATATGGAGAGTTACTCGATGCAGGCGAGACAATAAGCGAAAATATGCTTATGTTTTATGTTTACACCAGTAGTGTGATTCTCCTCATATGTGTTACCAAAGAGATCAATAGTCGAGGGGTTTCTTGGGTTTAAAGTAATGCAAATACAGCCCAGCTTGACTCAGTATGCAGGTTCATTTTCTAGGTCAGCTGTTAGCAATGCGAGGGGCAAAAACTGGCTTATCCAAAATTATTACTGGGAGATTATGGGTTGTGCTCTTTATTCTTGACTCCATTATTTGAGTTCATACCACATCCACCCTGACTCACCCAACCCATCCCATAATTTTTTTTTATAGCTGTGGCTTCATATTATTAGGAAAATAGTTAAAAGTACGTTTCAAAACAGGGAAAGGAAATTAAGCTGGGTTGTGTCAAGAACAGCTACCACTTGTGTAAGAAAATAAACTTTCCAGTAGGGACACAAATTGAAACACATTTGCCTGGTACTGTTTCGAACCTCTCTCTAATATTGCAGCCTATTCGTGGTCCTCCAAGTCAGCTCCCAAAACTCTATTGCCTCAAGCCTCCTCCCCAATTATCAGACACAACCCTTACGCTTTAAGTGACTGATGGAACAATAGGGTGGTAATTTTTTCATCACTGTTTCATCCATTGGTAGGTGTATAATTAGTTTGAGAGTAGCTCAACTAGGCCATTCCACATCTCCTATTGCAAAGTGGGAAGGAAAAGTGATGGTTTCAATGAAAAAACACAAATGAGCATGGAAAACCTGTGGTGAGAACAATGCATTAGAGTTTGAAGCTTTATATTGATCCATATTAGGCTGGGGTAGAGAACTATACTTGAGCTTGAAAAGCCTGGGAAAGAACATCCGAGGAGGTACCCACGTTGCTCTCCAATTTCTTTATCTACAGCAAATCCCTTTAAGAAGATAAAGCCAGACATTGAACGATTGTATTCGGGTGATTGAATAAGGTTCTGTGAGGTTTGGATGGTGACATTCAGTGCAATATTAGTTAATGTAGATGCGATAGAGGAATGAAAAGATGTTGGGAGTATGCTGCTAAAAATTTTCCTTGTCAATTGCATTGTTAAATCACTGTGTCGGTTTGGATGAAGTTTGTAATCACAAAGGGGTGTCAATAGGAGATTTCATTATGCATTCAGTTCCATTAGTTGCTCATTGACTCTGGTTCTGAGTTTCCTTCCCGAAAATAATTGATCTCAAATAGGTGTCAATGGTAGATTTCATTATGCATTCATTTTCATCAGTAGGTTATAGAAAGACCAAACAAACTGAGATTTATAATGTAAAGAGAGAAATAAACCTTATAGACACGGCAAAGCCACACTCCCCTAGCTTATTGGATTCAAAAAAGTTGTTTGTGTCAGAGTAGGAGAGCTGAGCTAGTGAAGCTTGCAATGAACCTTGTTGCTATGTGAAGTAGCAAATTGAAATATAGCTCATAATAACAACAGACAAAAGAGTGTGTTCAGAGGAGCATGAACGCAAGAAAAGAGCACTCAAAATGCACCAAGCATATAAAAAAACCAATACAATGCGGCACCAGAAGAGGCCCGAAGAGTCCAACTACCAGCTGCCTGCGAAGTAAGGAAGCAGCAAGCTTGGGGATCCTTTCACAATTGAATATGCGAGCACTGTGATCAGTTCCCTGTTGACAAAAAACGTATGACCCAATTCAGATTCAAAACCCAACCTGCGTATGAACTTCCTAGAAAACTCAAATTGGAAGTTAAAAACCCCCTCAACTTGAGAATCAATCACTATCATGGAGACCCACATCCAGGCAGTAGAACTAACCTATGAGCAGTCAATGTCGACACAACTGGAAATGGAAAACCAACCCAAATTGTGCATCAATTGCTCTTTACTCCACAACCACGGGCAAATCAAAATGGACCTAATGCTATCTCCCTCGGGAAAGATTATCTTCTCGGCATCGAACAAATATCAGAATCAGACATCTTTAGGTTCCTCGACAAAGATTTACTTCTCAACACTCGACACGGAAGAAACATATGTAAGATGATAAAGTTCGGAGAAAAATAAGCACAACTATGCTAAGAAACAGAAGAGTTACAAAGAATCTCAAACAATACGCATCCAACTTTTATAGAACTTAGAATGCACAACTCTAACCTGCATACTCAGAGTCCTTTAGCCATATCTCGCTCTTTAGATTAGGTGTTCTTCTTCCCCTGAAAATGTAGGCGAATCCGGATCGGTTTCCATGCTTAGCGTCCCAATTACTCCTCGCCGCGATTGGGGCCGATTATAGCGGCAGAACGGAGGGGGGTTCGGTGCGACGGGGGGTGGGCGATCAATCCGGCCGAATAGTTGAGAGATGCTGAAACCTGTTCTGTTTTTGTGGGCCACAATAATTCCTAGTCCCGTTCAAGTCTGCACGTGTACATGCGGTGAAAGTTGCACTTTCCAAAATTGCCCCTCCACAAAACGTTCTAGAGCTAGGGATTTTGAAATGGGAGTTCAAGTTTTCCCTTCCTGCTATTATATAATGTATAGATAGATAGAAATAAACCATAAGCAAACCGATCAAAGCAAATATCAATTATTTATTAATTCGGCCAAGAATTTTAAATTATAATCATCATAATGGGAAAATCTCTTTTGTTCCTCTGCCTCTTTCTATTGTCATTTTCAGTCGCCGTCCGGGTGTACCCCTCCCTGCCTGACATGGCGGAAGGACTGGTCGACCAGACCGCCGGTGATGCCAAAAACGCCACGTACACCACGGAGGGCGCAACGAGCATGGTAGCCAACACGGTGAACCAAACCCATACTGAGGCGAGTGAGACCAAGCAGAACGCTGAGAATGTAGCCAATGCGGTGGCTACCGTCGGACAAAATGTCCACGACGCCATAAGCAACGGCGCCAGCGGGTTGGGAATGGGTCGGGCCGGGTTGTTGGTTGGTGTTAGAGGATGGTTTGCTCTAATCTTTGGCTGAACCAGGTAGGGGTGGGCAATGGGCGGGTTGGGTGCGTTTTGGTCTGAAATTGACCCACCCGCTTACTAAGTAGTTGGAATAATTGTGATCCGCGATCCACCCACATACTTTGCGGATCGGATTGGGTGGGTAGCAGATGGGTGCGGTTGGATCGCGGGTCAACCCGCAAAAGCAATTCTCCAACTAGCCAGTAAGAAAGTTGACTAACATTTATAATAAGTTCATAGCAAATTAGTAAGACTGTATCAATAATTTATAGTTTGCATCGCAATATTTAATAGTTATTAACAATAATTTGCATACCAATATACAATATCTAATGGATATTGTACAACACAAAAACCAATAATAGTAGTCAAAAATATTCTTTATTCTCCACCTTTTGAAGTATATGGTCAGACTGTAGTGCCGTTAAAAAATATGATGAATATTCGATACTATAAGAAACAACATTTTTCATGTAAAAATAGGATACGGGTCATCTGAGTTACTAGCAATCCACCCACCATCCACCCACATAAGTGCGGGTGAGAGATTTATCAATCCGCATTCCACCCACATTAATCACCCACTGCGTGCGAGTCGGGTTATTTGCAGGTGGATCGATATCAATCCGCGGGTTAACCACCTATGTGCCCACCCTAGAACTAGCTAAGGGGTAGTTTGAGTTTCGAACAAAAGAATTCAAATAATATATCCTATGTTATCAAAATGCATGCATTTCAAAGAAGATGATGTAAACATGTTTCATTCTGGAAGTTAGTCTTCTCCTCATTGACCTTTATTTTTCTACTGCAATTTTACCGTCCATTTTCGACAAAAAGAGTAGTAATTGACCCTAAAAAGACAACATTTTGAGCTCACCATCAGAACTCCTAAACACGCTATATCTTGCAATCCACTTCTATGAAAAGCATTTATTCTCCAAAACATATTCTCGCAATCACAGGTTCCAAACCACGCCAAAAATCAACAGCTAAGTAGTGGGAGTTGATCATTCACTCAAGTAGATGAAAAAACAAAACTTTTTAGATTGAGATGGAACGTAACCAACCTTTTTGTGTTGGGACTGAATGTGTGTCCGTAACTTGTAGTCATGGGCGTATCTCTTCCCGCATTCTGGGTATGGGCAGATATGATAGTTTTCTTGTGAATGTGTTTTCATATGTGACCTCAGGTTGAAGTCCAAAGAGAAGGCCTACAATTCCAACGGAGATGAATAATCAATTCTATTGCATAATATGGAAGAGTAGACAATCAATGCAATCACCCAATTTGATGATACCATGCTCATGAAAATCACCTTTCCACAATCTTCATGAGCACACAGAAAGTTTCTCTCCCCGATATGAATCAAGAAGTGCCTTTCAACACAATGAACTTCTGCAGCATAAACAAGAATCTGTCTTAGTGTTGTAGTTCAATCACTACCAAAAGGAAAATAGGAAAACTGAAGATCAAAGTGAAATCCTTTGGCCTTATGTTGAAGAAACAACTGCTTTTGGAGTGATCTTTCGCACCTTAGAACTCAATATAAGTCTCTTCTCCATCCATTCAATTATTCAACACATAAAACTTTAAATTAACAATAGTTCTTCAGTTTTCATACCTTGCTACAACCCTCCCAGTGACAAACATACTGTCGTTCGCCATGGATGTGAGAATGCTTTCTCAAAGCACCAGCGTCTATGAAGGTTTTCCCACAACCATCAAAACTGCAAAGGAACATAACTTCGGTGGTGGGTTCTGGCTCTGGCGTTGGAGATGCTTGCTCTTTTGCTCTCTCCTTTAAGGCCTTCAATTGGCTCTCTGCCTATATGTGTCCGCAGAAAGGAAAAGTGAGAAAATAAGTTGCCGGTTGGAGTCTATAGGTATGCATAATTCGATTTTCCAGTTCAACCATCCCTTTGTGCAACTAGTAAACCTTATATATATGCGTACTTCCCCTTAATTAAGGCAATCAACATTCGAGGTTGTTATCTACACAAGCTGGACACTACTACCACAAGCAAATGAAGCAACACTATACAATATGGAAACAGGAAAAGCAAAATGATAGCCAACAGTAGCAGAGCTTACATGTTACCCATTTTAAGACCGAACACTTTCCACCGGTAGCTACAACATCCCAGGGAACCCTAAAGAACAGGAAATTATCATCTCATTATCTTTTCAGAGCCAAGTAACATGTACACATCTTAACCAAACAAACAAACAAAAAACACGATCATAACTTTACAGGTAATGCAGCTATAACAGTTTCTCAAACAAGACTCTAAGTTCCACAATTTCTGCTTTAATGATCTCATCTTTCAGTAGCCTGCCGAGAACACCAACATATGCACCTAATCCATACCATTGCAGGATAATATTTTCCCCAATATAGATTGTAACTTCTAATTATAAGTTCCACTATTCCCAACTCTAATCATCTCATCTTCCACTCATCTACCATAAATACCGTCCTACGATTTTGCAGTAAAACAATAGCCACCAAGCCCAAGGAATTAGTAAATAGAAGGAAGCCAAGCAGAAAGCTCCTTTTTTATGAAATTCGATGTCCCAAACACAAACGAGAGAAAAACAATTGTCAAAAGGTGAGGACTTTATTACCATTCCCTGAACCATTTGACGGTGGGAGTCTTTGAAGTCACCATCGGGTGTCTATCGAACAGGTTGTGACTGTAATGCATCTCCATGGCCTTTCAAGCGTGCGACGACACAGAGCTCAGAAACACTAAACCACAATAGCTGGCGGAAGAATTGTAGTACGGAAGCAAAGCGAGTTGGGGGATACTTTCTAGGGAAAAGAAAATTAGGGTTTAGGGTGAATTGAGTACGAAGAAAGAGGAATGGCCATGCTCTCCGATTGATCCGATTAAATTGAAGGCTCCAAGTTCCTTTCCTTTCTTTCACTGATTCGTCTTCTTCCTCTCTTTCCGTGGTTCATCTTTTTCGCCTTTCTTCCCTATTGGCTCTCTTTTTGCTTATTAGTTTTGGTTTGGTTGGACTACCACCATAACTGAAAAACTAAAGCATTATTTATGTTCTTTATCATCACCTCAATTATTTTTTAAGGGTAACCATTGAAATATATTAATCAGGAAAGACCGGTAACATCGTCCAGACGAAGCTGGTTTACAAGAAAGATCGGTAGTCTTATCTATCCACACTTCTCTGCTATCCCGATGGCTCTCGCTATGAGCATAATGTGTGTCGCGTTGTTAGTTGTACGTCTCACATGGTTTATACTAGCTGTGCTCGATCCATACGCCTGCGAGAGGCTGGTAATGCAACGATAAAGGATGCCAACGTCAATATGATCGTCTTCTGGTTTCCTGAGCTTATTGACCAGTGATCATGGTAAAGGAAACCGTACCGGACATCATACCGGATTCCTTTCTGGTATGGTATTTTGTGGTACGATCGTGGTTCAACCATTTTGTACCGGTAAATACCGTTTTTCACTATTGATAGAGAAATGAAATGCGATAGTATAAAAAATATAATCCATAAAAAAAAGAACCAAATAAAGCATTATACAACCACGGTGACCCATTTTCAACATAGAAAAATAGCAAAATAATATTCTTTTTTAATTATTTTCCACATATTGAACGAGAATACGGAGAATGAAGCTGAATCATAGACAGGAAACTGGATCGTACCGGCCGGTTCAACCTGTCAAACTGAAAAAACCGGCCGACACGGTAAAATCAACACAATCAGCCCACCGTGCCGCTTTTGGTCCAATTTCCGGTTAAACCGGTTGAACCGGCCGGTACGATCCGGTTTCCTGGTCTATGCCAGTGATAGACAGTCCGACTCAAGGAACGAGCGCCGGAAACCAATTTGGTGCATTAGGTGAACACCGAATTCCGCTGATAAAGCTTTCGCCATCTCCACCTTAGATGAACCATGTACCTTCTTGGCCGCTGCAGTGAGGAAACATCATTGATGATCTCTAAACACTGCCCCTAACCTGATGCCTCCATTAGCAAACAACCCTACATCGGTGTTGATTTTAACATGGTCAGCAGGCGGTCTCACCCACGCTCCAGTCGGCTGGGGATCACCACTTACCTTGTCTGGCCCTTGATTCTTTTGATATTCGTCGAGTAGAGAGATCGCCTGTTGGATAATCTCATCCTCGGGCCACTTTGCGCCATTAAAGAGATGTGCATTATGCTTCTTCCAAAGTGCCAAAAAGACCATCGCCCATTGCTGTACAATTTCCTTGTTTTCCTGCTGTAATACCTTCACGACCCAGGCGAGGCATTCTAGCATGCCATTTACCCCAAAATCTCTCATCCATGGTGTTCATCGCCAAATTTTGCAGCTCCAGCTGCATTCAAAGCAGATTTGGCGCTGGATTTCAACTTGGTTGCAGAATGGACATTCTTCAGACCATTTCAGATTCTTTGTCGCCACTTTCTCCCCGGTGGGCAGGATTTACTGGGAGAAGCGCCACATGAAATGGTTTACTTTCGGTGGTACCTTCATAGTCTAAATTTCCTTCCAAAGCTTCTCATCACCACTTCGGAGAGATCCCTTCTTTTGCCATAAAGCTCAAGAGCCACTTTCTGTACCAACTTTTTCCCCTATACTGACCGTTCTCGTTATGCCTCCAGATGAGAAGGTATCGTTCCTCAGCCCCTCGTAGCGGTAGTAATAGAATGGTCTGGGCAATGGAAGGAGGAAAACACGTGGTGACAAGATCCACATTCCAACTCTTGATCGTCGGATCAACAAGGTCACGGACAGTAGAGTCCACCAGAATAAAAGTTGGGGTCGAATCGCCAAATGCTGGCTCTCCGGGCACCATTGATCGCCCCAAATCTTCACCTATGCGCCATTGCCTATTCTCCACCGAAGTCCATCGCACAAGAAGTCCTGCGCACTAAGTAGGCTCCTCCATATATAGCTGGGCTTACTGCCTAGTCGAGCGTCCAAATAGAGCAGCTTTTGTGATATTTCACATCTAATTATCTGTATATCAGCAACTCGGGACGAAGATGAAGTGCCCATAGTTGCTTCATGAGAAGCACCATGTTAAAGCCCCGAAGATCTCTAAAACCCAACCCACCATCTTCTTTTAGAATGACAAGCTCTTCTCGACGTATTCAATGAGCTATTTTTTTAAATTCTTTTGGCCCCACCAAACGTTGATGATCATACTATGAACCTCATCGATCATGCCATCCAGGATTTTGAAGACCGACATCGCGTAAGTGAGCTGTGCTTGTGCAACCGATTTTATGAGAACTTCCCGAGTGGCTACTAACATTGTTCTCTCTTTCCTCCCTTTCAACTTCGATTTTACCCGCTCCTTAAGACCCGCAAACAAATCCTTCATGGCTCGTCCCACCTCAATGACTAGTTTGAGATACTTCTGATGCTTCTCGATAGGCTTCATTCCTAAGGTGCCACTCATAATCAGTTGATCGCTTCTCGGTGCGCGATCGAGCTTTAAATTTATAAACTCGAACCACACTCTCTATTCAATCCTAACTAAGCCATGTATAACCTAGCTAGGGCTGTAGTAAAGTGGCCTGGTGGTATTCTGAGGGATCCCTAAGTGTATTATTAATTCGCGCCGAACTACTATCTAACCGGGATTGAAGTTTGGTGAGGGGTTTTAGCTAAATTAACCAACTCCTAAGGCAAAATAAACAACCAACTAAGTGGTTCAGATGATCCTAGGAATGAGATGGTTGCCTAGGGTCGAATCCTACTAGCTAAGGTGGCGATGTAGGGTTAATCGAATATGGTGAGTGAGCTCTTTTCTGTGGGCCTTTGTCGTTATCCACATGCCTCCGAGTACCCATCCCCTAAACCCATGTTTCAGTCACCTCGATATAGCCTTTCGTATCTGGGGCTTTAAGCTTATGGCTCATTTCAATGGACACTATCCACTGTCCACACTAAGGTTTCATCCCACGTTTCATCTAGGAAGGCCACCTATAGCAGGGGTTCTATTGCCTTAACCACTATAGGCCCTCATCCACTCATCTAACCTAAACTCGCCAGATGGAGCATACCCGTCTAACCCTAGAACTCTGTACCTAGCGCGGTAGCATAAAGCATGCTAAGAGGAAAGATTGGGACCAGTTACCCAAGAGTAATCATTTATGAAAGAGTGGTATTAAGAATCTACTAGACAAACACATTCATTCATTCATAACCCAAACATTCACAACCTATAGCTAGGATTTATCTACCCAATAAAAAACCATTAGAGATTCAAGTCATTAGAGAGAAGAACAAAATAAAAACTAGAAGAGGGAAATGATAAAATCAAACTTCTTCTCCTTGCTTGCACCTTCTCCTTGCTCCTTGGGTGGAATGGATCTTCATTGAAGCTCTCCCAAGATGTTTCTCTCTCTAAAGCACTCCAAGTCGGCTTTTTTTTCCACTCCAGCAACACTTCTATTTATAGGGCTGGAAATCTCGAGCAAGTTCGCGGCCTGAAGACAGGAGATCGCCGATGCGAATTCTATGTCGCGGGTGTGATCTTTTTACTTGTTCATCATCACTTTGCCCACGAAGAGAGTGGGGAAACTCTATGTTCTCCCAGCGGCGCCCTTTTCCAGAGTTCGCGACCAGTGCGCTCATCATCACGGTGGCGATCTTCTGTCTTTGTCCTACGATCTTCTGGAAGACTTTGCGGCCCATCTTCGCAATCTGGAACTTGAGCCCTTCATCTGCGATCTTTGCCTTGTTTGGTCCTTCTCCTTGTTTCTACACATTTTTGCCCATTTTCTTCCCGTCTTTATTCGTAACGTCGAATGTATCCCAAAATAGAATAGAAATCGAAAAGGAACGAAAAGGGCATGCAAATGACATTATGTAAGACAGTTAAAGATCATTTTAACACAAAATCACCTAATAAATGCAAGGTAAATAACGCTATTTTAGGTGTTATGATCAGCCGACCATGGGGCTTGATATTTACTAAGAATGATATCTCAGACTTCTGGAAATTCACCATTTGTCCGGATTCCAATTCATATTAATGAATTTGGGAAGGGCCAACCTGGTGAATTAGATTACCCTATTGAAGCTAAGAATGCATCCAAATACCTGGTATATATATATATATATATATATATATATATATATATATATATATATATATATATATATATATATATATATATATATATGGCGAGTTCTACGGTACCCCGGGTAAAATCCGGGGTACCGCATACCTTGAGTAAAAAAACGCTATCTAGAACTTGAATTGACTGATATATATAAGGCTAGCGTACGCCCGGGCGTACATTAGACTACCGTACGCCCGTTTGAGTTTTGCTATTTAGATCATGAATTAACCGGAGTTTTAGGCATGATACTATACCCTAACCACTAATGGATAAACCCCAGTCCCTAGTTTTCTAACCCAAATCATGAGATTCGTTTAATCTTAAAATGAAAATCAACAATAATTTCGACGAATCAGAACCGTTGATTTTCATTTCAAGATTAAATGAATATTATGCTTTGGGTTAGTGAATTGCGGACTGGGGTTCACTCATTAGGGGTTAGGGTATAGTATCATGCCTCAAACTCCGGTCAATTCATTGTCTAAATAGCAAAACTCAACGGGCGTACGGTAGGCTAGGGTACGTCCGCGCGTACGCTAGCCTTTGCCATATATATATATATATATATTTTTTAGTCTCAAATGTATCATATTGTTGGTGATTTACCTTTATAATATACTTTTTATAAAAAGAATACCCATTTAGTGAACTAAAAGCGAAAAAGCGTAAAGCATTAGGAGACGGTACTCACTCCCATCTAATGCAATCAAAAGTGTGATTCTGCCTAGAAGCGGAAAGGGGTAAACAGTAAAGTGTAGAATCAAAGCGTAAAAGCGTAAATGTTTGACTTATACTGTAAAATAACTAATATTATGTAAAGTACGACATATATACCATGTAAATATGAGTGCACAAAATTTAGATAAGTTAATACACACATGCAATTCATGTATAAAGTAGAACAACTCATAACATCTTAACAATAAGTTCATAAACATAGATCTTAACAATAAGCCACCTTCCCCTCTATGCTAATGAATTTGAGAAGGGCTTAGCTAGTGAATTAGATTACTCTATTGAAGTTGAGAGTGCATCCAAGTACCTTATATGTATATTTAATCTCGAATGTATCATATTGTTGGTGATTTGCATTTAAAATATACCTTTTATAATTAATTTCATAAAAAGAATACCCATTTAGTGAACTAAAATCGAAAAAGCATAAATCATTTTGGAGAAGTAGAAGTATAAAAGCGTAAGCTTATAAGGTTTAAAACACAATTTAGTCCGATTTTATACACTAAAGATTTTATCCATAAACGAAAGCATTTTGGTGATCTAGAAGCATAAAACCATTAACCGGTAGCATTCGGTCAATTTGGTTTGGTTAATTTGGATAATTGGTTTGGTTTGGTTAAACAATTTAGCTTATTTGGTTTAGGTGGTTTGGTTTGGTTTGGTTTCAACACTTCTAACCAATGAAACCAATTAACCAAATAATGATACACGTAATATACAAAATTATTTATACTTCGATGCAACCAACCAAACCAAACTTTTGTGATTCCCTATTTTATTTCCATGTGCACAACAAACCAAAGCATTATGGGTCAAAAATTAAATGGGCCTGCTTATTTACTAAACCAAAACATTTTGGACAGCTACAAGATTTTAGGATTACATACAGTACCATGACAACCACCTCAAACTATGTATAGTTTAAGGGTTTTGTTGGAGAGCTTTAACTTCCTGATGAGTGGTATTGGTATGCATTTAATATTTATGTTAAGGGTTTGTTGTAAGCTAACTATATTAGGTGCAGAAATGATGAATGATGTATTGACTCAAATGATGATGATAATCATACATGGTTAGTGTTATTATTATTGCTTATATATAATGATAGTTTATGATAGTAATAACATATAGTTATGTTTTATTCATTAACATGATAATTGTTTTCATGTAATGTTATGTTATTTGGTTAATCCGATTATCCGATTAACCAAACCAATTAAATTTTGGTTGAGTTAATATTGTTTTCGTGTTAATTTGGACGGTTTGGTTAAGACATTTTATTCCATGGTTAATGAAATTTAAATTTAATTGGTTTGGTTATTACCACGGTAACCATTTGAACACCCCTATAGGATATCAGTGACTATTAACATAAACACTAGGTCGCGATGATCAAATTTTGTCACCTCAATTATTTTTAGAATCCAACTTATATGACTTTTATTGGACCCATATTAATGCAATTAACTTTCAAATGGAATTTCAATTCATCATTTTATTAAATTAGAAAATATAAGTAATGAAGTTGCTAAACCAATATTTGTTTCTCTTAACGTGAGACACAATACATATTAGGGATGACAATCAAACCCACGGCCGCGGGTACACAATCGCTTCCGACCCAATCAATGCGGAGAATTTCCACTTTGACTGGGCATGGGATGGATATGAGTAAAACCCACAAAAAATTGATGGGTTTGGGGTGGTTATGTTTAAGCCTCCCCCGTCCCATACTCATACGACTTTAACCATACCTGCCCCACAAATAGAATTTCTTCACAGATAAAGAAAAATGTAGATAAAATTGTAACCTATCAATGATAATGAAGGTAAATCGAGAAAATAAATAGTAGAAATGCAATTGAGTAGCCACCCTAATCAAAACCTAATTCATTTCTCTCAATTCTCCCTTCACTTCTTCACTTTTCCCCATTGTCAACAAGATTATGTTAGTTAATTATTACTTAGTAGATCTATTAGAGTTAGAGTATAATAATTGGAAAATATTGTACTCTCTATTATGTATTAATGGATGTTTTTTAGATTATATTCTTTGAATCGTATTAAGAAAATGACTGTGTTTTGTTGACTTCATGATATAGTAGGTTCGTTTAGTGTTATAATTAAAAAATTTCTTGTAAAGTTTTAGGTATAATAATATTGAATGTACGGGGCGGGTATTACCCATGGGTACCCAAAACCCACGAGTATGGGGATGTGTTTGCAAAATATTTCACCGCATGGGTATAGAGTGGGTATGGGTCTGGGTATTTGAAAACAAAGGTGGAGATGGTTTAGGCAAATCCGTCACAAACCCGCCTCATTGCCATTCCTAGTACATACCATTGTTTTTTGTCCTACAAGTTGGTTTGAGCAGGTTTGCTTGAGGACAAGTGTGTGTGTGTGGGGGGAGGGGGGGGGGGGGGGTTATTTCGAGTTAGATTACACAATTTTGAACCCTTTTTACTTGCGAAGTTTGATGTTTTTGCATCTTCTTCAGAGCTAGTTTAGGCGGGGTTTGTTCGTTTTTTGTACATTTCATACCTAAGCAGGTAATCTTGGCAATCGGATCGAAGGTCGGACGAAAGAGGGCTGATTCGGGCCTAATTGTACATGTTTTGTCCCCGTTTTCCATAGTCGTTTGTGGCAACTTCGCTCCTAAAAGTTTGGTTTTACGCTAGGTTTCTCGTGTTTTAGTGTGTTTCAGGATTTAACAGGTGAAACCAGCCTCAGAGTCAAAAGTTGGACGAAAAGGATAGAAAATTGGGAGAAGAGGTGAAAAGGGCCAGTTCACAGTTATCCCAGGAAGTTCACGATCTTGCACGACCGTGAAGCAGAGCCATTGACCGTGAACCTCGAGGCGTCCAGATCCAAAACAGAAGTTATTGACGCAAGGTGAGTTCACAGTCACTAAGACCGTGAACTAAGGCCGTCGACCGTGAACGGATGTGAACGAAGCAGTGCGTTTTGGCATTCAACTGCAGTTCACAGATGCGTTTCATGGTTCACGGCCGTGAACTCAGGCCGTGAACTGAGCTCGTCTCTGGTTTAAAAGAAGATGGGCTGAAAGGAGGAGAGAGGGGAGAGCCCACTTGTGTGAAAAGCCTTCTTCAGATTTCTGGAGAGAGGAACATGAACCAAAGGAGAAGAAGGCAAGAGTTATGCTTCAAGGTGGATTTTGGGAATATTTCCTCCAAGGAAAGTTCAACACAAGGGCCAAGAAGATTGGGAGCATCCTCCAAGATGGTTCCTACCTCTTCTCCTTGTGTTTTCCCCATTTCTAGCATGGAGTAGATTTCCTTTCACTTGGGTGTTGTGAAACCCTAACTCTACCATGTAGTTTCTTTTATGTGAATTGAATGATTGTCATTGGGTATTGGTTAATTCAATGATTGAGGTATTATTCATGTTGATTGTGCATGCTTGTGCTTAGCAACCTAAAGGTTGTGAATGTTTCGTGCTTAGCATCCTTAGGTTTGTGCATTTTGGTTCTTAGCAACCTAAGGATTGTGCATAATTGTTCTTAGCATCCTTAGGTTTGTGCATGTTGGTGCTAGCAATCTAATTAGCCACCTTAACCTAGCTTAGATATGAAAACCCCCTTCCAAGGGAGACTCAATCGTGTTGGTTTTCCTTCATCTTTTTAAGCCACCTAACTAGGTTAATTTAGGGCAACCCTCAATGTTGAATTAAGCAAATTGGTTAATTGCGATTAAGCCGTCCGAACCTTGATTTGAGTGAGGGAGTAAGTCAACTATCGATTGCCTAAACCGAGAGGGTCGAGTGACACGACCTACGTTGTTTACCTCAGTTTAGCAATTGAGATTGTGGTCTCCGACCATATATGCATCCCTCTGCGGTTCGCGGTTACCTTGCCCAAAGCAATCGTTCCAATTCACATGCCATGGTAGTAGTTAGGGGGAAGCGACACCCGATTGAGCCTTCCACAAAAGAGTTTTCAAAAACATTTACCTTTGCCTTATTTTATTGTAATTAGCAAACTTTTAAACCAAAAATATTTTGCTAGATAATGATTCAAATGAGTGAAGTATTTGTAGACGGACCGACCCAGGTTGATATTTAAACATTCTTATCCTATACTGCACCCGACTAAGGTTTATACTTGGACCTTAGGTGGAAATTTATTGTGGTATTCAGAGTGAGTCAAGTTTTGGCGTCATTGCCGGGGACTACGGTCTGTTATCTTGAAAAAGTTGTTGATTGTTGATCTAGCTTTTAATTTCTGATTGTGTGTAGGTGGTGCATGACCCGGAGTAACCCGACACCTTTTCTACCACTTGAAGATGACATAAACCGAACTCTCCCGATCCTAGCACGGGAGAGAGAGAGCTAGCGGAGTCAAGGAGAATAGGAAGCCCCGACTTCGATGGGATGATTTATGGCCCCACTTGAAGCGAAGTTAGATTAGTTGATCGGGGTAATGCTCGAGGATAAGGGGCAAGTAAGCTTGGTAGCAACACCTATGGAGTGGGGTGCAAGTTGGGACTATGAGGAAATAGAGTATCACCGGATGACCCGCCATGAGGAGATGGTGATGACCTTTGTCGCCTCCAGCTCGAAAAAGTTTGAAAGAATCGACAGATTCATTGGAGAGGCAACAGATAATTTCTCGGCCATCGAGGAGGGGTTGGAGAGTCAGGAAACCCACTTGATCAACCTGGCCACAAGCATAGGGGTTATCTCGCAAGCGGCTCAGTCTTGGAAGTCAGCCGACGAATTTGACGTAGGGGCCGTTACTCTTCGAAGTGGAAGAGAGGCCAAAGAGCTTCCCCCAAAGAAGAAACAACTCGCAACAAAGGAGCAACAAGGGGGCGGTAATCTCCCCTCACAGACGGAAGCCACAAGTGAAGGGAACCCCAACTCCACGACTCCTCACCCGGCCTTTCAAGAAGAGGATGCCACTCCGACCCCTCAACCGGAGCAAGAAAAGAGAAAAGCGACCCCAACTCTCCCTTTTCCTTCACGACTCCACAACGATCGCATGGCACTGGAGTTCTCCCGCTTCATGGAGTTGATGAACCAGTTGCATTTAAAAATTCCCTTCCTGGAGGCTGTCACCCAAATGCACTAGTACGCAAAATACTTGAAAGAACTCCTCACCAGCAAGAAGAAGCTTGAAGGGGTAGCTACTATGAGCTTGAATGAGGAATGCTCCGCCCTTGTGCAGAACCACTTGCCCCCGAAACGCGAAGATACAGGGAGTTTCATTATCCCTTGCTTTATTGGTGATCTGTGCATAGAAAGTCCTTGGCGGACCTAGGAGCTAGCATTAATGTGATGCCCTATAATTTGTTTCAAAAGCTAGAACTAGGAGAACTTAGAGCCACTAGGATGTACATTCAGTTGGCAGATATGTCTGTAGTACGACCTAAAGGTGTTGTGGAGGACCTTCCCATTAAAGTAGGACCTCTCATTTTTCCTGTTGACTTTGTTATCTTAGACAATGATGAGAAAGTTGAGGTCCCCCTCATCTTGGGTAGACCTTTCTTAGCCACCGCCAAGGCCTTGATTGATGTGCATGGGGGTAGGTTGGTGCTTAGGGAAGGAGAGGAGGAGGTCACATTTTCTATTGATGATAGCATGAAGTTTTCTCGTTGCCATGATGATTTTGATTACTGCGAAGAGGTTTTTGACTTCATGGAGGCACTTGCATCTGCGGGTGCCCTTACCTCTTACCCTTTTGAGGAGTGTTGTTTGGTAGAAACAGACGCCCCGGAATCCCCGGAGAATGGGGACCAACCCCCGCAAGATCAAGAATAGGAGGCCTTACCCTCAATGGCAAAAATCCCTACTGTTGACACAAGGAAGCTGAAGATTGTATCACCCCTTGAAGTATGAAGATACATACAAGGAAAGTTGGCCAACTATAAAGATCATGATCAAGCAGAAAGGGAAAGAATAAATCACTTACCCTCATTAGGCTGATTCACCCTCAACGGCTCTCAACTCAGCAACAATATATAGTTTGAATGAGAGATTAGTAGAAGCTAAGTTCTTACGAAGCGATTTAACAAAAGAGAGTGGTAGAGAGCTGTAGTCTTTTGTGAGAAATCGTTGTAGCAAATCAGGGAGATTAGCGGGGAAAACTAGGGTGTTTAAACAGGGAGTTTGAATCACCAGAAGTTAGGTGATTGGTCGATCAGCAGGGAGCTGGTTCTGGATTCGCCAAGTCTGTAAGAAGGAATCAATCATAGTGATTAAGTAAGAGATCTCAAGAAGAGAGTCTCCTACCGTGGATTAGTCGTTGTTAGGTTCATTAATCACCTAGCACCGGATACCACGTAAAAATACTGTCTGTGTTCATTTGCGTTTTGATTTGCTGCATTGCTGTTTTCCAGTTTTCTCTTGTGTTCTTCGTTTGGTTTTTGGTTAGTTCTTGTGCAGAGCAGGTTGATCGAGTTTACTTGAGAAGTGGAGAAGGAAACCTGGTTCATAAAATGATGCATGCTAAATAAAGAAATTGGGCCAAATTAGAGTTGACAATTTAATAATAAACCGAGCCCGACCCACATCACATTTTAGATTCACTTTCGTTTTGGAAGATGATGATGACTCGGACTTAGCAAGTCAAGCCAAGGGATTCATTTTTGTCCCTACCAATCTGGAATCAACACAGGAAGAAGCTCCTGAAGATGTGCATCTACCAAAAGCTCCTCGTCACATTCAGAAACGGCATCCACCTTCTCTTGTAATTGGAGGCTTAAACCAAGGTATGGCTACTCGCTTTAAATCTTGTCCTGAACACACTGCCTTTGTATCTTTGATAGAACCTAGGAATGTTGAAGAAGCCTTAGAGGATGAATACGGGAATGCTGCTATGCATGAAAAGATGCATCAGTTTGAAAGAACAAAGGTCTGGGATTTGGTTCCAAGACCTAAAAACATAACAATAATTGAAACAAAATGGGTTTATAGGAACAAATCTGATGAAATTGGAATTATAATAAGAAATAAGGCAAGATTGGTTGCTCAAGGTTATAACCAAGAGGAGGGTATAGACTTTGATGAAACCTTTGCACCAGTGGCTAGGTTAGAAGCAATAAGACTGTTGTGTGCTTTTGCTGCTTCAAAAGGGGTTTAAATTATATCAAATGGATGTAAAAGTGCTTTTTTAAATGGTGACTTAAAAGAAGAGGTATATGTGGAACAACATCCTGGTTTTGAAAATCATGAACATCCTGACTATGTATACAAACTGAGTAAGGCTCTGTATGGTCTTAAACAAGCTCCTCGAGCTTGCTATGACAAATTGAGTCAATTTTTAATAAACGATGGGTTTCATAGGGGACAAGTGGATAAAACTCTGTTTATTAAGAACAAGGGTAAAGATATGTTTCTTGTGCAAGTGTATGTACATGATATAATATTCGGTTCCTCCTGTGAACAAATGTGTAAGGAATTTGCTGATACAATGAAAGGTTCATTTGAAATGAGCCTTATGGGTGAACTCAACTTCTTTTTAGGGCTACAGATTAAGCAAACTAAAGATGGAATCTTTATTAGTCAAACCAAGTACCTCAATAATATGCTTAAAAGGTTCAATCTTAACAATCTAAAAACCATTTCTACTCCTATGGGGTCCTCAATGAAGCTTACCAAAGATGAGTCAGGAAAAAGTGTAGACAGTAGACTATATAGGGCTATGATTGGCTCCTTGCTTTACTTGATGCAAGCAGACCAGATATCATGTATAGTGTATGTGTTTGTGCTCGTTTTCAGAGCAATCCTAAGGAAAGTGTTCTATGCGCTATTAAGAGGATCTTTCGGTATTTTGCTGGAACCTCTAGTTTAGGACTCTGGTATTCAAGCACCTCTAGCTTAGAATTAATAAGCTATATTGACTCAGATTATGCAGGATGCTCAGTGGATAGAAAAAGCACCTCAGGTGCCTGTCACTTTCCTGGTACTTCTCTTATAGCTTGGTCTAGTAAGAAATAGAGTTCTGTTGCCCTTTCCACTGCAAAAGCAGAATATGTTGCAGCTGGTTTGTGCTGCACACAACTTCTTTGGATGAAATATCAACTCAAGGACTATGGTCTTGAGTTTGAATCCTTGCCCGTTATGTGTGATAACACCAGTGCTATCAACATGACAAAAAAATCCAATTCAGCATTCTAGGACTAAGCATATCGAGGTTAGATATCATTTCATTAGAGATCTAGTCAAGGAAGGGAAAATACATCTTGAATTTATTAGCACTAATTTTCAGTGGGTTGATATCTTCACTAAGCCTTTGGGAGCCGACAAATTTCTTCCCTTTAGGAGAGAACTGGGTCTCTTCTCGATGGAAGAAATCTTTGAAATCCCTTGAAATCTGCAAGATTTCTTATTCTCATATCATATTGCCATATCTGTCTTCCCAAATCTTTCCTTTCCTTACGCTAGAATTCCTTCCTCTTCCACCCTACTCCTACTCTATATAATCACCCTCACTCCTTGCCTTCGAACCATCAACTCAGTACCTTTCACAATGCTTTCATATCTCTCCACAATGGCCCCAAACAACCCTCAACTGCATACTGCTGCCACCTTCAACAATCAAGGATGCTATAAGCCCTCTCGATACCTGAAGGAGTCAGAATGTTCTATGCTAGTCTTAAGCGTGGCCCTGGCATCAGTCCTTCCTTTTTCACCACTGTGGTGTATGATCATGATATCAAGGTTACAGCCTCCCTCCTGGTTGAAACTATTGATCTCCCCTGTCTTGGGTCTTCTGCAGCCACAAATGATGATTTTGCTTCCATTGGCTTTGATTTCGGTTCTGCCATGGAATCCCTTACCATGATATTGGGAGGTACTATCCTTCCATGTTATCTGCTGGCCGTCTTACTCGCAGTATCTCTCAAAATGAACTTGTGCATCCTGCTGACGCTTGGATTATGGCCAATGCTCGCGATGGGATCCAACTCAACTCTCTACGCTTATGTTTGCTCATATGATCAATTATGGTGACGAGAATTACTATGGCCCTCTCCCGTTTGGTCCTCAAATCACTCGTCTCCTGGATACGGTAGGGATTGATCTTCGTGATAAGCTAATTGTATGTGATGTCCGAGAGGACCTGCGTGCTCAACACATCCTTACTCTTGTTGATGCCCAAGTTGGTAGGAGAAAGCCTGTCATTTGCTCAGGGGGAGAGCCTGCAGATACCTCTGCTCTTTTGGAGGCTGCACCTGCAACATTTGACGGGCAATTGGTTCCTGCAATCCTGGAGGCTGCGTATGCAGTACTTGACAGAATCACTGCTGTCAAGCGCAAAGAACTAATCAGTTAGAGCTTCATCATGCTCAGATCAAGAAGGGCAAAGGAGTCTGAGTCATTAACCACTCAGGAGGAAGAAGCAGAGGGTATATCTAATTATGAATCTCCACCCGATATGATTTTTGAAGTGGAGAACCAGTTTAGGGGAAGTGACCAGTCTATGGGGAGTTCATAAGGAGGATCTGGTTAGGGTAGCTTTGAAGTTTTGTCGGTCATGGTGTGAGTGTTAGGTTAAATCGATATGTTTTCTGCAGTCTTTTCAAATAAAATGAACTTCTCTTTTATCTAGTGTTTCGCTGTGCCTGTGAATGAATGGTTTGTATAGAACAGGCTGCACCAATCGTTTGTTAAATGTGCAGGTGAATTATGGGATCAACGCATTAGAGCAAATGACATCTTAGGAGGAGAATGTTGAGAGAAGAAAGCTGTAGATTGTATCACCCCTTGATGTATGAAGAGACATACAAGGAAAGTTGGCCAACTATACAGATCATGATCAAGCAGAAAGGGAAAGAATAAATTACTTACACTCATCAGGCTGATTCACCCTCAACGGCTCTCAACTCAGCAGCAGTATATAGTTTGAATGAGAGATTAGTAGAAGCTAAGTTTTTCCAAATCGATTTGACAAAAGAGAGTTCTAGAGAGCTGTAGTCTTTTGTGAGAAATCGTTGTAGCAAATCAGGGAGATTAGCGGGAAAACCGAGGGTGTTTAAACAGGGAGTTTGAATCACCAGAAGTTAGGTGATTGGTCGATCAGCAGGGAGCTGGTTCTGGATTCGCCAAGTCTATAAGAAGGAATCAATCATAGTGATTAAGTAGGAGATCTCAAGAAGAGAGTCTCCTACCGTGTCTATGTTCATTTGCGTTTTGATTTGCCGCATTCCTGTTTTCCGGTTTTCTCTTGTGTTCTTCGTTTGGTTTTTGGTTAGTTCATGTGGAGAGCAGGTTGATCGAGTTTACTTGAGAAATGGAGAAGGAAACCTAGTTCATAAAACGCTGCATGCTAAATAAAGAAGCAGGGCCAAATTAGAGTTGACAATTTAATAATAAACCGAGCCCGGCCCACATTAGATTTCAGATTTGCTGTCGTTTGGCAAACACAAAGAGGGAAGTGACTTTATCCCTCTCATCGATTAATTTTCAGTTTCCTCCCATTCTCCTCACTTGTTCTTGTCGAGATCGATTTAGGGTTATACAGGGTCTGGATTGATCGGAGAATCGAGGGAATCTACGCCGGAGTCTCGCGCTCGACTCAACCAACACCTACCTCTCTGGAGGAACCCCCGAGTTGGAATTGAAATCGCTGCCTCCTCACCTCGAGTGCGCCTTTTGAGGTATGATGGAAAGCTTCGAGTCATTATCAATGCCAATCTTACACCAGAGCAGAAATTAGAATTGACTGGGGTCTTAAGGCGTCACGAGAGGGCAATAGCATGGAAGATCACAGATACCTGGGGAATTGGGGCCAAACTTTTGTTCACAGCAAGATCCATCTGGAGGAGGAGCCAAACCGGTCCGGCAACCGCAGAGGCGAGTAAATCCTAATTTGAAAGAAGTGGTGAAAGAAGAAGTGATCAAGCTACTGGATGCCGAGATTATCTACCCTATCTCGGATAGCCAGTGGGTGAGCCCAACCCAGTTGGTCCCTAAGAAGGGAGGAATGATGTTGGTAGCCAATGAAAAGGAATAGCTTATACCAACAAGAACGGTGACGGGGTGGAGGGTGTGCATTGACTATCGAAGGTTGAACGAAGCCAGTCGAAAGGATCACTTCCCTTTACCTTTCATCGATAAAATCTTGGAGAGACTCGCTGGACATGATTACTACTGCTTCCTAGATGGAATGTCAGGGTACTTCTAGATTCCAATTGCCCCAGAAGATTTAGGCAAGACAACATTCACATGCCCCTTTGGGACCTTTGCTTACCGCACATCCCGTTTGGATTGTGCAATTCCTCGGCGACATTCCAGAGATGCATGGTAGCTATCTTTGATAAGCTAGCTAGGGAGATAATGGAAGTATTCATGGAAGACTTCTTAGTGTTTGGATATTCTTTCTCTCATTGTCTGGCCAACTTTGAGAAGGTCCTTGAGCGATGTGAAGAAACCAATCTAGCTTTGAGTTGGGAGAAGTCACATTTTATGGTCCGAAAGGGCATTATGTTGGGTCACAAAATCTCCAAGCGTGGGATTGAGGTGGATCGGGCCAAAGTTGAGACAATAAGCAAGCTCCCTCCTACAACCACAGTCAAGGGTATCAGGAGTTTCCTTGGGCATGCGGTGTTTTACCGACGTTCATCGAAAACTTCACGAAGATTGCATTGCCCTTGACCAAGGTTTTGGAGAAGGACGCCCCATTCCTTTTCAAAAATGAATGTTTTGAAGCTTTCAACATCCTTAAAGAGAAGCTTACAAATGCCCCCATAATGGTCTCACTGGATTGGGACCTTCCCTTCGAGCTCATGTGCGATGCTAGTGACTAGGCAGTGGGAGCGATTTTGGGTCAAAGGTGGGGTAGATATTTTCAACCTATTTGCTACGCCTCAAACAGACGCTGAATGATGCTCAGAGAGAATTACACAACCACAGAGAAAGAGTTGTTGGCAGTAATCTTCGCTTTCGATAAATTCATGTCTTATCTGGTGCTTCCAAGGTTGTTGTCTACACGGACCACTCCGCCATCCGCTTATTGATGAGCAAGGAGGATGCCAAGGCCCAGATTGATTCGATGGGAGTCATGCTACTTCAAGAGTTCGATGTGGAGATCAAGGACAAAAAAGTGGGCAAAAAAACCTTGCATCTGACCACTTCTCGCGGCTCGAGAGGACCGGGAGGTAGCACTCCTCTGAGAGAGATAAATGACAATTTCCCCGATGAACAATTACTCACCCTCGCCGTTGTAGAGAGTATCGCCCCATCGTTTGCCGACTTCGCCAATTATCTGGTTAGAAGGCAGCTACGCAAGGGGATGACTACACCATGAGAGGAACAAGTTATTCTCCGACTTTCGTGCCGACTTTTGGGATGATCCCCACCTTTTTCGAATTGGGACCGACGGAGTAATTCAAAGGTGTGTACTGGGGGAGGAAATGGAGGGTATTCTAAACCATTGTGATACGGGGCTAGCTGGAGGCCCACCACGGAGGCAACCAAACTGTAAGAAAAGGTGCTCAGTCGGGATTCTACTGGCCGGGCCTTTTGCGGGATGCCTACCAATTTGTGAGTCATTGCGACAAATGCCAAAGGACAGGTCATGCTTCTAACCGAAATGAAGATGCCACCAAAACGATTTCCTATCACTTGTGGAGATCTTTGATGTTTGGGGGAATCGATTTTATGGGACCTTTCCCCTCGTCTTTTGGTAACAAATACATCCTTATGGCCGTAGACTACGTCTCGAGGTGGGTTGAGGCTCAAACTCTCCCCACCAATGATGCAAGACGAGTCTGTGGATTTCTAAAAAAGTTGTTTTCACGGTTTGGGACCCCCGAGGACCATCGTTAGCGACCGAGGAACCCATTTTCAAGGGAAATTCGATAAGCTCCTCGTCGCTACGGTGTCACCCACCGGGTGTCCCATAGACTATCACCCCTAAACTAGTGGACAAGTCAAGCTATCAAACAAGGAGCTAAAACAAATTCTAGAAAAGACCGTGGATCAATCCCGCAGGATTGGTCCTTAAGCTCGATGATGCTTTATGGGCATACTGCACGGCCTACAAAAACCCCAATAGGCGTCTCACCTTACCTTTTGGTGTATGGCAAAGCATGGCAATTGCCCCGTAGAGCTAGAGCATAAGGATTTTTGGGCCACAAAGCTTTAAAATATGGACCCTAGTTTGTGTGGTAATGAAAGGAAGGTTGGTAGGTGCTTGAACTTGAGGAGTGGCGTCTCCAAGCCTATGAGAACACCAAGATTTACAAGGAGAGGACGAAGCGCTTGCATGATGCTCGCCTGATAGGAGGGAAGGATTTCCAGCCAGAAGACCAGGTTCTCTTGTACAACTCCCGGTTGAAGTTATTCCTCGGAAAGTTAAGGTCGATGTGGTCGGGCCCGTATGTGGTAACGCAAGTGTTCACATACGGGGTGGTTGAGATCTCCCACCCGGAGAAAGGAACTTTCAAAGTTAATGGACACCGCCTGAAGCGTTACCTTGGAGGAGAGGTAATGCCGCACAAGGAAGTGGTGTTCCTACAAGATGCATGACCCGGAGTCTCCTTCTAGCTTAAGACGTTAAAGAAGCGTTTGTTGGGAGGCAACCCAGCGGAGGTTAGCAAGTTTGAACTACTACTACTACTATGTATTGTGTTTGTAATAACCTCGCCTCGAGCGAGTCGTATTGTGTTTGTGTGTGTGTTTTTGTCTCTCCTTGAAGCTCAAATTATCCTACCCCGGTTCGATTCCAACTTTCACTCACCAAGCCGAAGCGGTAACATCATTCTACCCCTTTCATATGGCATTGAGGGCAATGTCGAGTTTAAGTGATTGTGTGTGTGTGTGTGGGGGGGGGGGGGAGTAGTTTACTAGTATGCTTGTGTGAGTGTGGTTGATGCTTGGAGCCTTTTGTATGCCCAAATTTCAAAATTTTGAGGGCTCCAAGCCATGTTTGCAGTATCAAGTGGGCCGAATGGTGGGAAATTCTCGTGTTTATTTTTGCATTGATCTTGAATTGTTGCATGTGATCGAGTATATCCTATGATGATGACCGAGAAGTTCATTAGGATAGGGCAAAAGTTTAGTTCTTAGGTGTGCATAAATGAAAGGATGTCTTGACTTGATCACTTGTTGCTTACAATTGTCGTGCATCATGCTTGTGAGCTTAATGGTGTTAATAGAACGACCCCAATCCTTTCTTCGTGGTCAAACATGTGTCGCCCTGATAGACTGTTAATTGCACATGTTTTTACCCCTATTCTTACACCGTTTGGGATGTTGATTCTCGTGTTTTAGGCCGATTCCACGCTAGGTTGTGCTTGTTTGTGATATTTCAGGTCCTAGTACGTGAATGGAGGCTTGGGAGCGAGTTTGGGGGCCATTGGACGAAGATCGGACGCGAGGTGAGGCGCTGAGAAAGCCACACGGGCATTCCTGGAACCCACACGGACGTGCAAGTCATGCTTGTGGCCGTGTGGTTTGTGCCGAGAGCTCACACGGGCATGGTGGAAATTCCACACGGCCGTGTGACTCTGGCCGTGTGGGAAGCCTGAAGTTTGATTAATTGAGACGCAGCGTTTTGGAAGCCACACGGTCGTGTGGCCTGCCCGTGTGAGTCGGGAAATCCTGGTTTTTACCCAATTCTGAGCCACAAGTGAGAGAATCGACTTTTTGGAGCAAAAACAGAGCCCTGGAGAGAGAAAGTGCGAAGAACACATCCTAAGAGTGGTTTTGGAGTTGGGTTTTCATCAAATCAAGCTTGGAGATCATCTAGGAGTGATAATCATCATTCCCAGATTAGATTCTTCCCATTGTTATGAGTATGACTGCTTTGTATCCTGTTTTCCCCTCTCTCTCTATGGAGTAGAACTTTCTCTCACTTGGGTATGAAGAACCCTAGTTCCATGTGTTATGGATTTTGATTGTAATGACTTCGGATTGTTATACTGCTTGATTATAATCGAATGATGCATGATTCATTGAATTGATTGAAGTCTGATCAGCTTTTCTTGATTTCTGCTGCAACCTGAGATAGATAGAATCTGATTAGGTTGTTAGAGCTACATCATTCGGTAGTAGTGGATCGGCTATACGAGAGTTAGTCAATCTACTGCTTTGTACTGGAATCCAATTCCAGTAGTGGAGTTCTGTGTTCATAGCCTCAGCTTTCTATCCCGGTGAAGACTAGTCGTCTGCCGGGTAGTTTGACTGAGAGGGCTTGGTCAGCTTAAGAGATTCCAAGCTACTGTCGGATCTTCCGCAGTTTAATCAACAGTAAATCAACCCAAGGTAATTACAATTGAGACCTAACTAAGGATCTAGGGGGACTCATTCCCGAGTGACTCTTCCTTGACTTCAGAAAACCGAACCATTTTCCTGCTTTTACTACTTTTACTTAAATAACAATCACTCGACTTAGTTTGCTAGATAATAGAGATTCACGGAGTAGGCAGTAGATCTAGAACCCGGGTTGATAATAGAACTTGCTACTTTACTGCATTCGCAGGACTGCGATTACACTTGGTCGCAGTTTGGTGTTGTGTTTTACTGTGTCATGCCCTTGTGTCCTGGAGCTCTCGCTTTTGAGTTCCATAGAGGTGTTTGCATAGGAGGTTTGTGTGCGATTCTTGCTAGGGATGGAAAAATGAAGTGTAGTGTTGGAGTGAGTTCCTCAAGTATTTTTAATCTCTAGTACCCCCCTCATAAAATAAAAGAAACGAAAGAAAAGAAAAGAAAGAGAAACGAAAAAAGAGGTAATAAAATGGGGTAAATAAAGTATAGAGTTGCCACGAAAAACAAAAGTGTATACTCTAGAGGGGTGTCTTGGCACCCAAGCCATTGAAACCCCCCACATTGTTTAGAACTCCTTCACTACCAAACCAAGAGTGCTTCGAAGTAGTTCACGATGGATGATAGTTTGGAAAGGAGAGATAAGGTTTTTAGCCGATGCTAGTGGCCTTGGGTTGAAGAGAAGGGTTTTAGTCGAAACCATAGAACCTTCGGATTTAGGTTGAAGATTGAAATCAAAGAGGGTCGAGTTTAGGGAATGGAAGTTTGGGAAAAATCGTGAAGGAGAAGAAGGAAGAAGATCGAGACGAAGGAGAAATCCTTCAGTGGTTTCGTTCTTAATCTCCCCTTCAGTTTGGGCCCAGAACTTTACAAAGCCCACACGAATTTTATGAACTAAGAACTAAAGTTGAGATGGGCTTGGGGACTAGTGAGCCCAGCCGAACAAGCCAAAATGAAGAACACTTCAGTCTGTTTCCTTCCTTGGATTAAAATCCTTGGAAAACAGATTATTGGCGTGGAAGATGAAGCAAGAAAAGAAAGTTGTAAAAATCTAAAGAACCACACGGTATTTTTAATGTGATTCACCCTGGTGCAATGGGGCTACGTCAACCCTACGACTCTATTTTTATTTTCTTTGACAATCTAACTTACATGTACAAATAAAAAATCGAAATGAAAACTCAAAGAAGAAAAGAATACTAGAAGTAGATCAGAATGACGAATAGAAAACCCAAATTCCAATCTCCGGAATTTGTATCAGCCACTAGCAAAGAACCTCTTCCCCCTTTGCTAAATCCTTTTGTTTTGGAAGCCCTTTTCCGCTCTTTCACAAAAGTACCTTGAGGTATGAAGATCCAGTTCCTTTTATAGACGAGGAGATGAGTGAATGATGATTTGGTGGGTTGGAGACACCTCGTCCTTCCTTTTTGCAACGCTTGATTAAAGGTGTGATTGTGCAATCAATCAATCAATATTACTTGATTGATTTTGACTTGATTCCCACGCTTCTAGTAATAATGATTTGCTCCCAACAAGCTATATTTTTCGACTGTCTCTGATTTCCCAAATCTTTCTACAATCTCCCCTTAAATCAGAGATTGTCGATTGCCTGAAACAACATAGACAACACTACCTTTCCTCTTTTCAAGAGATTACTTTTTAACAAATAAGATAGTTATTTCAACAACCATATTTCCTTAAAAACACAATTAATCTGCATAGAGGAAAATAGAGTCTACCACAGAAAACGAAGTCGACAAGGTTCAACCGAAACAACCATAAGACTAGCTAAACAAATTTCCGACAAGAAAGGAATTAAAGCAACCAATCTACTAGCTAAAATATCATCACTATTGATATTGGTGTCACTGCTCTCGCTGGAACTAACACTAGTGTTGTTGTCGACTTCTTCATTGACAATGGTAACATCCTCGTCTTCACTATTGTCTTCATGAGGATCCTCCCCTTTAATCGCAATCTCTAGAGCATCAAGAATATCCTCAGCCACAGGGGAGAACACGAGATTGAAAAGGATGAAGGAGGACAGGTTTAGCTCAAGGTAAACGAGAAGGGTCGACACGATGGGGCCGAAAGGTAGGGCATCACCAAATACTGGTTCAGTGAATCACAGGAGAGACCCAAAGACTAAGTGAAAGTAATTCAGAGGGATACCACGGACAACATTCAAGATGATCCAAAGATCCAGAGGTAGGATAGTGGTAACAGAATGATCTCTGGGAAGGAAGACTCGAACAATGGAATAGTGAAGGAGGCAAACAAGCGGGGGAAGAGCAGTAACGGGTAAAGTATTATTGGGTTATGGTGGTTGGCCAGTAAGAGCAAGGAATTCATTAGCAAGGTTGAAGGAAAACAGAGGAAATTTGGACTCATTAGCTAAAGTAGCACCATGAGCAGGAATATTGAAAAGCATGTTGAGATCATCAATGTGAATGCAAAGGCAATGGCCAAAAACCAGAGAGTGAAAAGAACGAAGAGGACAGCCCAGGGGGATTGAAGATTGGAATAGAACAGTTGAATGATTTCAGGGCAGAACGAGGTCGTTAGAGGGGCATCAAGGAAGAAGGTCCAACCTAGGTTCTGAACATAGGGAGTAATGTCAAGGTCGGCTTCCACTAATGCAGGGAATGGCACAAGACAGGAGGAAATCAATGGACGATTCATGAAGAACTGGATGTGACGATGATAATTTGAGATGATAGGGTCAAGGAACAAGGTACCAGTGTATGTGATGATTAGCACCATTGTAAGACCGGACAGAGAGGGAGAAGATGGAGAGTACGAAGAAGAGAACTAGGGCTGGTTATTAAATAAGCAATGCAAACACAATCAAGGAAACTACATAAACAGGAAAAAACTAACACACAAAAGGAAGGTATAAATGAAGAATAAAACATGAAAAGAAAACTAAAAAGGAAGAAGAACTTAACGAAATGGTGCTCTCAGAGAGAGCTTGATAGGAGCGAAGTTCGAGTTCATAGCACAAGAAGATAAATCGACCAGCAGAGAGAGATTTGTGAAATGTCAGCTAGCTGGAATTCAGTAGGAATATGATGTAGAGCAATAGTTTGAGCCTGGACTAGATCCCGGATGAAATGATACTTAACCTCTATATGTTTGGTTCTAGAATGTTGCACGAGATTTTTAGTGATGCAAATGGCACTAGTGTTATCACAAAACAGAGGAATGTTTAATGTTTTTATACCATAGTCAGCAAGCTGATTTTTTAACCAAAGAAGTTGAGTGCATGAGCTACCAACCGCTATGTATTCAGCCTCAATTGTGGATAAAGCCACTGCACTTTGCTTCTTACTAGACCATGAAACCAGAGAATTCCTACGAACTGACAACTACCAGTGGTGCTACGACGATCAGTAAAACTCCCAGCAAAATCAGAATCACTGTATCCTAAAAGGTCAAAGCGATCGTGCATGGGATACCATAATCCTACATCATATTTCCTTTAATATACCTAAAATGCACTTTACGGCAGCTAAGTGACTCCCTTTGGGTGCTGATTGGAAACGAGCACATAGACAAGGAGAAAAGAGAATGTCGGGTCGACTGGCAGTGAGGTAGAGGAGAGATCCTATCATGCCCCTATATTGAGACTCATTTACCGAGGTTCCTGTCTCATCTCGACATAGCTTAGTAGTAGTAGCCATCGGTGTAGGACTAGGATTTAAAGAGTTGTAGCCAAATTTACTAAGCATGGTGGACCTAAAAAGAATTGTAGTTCACCCATCATGCTCATTTCAAAGACACTTTCATAGAATCGCAGAAATCAGAGCATAGTTGATCATTGGTTGATCCAGAAACACGTTTAATAAATAAGGTTTTGTCTACGGATCCTTGCTCAAAGCCTTGACTTAGTAAGAATGATGTGAGACGTTCATACCAAGCATCGAGGAGTTTGCTTAAGGCCGTTAGAGGGCTTTACTTAGTTATAAAAACATAGTCTGGATGCTCATGACTTACAAAACCGGGGGGCTGGGTTACGTAGACATCTTCCTCTATAATACCATTTAAGAAAGCACTCTTAACATCCATCTGATATAATTTAAAATTCATATAACTAGCAAAAGCACAAATAATACGAATTGATTCGAGACGAGAAACAAGTGCAAATGTCTCATCATAGTCAATCCCTTCTTCTTGTGAGTATCCTTGAGCAACCAAACGAGCTTTATTACGAATTATTATACCTTCTTCATCTGTTTTATTCCGAAACCCCCATTTTGTTCCTAAAGGGTCACAGTATCAGGACAAGGGACTAGATCCCACACATGAAGATGTTCAAATTGAGCCAATTCTTCAATCATAGCAAAGTACCATTCATCATCGTTCAAGGTTCATGTTGAGAAACGAAAACATATTATCCAGGAGTATACTTACTTCGAGTTTTGACCCCATCTATTATTTGGCCAATGACCTGACTTGTGGGATGTCGTTTCTTGATGTGTGCTGGAACTGTCAGAGTATCTTCCGTATCCAGATTTGCAGTTTCAAGTTCCGGTTCACACGAGTCGACTTCGGAAGAGTCTGCAGATTTAGTAGGGAATGGTGTAGGAGTCTCCTGGTGTGTTTCTTCCTCAGATGCGACAATGGTAGCAGGAGTCTCAAGGGGCCGGGGAGTCTACATCTGGAGTTTGAGCCGTGGCTGACTCATTTGGAGAATGTGTCCATCTCTGCAAAGTCAAACACTTCCACATCTGGATTTCTAGGCTGCAACGGCTACGTTAGTGTCATCAAAAGTTACATGCACAGTTTCCTCAAAGAAGGTCGAGTTAAGGGATTGGAAGTTGGGAAAAATCGTGAAGGAGAAGAAGGAAGAAGATCAAGACGAAGGATAAATCCTTCATTGGTTTCATTCTTAATCTCCCCTTTAGTTTGGGCCCAGAACTTCACAAAGCCCACACGAATTTTATGAACTAAGAACTAAAGTTGAGATGGGCTTGTGGACTAGTGAGCCCAGCTGAACAAGCCAAAATGAAGAACACTTCAGTCTGTTTTCTTCCTTGGATTAAAATCCTTGGAAAACAGAGTATTGGTGTGGAAGATGAAGGCAAGAAAAGAAAGTTGCAAAAATCTAAAGAACACACGATATTTTTAAACGTGGTTCACCCTGGTACAATGGGCTACGTCCACCCCTACGAATATTTTTATTTTCTTTGACAATCTAACTTACATGTACAAATAACAAATCGAAATGAAAACTCAAAGAAGAAAAGAACACTAGAAGTATATCAGAAGATGAATAGACAACCCAAATTCCAATCTCCGGAATTTGTATCAGCCACTAGCAAAGAACCTCTTCCCCTTTGCTAAACCCTTTTGTTTTTGGAGCCCTTTTCCGCTCTTTCACAAAAGTACCTTGAGGCAGGAAGATCCAGTTCCTTTTATAGACGAGGATATGAGTGAATGATGATTTGGTGAGTTGGAGACACCTCATCCTTCCTTTTTTGCAAAGCTTGATTAAAGGTGTGATTCTTGAGCTTTGATTGATTTTGACTTGATTCCCAAGCTTCTAGTAATAATGATTTGCTCCCAACAAGCTATTTTTTTTACTGTCTCTAATTTCCCAAATCTTTCTACAAAGATGTAGAACCTCACGTCATGATTGCCACCACCCAAAATGCATTTTCCCCATGTCCAAGACAATTGCCACTCATCTGAACCCGTGTATAAGACCTCCGGACAAGCTAGTGGTGACAACCATTCCATGAACTCTAGCATTTAGAGGTTACCGCCGTGATATTGAGACGATAGGGCCGAGAGTTTATGATTGTCCACATCTTTTGAACCAAAAGGTCCCGACCCCACTGGTCTTGAGAGTGAGTGATTCATTTTTGCTTTGCATGCCATATCATACCCCGGTGAGGACCTTTGTTGTCTTTCCATTTGTTCCTCAGACTTGAATTCCATGCATGGTTGGTTGTGGTTGATAAGTGGTCTTGTTGAGACTTGCATTGATCCATGAACAAGGCGAGAACTTTTCATTTGCCCGTTTTTAGTGCCTTCGAATGTCATTTGAGGTGGATGTCGGTATTGCTTGCAATGGTCCATGTATTGATTGCCAATAGCCATTGAGAATTCCCACTTTGTTCCCTTTGAGTTGTCCCCACAGTATTTGTGTAGATTGAAATATTACCTTATGTGAAATGGTTTGCTTGGGGACAAGCAAACGTCTAAGTGTGGAGGAGTGATTCAGGCCTAATTGTACATGTTTTGCCCCCGTTTTCCTTAGTGGTTTATGGTAACTTCGCTCCTAAAAGGGTTTTTTTTACACTAGGTTTCTCGTTTTTTAGTGTGTTTCAGGATTTAACATGTGAAACCAGCCTCGGAGTCGAAAGTAGGACGAAAAGGATCGAAAACCGGGAGAAGAGGTGGAAAAGGGCCAGTTCACGGCTATCCCAGGAAGTTCACGGTCTTCCACGACCGTGAAAAAGAGCCATTGACCGTGAACCTCGAGGCGTCCGGAGCCAAAACATAAGTTACTAACGCAAGGTGAGTTCACGGTCACTAAGATCGTGAACTAAGGTCGTCGACCGTGAACGGATGTGAACAAAGAGGTGTGTTTTGACGTTCATCTGTAGTTCACGGACGCGTTTCATGGTTCATGGCGGTGAACTCAGGCCGTGAACTGAGCTCGTCTCTGGTTTAAAAGATGAGCTAAAAGGAGGAGAGAGGGGAGAGCCCATTTGTGTGAAAAGCCTTCTTCAAATTTCTAGAGAGAGAAACAGGAACCAAAGGAGGAGAAGGCTAGGGTTTTGCTTCAAGGTGGATTTTGGGAAGATTTCCTCCAAGGAAAGTTCAACACAAGGGCCAAGAAGATTAGGAGCATCCTCCAAGATGGTTTCTACCTCTTCTCCTTGTGTTTTTTCTATTTCTAGCATTGAGTAGATTTCCTTTCACTTGGGTGTTGTGAAACCCTAACTCTACCATGCAGTTTCTTTTATGTGAATTGAATGATCTTCATTAGGTATTGGTTAATTCAATGATTGAGGTATTATCCACGTTGATTGTGCATGCTTGTGCTTAGCAGCTAAGGGTAGTGCATGTTTTGTGCTTAGCATCCTTAGGTTTGTGCATTTTGGTGCTTAGCAACCTAAGGATTGTGCAGAATTATGCTTAGCATCCTTAGGTTTGTGCATGTTGGTGTTAGCAATCTAATTAGCCACTTTAATCTATCTAAGAGAGGAAAATCCCCCTTCCAAGGGAGACTCAATCGAGTTGGTTTTCCTTTAGCTTTTTAAGCCACCTAACTAGGTTAATTTAGGGCAAACCTCAATGTTGAAATAAGCAAATTGGTTAATCGCGATTAAGCCGTCTGACCCTTGACTTGAGTGAGGGAGTAAGTCAACTACCGATTGCCTAAACCGAGAGGGTCGAGTGACACGGCCTATATTGTTTACCTCCGTTTAGCAATTGAGATTGTGGTCTTTGACCATATATGCATCCCTCTGCGGTTCGCTGTTACCTTGCCCAAAGCAATCGTTCCAATTCACATACCATTGTAATAGTTAGGGGGAAGCGACACCCGAGTGATCCTTCCACAAAAGAGTTTTCAAAACCATTTACGTTTGCCTTATTTTATTGTAATTAGCAAACTTTTAAACCAAAACTTTGTTGCTAGATAATGATTAAAATGACCGAAGTAAGGGGTAGACGGACCGACTCGGGTGATATTTTAAACATACTTATCCTATACTGCACCTTAGGCGGGAATTATTGTGGTATTCGGAATGAGTCAACGGAGAAAATGGAGCAAAAGGGCTGAATGTGCAGAGATCACGGTTGCGAAAAATGGAGCAAGGTTCTAGGAAGATTTGTATGGCAAGCGGGCAACGTCAAGATCACGGTCTCATACCGTGATGTCAACCACCAGCCATGAAGTTCGTAAGTGAAACGACGCATTTTGCGCCGAGATCACGGTTCCCTTGCCGAATTCACGGGCGTGATCTCCTACCGTGATTCTTGCACTCGGGGACTATAAAGGAAGAGTTAGCTAAATTCAAAAGAGAGAGTCCTAGAGAGAGATTGGAGCTTCTTCTTCAAGGTTTAGAGAAAGAGAGCTACGAGCCAAGGAAGAAGGAAGGATAATTTCACCTACCCAAGGATAGAGGAAGGTTGATTTCTTCTCCAAATGTTGAATCAAACATCTAAGAAGAAGGAAGATCATCTTTGTATGAGTTTTTCTTCTCTCTTATATGTATTTTCATCTCTAGCTATGGAGTAGTCTCCAATTTCACTTGGATGTTGTGAACCCTAGTTTAGGATGTGTTAAATTATAGGAACCAAACTCTATGTTTGTTGGATTTGTGATTAATATAATGTTTGATGTATTATTCATGGAATTAGTGCCATGCTATCGTCTTGATTGGTTAGTTTCGCCATTCCAGATTACTTTTCGAGATAGTGATTTTGTAAACTTTGGTCGATCGATTAAGAGGCTTAGGGTTTCCTAGTTAATCGTGACAATCCTTAATCGATCAGTTGAGAGAGTAGGGGGTTTCCCTAGCTAACTGTGATCTCCTACCTATATATGATCCTACTTATCACTCTAGAGTTTGTTCGTTGTATCTCGTTCGTTGTATCTTGGAACGAGACTAAGGGAGCAATATCCTAGTGATTCTTTCTCAATCGAACTCATCAAAATTTTCTCGCTTGTTTAATTTGTTTAGTCTTATTAGCTTTAACTACAATCCGATTGCTAGGTAACCTGTGAACAATTGAAATAAGGGTAAATAGACCGGCCGGATTGATATTGAAATACTTACCCTATCATACACCCTTTATAGGTTGCACTTGGCCTATAATTGGTATTAAGTATAATGATAGCGCGAGTCAACCGTTCCTTTCCAAAAATCCTCTCTTCGAATTGAGAACTATCAGGATTTTTAAAAAGAAGAATATGCAAGGTCCAAGGATTACAGTTTGAGTAGGCCCACAAGTGTGCCAACCCAAAATAATTGGTCTATTTGAAAATATGCTAAACTCAAATCCCAATTTCATTTGTATCTTTTACACATATGATATTCTACTCCTCTCGTCGGAAATATTCGACGATTCACCAATTTGCTTCACAAAAATGGCAGCTTAAAATTCTCAGACGAGGGATGAACTGTTCCTTCTAGAAACTCATATCTTCGAATTCAGAACAGTGCAGGATTATTGTAAAAACAAGAACAGACAAAGCCCAACAAAAATAACTTGGGTAGGCTCACAAGTGTGATAGACCTAAGAACTTGATCTATTCAGAAATATGCTAAGGCCACGTTTGGAACCTCCGATTACATATGTTGTATTCTCACTATACATGTATCTGGTAGAATACAATGTTTTTTGCTTGATGTAATAACAGAATGCATGTATTCATAATCCATGTTGTATTCCTAATACATAGAAAATTATGTATAGTGAATCTTACCTTTTTTGTGAGATTTTAGTATCCATAGTTCATTTAAACTATAATCCATGCATTCTTTTATGATTTTCAAATAATTAATTTTCAAAACCACACATTCTTGGCCTCGTTTGGAACCTTCGATTACAAACGTTGTATTCTCAATATACAGGTATCCGATAGAATACAACAATTTTTAATTTGATGTAATAATAGAATGCATGTATTCATAATCTATATCGTAATCCTAATACATAGAAAATAATGTATCGTGAATCTTACCTTTTTGGTGAGATTTTAGTATTCATAGTTCATTTAAACTATAATCCATGCATTCTTTTATGGTTTCCAAACAATAAATTTTAGTATCCATAGTTCATTTAAACTATAAAGCTAGACACCCGTCCACCACTCACCGGAGAAAGGTGCCATCGATGGCCTCTGGTTGAAGGCCGAGTTGCTCCAATTTGGGAGAGAGCGACGAGCCGACGAGGTTTCGTAAGTCCTTGTCCGATTCAGGCGATTCTTCATCATGTTCAACCTAGACCACTAAATGCCCAGATCTAGCACAATATGCTTCTTTGATTTTTTGCCACTACATGTCCAGATCTGGTGCCATCTGCTTCTTCGATTTCGACCACTGAATGTCCATATCTGGCACCATACGTCGCCTTCCAGCTCCGTCGTCTCCTCGGTCGGCCAGCTCCTCTCCGTCGGCGCCTCGGTTGGCTACCGCGTCGCCACGCAAGTCTATGAGATAGTTGTTGGTCCCAATCCAACTCCCGTTGCTGATTGAATTACATCTTTTTTGTTGGATTTCTTCCTTTTTTTATGCTTGTGTGTGACAATTAGAGTAGGTTTGAGTGAATGAGATTTATTCCGAAAGCAGAGGACCCTAATTAAGAGAGAGAAATCTGGAAATGGATTAAAGCGGAGAAGAAGCGAAAGATTGAAGTGCAACAGCGGGATTGCGAAAGAAAGTCGGGTAACTGGATTGCTAACCGGTAACCAGATATTCGGTATTTGGTAAACCGACTGACTCTCGATACCGGTAGTCGAAAGTCATTCACATGATTCAGTATACCGATAACGGATTAATCGGTATCCAATTAAACCGGTTACCGACCGAGCCCAGATATTTCAATCTTGCTCCAAGCCTAATTTCATTTATTTATATCTCTTATCCATGTGGCCTGTAACTCCTCATGTCTAGAAATCCAGACAACATAAAATTCACAAAATCCAAGGTCCTTTCCAAAAACTCCTCTCTTCTTCGCCATGTCTCTACCTAAACTGCTTCACACCTTTCTTCGTCGCCTCGCACTATCACATTACCTTCTCGCCATCAGGTTAGCTTTTTGCTCCTTCTCCTCTGCTTCTCCATTTTGATCGACTCTCTCCATTTTGATCTTCGCATTTGGTGGTTTTCGATTGCGATTTCTGCTCATTTCCTGCTTGCATGAATGTCACTTCAGCTGGGCCAGAGTTTTTCTGAAGTGACGCTTGATTCAATTTCTTATCAGAAATGGTCGAGAAATGATTTTTGTTCATTCATGATCTTTTTGGTTTCATTTTCTGTTAGGTTCGTTTTAGGGCTGGCCGTGGGAAGTGTTTTTGTGGGTAAGCTTCAGAAATGGGGTTTGTGGACAACATGATGCAAGCGAAATCGACGAAAGTGGTTTCATCTTCCGGCAGCAGTGCTTCCCGCGGTGGCGGCAGTGGTCATGACGATGGTGATGGTGGTGGTGGTGGTCGGGGTAAGTTTAAGCCGCCGAGGGTTTGGTGTGTTAGGCATTACCCCCCAAATTGTGGGCCTTGTAGTCGTTCTAGACCAGATGGGTCAGCAGCAGTCTCTAGTCTTAGCAATGGAGATGATGACTCCGGTTTTGGACTTTCTGCAACTAATGTGGAAGCTCTGGATTTAGAACCAGATAGTAACTTGGGAGTTTCTAGTTCTAGTGTTATAAATCCAGTGCGCTTGGAGAGCTGCACCAGTGTTGTTCCTGATGATTGTTGTGGTTTCATTGGACATCCTGTGGCTAAGATCGAATCCCGTGATTTAAGAGTGTCTGAAAATTTGTATGAGACAGATATTCTTGGGGAAATGGATACTGTCAAGTCAGAGTTAAAGAGTCCAGCAGTGTCACCTGACTATACGAATGGATGCTTAGCAGATATGCCGGAATCTGTTGGTACTTCACTATCAGAATCATGGAATGCGGCAGCGGGTGAATGAACAAGGAGAAGTTTCAAACTGTGAGATTATTGGTTCGCTACAACATTCTTCCAAGGCAGATGTTACTGGTCCCTTGAAAGAAACTTCCATGCATAAATATCCTCCTAGGGAGAAAAGTGTCAGCTGTTAGACACTTCCCACCAACTGTGGAAGAAATGCTAAACCTCCTAGTAAGCAAGAACAAGAGAAATTAGGTGCTGTGGAAGAGGTCAAAGATGTTAGTATGGATGGTGGAGCTCACAGGGGCAGGTCTGAAAGCAATGTCCCAGAACAGAAGCAATGTTAAGGTTCACGTGAAATATTCTAGTGAGAAAGCAACGAAGAGTGGTGATGAAGTCGAAATTTGTTCTGGGAATGTTGCAAGGGTTGATCAAGAATGTGGACCTGATAGAGGCATTAGGTCACATTATCAGATTGGGGAAAAGTCTAAGGTAGTCCATAAGTCTGATAACAAAGGAGAACTGAAGGGGCTCTTGCAGGCAGAATCTGTTGTTTGTAAGGCAAAGGTTGCTGCCGAAAGACACAGCAAAAAGCTTACTGTCTCTGAGGAGTTTGTTGGTCTCAATGTTGCATCAGAAAGGGCGGTGGTGGTAGGTCTTATGGCCTCGACTGCCAATTCTTTGATCAAGGTAGATAACTTACTTAGTGATGGAAGTGAAAGGAACAATAATACTAAAAAACAAGCTACAACACAAGAACAAAGAAAATCGGTTACCTCGGTGAAGGTCAAACCATCATCTAAACCCACAAGACATGAATTTTCTAGGGGGGATGATGAACTAGATGACACAAAGGAAAATGAGAAATGTGTTGGTTCCCAATTAGTTAGGAGGAAAACTACTTTAAGTGTGAATCTGACTCCTTTTGGCACTACCCACTTCCAAAGGCTCCAACAGTGCAAGAAAGAAGGTGAGGGAAGTATTACGCTTATTCCATATTATTGTAGGAAGTTGGTGCATGAAGCAGAAATAAACCCCAGCCAAAGAAAAAATCTCAAATCGGGTCGACTGTATTGCTGCCAAAGAGCTGAAAAATAGAGGAATGTGCCTCAATGAAGGCCAGCGTATAATTGGAGCTTTTCCAGGAGTTGAAGTTGGTGATGAGTTTCTGTACCGAATGGAGCTTAACATTATTGGTTTTCATCGCCAGACTCAAGCCGGTATCGATTGTATGCAACAAGGTCAAGATTTGTTAGCAGTAAGCATTGTAGCATCAGGTGGATATGAGGATAACTTAGATAGCTCAGATATATTAGATTACACAGGTCATGGTGGAAAGACTAAAGATAAGGAAGCTGAAGATCAGAAGCTTGAAAAAGGTAATCTTGCTTTGAAGAATAGCATTAAGGCAAAGAATCCTGTAAGAGTGATTCGTTGCAGAAATGAAATGTCGAAGGTTTATGTATATGATGGTTTATACACCGTGGATGAAGTATTGGCAAGAGCCAGGACCACATGGTAAGCTAGTTTTCAAGTTTCGGATGGTTTCGAGTTCCGGGTCAACCAGAGTTAGCTTGGAAACAGGTGAAGAAGTCTAAAAAATCCAAAGTCCGGGAGGGCTTGTGTGTGGGTGATATATCTCAAGGGAAAGAGTTGATTCCTATATGTGCCGTGAACACAATAGACGATGAGAAGCCACCAGCATTTAAGTACATCACTCGGATGATATATCCGAAAAAACCTCACCCCTCCCAGTGGTTTGCAACTGTAGAAATGGGTGCACTGAGTCAGGTTCGTGCTCTTGTGTGGCGAAGAACGATGATCATATTCCATACAACCATAATGGAGCAATTGTTGAAGCGAAGGATCTTGTCTATGAGTGTGGCCCTTCATGCAAGTGTCCGCCTTCTTGCTTCAATAGAGCCAGTCAGCACGGAATTAAATTCCAGCTCGAGATTTTCAAGACGCATTCGAAGGGGTTGGGGTGTTCGATCCTTGAACTCGATTTCTTCCGGGAGTTTCATTTGTGAGTATGTTGGAGAACTTCTTTGAAGATAACGAGGCCGAACGAAAGGCACTAATGATTGAGTATCTGTTTGATATCGGTGGGCATAGTGATGAAGAAGATGCGCAGGACTCTAACTTCACAATTGATGCTGCAGAGTTTGGTAATGTGGGGAGGTTCATCAACCATAGTTGCTCCCCTAATCTTTATGCCCAGAATGTGCTCTATGATCATGGGAATCGGAAGATTCCTCATATAATGTTCTTTGCTGCTGAGAACATTCCCTCCTTTGAGAGAGTTGACTTACCACTACAAACTATCAGATAGATCAAGTTTGTGATTCGCATGGCAACATCAAGAGGAAGAACTGCTACTGTGTTCTGCAAGAGTGCACGGGTCGGATGTATTAAGGCCGATATGTTATGGATTCTGAAAGTAGCAGCTGCCGGATTTTTTCTAGCTCAGTAAATGTAAGTTGATGCGATGAAGTTTTGTATTTTTTTTACTCCCGTAGTCAGAAAATTTTGATGATGATCTATGGGCACCGTGAAGTCAATGTTCTCAGTGTTCTACATGTTTATGGCCGAGTATCTTAGATGTTTAACAGTCCCATGCTGTTGATATCTCTATTGGCTGTTACTCTCTGTTCTACTTAATTGATCATGAAAGTAGCAGCATGTATGTTATGATGGTCTCTGGCATTGTGCTAGAACTGAAATTGTAGCCCCCTTTTTTTTATACCAGTTAGATGTCAAATGACTCTGCGGATTTTAGTTTAGCTTGACTTAAACTTCTACGCTTATAGTTATTACTTGTCAAATATTTTTCATGTGATTGCGACAAAGAGTTACTCTTTTTCGTTCGCACTTCTTTGCTAGCAGCATATGAGGTTTAAATGTAGGTTAGGTCTTCTCGAGGGCAACGCGGATCCCTTTGTTATTTGAATCTCATTATATGTACCTTTCTTTTTCTTGATATTCATTTTCGACCCGAATTCATAGTGTTGAGCCTGCCAGCATGACGTGTTGCAATAGTGAAGATGTCCTGTATCCAAAACTTAGGATGTTCTCCAGATACTTGCATAATCTGGATCTTTGGGAGCCTTCTTGATACAGAAGCCTTAATATCTCTAGTCATATAGTAGCAGCAATAAGTCTCTTACATGAGACAGTTATTCCTTTGTGAAGGGATGTATATTTTGGGCGAAGGGGTGTGTCTCTTCGACCATAACTGCCTTTTTCTTTCCTGTTTACCTTATAAATAGGCAAGTCAGGAAGCCAAACGGCAGCATGATGAAAATAAAACAGTAATAAATTTATTCTAAGTATTAATCTGTGTTTTCGTGTTATTCTCTCGTCCGTTTGTACGATAACGAACTTTACCTTATCTTAGATATCATCCTATGTCACTACTGATGGCATTGCCTATATGGGTGGGAGTTACAATCTCTTGATTAGTTTCTCGTCTGCTCTTTTCACTACTACCAGCTTTATTCATCTGCTTGCATGTAGCAAAATAGCAGTAAACATTTTCAATCACAACTGAGTTTTCTTTTCATGGATCACTCAGGATATCTAGCAAATAGAGGCATTTTTCACTCATAATAATCATGGAGGATCTTTCAAGCAAGCTTGACGTGGGAATCATAGCCAGCACCAGGCTTCCACGAACTCGGTAAGGCCTTATTTGCTTCTACCCATTTCTGCTCCCCATTGCTAGTCCCAACTTTGACCTTTACTTTAAGAGCACCTGATGGCGGATTAGGCAAGTCCCAAACTCCACCCCACGCCTTGTTCATACTCTTCCATTCCTCATTACCCTCCTGCATATACAAAACCAAAATTTAGTAATGTTGCATGTGAACTTCATGAACTACTGCATTGTTAGGACCCAATGTTATGGTATTAGATTTGACTTGATGGTGTTAGTTCAGCACTTAACTGCAGTGGCTTAAACATGAAATATAGGTTTTTGCTTCAGAGACTCGAACAGAAGGGACTGAATTTCAGTGACTACAGTAACTTGTGGGCTAAATGTCGCTTCATGAAAAGGAAATCAGCGAGAATTATAGCTTACCGGACGTAATTTCCAAGACCAAAGATATCTTTTTCCCACACGTGGAACATAGGGCTATGGCCAAGTAGTGAGGGTAGTGGCTCTGCTCCACAACCTGAATATGAGGTTGTAGCCTGGGAACTGGCACTTTGTACGTCGATACTCGATGTCACCACCCCTTTCCAGAATAGCTCGGCCAGTATTGTTGGGCATGAGCCATGCTTCCGTAGGCATGTGCGATGGAGAATGAAATCGACATCGCCTCTGAGGCATTGTCGGTCACCACCACGTTATCCCTCCCTCTTTGCATAGGTTATCAACTGGCATCTCACCTGTGATGATGAATGATCATATCATAAATTCCGTGTGTTTTGTTTCAGCGACTTAAAAGCTGAAACATACGTATTCCATATGACTTGGAACAACTCACTCATCATTTTTCTTATATCAAACCGATTATCCATCATTTCATCAACTCTACAGCTTAATCATTCTTAAATCATGCAGTCTTACCTGGTAGCAAGCTCAGATTTCAGAAGGTTCTTACCTGGTAGCAAGCTCCACAGCCGATCCCGTCTATCCATAGCCCAGAACTCCAGCCACCAGAGCATGTGATGGTGCTTCCATGGATGCCATAACCACAAGCTCCAGCTACATAAACCAACCCATCCTGTTATATAACCATGCCAGAAACCAAAAAGAAAGAAAAGGAAGGAAGAATGTTGCTTTTCTGTTACCTGATGTGCCCAAGCAATCTGGGGCTGCGGTAGTACTCGGCTTTCGACCTTCGGAATTCGGATGATGATGACAATCCAGTAGCCTCAGGCAGCAACAGGAGTGACACAGAAGAAAGGAGGCAGATCTGAAGAACAAGACGACTCATGGTAAAGATGAAGAAGAAAGAAGCATAGAGAGGTGGGAATCTTTATTCCTACTAAGTACTAAGGTATAAAGATCAATCAATGAAAGGAAGGATTATGGTGGTCAGTGATTCAGTGGGCCAAAACTGTTCCTTTTGTTGTTTTGGTTTGAATGTAAGATGGGAATCAATGGTCCACAGAGGACAATGTTTGCTCTGTTTCTTCTGTTCTTTCTTCTCTCCCCAGTTTACCAAGAATCCATCTCTCTTTCTTCATTCATATTCAGTATTTCATTGCTGCCTAGCCTATTTAATTCTTGTTCTTGTTTCTTCCCTTTGCGTTCCCTGCTTCCCTATACCTTCTTTAATATTGGAAATGACGATTTTTTTTGTCCAATTATATCCTTTGCATTGTCCTAATCGAGTGATTAGGGGTTGTTTGACGACTGAATATGGGTGTGAGAGGTCGTCATGATGTGGTTAAAGCAGCTAGTTGTTGTTGACTCCAATGATGTTCCTTTGCTCACTACCGCCGGCGACCAATCTCTGTTGCCGCCGGCTACCAATCCTCAGGGCTCAGCCTCAATACCTCACACCAACCTGTACACTGCCATCTCAAACAACACAAACAGATCCCCTTCGTACGCGCTCCACATCGGCAGCAGGTCCTATCACTATTGATGCCAAACGTAAAACAATCTAATTAAATCAAACGTGTAAATTCACTCCTGGTGCAGTTTCTTAATTTTATCCATTGGTCATTCTAACAAAAAAAAAGGGCCATTCTAAATAGTAAATTCTGCTTTATCACTAGCTAGGCAGGTTATAGGTGACGTTTTTTTTGTTTTACAAAGGGGATTTTATTTGCACTTCAAATTGATCGGTTACCAATGAGGGAGAACAAACCAACAATCTGGGTTCCAACAAGAGGAAGCCAAAGGCATCCGGATTACAAACACATCTATGAAAGACAAGATGTAGCAACAGAGAATAAAACACACTCTGCAAGCCAACCATTCTGGAAAGAGCAAACCTCTTGACCAAAAACAGATCATCAAGAATCTCTCTTGCAACAACCAATCAAAGTGCAACAAAACCAAAATCAGGCTTGTCTGATCATATCGAATTGGTAGTTGAAAATCATCACTCCATGTGCCGCCTCCTGGGGAAAACTCAAAGGCATCCATCACAGTGAATCTAGAAACTAGACTGCATGGCGGTGGAAGAGGATATAACCAGATTGCTCCAAGTTGAGGAGGCTGAGGCAGAGAGATCAGGTTCGAAGAAAAGCAGAAGCTCCCAAGGTAGCCACAAACCTCCACGAAAACACCGAATTTCAACTGCAACCACCGTAGAAGACCCAACCCACCACCATCCGACCGCTCACCAAGCCACTCAGACACCTAAGGAGGTCGGAGAGGGAAAGAAGGGAATGGCTTCACCTTGAAGATGAGGCCACCAACGGGGGACAAACCCACCATCCAGATCTGGAAGAGGCTCCCAAGTTGCAGACTCCAGCTCCTACGACGAGCAAGCCCAAGAACAAATATCCAAGATTTGAAAGAAGAGTCATAGCTCGACTGGAAAGGAGAAAACTGAAAGCCAGAGAGGCTGGAAATCCGATTGAAAACTGCCCCGAAAACAGGCAAGAGCACCAAAGCATGAAAAGGAAACAAAAGCAGGAAAATAAAAAAGATTTGGGCTACCGCCGGTCACCTAAAAGGAGCCGGCGGCAGCCCCCGGATTCAGAAACGGAAGGCTGGAACAAGAGAGAAGGCAGAGCTTCTTTCAAAAAGGGAAAGGTAGAGAGAGGAAAGTTTCCAATTTTTTCAGTGGGATTATGGGTGACGTTGGTGGAAAACTCTCTAACTAACCTAATTTGGCATGGCTATAGTGACGGGTACAGGAGCATAGATAGGGTTTCGATAAGAAGGGTCCGGATCGGGTCAGTAATCCATCAGTAACTCCTTCCCTGGTCCACATGTCAGTCACTTTTTTATTTAAATTAAATGTGAAAAGGGCAGTACGGTAAAATTGCACTCACTCCTATTTATTGCTGATGCTGACTTTTGACCGGACAACATCAGCGCCTCCTTCTCTCTCCTCGCAAAACATTTAATTTTCCTTCCCTTAATCTTTAACGAACTATTTCTCACTCGTTTTAAGTCGAAATTTAATTTTTTTGCACAGTTACATCAGATTAATTGTGCTCTTCAAAATGATATCCACTTTTATATTTTTTGTACACGAAAAAAATTTGTCAGTTATTACCAGTATATACCATATGATTGACTGGTATTAAATAAGAGCATACCATATGGTATGAAAATTTTTCCCACATGAATATATATTTCGTTACCACCCAATACCATATGGTATAGTGTGGTAATATCAATATATATTTCGTTACCACCCAATACCATATGGTATAGAGTGGTAATACCATATGGTATTGGGTTGTAATACCAATATATATTTCGTTACCACCCAATACCATATGGTATAGTGTGGTAATATCAATATATATTTCGTTAACACACAATACTATATGGTATAGAGTGGTAATACCAATATATATATTTTGTTACCACATAATACCATATGGTATAGTGTGGTAATATCAATATATATTTCGTTAACACAAATACCATATGGTATAGAGTGGTAATACCAATATATTTTGTTTACCACATAATACCATATGGTATAGTGTGGTAATACCAATATATAGTACCTAAAAGAAAGGGGAAAAAACAAAAGGAGGGAGAGAAAAAAACTTGTCTTCTATCTCATCTCATTTCATCCGCAACCAAAGAACACCAAACGCCAAAAAAATGAGAAAGATCGAAATTAAAGCCAACGAGTTGATGAAGAGAAGAAACGCAATTAAAGAGTGTGACTTAAATTTTTATTCATCGATTGCTAGAGAAAAAAAAAATGAAGATGGAAGAGAGCAGATCTAGATTTGAAAAAGAGATTGTGAGAGAAAATATAAGAAAGAAGGAATAGAGAAAGAGAGAAGATCTGGAAAGAGATTGGGAAAAAGGAAGAGAGAAGGAAGAAAGTAGAGTTGCAGAGAAAATGTCATTCTCTCTCTTTTATTGAAAAGTCAACCATTGAAATACGGAATAAATAAATAAAAATTAAAAATACAAAAACGGACAAAAATGCCCCTTCCCACCCCAACGTCCAGCCAACCACACGATTGCTCCATCCCCCAGATCTATGGCTCCTGTGTGGTTACTGATAGGTCAGTAATCAGTGGTTACTGACCCTATCCCAAACCCGATAAGAAAGGGTCTACATAGAAAAAATACACATGATTAGTTAGTGCTTTGCTTTCGTCATATAACCTTATATTTGAAAAAAATATATAAATTAAAATACATAGTAGTTGAAACTATCAAATAAGGTACTCTTTGTGTACCAAATAACTATTCATTATTTAGTTAGTGCTTTGCTTTCGAATGATGTTCTTTGTCAAGAACGGGTTAGTATCATAACTCGAGCTGTTGGGAGATGTTCAATAATGGATTTTATGTCAAAAAATTATTTATGATTATTTAGTTGTTTGTTTTCGAATGGTCTTCGTTGTCAAGAATCGTTCAGTGCAATAACTCGAGTTGTCGGAAGATGTTCAACAATAGATCTTATATGATTCACTAATATACACCGTCAAAAGAAAGCGAACTTATTTATGCTTGAAGTTTGCACAAATATGAATATCATGTGCTTATCAAATGAGGTCACCAAAATTCTAACACAAGACTTCTCAATTACATGCAATCTAATATTTATTCTCAACTAACTATTATATCTTATTTATACATTTCCCTCCGAGCCCGAAGCAAGTCCCGAATTCCTGTTACACTCTTCCTCTGCTCCTAACTGTTTAGGCCAACTTCAATGCAGGTCCCCAAATTTGGGGATTGCCACCATTTTCTTCAATTTGGCTCCAATACTACCATCCCCAAATTTGGGGATCTTTCCTTTTTTCTAGTTTTTGTTTACTTAAAAATGTACTCATTATCATCTTAATATAATTTGTTCATGTTAATTTTTGTATAGTTCGTCATCATTTTTAAAATAAAAATTTTCCAATAGAATTTTTCAAATTCCGAGACCGATTTTTTTGGGCAAAAAATAATTGGCCTAAGTTGGGTTTACACACATAATAGTTCAAATGATACAACTCAGAGTTTACACACAACACTTGATAATGATAAAGGTTAACGGTTACACACAACACTTGAAATGATAAAGATGAAACACATAACATGTTAGTAATCGCCCAACATAGAATAGTAATTCCCGTAATCTCCTCCTCCATTTTCATCTCCTCCTCCGGTCTCACTTGCGTTGGATCTTGGCTAGAAGCTAAAAATTAAGCAACCAATCAAATGCTCGAGTGGGGAATCGAGCACAACATCACCTGGCAGAGAGTTTCAGTCACTTACCGGTAGGCTACAACAACTCTTGGAATTATATTTAACTTTACTTCATACTGTATTATGGTATACGTGAACTAATATTAGACACACAAGTAAAACATACATCTAATTGTTTATTCCTAATTCACAATCCCTAACTCACTTTCAGCTTCTCCTCCGAAACCAAACTCTGTCGCAAACTCTCACCCACCACCGCAATTCGTCTCGATTAACCTCCAATTGTAGACGACCATCTCCGTTGGTCTTCCATTTGTAGTCTATCTCGGATTGATCATCTCTGCAGTACTTGGTTCCTCGCTAACCTTACTTTTTTAAATTTTCATTTCAGAACCAACTTAAACAAAATCCTAGCTACGCCCATGGTTATTGCTTGGTATCGATGCTGGGATGCTTTGTAATTCAATTAAAGTTGTAGCTGGTGACAATTTATTTTATAATTCAAGAACGCATTTTCATTTCAATAATATATTTTCCATTCTTAGTTCGGTCTAGTTTTTGTTTACACACAACTTCAAGATGATAAACATAAATTTTAAATAAAATGAATTCAATTTAAGTCATCTTATCAAATAAAATAAGATGACTTAACTAAGAATCGAAATGGCGGATCCGCCAATGTATAGATCCACCAACCGCTAGTCGGACCAATTACGTTTTATGTTTAAAAAACAACTTATCTTAGTGTCATGCTATCTTCAAAAGGAAAATAAATGTTTTAAATAACATCTTACTGTTAATCTTTGTAGTCTCTTGAGTATATTCTCTATCTAGGTTTATGAGAAATTGATGGATTATATACTCATTTATCAATCATAATTGAAAATACTCAACAATCCCTCAATGATTTTGATCATTGTCATAAACTATATATATTTGTAAGTTAATATATTTTATTGAATGTGTGTTATGTTATATCTATCTAGGATTAACTCTCCAGCAATACTTATTGACCATTAACTTAGTATATCATGATATTATTTTGTGAAAATGTTTTTTTTTTTTGGTAGGAAAACGGAGTGCTACGGGCACTCCAACCGTTAGATATTAATCATACGAGATGTTTCCACCCCCATTACATCGAAGTACATCCAATAATTCAGAAGCGGATCCGGCTCTTCTCTGGAATGGAAACCGATCGGCAGCCGATGTCCCACTGAGGCGAGGTAATCTGCAGCATAATTTCCTTCACGAAAGACATGGACAAGTCGAACTTGCCACTCCCTGTCCAGCAACCGGCGAGCAGACTGCACCGCCAGGAAATGAGGAGTCCTCTCGTCTGCTCCTTCAATCAGCTGGATCGCGGCTTGTGAATCAGTTTGGATCACCACCCGCCTGAAGCCCTCTTCCCATGCCATCCTCAAACCATATACAATACCCTCCATTTCAGCTCGCGTGATTGAAGCTTCGCCCACATTCCCTGCGAACGCTTTCAGGATTCGCCCACTTTCATCTCTTAAAACACCCCCTGCCGCAGCCTGACCATTCTTCACCGAGCCATCTGTGTTTAAGGCGACCCACCCCCTCGCCGGCGGTTCCCATCTGATTTCTTGCGCGCACCTCATCGGAGAGCTCTTCCCTTCTAGTACATTCCTCTTCGAGGACTCTTTTACTTGTTGGAGTAGTTCAGCCGCCTTGCGCCTGATTACTTCTGGTGGGCTTAATTCTTGTTCAAACACCGACTTGTTCCTATTCTTCCATAAAAGCCAGCTAACCCCCGCAAAAAGAGTGGGATCAATGTTCTTGCTACGGCCAGAGAGATAGTAAAGAGCCCACTGAGTCCTGTTCTCCTGGAAGAAGACCCCGTCTGGCTCGTTTCCCAGAATATCAGCCCACACAGCACGAGCCAGGGAGCAGTCCCTAACCACATGAATCGCACTCTCCAGCTCGTGATCACATATAGGACATGCTTTTGTCGTACTCAAGTGCCTGCGATATCTTTCGCCATTCGTCAGCAACCTGTCATGCACAAAAAGCCAAAAGAATGATCGAATACGCTGGGTTGCCGGGATCCGCCAAACCGCTATTAAAGTATATTACCACTATTAATATGACGTATCAATCCAACACGGAAAGAAGTGTCTATTAATAATTAAAATGAATTAAGTGTCCTTAAAAGCATAAACCTAATCTCTAGATGGCAGTGGAAATTTTTCCAGCTATTTATTAATATCCACAAATTCTTTCTTTTATATTTTGGATAGTTCAATGACAAAACTACCCTTTCTACAAACACAGGTTGGAAATTCTAAACAAAAGATGTTTTGAAGGAGAACCTCCATATAGTAATGAGAGGATAGATAGGGGTGAAATACAATCACTTCTCCTAAAGGGGTTGTGATATTCACAACCAAGAGCAATTTGGGTATGAAAGAATGAAGAATTTATTAATTATTTTTTTTTGTATTAATTACACATTGAGAATTAAAAACCCATATTGAATACATGTTTTTTTTATTTAAATCCTACAATTAATACACTTATATCTCTCTCTATATCATTTTTCCTTTTCTAGCAGCGTCTCCGCTCCGGCCGCCAAACTTTCTCCCAGGGACGGAACGAGCTTGTTGGCAAGGGGCCATGGTCCCCCTAATATTTTAAAACTATGTAAATTGCATGTAAACTCACTCTAAAAGATAGACTAAGTGGTTAGTATGACAGCTCATGTTTCTCTAAATGGTGGAGGTCAGCACCACAACCTCGTATAATTTTTTTTTTGAATCAGCTGTTACTATCTTCTCTTTGTGTACAAGGCTATAAGTTGTATGGGCTGGAGACAGTAGTTCGATCCACACACATACAATTGGCAGTTTTCGTGAATAATTTGTTAATATCTACTCTTTATTCTTAGTTTGATTAATTTTTTTTTACATATATAAGCTTAATTTTTATTGATGCATCAAAAATATCATTATTTTGTGAAATATTGGATTCATTTCTTTGTTACATTTTAGCTTAATTACATTTTGGAAACAAGAGGACGCATTCCCACATGGTGTTCGATGACTTCCGGCCAACACCCATCAGCACGGTGTCGACCATGGTGGTTAGTATATAACATTTCGTTTTATAGAATAGTTTCCATTTTTTTGTTTTAGATATATGAGTAATCATGTGACCACTTTTTGTGTGTAGTGGTGTCCTTACATTGAGAGAGCCCAGGACCTCAAAGGTAGTGTGATCCAATCTGATACGTTTCGCGCAGTAGTTCCACTAATCTACTTTTCATTGGTGATGTGGGACCATCCAGATCGGGTGCTCCAACAGTTTGGTATGCTGCTGAGGTTAGGTTTTTCCTTCGCCCCATCGCGGGTCATCGCGTGGGCAGCAGTTGGTACACGCCTCCAGAGAGGCGCTTGATTTGTGGAGCCATCGACATGAGTTCATAGCAAGGATGCCATACAGCAAGGAGGCTTTAGCCTACCACTCGGATCATATGGAGTGGTATCGAGATGTTACCAGACGTTCAGGCACACGGAGAGGAGTTGCAGTGAACGCAATGGTTATTTTTATTGATTGTTTACTATTGATTGTCTTATTTGTTTTCAAATTCGTATTTGTGTGGAATCTTTGATATTTTAAATTTAATATTTAGTTCGACACCATGGAGTACACTCAGCTGAGTTTACGTGATGGAGCACAGGATGGAGGGATGTCCAGTGATCGGATGATGCTGTTGGCCGACATGTTGGGAGCAGGTGTTGTTGCTTTAGGTTTGGACAAGCTCTTCCATCCTGATGTGACAGTATCTGTACAGCGGTATCTTGTTGAGCGCATCCATGATAGATGGCCAGAGCGTACGGATCCGACACCAGAGTGGGGTGTGCCAGAGCCTTAGTTCAGGCATCAGCCAAGTAGGCGTAGGTGGCGACGTGAGCAGCGCGACGTACCTAACCCAATGAGGATTTCAGATCGTCAATGAGTACAACCTGTCTGGCCTACTACGACCTTCCACTTCCATCCGTAGTTTCAGCTGGACACTTATTCGGGATTTCAGCCAGGCACTTCTTCGGGATTTCAGCCAGGGCCTTATTCGAGAATTCAGCCAGGCACTTCTTCGGGATTTCATCGGACTTCTCATCCACAGTTTCAGTCAGGGCCTTATTCGAGCTTTCAGCCACCTGACGATAGCTTCCATACACCGCAACATGCTATGATGGGAGGCGGATACATGACCTCAGGTAGTGATACTAGAGCAGCCTCACAGTTAGACCCGTGGGACCATCTAGATAGTGATACTACTTTTCAGAAATCGATGTGGTCTTATGAGCAGCAGCTTCTGCCGCAGGGGGTTTGATGGTGGTGCACCAAAGGAGCATATTCAGTCTTAGGTGGATGATATGTTCGGTACACACGATCAGGATGATACGGTGGAGGCAGATCATCCCCAGCACGATGATGGTATGACTCCACGGAATGGGCAGGCACTAAAGTGTGGTACTGGCGGCCATCTAGTGGATCAGCATGGTGGTCGTTAGTGATACTATTATGTTTATGTTATTATTATGTACTTCTATTGATATTATGTATCATTGTGGACTATATTTAATTTCATGATGAATTAAGTTACTATTATGTATTATGTTATTATTGTCAGTCACGTATAGTGCTATTGTATAAAAAAACAAACAACAAACAACAACAACTACATTTGATAAAAGTTCCAGACAACTTCTTCAAACCATAACAACATCAAACGATAACAGCTACTTGGAAAAACAACAATTACTACATTTGATAAAAGTTCCACCAAACTACATACCACGTCTATTACCACTACTTCCTCTTCTACCACCTCTCACATGTCGTTTGCCACCACTTCCTCTTTGCTGGCTCCCACTGCCACTTGCTTGGCCACCACAAGTTGATGCTTCTTCTAACCCTTAGGTTCACCAAGAGGTGTGAAACTTGTCCCATAACAAGCCAACACTATTGCAAGCTTGTAGATGTCGTTTACAAACTTATAAGGGTTAGCCCCCATTCAGTTGCAAGTTTCAATGGCATGAGAGTAAGGAATTTTATTTCCATGACATTTCCCACAAGTCCAAAGTCCCGCACGATTGTTGTCGACGAAGTGCACTGTGAGTGTGTTCGAACCCATCATGTTGAAATTGTTGGGAGGAGTCTAAACTACATAGATGCCCTGACGTCGATCAACCTCCGTCACGGAATGTCCAACTGCCTTTTGTGACCACGGCTTCATCAGCTCTTCGCAAGGTTTTGTGTACTGTGATTGACCACTTCTGATTTGTGCTTCTCTCTCCAACCTCATCTTATCGAATTTCTCAGACAATCACCAATAAGTAGTTGCACAAGAGAAACTATAGGAAGTGAACGAATACCTTTTGAAAACATCATTGATGCTCTCTGCCATGTTGGATGTCAGGATAGAGCATCAAACCCCACCATTATAGTTATCATGTGCTAAACTCCAACGAAGTTGATTTTGGTCCACCCAGTTATCACAAGAAATATTCCTATCAGCAGACATCTTCTTAAATTTCTCAACTTGAAGATCGAACTTCTCCAAGCGTTTTTCTCAGGCTAACAAGATAAATAACCACACGAGTTAGATAAATTCATGACAAAATTAGACAAAAATAAATAATACATTAAAATAAATAACAATAACGATACCGACTCGAAATAGTTGGTTATACATAATTATGCTTTTAGTCTTCCTTTGCAAGTTGCTTGCATAGTGTCGCATGCACCACCTCCAGTCCCAACCTCTTCCGATGTCACTCATGGCTACATAGAGTCTCGCATGTCTATCTAAGATGATGCATACATCATTTCGATCGGTCAAACCTTGAACGTGACTTATGAACAATGGCCAACTATCAATATTCTCTCTCTCCACTATGGCAAATGCAATTAAAAAAATCTTCTTCCGGACATCAAATGAGCTCGCCATCAATAGCACTCCGTTATACTTTCAAGTAAGAAATGTTCCATCAACAACCATGACTCCTGGACAATTCTTGAATCCATCTATACAAGGTCCATAAGCCCATAATACTCGCTGAAAGATCAAATGACCTGGTTGCGATGAAGGAACTCTTACCCAATCAATCACTGATGTTAGCATTTTTCTCTTTACCACCCGCAAGAATGTTTGCAAATAATCATAGGATTCTTCCTAATTTCCATGCAACTTCTCCAATGCTCTTTATTTCCCATACCAAGTCTTCTTGTAAGTAACTTGCATATTAAATTTATCTTTCAACTCTGCCTGGACAGTTAGAACACTCAGATTTGGTTGGGCACGTACCAAATGTTTCACGGACTCAGATATAACGTCGATATCAAGATGGCGATGATCCATCGGTTGAGTCGTACTGCTACAAGAATGCACCAACTCGGCCTTTCTCACATTTCATTCGCTTCCAACATCTCGACATCCAAACAGCACCATCCAAGGACAATTGTCATCCTTGTGCTTCAAGCATCTGTCCTTCCAGATTGAAGGTGACGACTCCATCATGACATACTGAAAGTTGCGTTGTAGTGCGTGGTATTTAATCGCCACCTGTGCAGCTTGTTTCGAGTGAAATATATGCCCCTTGTAGAATTCTCCTTCAAAACCATCAACAATTTGCATTGGAATTACGCCATATGAATTAACATATGATAATTCATCGTCCTCTTCATTACCCTGCAAGTAAAAATATGGAGGATAATTAGGTTGCTCTCATTCCCCATCCTCCTCCTCCTCCTCCTCCTCCTCCTCATCATCATCATCATCATCTCCTCCTCTCCGTCATCATAGTAATGATCGGATGACTCGCTCCATGTCTCATCTTCTTCCTCTCCACCCCGATCCTCACTGAGCTCAGCATGTATCTCAGCACCAAACAATAAGGGTTTTCTGCCATAAAATTGAAAAGCACATTCAAGCTATAATCATCCACAATAGGCACCACATATGAAATAAAACAACATTCTGTCATTCTGGAAGACAGTAAGTGAAACATGTGATCATATCACTATCTTGTACTGCTTCGTCTTTAAGCCGTATTTTCGGAATTAGATTCTCACAAAGTTTGTGATGTGTCACCCTGGATGGAACCGTCAATTGAAAACTTCTACCACCAACGAAATGGACGCCCCAATTGTCCTCTACTTTCTCTGATTTCCACCGAACGACTAGTTCAAATATTCTAAAATCACTACATAAAAAAACAAACTCACTAATTACTAACTAAACAAAATCATAATAGCATTTGAAGAATATAATTAAAAAATAAATGTGTCACTTACCTATTAGCCATCTTTGTAGCAACCCGCAGAGCTTCTCACGTCTAACTTCGTAACATCGATTTTTATGGTGAGCAACTGAAAGGAAATAACTTGTTATATGGTATTGGAGTGAGTGGGGAAGGCAGCGAACCTGCGTCAGTCCCTGACGCCTCCGCTGGTATTTTGGGAATTGGCCAAAAACCAAAGAAAACGCGCAGACGTAACACTCTCAGGAGGGACCGCTCGTTTTGTATTGAAAAAACTCAAAAAGCGGCTCTGCCTGAGTTTAGGGTGGACTCGCTATGGTTTCTCTCCAAAATACAATATTCGTGTACATACTTTTAAAACCGCAATATTAGTAGTAAAATTTTTTTTAAAAATATTTTAGGAATTTACCTGCATTATCTACTGATAGCCCAAAAACGCTGCAAATTTTATTCATAACTCATAATCGCGATAATAGTACCCGAGAACGAGAAGATTACTGAAAAGCCCAAATCTTGACTCAAAGAAAAAGACTCATGATTATTTTTTGCCGCCTCACCACAAACCACCCACCCATTCTTTATTATCTATCCATCTAAGGCCTCCCCAAGCCCAAAACAGAACAAAAGCTACAAAATTACACAAACAAATAACTCTCAACGTTAAAATAATTATTATTACTATATATTCTTTTTTTAGATAAGGGTGATATAGATTACTTTTTTTGTTATTAGGTACTACTGAAGGGATTCGAACCTGGTGATATAGGTTACTATATATTCTTGTTCTACCTATATAGTTTAGTTGAGTTGGACATTGGAATCATGAGCCATTTTCGGTCTGGAAAAGTTGGTCCAGTGGAGGAGGAGCTTACGAATTGTGGAGTGAGAGTGAGAGTGGTTTCAGCAGGGAGTGAGATCATGGGAAACTGCTTATTATCATTGGAGAACATCTTCTGCTTCTGGGCAATAGCCTTTTGAGATCTCTGAAGCAGAGAGGCTGCATGATCTGGATAGAAACTCCATGGGCTCACTTGGGGTTTGTGGCTGAGGAATTGTAGCAGGAGGAATCAATGGAGCTTTTGGCTGATCTTGATCATCTTCCACCAAGTGGCTCTTCTTCCAATCAGAAGAAAACAACCCACTATTCATCTTGTGAAAGGAATCAACCCAACAGGAGAAAGAGAAAAGGTACTGTAACGAAGTTGCTATCTTGAGTCTTTAACTGTTGGTCAAGTGCTTCTGGTGTTCAAGACAGGATTCTTATATATGTACAGAGAGACGGGAGCAAGCACGAAGTTGGGGATTGGCTAGAAGAGGAGACAAACCTAGGATTTAAAAAATGGGAGGAGAATCCATAGAGGTTAGAAGAAACTAATTATATTTAAAATTTCATCCACCTATTTAATAATTTACATAGTGTCTTAATTAATATGAAATAAAAATAAAATTTACGAATATGTTATAGAACGGTACTACAAAAATCTTTTGAAATATATAGTGTAATAATAAAATCAAATTATGAAAATTATCACATTTGATTAAACTGTTATGTAACCGTTAAAATGATATTACAAACCATCCATGTGATACAAATTGATTAAAATATTAATATTTAGTTAATAATTAAATAATTAAGAAAATAATTAAGTTATAAAACTATCACATTTGATTAAGGTTACAAAATCTCATGTAATGTAAGTTGATGCGATTGTCAATAGTTTAGTTATTAATAAAAGAATTTTCGTTCAAACTTATAATACGGAAAACTTACGTAATATATTTGTTTAATTGATAACGGTCAAAGATAACGGTCAAATCTCGGGTTTGGTCAATTTTGTAAGTTTGATGCATAGTTGAAACCACGATGTTATAGATCGAAAAAATTGGACATGATGTTTAATTTGTGAAAAGTTCGTGTCATATAAATATATTAAAGAAACAAATTTTAGTAAGAAATCAACAAAATATAGCCATTTTCCTTTAAAATTAACGTTAGTGTTAACAGAATTACACGTAAGCTAATCGCTAGCCCTATGTTTGACACATCGGCGTCATGTCAATTAATTTTTTTTTTCATTATAAAAACGGAGGGTTATAAATTACTGTCTCCACCAGAGATTTCGATCTCCCTTTGGTCTACTCTGACGTAGAGGCCCATTTTCCATCACCAGCGGCTACTCGTCTATTTCCTCAATAGTAACAACAACAGAGTAGTCTCCGTTGAGAAGCACAGTTGAGAGATTGGAAGAGAAAATCGAAATCGCCTACTAAATTAGGTTTATTATACCCACATTCCTCGATTGACTTTTGAGAGAAGACGGAGGCAATGGCTGTTGATGCATATGGTGGTTTGGTTTGGCTAATATTTCATATTCTCAAAGGTTTGGATAATATTTTGTATTCTCAAAGGTATAGCTAACAAAATAGTGTTTGCCCTTCAAAAAAATTAAAACAAAATTAATTGACATGGCCCTTATGTGTCGAACACGTGGAATGACGATTAGCTTACGTGTATTCTGTTAAGGCTATCGTGAACAGATAATGTTTATAATTTTATATTATGAAGAGCACTTCTACTGTGCTTTAAAATATTGGTGCTTTAAAATACAATTTGAAGTTGTACCATGACGTAAAATTTACAAATTTGAAGTTGTACCTATACTCTTTTGTAAAATCCCTTTATGGTACAAACTAAGCTAAAGTTGTACCTTTATGTTATTGTACAAAATGTCTATAGGTACAATCTAAGGTTGTATCATAATGTTAAAGGTACAACTTCAAATTGTATCATAAAAGCAAAAACTAAAGCAACAATGCTTTAAAGCATTGTAAAATTCCTCTGTTATAAAAAGTATGACTAATATTTAGTATTTTTAAAGATTTGGATAATATTTTAAAACCGTCAAAGTTTGGCTAAAAAATATTAACTACCCACTACCCAGTAATCAATATATTGGATACTATTTACTATTTCTATTGGAGAAGGCAATTATGGAACCGAGCATACATACAGTAATAATGATTCGATGCCAGAATAAATGCATCCAAATCCAATTGTTTTTAGGGAGTAAAAAATTGTAATAATCAAATGAAAATTTGGGAAGGACTGAACGTAGTGGCCAGTGGGTCAGGGTGGGAGAATGTGGTAGCAGGGCTAGAGGTCCAGCTCATAATTCCGTCGCATGTTTAATGAAAGACCATATTGTCCTTCCGTGAACTGCGCAGAAGCCAGGAAAAGGGAGTTTGAGTAGGCGTGGAGGGAGAACCTCCTTATAGTGATGTTAGGATAAGTAGCTCCAGCCTTCCACTCCCCTGGAATGGCAGTCTTGGACTCCACCCAGGTCGTTTCCACGCTGCTCACCAGCTGGAACCTCACTCTGAGTTGGCCCTTTGGTGGGGTAACCACGTCGAAAACGGCACCGTACGCCCTCCTCGTCCCTCTCCATTGCTTGCAATCCTCCTGGCAATCCAATTAATAAACGTTGTACTGATCAACATTTGTTGTCGTCGTCATTACAATTCCAACACTAAGTAAGTATGTATAGGTGGTAGGAAGGAACAAACCTGCCAAATGTCGACCGCTGTGACGTCGTACTGGCCGGCTTGGTAGAGGAGGACGACGGCCAGGTAATCGGGGTACTTGCTGTGCTCCTTGACTTTGAAGACGATGTTGTAGCCGGCGTAGCGGCAAGGGATCCTCTTGTACTCCACCTCCACCACGCCGTACTTGTACAGCTCCGGCGCGCAATTGGGACGCGCCATCCTCCCGTAGGCGCGTGGGCTGAGGATGAAGTCCGTGTGGTCTCCCTCGCCGTAGTCCGTCACCACTATGTTCACGCCGTCGTCGCTGCACACATTTGGCGCCTTGCACCTTACCTGAAAAATCAACAATTGATGAAACCATATATCATTATTAATTATTGCACAAGACTAACTCAATTGGGACTATACATTAGTTTAATGAGCAACTTATAGGAAATAAAACACTATTATTTAGTGGGAGGTTAATTAATTAATTGCATACCTACCAACTTTATTTACCACATCATCAGTTTTGATCTTATATACATCTATGAGCCAATAATTGCTTGCACTAGATACTTTTGAAGTTATACTATACACTTCTTTTTTAATTAATACTCATGTCTAGTATTTATAAGATATTGGAATTCTAAATTAAAACGGGTATTGACTAAATTATATTGAGTTACCTGGTAGCAACCGCCACATCCTGTACCGTTCTTCCAAAGTCTTGACACGCCAGCTACATTAGCGTCATTCACATTCCGTCCAAATTCACCATAGCCACAAGCTCCCGCTGAAACCCAACAAGATCGGTAATCAATCATAGAAAATACTGATAGTGAGTCCAATTGTAACGAAGATAACTAGTAATATGCATGTGAAATGAACGAGAAATAACTAAGTTTGGTGTTTAGTTGACAATGACACTTTTACACTCCAACTTAAATGCATATAAAAAAATTTTACTTTGCTTAAAGTTTCGACCATCTTTACGCTTAACTTTTTCATCCCGGGATAGAAAACTACTAATACAATATTATATCTAATAAAACGGAAGAACACAAGCAAGAATCAGACTAGCTCAAACATATCGACTCATATTCAGTTACTGCTTCCCATATAGTTTCGAATCAATCAAATAAAAATATAACAATGCTAGATTACAAGATGGAAACATACTTGGAGTCCCTAAGCAATCAGGACTACCATAGTAAGTAGCTCTTGTGGAGACGAAGTCATCCCCAAGGCCTAGTCCAGGCAATAGCATTGCTACCACAAGGCCAAACCCAAAAGCAGCAAGTGCAAACCCAGCCATAGTTCTGCAAAGCAATATGGAGAGCAAGGTACGTACGTAGGTGGATGAAGAAAAAAGAGTAGAAAGTGAGGGATGTGGGGAATTAGAGGTTTATGGCTCATATTTATAGGTGCTGATGAATGGCTGGCCACTCCTTTACTATTAAGGCAGCTGCTGCTACCTTTGCTATGATATATTTACATGCCGACTTTCTGCTTTTTAAGGCATTTTGACCACTTGGTTTTCAGGCACAATGGACTGCATACATGTGTTGATTATAGTGCAAGTGGTACTACGCGATTTTTCTAGTGACTAAACATGACACGATTTAGTGACTAAACATACAGTCATAATTGGAAACTCCACAATATCACATAGAAAACCCTCCATAAATTCAAATTAATTAGACATACTCATACAAAATACTCCATAAATTGAAATTAATCGGACATACTCGGGAAAGACAAGATCGCTACAAAATGATTTTAGTACAAAATTTTTCCTGTCCAGACCCAATCCACATCTAATGATCCACTCACTGAATCATATACCATAAGAGTTATTTGTTCCGAAAATTACCCCACTCAAATCTATAACATTTTTTAAGTAAAATTCAGCTCGTCAACCACCTCGAACATGGCACGGAAATGTATGTAACAACATAGGCTTTTTTAAGGAAATGGGTCACATCTCCACTGGATCTCCTGCCCCAGAAAACAGAAGCCAATTCCACCTGCTCCTCAGCTCATTCACATACCGAATCCCTCTTCACCACCGCCAAGTACTCATGATATTGAGATACACTGTGATGGCTCCTTCTTCAGTGAGTCACAGGAGGCGGCCTATGGCGTTGTTGTCTCGAACAGCCACGGTCAAGTGAGTGATGGTAGAGCTGAGATCATGCATTGTTTTTCCCCGCTTGAAGCTGAAGCAAAGGCGCTTCTGGAGGGCGCGCGTCTAGCAACCAGCCTCTCCTCTCCTTGCCTCGTCAAATCCGACTGTCTCCCCCTTGTTAATGCCATTCATGAAAGCCCAGGGTCTTGACCCTGGAAAGCAGCAGCGTGGATTGGCTCCATTAGACAGATTTTGGGTTCCAACCCTTTGGTTCGGATTAAGCATGTTAGGCGTAGGAACAATTGTAAAGCAGATTGGTTTGCTAGGTCATGTGCCAAGAGATCACTACCCTCCCAATGGGTACAGATTCTTGATGTAATTTCCCCACTTCTGTAACAATTGGCTTCAAAGCAAATGAAATACAATGTCCCTTTGTCAAAAAAAAAAAAAAAAGGGCAATGTCTATTTTTTACCCAAATCTTTTTCAGATTCTTTTATTTTAATCAAACCTATAGAAATTCTATTATTATCCAAACGTATTATAATTTATCAAAGTCTGGGCATTCATTCTGTTACCGTTACTTATTTCGTCCACGTGAGAGGTGGGATTTTGTTTTGTTTTTTGATAATCTTTTTATTAAAAATAGTAAATGATGATATTCTGACCGCCACGTAGGAAGTCAACTCATTATGGTCATACCTAGTCAGCATTACTAACAGAAAAGTTGACGGAGAGTTAACGTTTGGATAATTTTTAGTAATTCAATAGGTTTGGTTAAAATAAAAGAATCTGAAAAAGGTTTGGGTAAAAAATAGATATTGCCAAATAAAAACCATGTTTAGGTTTTCTTTTGTTTGGGGATTGTGGAGAAATTGGGGTAGGTAGACTCGATTTGTTTGTTTTTTTTTTTTTATCATCGTCCATTTTGCACTTGGCAGCAACTTGTTTCAATACAAATATTGCAAGTTCAGGAAGACGACTCAGCACAGCAATAAAGAACTGCACTGCCACTAAACCAACCACCTGCTGCTGATTGATTGATTACGAAATAATGACATGATTACTGAGTAATTCAATCATATCTAAAGCTTCAACAACAAATACTACAGATTGAAGCAAGGGTAGAAATAAGCCTCAATGTCAGTTCGACAAGTGTTGAAACTAAGGATACAGAGTGAAGAAAGAGGAAATGTGAAGAACATTGTACATTGTGGTCACAAATGCTTCCCCACCACCAATTCCCAGGTATACTTAAAACAAAGGGGGAGGTAGCTCCCGAGCCTTTTTCTCCACTGCTGCTGGAAAAGCTTCTTCGCTTGCCTCTTCTCTTAGCATTGCACCTTCCAAACTCCGAAGCTTCAGCCTAGGCAGCAAAACCAAACATGTTTGACATGGCTCTAGTCTTCATCATTAACTTGCATATGAGAATCGAAACCAAAACTAGATTTAAAATTGCATCGGTTCAAGGTCGAGTCCAATCCAAATGTCGATTCAGTACAATGTGAATCGACTGACCCACTCCCCAATTTATGCTTAAACCCACAGATCAATTGAACACAATTTGCTGTACGATGGTGACAACCACTAGAGCAGGCAAGCTATAGTATTGGCAATACATCGTACAAGTGTCAATAAAAAAGGCCCTAACTAACAGCACCATCCAACTCTAAAACAGTGGCCAACACAATAATAATAATGGGGCTTTGTGCAAGTATGAGTATCAATCTAAATAGCTATATCCCACTTTCAAGCAAATAATAAAGAGCAAACTCAACTTTGACTTGGTGCTGAGTGTTCTTTCTATGTGTACGGTTCATATCTCTACAGAGCTGCTTAGAACTTGGCATCATCTTCATACATTTTTGCAAGCAAAGAAAGAAATATCAATAAGTCATAAACACTACCACTAAATATGCTGCCTCTTTTTTCTCAGTATCTAACACAGAACAATCAAGAAGCGCCAGGTTAAATCAAATACGGGAAAGAATTGTGCAACAGATGGACCAATAGTAATGGGGAAGTCTCACCATTAATAGAACAAGTACCTTGATAATCAAAGAACAGAATAACACAGACAATTGCCCAGTGCTTGACGATGTAACCTAATTCAGGGCTGTCTACATCTTTTACCAGACAGGTGGTGCTCTTCCTTGGCTGAACCAAAGAAGGGAAGCTATACTAACTAAAACATTGTACCTTTATGCCACCAGTCGATACTACAATTGATGAGGCTTTTTACCCTTAAGTTTCTAAGAAAACTATTTCAATTGCTATTCCAAAGCACCAACTAGTGGGTTGGATCTAAACGGTAGCACAAGCCCAGAACTTTATGCATCTGAATTCAATAACAAAGCTAGCCCTTTGGTTCCCAACCGTTTGATCACTTCACTACAACTGTGTTTAAAAAGTGAGCAAAACCTATCAGTTCTGATTACTTAGTTTCTTCACAATAATTTTACTGAAAAATTGATGTTCTATCCGACTAATTGGTACTTTCACTTTCATTTCATTTTTCATAGTGCTAAATGATTCGTCCACAATAAAATCCTTTACCAATCTTCTCTTGGACAAAGTTGGGCAGCTTCTTTGTACTTAAAACACTTCTATTACTATATGACAATCAACTAGTTAGGAAAGACAACATGGTACCCAATTAGTTAAACAGGACGGGTTACTTACCACTTCGATAGCAAGGACCTAACTGAAGTACCAATCAAATTAATATAAAAAGGCTAGGTACCAACCCTTCATTGAGAGTACATGTTCTCTACGTAAACAGTTCTAATCCATTTAAGTAAAGCTTGTTAAACATCAACCCACCAAAACCCAAAGGATTGGCCAAGTAGTATTTAGAATGACAAACATTCAACTAAACCTAGGTTTGAATCTTAAGGCAGCCATATTTCCCTAAAATAAATTCGGAATAAGAACTTGTATGACTGACATGCGATTGCATGTTACCTCACACTTGTTAAAACCCACTGACATCATCTACCAGCAATTATATCAGCTGTGCCTTTTTAAGGTCAGAAACAACTCCACGGTCTTCGCTGCCTCTTTCATTGTACAAGACCTAAATGCCACAAAAAGTTATTAAGAAAGGTAAGCTACTCCATATGACAGATAAAGCCTATATGTTAAACCAAAAACTGGGTAAGCTGAAGTACTTTGTCTATGATTCCATATTCAACTGCCTCAGCTGGACTAAAGTACTTTGGCCTGCTGATATCAGCTTCAATCTGTTCAGATGTCTTCCCAATGTGCTTTGCAAAGAGGTTGACCTGGACAAAGAAAAATTCACAGATGCGCTGGCTAATGAGCACAAGGTTCCACCAACTAGCTGAAACTTGGGAAGATGGAAACTTTACAAGTAGTCCAGCACTAATACTTTATTATCCCACAAATGAGATTAGCATGTTAAGAATTTGAAAGCAAGGGGATCATTATCATAACTTGTGAAACGTCATCAGAGGCTCACCAGTTCTGCTTTAACATTATTCATTTCTTTTCTTGCAAGTTCAACATCTGTAGCTTGGCCCTGAAATCTCCCTATGGGCTGTAGACAGGAGGGTAAACTTCAGTATAGACATGAGCCAAAAGCAAGATAGTGATCATACAACCCAAAGAAATGATAGTAATGCCATTATTATCTCTATTTACCTGCTTAATCATGATAGTTGACGAAGGTAATGCAGAACGGTTTCCTTTTGCACCAGCAGCCAATAGCAAGGCAGCCTCTCCCCAAGCATTACCAACGCAGAGAGTGAATATCGGTGGCTTTACATACCTGAAGCAGAACATTAGTCATTTAAGATCAAAATAATTGCATGTATGCATAAAGAAACAACTATAATCGACTAGATAATAAAAAACACAACATATTGTTAGAAACGGAGGAAGAAAAATGAAATCATGATCATACAATAGCACATCAAGAAGACGAGATTACAGTTTGAAGCATCGATGTACTAAGGATCGTGTAGATATAAATCAAAAGAAGTATCAATCAGTAAGAGCATGAAGAATCATTACCCCATAACATCATAAATAGCAAAGGCCTCTGTCTCATAACTCAGCTTTTCACCACCCTGAAAAAAGAATGAAGGAAGTTAACAAGACAAATGACATGTAAACCAAACTTTTGCATGAAACATTACTTCAGGACGACAATAATATTTCTTCATGACTTTCTATGAATGCACACATTTCTATATGCATTCTTGGGCATAAACAGGTGTAATGATAATTACGCGAAATGCAGAGAAGGATTCTTGAAAACGGGTCTGTTCGTTGTCAAGATCATTTGATATTTTCTCTTTCACAAACCTATGGAAACATCAAATTCAGGTTCCTAGTGAATAAAGTTACAACAGAAAATAAATGGAGGAAGCCAAGGAACCCAGCTATGATATTTCCTTGCGCTGTGAATTAGAGATTTCATCAGGAGCAGGCCATAGAAAGGTTAAATCAATGTCATGAGTATCCATTTCTTAGCAGACAAGAAGCAGAAGCCGCCGACGTAGTTCATCTCTATAACCAAGGAACTCGGAAGAAAAGGTCAAGATACCTTACGATGCTAATCTAATTTAGCTTCTGAACACTATGCTAAAAATGACAGAAATATACAAGGACTATGATAGTATATATACCATTTGAATATATTACATCTAGAAATAGCCAATATTTAGAGCGTAATAAGAAGACCCTGAGAAACAAAAGGTTAGGATGTTAAGGAGAAGAAGAGAATGCCTTGGTTGTCCCTGTGGAGTTGATGTACAGATATATAGGTTTTTCTTCATCTTCATACTGAAGGTAAAGAAATTCTGCAAGTATTAACTCGGTGACGGAAGGAACAAGGGACATGCCCAGGTAAACAATCCGATCTTGAACAAGTAAGACGCCAAATCGGGAGGAGGTTGCTCCCACGCACTTCCCCTTGTATAAGGAATAACCTGTACAGAGAAACGCGCGACAACGTAGTTATAACCAGAGGAATGTACAATGATACGGTAAACATGTAAGAATACAGAAACTCACTGAAGCAGAAATTTTTTATGGAATAATCACATGAAACCCTCATTATTATCCTGAAGATGTACCAACAGTAGACATCATTCCAGCAAAACAGACTATGTAGCTCCAGTATGTGTGCTACATGAGTAAAATATGTTTCTGAATGTTTATGAACAGACTCCCAATACTTCCTAACAACATTTTTAGCTAAAAACTCCCAAAATCACTCAATCTGATATAAAGTTGAAGTCACGAGTAGACTCGCAAAGTAACAACTTCCAGAGTAATAAAAGGCCAATAGCCTTGTCATTCAGACTTGCAATGGCTACATAAATTTTAAATTTTTTCAAGGATGGCAGCAAAAATATGGTCTCTTTCCTATTCTAAAGGTACTCTAAGCATTGGAAATCTCTTCTTTAGAGAAAGCAGGCTAACTGCCGAGTTCTTCCAGTTCTTCCATACGGAATACATGTTACTTCGACTATACAGCTATCCAGTATCCACCATCCCCCTTGACACTTCATTATCCAAACTGGAAGCATTCTAGTTAATGGAACACTGTCTTACATCCAGTTTTCAGTGTTCGACAATCATATCCAGAACCTATTCACCAATATATACTCCTTTAAAGTTCCCGACCATAAACATTGTCTAGCATTCCACCATAGCCTGCTACTTGCCTTACTTCTTATGCTTATTCTTGACCTTAACGAGATCGAATTCAATATCCCAATTCGTTCTGCACGGCAGGCAAATCTGGCTATGCTTGCCAAATGTGGGTGGCGCCTTCTTCATGATAAAGAGAATATATGGCAGCAACTTCTCCTGTCAAAGTATGGAGGGCAAAGGTCCGGGTTGGATATCCTGCGGAAAAGACAGGGAAGTTCCTTTACCTGGAATAGCTTTGTCAAAATGCTGATCTCCTTAAACAAGGATGTGCGTGGAATATTAGTAATGGGAAGAGAACTAATTTTTGGAATGATATATGGGTTTTACAGGTGCCTCTCAAGGAGATGGCGACAAGGGAACTTCCGGAGGGAGTGGAGGACGCTATGGTGGCTGATTACGTTCGTGACGATGGCAGTTGGCGCGTGGAACTGTTTTCGGAGTTCCTTCCCCCGGATGTCTGCAGCAAAATCACAAGTATAGCTGTCGACAACCTTTCCCAGAAAGAAGACTCTCTCTTTTGGGCCCCGGCGGCTGATGGTAGGTTCTCAACGAAATCCGCATATATCCTCCTTACTAAGCAGGATCAGCAGGTTAATGACGAGATCTGGAGGGTGATCTGGCGCCTTCCAGTCCCGGAGCGGGTTTGTGGATTCTGCTGGTTGGCCATCCAGGGATCGATAGCGACGAATGCCCTTCGTTTTCAGCGGAGGGTGGCACCCTCGCCTTGCTGCCCGCGTTGCCCGGGTCGCCCGGAGACGGTGCTCCATATCCTTCGGGACTGCACGCCGACGATTTATTTGTGGTCAAGGGTGGTCTTGCAGCAAAACCAGCAGACCTTCTTCAACGACAACCATGATAACTGGTTCCGCAAGAACATCCTCAGCAAAGAGTCCACCAGTTCGGGTATTAGCTGGCCAGGCTTCTTCAGTATGGCAATTTGGCTGCTTTGGAAGAATCGAACAGTTGCTTCTTTTAAAGGTGCGAATGCTGCACTCTCTCCTCCATCCCTTATGCACTCTATTCTTACCAAGAGCAAGTTATGGAATGATTCCTGGCATGCTCCGGAGCTGTTCCTCAGCCAGAAGAAGCAACGACCAGACCGGGTATCTGCAGACATCGGGTGGAAGCCGCCGTTAGAAGGGTGGGTTTTGGTTAACACCGATGGAGCTTCCTGTGGTAACCCGGGTATGGCAGGTGCTGGGGGAATTATCAGAGATTCACAGGGAAAGTGGCTGGGCGGTTTCATCGCCAATATTGGTACTGCTTCTGCTGCCTTGGCGGAGCTTTGGGCTATTCTGTACGGTTTGGAGTTGAGTTGGAAACTTGGCTACCGGGCGGTGAAGCTGGAGTCCGATTCACAGCTGGCAATTCAGTTAATTCAGAAGAGGCACGATCACTTACACCCGTATGCTACCCTCTTGAGTCTTATCCGAAGAAAGATTGGTCAGGATTGGTTGGTTAGCCTGTCTCATACATACCGGGAAGGGAATAGAGTCGCGGACTGGCTCTCGAAGCACAGTCTCGTCTATCCCTACGGTATGCATGAACTAGCTGACCCGCCATCAGGTGTTATCACTCTCTTGCAAGAAGATGTCAGAGGTGTTACTTTTGAACGCCGCATTGTGGCTAGCTCTTCCTCCTAATCTCGGTCTCCCCCTGTAATTTTTTTTTCTTGTTCTCGGCTTATGCCTCCTTGATATGCAAAAAAAAAAATGATAACAATGATGATAATTCTGCACTAATGTGTTTCTCCAATGAATATGGGAAGCAATAATTGTAAGAGTTACTATGCTAAATATTGGTAATGTTTTACCGACAATAAAAAAGATCATATACTTTTTTTTAGGTCTTTACGATTATCGATATACAAATAAAAATACAAAAAATGGAATCGAAAACGAAGTAGAAGGGTTTGTCCATCATCTTTCTTCTTTCAAACATATAAAACAAAATCGAATGCAGGGGCTAACAAATTGAATGTAAGGTTATGGGAAACTGAAAGAAAATACTTATAATTTTGGCGGTGGCGTCAAAATCTCTGTCAAAACTTCTGTATTTTCTATGGCTGATGGAGAAGAAAACCAAAGTTTGATCAATACGCCAAGGATGATGCCGATAAGCCCCGCGACCAATGCAAATGTGATAGAGAATCCTGGGCCTTTTTCTCGATATTTTCGACGCTTCAATAAATCCTAAAACAAACAATTGAACAATTTTTCTTAAGAATAAACATCCTCTTTCGATTACCACATTTATGATATCTAAGACAACATTGAGTATCACATAAGTGCTATTGAATCTCTTATTAAAAAGGTGATATTAAAATGAACGATCCTTCTACTCAACACATACAAATATCTCAAAAAGTACTATGTGACCTAGATGTGCATTTCTCAATCTCATTATGCAAGTTGCAAATGACAAATGGGAACTCACTAGTTCTTGTTGCAGCTGTTGTGTCTTACTTACAACAACATCCTTTTCGTCTTTTAGTCTTTGCAAAGCCTGATGAAACACATATAATGAAAATCAATTATGAAATGCAAAGATAACAACAAAAGAGACACTAACATATGAGGGGCGAAAAAAATGAAGGGATGTCTTGTTTAGATAACTTGTATATATTTAAACCGGGTTAAATACATTAAATTTACTTTAGACCATTTTACTTTAGATCATTGAATAAAAACAAAAACACAAAACAAAAAATAGTGCTACCGGAGCTGCCCGTGCAATTTGTCAATTTTCCATCAATTGGGCTGGGGCGCTGGGCCAATGATAACGAAAGGGTTTTTGTGTTTTTTGTGGAAATAACTTTACCAAAATGAATACATAATATTTTGAACAATAAATTTGTGAAAGATTTGGTGCCATTTCATTTATTTTCAAATATTTACTAAAAATAAACAAATATCATTATTGATACTTGTCATTTATATTCAATTTTTTTTTAAAATTTACATAACATTTCATAACTGTTATGTAAAATATACACCCATTACGTAAAGGTTAAAGGTTACGGAATGATAGTTATTTCTTACATAAAGCGTTATGTAGGGCTTCTGTAATGACTTAGCACTTTACGTAACTCAAGGTTAATACTCAATACGTAAAAGGACCGACCATTATGTAAAGCATTTGTAATAGCATTTTACAACTGCTACCTAAAATACACATCCGTTACGTAAAGGTTACGGAGCGATAGTTATTTCTTACGTAACAGTTAAATCGGAAGCATTACATAAGGCTTTCGTAACGACTTAGCACTTTACATAACGCGAGGTTAATACTCATTACGTAAAAGGACCTTCCATTACGTAAAGCTTTCATAATGACATTTTGCAACTGTTACGTAAAATACACTTCCATTACATAAAGGTTACATAAAGATAGTTATTTCTTACGTAACATTTAAAATCTGAAACGTTACGTAAGACTTTCGTAATGACTTATCACTTCACGTTACACGAGGTTAATACTCATTATGTAAAAGGACATTCCATTACGTAAAGGTTGATAGTTATTTCTTGCATAACAGTTAAATCAACAACATTACGTAAGACTTCCGTAATGACTATATATCTTACGTAATGCAATGTTAGTATTCATTACGTAAATTAACATCCCATTACGATGACTTTCGCAATAACTTTTTACAATTGTTACGTAAGATTACCATGCGTTACGTAACTATTACGTAATGCCTATTGTGATTTACGTAATGGGACCTGTGAAACCTGCTATAACATGTTAAAAATTCAAATTATCTTACTTCAAGTTACCGTAGTAAATCCTTATTTTCAGTTTCACGAATTATCTTAAACTAGAGGAAATAAGTGAACTGAAATGCAATGTCCTCCGAACTAAATCAGACCCAAATGCATAGTTAGTCGATTTTGACCCTCGTTTTCCCTTTATTTTGGGGCCTGATCGATTTTTGACACTCCTCGATTCTGACCAGAGGAGACCATGCCTATCCCCGACTAACATCAAAAAGGTGATCAAGAAATGAACTCACTACATTGCCATCGAAGCTCTGCCTACAGCTTGTGAGACCATCTTCTTCTCCATTCCCTTGAGCTGACGAGGGAGGAATGTATAGAACTCTTAGCTTGCACTCCTCCACCTTCCCATTGCTTTCTTTGGTGAACTGGCAATGGCAAATATATTATAACTAAAACAAATGTGCACAAAGAAAAAACAATAATATATTTATCCTAGCCCCTAATGTTTCATATTAAAATTAGAGTCTAGTCTTACTATATCTGCAGGTAGGTCATCTACATCAGTATGCTGAGGCACTGTTGTGCTTTGCAACAAGAATTTATCTTTGCATTGCATATCTGGAGGGCATTCTTTCTGTGCTTGCAAAGTAACTGCAATGAACCATATAAGAACAATGAAGTATGGTATGGTTCATTGTAGGTCGAGTTAGCGAGTCGCAGTGGGCCAAGTTACTAAAGGTACTGATCGGATTTAACGAGATGAGTTTGAGTTGTATTTGTGGTTTGGGTTAAATTTTTGTAAATGTATCCAACGGTAAACGATTGACCATTGAAATATGAGTAATAGTAAGCATACACAAACTGAACAAGAGATGGAATTTGCACCTCTGATAATACAAGAGTCCCAAGGCTGTATAACTCCAGAATTTGGCCTTACAAAGTACTTCTTAGGTGATGTAGTTTTTACCTATTGGGAAGAAGAGGGACATAGTTTTAGATCAAGTACAGAGCCATTCAACCATAACAGAAAACCAATAACATGAATTCTTGTTAGTTTTTTTTTTCTTTTCTATGGATAAAATTTACCTTAAAAGCAACATGATTCTCTGTGTTGTTCACGACTTTAAGATCACAAAAGCTCTGCTTTTCCAACTCAACTGATTTCACCACCAACATGAATTATAAGGTTAGTGAATTATAACAAGCAACATTATATAATCAAATAGATTCCACAATTAAGAATTTGATTGAACGGTGCAAAACTTTGTCTAAATGTCGCTTAAGATTCCACAATTGAATCAAATAGATTCCAACAATATATCGATGTGCTCAACTTTCTCATAATCATCGTCGCATCCTCAATTCAGAATAAATTTTTGGAATGTGATCATGATTCATGCTTTATTGAATATATCAAATTGTCAAAAGGTTGGATCTTTTTTTAAGTTCAAATTAGGCTTAGTTCAAAAGAAGAATATTTAGTTATCATTATAACAATGTTAGTAAAAACAGAGAAATGTTTCCTGAGAAAGGAATTGCCCACCCAATAAATCATAAAATCGAATCCAAGTTCGAGTACTTACATATAAACCTGAGCTCATCGGGATGAACAGATATCAATTGGTTGCCGCCACCACTTGTTGACATGATAACGTCGACAATCCAACCAAAACCAAACCAAAATGAAAAACTAGAAGAAGAGAAGGATGTGAAAATGCAATAATGAATTGAGACGAAAGTATGGGAAAGAATGCCGATTAGGGTAAGAAGAAGAAAAAGGTGGAGAGAAATCTAAGGAGGTAGCGTGTGGTTGAACGAAGGAGGAGGGGAGGGTTTGTGAAAAAACACAAAAAAATGAACGATTCGAAATTGCATGTGGGAATTTTGACGGTGAGGCTCCAAGTTGGTTCCATTGATTTCGGTAATCCGATCGACTTATTGGAGAGGAGCACAAATGGACTAAGCCATTTGCATGCTTATTTTAGGGAGAGGACATAAATGCATGTATCAAATTCATGGGTGGATCTATCCAATAAAATATGGGTTATTGTTTAAGACGTGTTTGAATTGTTACGCTATTGCAAAATTCTTTTAAGAAGATATATGGCATTTTAGATGTTGATATTGAAGGAAAAGTTTATTTGGATTGTTGGGGTACATTTCCTAGCAAGTTACTTAGAGGAGAAGCTCCTAGAGAATCTACAAGGATGGAAACATCACTGATCATGGGCGGCAAAGGAAACTGTTGTTAAATATGTTATCGCGACATTGTTGGTGCATGTCATGTCTTGTTTTCAGTTATCGGCTACCTTGTGTCGTGAACTGGACAAGTACATGGCACGATTTTGGTGGGATATGAGGTGACCGATGGGCTTCTTGTAGCTCATTGAGAAGGAGTAAGGAGAATAGGGGACTAAGCTTCTGCCGGTTTGAGCAGTTTAATCAGACTATGTTAGCAAATTTTGGATGGCCTATTATGCAGAGCCCGAATCTCTTCTAGCATGTATTTACAGAGGAAAATGTTTACTAACGGCTCAACCTGGATGCCCAAAGGGGGTCCTGACCCTCATGGGATCGACATAGTGTGATGCATGGTAGGTTTTTGCTTCTTGCTGGGCTATGTTGGGCTATGCTGGCTAGTTGATTGGGTTCCCCAGCTTCATCCTAATCTGCCAATACCACTTGCTTATGTGTCATTGATGGGTGATAAAGGAGTTCCCTTTCAAATTGATCGGGATGCAGGGGCATGGTGTGAAGAGTGTCTATCGGCTAGTTTTCTAGATATTATTACTAAGGTAATTTTGGCAATTTCTATACCTTGTGCGCTGATGGATGACAAAACGATTTGACATGAAGATTCATCGAGAATCTATTATGTCAAATCGAGGTATCACCTTGCAATGGGACGATATCAGAGTTGGGCTCGATGTAAATAAGAGGTTTCTATTTAGGATTATCGATTTTGGAGGCAGGTGTGGGTCTTCCATATCCAATCAAAGATGAGGTTTTTTGAGTGGCAGGTCCTATACCACATTTTACCTCTCATGGAGGTCACTTCAAGGTGTTCAGTGAACGACTTGGTGTCCTGTGTGTTGGTTGAATCAGAAACGTTTGAGCATCTCTTCTTAGAGTGCCCGGTGGCGATATCATTATGGGAGGCTTGAGGCTTGAGGTCAAGTATGCGGGGTTTAGAGTTTAGGAATTTGGGTATGTTTTCCATTAATTAATTGAACGTGACTCCTCTCATGAGCATGTGGTGCGAGTTGTAACCCTATTAAAAATTATTTGGAAGTCAAGAAATTGGATGGTTAATGAGGATAAGCATATAATAATTTCATGTCTAGTTTGGTAGTATCGTGTCTAAGTTGAATAATGGGTGGCCTTGTGACCATTGGTAGTAGCTGCTGGTGGTAGGGAGCACACTTAGGTCAACAGGGTGGAGCAGGATCAGGATCGATTGTTTGTCTATGCAGCTGATGATGCAATTTCTATCGGATCTCATGCGGTGGCGGAAATAGTGCCGATGGACATGTCAGGGAATCTAATGATGGTGGTTATGTGTCAGTACCGTAGGATCCAAGCGGTGGCGGGAATAGTGCCAATGGACATGTCGGGGAGTCTAATGATGGTGGTTATGTGTCAGTACCCTGGGATCCAGGAGCCTTTCATGCCTGAACTATTTGCGGTAGAAGATGCGTGTCGCTGATGTGGGGTGCTTGGTTTGCAGAAGGTGGTGGTGCAACGAGACGCTAAAACTATCATTGATAAGGTTCGTGGATTGAGCTGGAGGGAGGGCAATTCTATAGGAACTAGTACAACTAGTGGATGCTATTATGTGTTTTTAGTTTCAGTTTTTAGGTAGGGATAACAATAGGGTACTCAATTGGTGGCTAAGAAAGCCCTTTCTTTGTTCCATAGTATTGTGGGCGGGTTTGATTTTCGTAATTGGTTATTGTCAATTATATGAGTGTTTGTATGTGGTTGACCTGGGTGATTCCAATGATCTCATGACAAATTTTTTTTTAAAGATTTATAAATGACATTTATCAAATACAAAGTTAAAATCTTCATGGTGTTTATGCACACTTGAAATGATGATGTATTGTAGGATGTGTCATGAAATCTTATTGGTTTCCATTTTTCTTTTATAATTACTAATCTCCAATTTCAATCATTTTTTTAAGATGGCATTCCTTCTTTCGATGCTCAAACTCCAATTGACCGACCTATCCAAGCAAATCAATGGTACATATATTGAATAATTGAGTCTAAATAGTTGAAGGTAAAACTTTACAATTCATTTGGGATGGAAATAGGATTTTAGAGAAAACACTTCATAAATGAATGAGAAATAGAGTATAATGAATAATTGAGTCTAAATAGTTGAAGATAAAGCTTTAAAATTTATTTGGGATGAAAATATGATTTTAAAAAAATCAAAAGAAGATAAATACATGTAGATATTGATAAAAATTATGATAAAACGAGTCGAGAACGGGGCGGGGGGGAGGGGGGGGGGGACAGGTCTGAAACAATACCTAGACTGCATCCCACGCTACTACGGGTCAGTCGGGCCAAGTCTAGTCGTACATGTTAGGTCATAAATTGTCATCACTATCCATAACTTGTGTCTCAAAAGAGCACTATCTAATCTAACAAGTACCAGACCCACCATCATGATTAGGGGTGTGCAACGGTCCGTTCTGGTCCGAAATGAAGCAAACTCATGAGAACTATAGTCCAATAGTGAAAGACATTTAGAACCAAGGACATGACCATCATTGCAATCGGTTCGAATTGGTATGCTTTGGTTTGGTCCAATTCAAATGTCAATTTGGTCCATTTGACTTCAGTATTTATAAAATTCAAGGAACCAATGACCAAACCACATTATATTCGGTTCAGTATGGTCCAATCCAAACATCGATTTGGTCTGATATGGTTATGTAAGGACCAAATCAGTGTACACCCCTAGTCATGATTAGTGCAAGTGTGCAACCCTCGCTGAATCATTCGAAATGAGCTACTTTTACATGTTATGGATCTAGGTCCAAATTTTTTTTTTAATTGAATGGATCTATTGGCCTATGAGCTACTTTCTCTCTTCTTTCCAATTTTCAAATCTTAGATATGGTCTCCCAGATGTGTCCTTCTATGAAGGGGGGTTTTCATCTTCTTTAGATCAACTAATGGAGAAGAAGACTGATGTCTTAAATGATGGTTCAGCTACCAAGAATCCCATCAAGACTAAAGGCTCACCTCTACACTCCCTTTGTACAGAGTCCAGACGTCTTCACGATAGAGGATCAACAAAAAGAAAATTCTCTTCAACTGCATTCAAATCCCCCAACACCCAAAATCTCTCGTCTCCCTTCTGCATTCAAGGCCATATACCTTAAAAGAACATAAAATTTTCACCTTGTCAATCACAAGAGAGGACATAAAAACCTGTTCAGCCCAGAACGGAAGAAGAAACCTCCCCTCCTCAAAATGTACCTCGAGCCTAAAAAAGATTGCATATATGCGAGCAGAGATGAAGTAAAAGCCTTCTTGTTCTATCAACTCAACTCCCCAACTGCCTACCCTAAGCCATTAATTTTTTGTACATAACGGCCTCTAGCACCATATTTTTATTAAGTACCAAAAATAGGAACAAGTTCACCCAAAAAGCCACCCCCTTCTCTGAACCAAAAAAAAACCCTCCCACACAAAGTGAAAACAAATCGACCTGATATCCCTAATTTGGGTGGCCAAAACCTACTTGGGGAATAAGAATATCACGAAGAGGTTTTCTACGATAAAATACCTCAGAATCAGGGGACACAATATTTGCACTTAGTGGGGAAGGTTTTGTGAACCAACTTTCCATGAGATTTCATGAGATTGGTAACACTTTGTGAACCAACTGTCCATGAGATTTCAAAGATAAAGAACATCTTCTTCTTCTCCTTCAACCGTAGGGAAGAGATACTGAAGGCTTGGAATTGCAGACCATGGCCTCTGTCTGGGAATCTCCTCCAAATGAAGCAGTGAGAAGACTCCATCAGGCCTATAGATCTCAACTTTAACCTAGGAGATTTCTGGATCCAAATCCACGGCATTCAAGAACATAATAGGACAACCTCCAATGTGGAATCAGATGTTGATATGTTCCCAAGCTGCATGTTGTTGATATGAGAGGCCTTAATCCATAAAAGTTCATGGAATTTATAAGAGTCTTCATCTAAGTTGATCTCACTCGTCCCTTGCCTCCGAGATCTTACTACTCCACCAACGGGGTGAGGGACTGGCTTGGATTCAGGTATGAGAAACTCTATCTGTTATGTTACTACTCTGAGAGGCAAGGTCATTGCAAGGAGGAGTGCCAATGGAAGAAGGCTGATGAAGAGGCAAAAATCCCAGGGCTGCTAGAGGGAAGGTACACCCAATGGATGAAGGCTGGAAAAAATGCCCCCGACCACCTCCTCTGCCAAGGGGTCGTATCATCCACCAATCTCCGGGCGATGCAAACTCTAGCACTGATTTGCCAGGTTTTAACCAGAACTGGATTTGGGTCTCGGGAGGAACATCTCCGGCGACGGGCAGCACACACAATGACACTCCGGTAAATCCATCTTTCTTAGGTACTGACAACAACTTAGGGAATGAAATTCGAGTCCCTCCTAGGGTCACTCCTCTTCCGTATCCAACGACACAATTGGTCTCAAGCCCAAGATCTACTACAAGCTCTACTGCTCAATTTTACCATTCTCCTTCTCTAACCAGGAACATGGTCCCATATAGGGCCCTAGTGATATTCTCTCCTCTCACCAATATTTTTTATCGTCATTTTCTCCTTCACTTGCATGTATCTTACTCCTGAGCTTGAGACTACCACTTGGACTGAAAACCAACTCCTCCTCTAGAATGGGCCGACCCATGTTCAAGCCCTAGCCCAAAACTGGCAAAATCTCTTCTATCCTAACCCAAACATCTTAAGCCTCCAAAATCCCCTGCCTAGTTCCTCCCTCAACAAACAAATTTTTACCAAACCAATAGCAGCTAAGTGTCAATTCTGAAGCGCAGGTGGCCTATAGTAAGCCACCAAGTGAGGAATTAGTTGTTTGAGCTGAAACTGTCGAGGTATTGGGCCACCTCTAACAGAAAACCATCTCAAGAGTATGGTAAGAAAATGCTGCCCGTCGTTGGTGTCCTCATGGAAACTATGAACACAAGAGAGAAGATGGAAGAAAAAAGAAGAATTAATAATTAATAATTTTCATGAAGGGTCATATGTTGACCCAGATGGAATTGGCGGCGATCTAGCATTGTGGTGGACAGTGGGTTTTCTAATCCAAATTTTGGATAACCGCCTGAATTTTATCAATGTTTTTATCAATTATGGTAGCGGGTATTTATAACTTTTGTTCAAGCCCCTCCTTCGTTCCTAGCGAGAGGAGGGTTTTTTTTTTGGGAATTTTTATCTTCTGTTAGGAATGATACTATTATACCGTGGGTTATTATCGGAGATCTCAATGCAATGGTGTTTGATCATGAAAAGTGTGGTGGAGCACTGCTCTGGCGAGAACCAGTTGAGCCCTTCAAGTCCTTAATTTTTTACAATGGCATCCCTGACCTTGAATTCAACGGACCTCAATATACCTGGAATAACAAGTGAACAGGAAATAAAAATATTAAGGGTCGTCTTGATCGAGCTCTTTGCACTCTAGCTTGGTGGGGATAATTTGAAGAAAGTTCATTCTTTCATGAGAGTAATATTGGGTCGGATCACCACATGATTAGATTGTAACTTCACTCTTCTGGTCCTTGGAACCGCCCTCCCTTTAGGTTTGATTAACGATGGCTTGGGAAGGAAGAATCCAATAGCATTGTCCAAAGAATTTGGGCCTCTGATGGCTCTCATAGTCAAAGGTTGAAGAGGTGTGAGATCAAGCTGAAAAACTGGACTATGAATATGATTAAAGAGCAAAAAATGAGAGAAGAAGAGATTAAGAAAAGACTTGAGATCCTTGCGTAGATGGATTGGACAGAAGAAGTGTTAGTAGAAGAGAAGACTCTTCTCGAAGAACTTGATACTATTTAAAGAGATGAGGAGATTATGTGGCGCCACAGATCTAAAATCCAATGGCTTGCGGAAGGTGACCAAAACACTAATTTTTTTTCCACAACTCTACGGTGTTTTGTCGTTATTTTAACTAGATTATGGGTCTTAGGGACCAAAATGGGGATTGGATAAAACAATACGCCTTGTTGTTGGCTCACATAACTGCAAAAGAGATGGAAAACCACAATCAACTTCTCCATGACTTCCCTTGGCTAGTAATAGATGATATGAACGTTGAACTTAACAGACCAGTTACTCAAGAAGAGATTATAAAATCAGTGTTTTCTTTAGGCCCTATAAATCGCAGGGACTAGATGGTTTCTCTAGGGCATTCTTTATAAAATATTGGACTATAGTTGGAGAGGATTTATGCAAGGTTGTCCAATCTTTTTCCAACAATGCTTCACCCTCAAGGTTGGAATGACACTCCTATTGTTCTTGTGCCAAAAGTCTGAACGTCGGAGAGGGTGAGCCAATTCAGGCCTATAAGCTGCTGCAATTTCAAGTACAAGGTGGTCTCAAAATCATGCAGACAAAACTTAAGAATTTCATCCCAGATCTTGTCTCGAAAATGCAAGTTTCTTTTACTGGAGGGCGTCTTATCATTATAACATTACCATTGTGAATGAGGTTCTGCACCAGTTTAAGAATCATTGACAAGGCCGTAGATTTGACATGATGTTTAAAATTGATATGCAGAAAGCATACGACCATGTCGATTGGGACTGTCTGGATGCATTGCTTAATGCTTATGGGTTTAACCAGAGATGGTGTGATTGGGTCAGAGAAGGTGTCCACGTGGTTTACTTCTCGATCCTCCTCGATAGGGGACAAATGGAGTTCTTCACACCTTCTAGAGGCATTCTTCAAAGACACCCCCTCTCTCCTTTTCTATTTATTTCAATGCCCAATGCTCTCTCATTCTAGTTAGAAAAAGGGTGTTATAGGGATCTATTCAGTGTATTAAACCCAAGCCTAGTTGTCTGCGTATTGTTTGTTTACAGATGTCACATTTGTGTTCGGGAGAGTGAATTGTTAGGAAGCTGAAGCTATTCTGAATATTGTCAACAACTATACTTCCATAACGGGTCAGGAAGTGAACATGGAGAAATCTTCGATGTTCTTTAGTTAAAAGCACTCATGAGGACATAAGAACCTATTTGGGTTTCTGGCTCACATCAACCTTAATAAATATTTGGGGGTGCCTACAAAATGGGGGCGTTCAAAGAAGGAGACATTTGCTTTCCTCATTGAGAGAACGGAGAAGAAGGATGATGGGTTGACGAGCCTTACTCTTTCTCATGGGGGAAAAGAAACTCTTCTGAAGGCTGTCATTCAAGAAATTCCCACTTTTATTATGAGTGTTTTTATCCTTCCGGTTTCTCTCACAAAAAAATGGACTCCCTTCTACACTAGTTCTTCTATCGAGATCCATGAAAAGGCGAGCAATCCCATGGAGAAAAGGGGAAGTTCTCAATGACCATAAATAAGAGGGTGGTCTTGGTTTTAGGTATCTTCACTTATTGAATCTTGCTTTGATTGCAAAACAGGGTTGGAGGCTTATCAATGGACTAGAAGCATTATGGGCTAGGCTGCTTCGCAAACTCTTCTTTCCCTCATCTGTCTTTCGAAAGGCTAGGTAGGGAAGATCATCATCATGTGTAAGGAAGTGGTTAAGTAGATTCAGATACTTGCCCCTTTACTGGGAGCTCCGTATCATATATATCAACCAAACCAGGAGGAGGACGTCGAGCTCGGGTTCCTTGTCGCAAAGGAGGTCCGTCATCGAATTTAGAGGTTGCTGCACCGTCCATTTCCAATGGGTTGGACTTCAAAATTTTCTTCTTGTGCGTGGTCTGCATGCAAACTTGTATTCACGTGCTCAAGGTCTCGGAATTCGTCATGTCGAGTAATCTCATCATTCTCCCTAGAAAAATCATCAACTATATCATCATGATCAACATAGAGAGTGGGAATGTCTTTGGCCGGTGACGCAATCTCATCATTCATTCCATTAGCAGTGCGAAAAGGGAAAATATCCTCTACAAACCGGACGTCACGACTGCAGATAAAAAACTCTGTAACCTTTTTGTGTCGCAGTGTAGCCAATAAACACACACTGTCTCCCCCTCTAGACGAAGTTGTCGAGACCAGGAGAGGTATCTTTGGCGTAATCAAGAAACCAAAGACGCACAGGTGGTCATAAGATGGAGGATGACACAACAAAACCTCATAGGGGGTCCGATCGTCGAGGACAATGGAAGGAAGGCAGTTGATGAGATAAGTCACATTCAAGACGCATTCTCCTCAAAACCGGACAGGAAGACCTGAGTGAGAATGGAGGGCATGAGCAGATGATGATTCTTGCATTCAACAACCCCGTTCTGCTATGGGTATTAACGCACGAAGTCTGCAGAAGAATCCTGCACTCCTCATAGTACGTGTGCAAGGAATGGGTGCCAAACTCCAAGCCATTATAAGTTTGGATCCGCCGAACCTGACCACTGTTTTGGGTACGCACCATTTCACAGAAGAGCTGAATATACCGACCAACATCGGACTTAAACTTAAGCAGATAAACCAAGGTAGCACAACTATAGTCATTAACCACAGTAAAAAAATAGCGAGATCCATCAAAAGAAGGGGTCTTATAACCACCCCAAATATCCATGTGAACAACCTCAAAACAAGCATGGGTCTTGATAGAGTGAGAACAAAAGGAACTCTAGTCTGTTTTGCATGCAGGCAGGAATCACAGTGATGTTTATCCAGACAAGAATCCGAAAAGGATAAACTATGCTGCAAAGAACTCAGTTTAGCAAGCAAAAGATGTCCCAAGCGCGTATGCCAAAGCGTGGTACTCATCTTGCTAGTGGCATCTAGAGGTCGAACTAAAGTCTGTCCGGAGTGTGAGATATTTCCAACACGCTGCAAGTAGTAAAGCCCATCATGTAGATGGTTGAGTCCAATCATAGTCCTCGAGCATAAGTCCTGAATAATGCAGAAGTTGGCCAAAAAGGCAAAGCAACATCATGATCCTTGGTAAGACGACTAACAGACAACAAGTTACACTTGAAAGTCAGAACAAGAAGGAGATGTGTGAGACTAAGATGCTCATTCAGGGATGATAGGGCAAAAGCGTAATGCTTCAATTCCTATCTCGTAGTAAACCGGAAAGTCCGGGTATCGTCTCTCAGGGACTGGTACAACCTTATGTTCTATCAATTCTATAGAGAAAACTATAGGTGAAAATGGTTTTAATGATGAAACTATTATCTAATAGCAAAATAATTAAACAAAACAAGCTAATGAAAACAACTGAGAGAAATTCAATGGATAAAGCTCTAGCAGAAACACGACTCACTACCTATCATATTCAAATTAATTCACATATTCTAATCAGTTTAATCCAATTCTCTACAACCAGGATATCACTACTGTGCTAGCTATCCCTATCGGGAATCACTACGTACTAAACATTTAAATCAAATCCTACTGTCGTAGCTCAATGACTTAATTTTTTAGCCTGAAGATCGATATCCTATTTAAGACGGCGTAGCATCTTATTTAATCCATTGTCACTTCGATAAGTTACTATGTCACATGAAATAGGTTCAATTAATAGGGTTTCACTGTCGCTATGGCTACTTACGAATTCGCAGACTACGTAGCCCAGTGGTGGGAACAGCTACAACTCCGTCGAAGACGAAATCTCCAAGCACCTGTGGCGACGTGGGACGAGTTACGTGGGCTAATGAGGGAACGATTTGTTCCGGTTTATTACCAGCGAGAGCTACATGACTCGTTGCAAGGAATTCGACAAGGGTCGAGGAATGTCGAAGAGTATTTTAGAGAGCTAGAGTTGCTCTTGATGCGGGCTGATGTGCACGAAGACAAAAAAGTACCAATTTCGCAATTTCTCTACGGTCTGAATCGTGAAATTCTGAAAGAGGTTGAGTTGCGATCTTTTGTCGAACTTGAAGAGGTGGTGCACCTCGCAATCAAAGTGGAGAAGCAGCAAAAATCCTCTTCGGGGAGAAGGGTTGCAAGTGCTAAACCTGCTGTTGAGCTTGCTACCGAGACCACTCTGCCCCAACACAGGCAAGAAACACCCAAATTTCCACCTCGGGGTGCTCCAATTAATCAGGAGCGAGCAGGGGTCTCTAGTGGATCTATTCAGTGTTTCAAATGCCACGGGAGGGGCCATAAGGCCAATCAGTGTCCAAATGTCAAAGCGCTAATCTTGCGAGATGGCAAATGCGTCTCTGGCGATGAAGACAACCACAAGAAAGGGGTCAATGACTCGTCTGCTGAGGAAATTGATGAGAGAATTACGGCGGCAGTAGGGCCATTGCTGTTTGGAATGAATCTCAGGCCTTGACAGTGGAAGTTGAGGTGGAAGAAGATCAACGCACCAACCTTTTTCACACAAGGTGCTTAGTTAATGGCAAATGTTTGTCGATGGTCATCGACGGTGGAAGCTGCACAAACGTTATCAGTCTCGACGTCGTCAAGAAGCTGGGACTGAACACGACCAAACACCTCGAGCCTTACAATTTACATTGGCTTAATGACTACGGATCGATAAAGGTAACTAAACAAGCTCGGGTTGCTTTTGAAATTGTTAGTTATCAGGATGAAATTGTGTGCGACGTTGCCCTGGTGCAAGCTGCCCATATACTGTTGGGAAGACTATGGCAGTTTGATCGAGCCGTAACCCATGACGGAGGTACTAACTGTTACGTGTTCAAGCGAAATGGTAAGAGGATGGTGTCGAAACCTCTGTCTTCGGCGGAGGTCCGGTCCGATCAGCGTCAAATGGCCGCCAATCGGGCTAAGCAACTCGACAGAGCAAGTGAATGAGGGCTGAAGGCTGGATTAATGACGGCTCGACTTCTGTTGACGGCTTTGAAGCGCGAGAAGCTCCGGCGACCGAGCTCCAAGAACAACCCCTGTTCTCCGACGACGGCAATGCAGAGCAGGAGAGAGGGCCTATTGGGTGTAGCTCCTGGGAGCGCTCTGACCCAACCTAAGGAGCCCGACACATTCCCTCACACCTAGGGAAGCTTTTCCCTTGATCTATTGGGGCAATTTATTTCCGTTTGCAGGATCGCATTCGCGGTCAAACTCCTCTGCTGGAGCTCAAACATGAGCAGAAAATTAGCGAATGGGTTGGGGAGCCTGGCGATATTTCGATCGAAACGGCTAAGGTGGAGTCGACCAGGGTGGCCACAGGAAGCTATAGGAAGCTTCAATTGCAACTGGTGGTGCCGAAATAAGAGTTGCCCAAATCGAATTAGGGTCTCCCAGGTTCTGCAAGTTTGAACAACGGCGTTGGCAGGAAACGAGAGGACGACGATTCGGCACAGACGCGGGTTAAGAGAACGCAGGGACTAGTTGAGAATGACGATTGGATATATGGCGGATACAGAGGTACTCCTGAATTGAATCGGACATGGCTAAATCAAAAGTCCCCAGTTCCATGGGTGAAGAACACTACCCAAGTTTCCCAGATTGGCAGTTTGGGGCGCCATATTTCGATCCGATTTGGGAACACTTTTGCCTTGATTTCGAGAAGAAAAAGGAACCAGCTTTGAGGGCAAAGCTTATAAAAGAGGGAGGGCCTGATATGATCCCAAATACCCTTCCCCACAAGTCTCCATTACTTGTTAAAGAAGCCGCCTCTATTCGTTTGACGAAACTTGAGTTTTGGCCAAGTAATGGAACTGTTTCAGGTAGCTCTCTTTACAAGCATGGTACTCGCGTTTGGCTTGATGGAAATGGGCTTTAGGGGACTTTTTTTGAACATGAAGACTTTCTCTCCAACCTTGAGTATTTGGGAGCTCGAGGGAAGGCTAGGAAGTACAATTTTCGAGCTCACCAAATACCCATGTCATAACAGGAAATCTGCCAGGAATTGCCTACGGCATGGAGCAGTTTCGGGCAGGCCACTTTGGAGCCCAATTCACAACAACTTGCTGGGAATCAAGTTTCATGGTTCATAACACATGAAAGCTTGTACTTTCTACTCCAGAAGAAAGGGGTTGGGTGATCAAACCCACAACTGGAAGGGTGCAAACAAGGGCTCTGAAGATGGCATCAAGACTGTGTTTTCCTTACGTTTTAAGTTTCCGTGTTGCTTTAGGAATTGAACTGTTTTCATTTTGCTTGTTTATTTTGGGTTTATTTTGCGTTTAAGGTTGTTTGTAGGTTCTATTTAAGTGCCATGAAGGCATTGTAATCGACAGAATATTGAATTGAGTTTTAACCCTAAAACTAAGTTTGTCGTAGCTAGTTTTTGGTTGAGAGTTTGGCCGAGAAAACCAAACTCGAAATTGCTCTTGTATCGATCAAAACCACCTTGATCGTGGGCGAGCTTCGACGTATACTCATTGAGCCTTCCTCCACGTGTAGGATTGCACAAGAGTTCCACCCTTCTCGTTGTTAATTTGTTGTTAGCAATTCGGATTCTTGGCCGCGTTGCAGAGCTTGGCTTCCAAGTCCGATTTGTGGCATCAACACCTTGCTTGGGTGTTATCAGCCAAAATCAACTCCTCTAGTTGGGGCTTCTTCTCAGGTTGAGGTTGTTGCTGCTGAAAACCAGGAGGTGGGATGTTTCAAACACCAACTAATTGTTGTTCGACCATGAAAATTGGGGTGATGTCTCCATTGAGGGTTATATGTATTTAAATACATACCACCATGACATTGACTTCGCGGATTATTGATATACTGACATCTTCCAACTGAGAAGCTCCCAGTGGACACATATCACTATGATGAGGACCCTCACAAGGTTCACATAAAATAACCTCCTCTTGTTTACCAAGAGCAAGTTTGGCCAGCCTTCATTCAAGTGCATCAACTTGGAATCCAGTTTGGCATCTATCTTGGCTTATAAACTTGTAGCTTTGTCCACCTCATGCAAGCCTCCTCTTCTTTGAATACTTGTATCACTACCCCATCCAGTGGCTTGAACAGATCCTCTCTACCAGTTCATATGTTGCTGGTGCCTCCATCCTTGTGAACCCATTTCGAGAAGCATTATTCAGAGCATCCTGGAACTCCCTTCTGATTCCATTGAAGATAATTATGATCACATTTCAATCTTTAAGATCATGGCTTGGGAATCTCATCAACAGTCCCTTATAGTACTCCCATGCCTCGGTCAAACTCTCGTCTTCTGCTTGTTTAAAAGTAACAATTTCCTCTTGTCTCTTCATTGCCTTGGCAGGAGGAAAGTACTTATCCAGAAATACCTTCTCAAACTGAGCCCATGTTGTGATGGAACGTGGTGTTAAGTTCTGAAACCAGTGTGATGCATTGCCTAATAAAGAGAATGAGAACATCCGTAGATGGATTGCATCATCAGATACAGTTAGGCTCTTCATCGTATCACATATTCTCATTGCCTAATAAAGAGAATGAGAACATCCGTAAACCAGTGTGATGCAATGGCCGATCTACTTGCTCCGCGCTACTACTCGCTGCGCTCCAATTCTTCTCCCAAAAAAAGTCGTCTGGTGTTGCTGCTGTTCCAATCCTAGTATGCATTTCTTTTTAAAGAAATAAGTGAGAAACAAATAGATCAATTTGAAGACAAAAATACCCTTCCTACTTTCACTCTCGTTGCAGGAAAATTTGAATGGGGTGTGTAGAAAAAATATCCAGCTATTTATATATTGTAGATTATGGCCGGTCCAAATAAATGGACCCTTGTCCAATTAATTCCTCTCCAAAGCAATTTCCTCTCCCCTGTTACCCCAAGTTCTTCCTTTAATTTGCCTTAAGGGAATTAATCCATTTTCAGAGTCCCAGGGAAAGAAAGAAAAAGAATTGGGTCTCCTCCTCCTCTAATTCCCCCCGGCCCAACTCATTAAGAATTCTAGTACCAATTAATTGCCCCTTGTAGCACTATCGCCGTTCAACTCCAACGAATGGGTTGCAGGCCCATTATTAATTTTATGGCTGCTGCTACTTTTTGCTAGGCAAAGGAAGCTGGTTCAAGCTGGTTTGGTTTGGAATTGGCCATTGGTCGGACTACTTGTGGTATTTTGCTTGCTCATCAATCGCGTCTTGTTTCTCAACCCAATGAAATGATCTCATTTGGATCCATTTCAAGTTTCCAATTGATCGACAAAGAATTCCATTCATTTCATTTGAACAACTATGAAGTTTGTATAAGTGTTCTAGCTGTTGCCGGAAGCCAACTTTACAAGCCTCGTTGATACGAATGGATTTATGAAAATGGGGGATTCAAAGCTTGTTCGCAAGAAGAAGTGATTGTGAATACTTTGGCAAGCTTGTATGCTCAAGGAGAAGGCAGGAGGGTCGGTTTCCAAGCTTCCCAAAATCTTTCCTCAAAACAGGGAAACTGCCAGAAATTGGCTAAGTGTCAGAATCAGTTTGAGTACCCGACTTTGGAGGCCTCTTCGAGGAAGATGGAGGAGAATCGACCCAAGAAGGCTATACCCCATGAAACTAGGGGATTTATTCTACAACCCAGGGGCATCGGATGATCGAAACGAAACTGGGAGGACTTCGAATGAAAGCTAGCAAGATCGTTGGGAGCCTGAAGAAACTGCCTTGCTGAAATAGGAATCTGAATCCTATTCGGATTAGGATTACGACTGGAACTCTTTACCTTTTCTGTTTCGTATCTGATTTCCGATTTTGTTTATGATTAGATCGTTAGTATTAGTTTGTTAGCTAGCCTAGGTCTATTTAAGGTCATTCAATTTCGTTGTAAACTCTGTTTTTTGATCAATTGAATACAAAGTAGAGCTTTGATTCATCTTGCTTGTTTTCTTGATGAATTGAGTGATTGTTTACAAGGTTTCTAGGCAATTGTTAGCTTGTATCAATCAACACATCCTGCTGCTCGTGGCCAAGCCTCGTTCATGTATTTCGAGCCTTTCTCCACGTGAAGAATTGCACGAATTCGACCGTCTCCATTCATCATTTTTCACCCCTGTTTTGTTTGAAGTTCGAGAATTGAGTTGAACTCAATTCGTTGTTGTGCGATTCTGGATATATAGACCCATCTAGGGCTCATCAAGTGGCATTAGAGCCTTGGTTGTGCACAAGGACCAGGAAGACATCATCGACGGAGGATAGCATGACCTGGACGACACATTGCACGAGATCGAAGGGTCCTATTTCTAGTGACCCTGCGATGCATTGTATTGATCAAACTAAGGTGAAGTAGGCATCGATGGCTGGAGAGAAACCCCTGACGTTAGCAGAGTTGCAGCGGTTCTTCCAGGCTCAATTTGATCACGTGAATCAATAAATGGCTGAGCTGAACCTTAGAACCAATCGCCCTGCTCTGCCGAAGGAGGAAGCAGAGCACGACAGGGGACGACGAGCCCAACTTGGGGAACAGGTTCAGGAGGAGCTTAATGGCGTGTTGGTGGCACGAATTGACGAGCTTGAGCAGAGGGTGGTGGTGGATAACCCGAAACAAGGACGACAGCGACGAAGACCGCCAGAAGCAGAGCCCACCATTCCTCAGGGCATCAAATTAACAATTCCTCCCTTCGCTGGATCTCTCAATGCCTCACATTGCCTGGATTGGGAGCGAAAGGTAATGTTATTCTTTTAATTGGGAAAATATTCTGAGAAGCAGAAGGTTCTCTTGGCCACCTACGAGTTTACGGACTATGCTACTCAATGGTGGAAGCAAGTCCAATTGCAACGGCGACGTAACCTCCATCTAGAAATTACAACGTGGGAAGACCTCTGAGGCCTTCTAAGAGATTGGTTTGTTCCTTGATATTATCAGAGAGAACTGTACGAATCCCTGCAGCTGATTCAACAAGGTACATGAACGGTGGAAGAGTATTTCAGGGATTTGGAGTTGTTGATGATGCGTGCCGACGTAAGGGAGGACAGAGAAGCTATGATAGCTCATTTTCTTCACGGTTTAAATCGAGAAATTTGACAAAGGTGGATCTTAGGTCGTTTTTCAATATGAAGGAAGCATTTCGCTTGGCAATTAAGATCGAAAACTACATAAAACCACAAGCAGGAGGTTTGCTTCGACTAGCAAATCCGTGGCAGAGCTGGCTTCCAATTCCAATCCTCCACAAGTGCGAACTGAACCCAGCAAGGCCCCAGCCAAGAACATTTCCCCAAATGTTGTGGAAATAACTGGAGGAATCCAGTGCTTTAAGTGTCATGGAAGGGGATACAAGGCAAATCAGTTCCCCAATTTGAAGACACTGGTAATCCGTGATGGCGAGTACCTCACCGACGAAGAGAAAAGCTCAGGCGAGGAGGAAGAGGTGGAGGAAGAACTTGAAATGGAGACCCCTCCTCCCCTAGGACATCTTGTAGGTGTAAATCGAACGGCACTCACCATTGAGGTTCACTCGAACTCAGAGCAGAGGGAAAACCTCTTCCATTCCCGATGCAGCGTCAATGGAAATTTGCTTTCCCTTGTCATAGATGGGGGAAGCTGTACGAATGTCGTAAGCTTTGACATCGTCAAGAAACTCGGCCTAAGCACAAGTAAACACCCTGCGCCTTACATGTTTCATTGGCTTAACGATTACGGTGCTATCAAGGTCAATAAACAGGCTAAAATCAAGTTTGCAATCAGACGATATGAAGATGAGATTCAGTTTGATGTAGCCCCAATGCAAGCTGCACACCTGTTGCTGGGAAGACCCTGGTAGTTTGATCGAGGGGTTTGTCACAATGGTGAAACCAACTGCTACAAATTTTGGCATAAAAACTAGAAGTTTGTGCTTAAACCTCTGTCGCTGACCGAAGTTCATGAGGATCAACGTCAATTAGAGACCATGCCTCAACGGCTCATGCTTACATGTTACAAGAGGCAGAAGACTCCTCGGCGTCAATGGCTCCGTGACGATTCGCCGGAGCAGAGCAAGAGATAGGGTATATTGGGCGGAGTTCTGGAAAACAATCCAAATCCCAACAAAGGCACTGACACGTTCCATGATCCATGAGGAAGCTTCGACAAAGGCTGGATGGCATCGCTTGTACCTGGATTACATGATCCAATTCGACCTCGAATTGCTCTGAAAACGAACGTCGACGCGCTAAAATTGGGTCTATTGGTTAGAACAGCTAAGGATGATTCGACGCAAACTGGCATTGCAGAATCATTGGAAATTAATGTCGGAAGCTGTAAGAAGCTTCACTTTTGGGCAAAGATCTCTGTGGAAGAAATGCGCAATTCGAATTTAAAGCTTATGGGTTTTGGAAATTTGAAAGTTGGTCGTGGTGGGAAAGACGCAATCGTCGAATCGACGACGATGGCGAAGAGTTGAGAGCGAAGACCGGTCCAGAATTACAATTCGAGGTCTATGGGAGCTCTTAGTACATAGGAATTTGACAGGGAATGCGTGAATTCAAAAAGCCCAAATCGCAGGTCGAAGAACAGTAACCTAATTCTGCAGAAGTTCAAATTCAAAAAGCCTTTTTCTAATCCGGTTTGGGATCAATTATGTGAACGATTTGCGCAACGAAAGGCTGAAGTGTTGAGGGCAACACTTTTCAAGAGGGGGGGTGGCTGATATGATCTCATTTGGATCCATTTAAAGTTTCCAATTGATCGACAAAGAATTCCATTCATTTCATTTGAACAACTATGAAGTTTGTATAAGAGTTCTAGCTGTTGCAGGAACCAACTTTACAAGCCTCGTCGACGCGAATGGATTGATGAAAATGGGAGGTTCAAAGCTTGTTCGCAAGAAGAAGTGATTGTGAATACATTGGCAAGCTTGTATGCTCAAGGAGAAGGCATGAGGGTCAGTTTCCAAGCTTCCCAAAATCGTTCCTCAAAACAGGGAAGCTGCCAGGAATTGGCTAAGTGTCAGAATCAGTTTGAGTACCCGACTTTGGAGGCCTCTTCGAGGAAGATGCAGGATAATTGACCCAAGAAGGCTACACCCCATGAAACTAGGGGATTTATTCTACAACCCAGGGGCATTGGATGATCGAAACGAAGCTGGGAGGACTTTGAACGAAAGCGAGCAAGATCGTTGGAAGCCTGAAGAAACTGCCCTGCCGAAATAGGAATCCGAATTCTATACGGATTAGGATTACGACTGGAAATCTTTACCTTTTCTGTTTCGTATTTGATTTCCGAGTTTGTTTATGATTAGATCGTTAGTATTAGTTTGTTAGCTAGCCAAGGTCTATTTAAGGTCATTCAATTTCGTTGTAGACTCAGTTTTTTGATCAATTGAATATAAGTAGAGCTTTGATTCATCTTGCTTGTTGGATTGACGAATTGAGTGATTGTTTAGAAGGTTTCTAGGCAATTGTTAGCTTGTATCAATAAGCTCATCCCGCTGCTCGTGGCCAAGCCTCGTTCATCTATTTTGAGCCTTTCTCCGCGTGAAGAATTGCACGAAATAGACCGTCTCCATTCATCATCTTTCACCCCTGTTTTGTTTGAAGTTCGAGAATTGAGTTGAACTCAATTCGTTGCTGTGTGATTCTTGATATAGAGACCCATCTAGGGCTCATCTCCTAAAATATATCAAAATTCAAACACAAGCTGGTAATGGCTTTATAACCATTAGAGAGTCAGTTGGCTCTAAAACAAGCATTATATGTCTCAAAGTATCATGTAATAATCATATTAAGCACACAAAATTAATATGTTTTCGACAATTATCACACCCCCACACTCAATTAGCATCCCGGACTATGTGCTCATTACAACCCCAGTCAATTAACCATTCATAGAGTTCAGAAGAATTACCACCCATATGGGCAGTAGGTTCACTTGGCGCACTAGTGGGAGTCGAAAGAAATTCCTTGAGCTTGTCGAACTCAGCCGCCAAAAGACCAGGGATAGGGCTCTCATCACTCTCAACATTGGCAACACGAGCTTGCTTATTGTCGCCCTTACCACGACGGGGACCTAAGCTCCGCTCACCTGTGCGTCCATTCCCATTATCCGGGTACCCAATCAACTTAAAGCATGATTCCTTCGTGTCTCCCATCTTGTTGCAATGACTGCAACGTGGCTTATCTCCATCAACGTCGCCATCACCTCGCGCGATGAAGGCATCATATTCAACGGGTGGGTGACGACACGCTGTGATCGAGCGTTCCTGCTCCTCTGCGGCAACTAGTTGATACGCCTCAGTGAGGGATGTAATAGGGTTCATGCTCAAGATTTGTGAACGCACAATAGCAAGAGAGTCATCAAGTCCGAGCAAAAAATCAAATATGCGTTCAGCCTCCTCCTTCTCGCGAGTCTGACATTGCATGTCACATGTGCAAAGCCCACAGGAACAACGAGGGGTAATGGAGACGGACTGGAGTTCATCCCATAGCATTCGCAAACGAGTGTAGAATGCGGAAATGAAAGATTTTTCTTATCGCAAGGCACCAATAGCCCCGTGCAGCTCATAAGCTCTCGTAGTCGAGCCCTTCCTGAAACGCTGTTGAAGGTCTATGCAGATTTCCCGTGCGAAATGCACCACGAACATTGTTTCTAACTTCCTTGCTCATTGCTATCTTGAGCCACCCCTTTACGGTGGCATCACAACGAGCCCAGACATCGTCACGAACTCCAGCATTGGCCTTGGTCCGGGGAACGCTTCCATCAACAAAAACTAACTTGTTTTTTGCAATTAGAGTTTTAGTCATATCATTAACCCATTAACCATATTTGAAGTCAGTGAGAAGATTACTGCCGAAGAGTTGCCCCGGGTTCTCCGAGGGATGAAGATACAGAGGCGAAGAGAGGGGAATCGAGTCAGACCCGGTGATGACGTCCTTCGAGTCCCTCATGCTGTCTTCGTCGGTAGTCATGAAAACAACTTACAATTCGAGATCGATCAACCAACTGGCCCCAATAACTCGAGTTGTTGGGAGAGGCCCATGTATGGTACTTAGTCACTTTCTTGCATCATGGATTTGGTCTAGCCTATGTGACGCTTGGAAGACCTTGGAGCTTGGTACTAATCAGGGTCTTAGGATCCTGGGGATTCAACCTAGTCTCACAGGGACCCTTGGGTTCATCCACTAGAGGGTCGCATGGTCACAAATGGGATTTACCCTCCTACTAGAGTTAGAGATTGGATGATCGAGGATGGCTTATGATGGAATATTGACTAAATATGGAACCACTATTCACCGGAGGAGGTTGAGGCAATAACCTGCATTCCTATGGACTGGAAGAAACTCTAGATAGGTGGGCTTGGAAGTTTCCCCGAATGAAAATTTTATGGTAGGGTCTACTTACCATGGCACTAGGAAACATTTGAAATAATTGCTCCCCAAAAAATTCAAGATCTCAATTTGTCATCCTCGGATTTCTGTTGGAAGTGGCTTTGGTCGTTGGAGTTACCACCAAAACTCAAGGTTTTCCTCTGGAGATGCATTCGGAAGGCGCTAGCAACAAAATTCAACCTTCATCATCAACGTTGCGCCCCCAACTCCAGCTTTCATTTGTGAGGAGAAACGGAAGAAACATAAATTCATTGCTTATTCATATGCCTTCATGCATCGGAGACCTGGGCTAAGGTGATTCCTTCTTTCTCTCTTCCCGAAAACATCACGCGGTGGATCTTCGATTTGAAGGATTTGGAGGCGGCTCCCTCCCTTCGCCTGAAGATCTTATGTCCGTGGAACATCAGGAAGGTCCGAAATGAGCATATTTTTGAAGGAATTGTCGCATCCCTGACAAGAACGTCCACCATTGCTTGTAGGAAAGCTGTTGAGCCTTCCTTCATTGCACCCTGGCTCTTTCCTGTTTCCTAGCCTAGGGACCTTCCTTCGCATTCTTCCCCAACATCATACAACCTTCGCAAAAAGATTCAATACTATGGTTCTTTTGGCTGTGATTCCCAAGAGGCGGCTTTCAGAGTTGTTATTACTAACTTCGAGGGGCATATTTGCGATGGAAGAGTTGGTAAATTCATTTGTTCTTCTCCAATGGAGGCAGAGGCTATAGCTATTTGAAAGACTGCCTAAACAGGTCAAAGACAAAATAGGAGGATCAAAACTAGAAACCTTAGTCGTACGTCTCGGGAACCAAATGAGAAAAGTTGATCCCCAAGTTGTCTTATCTAATAAGCTTCTCGGTTGGGGTTCTTTTAACTTATATATATATATATATATAGCCTGTACGCCAGGCATAATACGCTGTAGCCTGTAAGCCTATGTTCAGACTTGATTTTTGCACTTCAATATATTTCACTGAATTAGAACCATCAGTTATTATTTTTTTAGATTTAATGAATCTTGTTGTTTAGGTTAGAGAATTAGGGACTGGGGTTCACCCATTAGAGGTTAGGTTATAGTATCATACACCAAAATCCAGTTAATTTGCTCTGAATAGTAAAACTCGATGGGCGTACAATGTACGCCTGACCTCTAATAGGTGAACCCCAGTCCCTAATTCTCCAACCAAAGCCACAAGATTCATTTAATCTACAAAAATAATAACAGACGGTTCTGATTCAGTGAAATATATTGAAGGGCAAAAATCAAGTGTGAACACATGCGTACAGCGTACGCCAGGCGTATGCTAGCCTTTGCCCCACACACACACACACACACACACACACACACACATATATATATGGTGACTACTTCGGTACACTCATAAAAATGAGTGCGTTCAATACACCCAACTCAAAAACTAGTCTTAAGGTGTTGGATTTTGAATTTTAATTTGTAGAATTAGTGTAATATGATGATATAACATATGATAACAACTAATTAGTGGATTACCCTAAGTCCTAGACCTCCAATTTTGAGTCATATCCCTAAACCCCAAATTGTAAACCCTAACCCTAACCCTAAATCTTTCAAATTAAAGTAAATCTTCAATGAATTTTTGTGCAAATTCATGTGCGTTATTGTTCATCACATCATAAGTGATGATTGACATCATTTTGACATAAATCGCATGTTTAAAATGACGGTTTTGAAGTGAGTGCACTGAATGCACCCAAAAAAGTGAGTGCACCGAAGACGCCACCATATATATATATATATGGTGATGACTGGTGTACGTCAGGCGTATACTATATGCCAGGTGATCTAGCCGTTAGATGCACTTAGATGAGCTCCAGCCGATCTCAACGGTCAATTTTTGTTTTTCATTATATATGATTATATATGTAATGACTGGTATACTCCAGGAGTATAGTATACTCCAAGTGATCTGGTCATTAGATCTTCGTTTTTGAACTATGGCCAATCTCAACGGTCGCTTAATATTTTTTATTAAATTGAACTTTCTGGTTTGAGTTTAGAGAATCAGGGGTTGGAGTTTATCCATTAGAGGTAGGGTATAGTATCATACCTCAAACTTGATTTAATTCATGATCTAGATAAAGATATATTGATAAATATACCTGGAGTATAGTATACTCCAAAAGTGCACCAGTCTGGTCCAATTATATATAATTATATAAGGAAACACGAGATTTTGTTTCGAGAGCCAACCTAATATAAGGAAACACGAGATTTTGTTTCGAGAGCCAGCCTGCGACTCTATTCCCCTCGTGATAGGTATAAATTAGACAACCCATCCAATTTTGAGCAAACATCCGACGAATCACGCCTAGCAAGGTAGCATGGGGGTGTATCGGGTCCGAGAGCTTATTGATCAAGTCGACTGAATGTTTTGAATCTAATTCGACAATGTGGAATTGGATTCCTTTTTTCCATGAGAGCTAAATACCATAGAAGATTCCCCAAAGTTCAGCAATCAGAGCTGATCATGTACCCATTGTTGCACAGAATCCTCCGTGGCAATCACCAGAGTTTTCGCGAAGCACGCCTCAAGTAGTGATCACCCTAGTTCCCATTTTGCACAAAATCATCCATGTTAGTCATCCTCTGCTATCCACAACTTTTTTTTGTTGTCAAAGATATCCTAAGAGGGAATACAACATATACGACATAATAAGCAGACCTTTGTAGGTCAAATTACAAAATAGAATTAAGAAAGAGCCGTTGGTCGACCAACCGACGATCCAACGATGGGAGGGCTTGTTTCGCCACGAGATGGGTAGAAGGAGGCTAGAAGGATCTGAACTTCAGATAGAAGGCTACCTACAGTGGCGTGAGACGAATCTACGAAGTGAAACCCAAAACTCAAAGAGAAGGCTGCTACCCAACACGTGCGTTGAATCCTTCTAATTAATCATATGGATGATCAGCTACGGACACTGTAAAATAGGAACTTAGTTACATAATGAAAAACACACTATCGAAGAGCATCACTCATTGCAAGGAGCTCAATGATGAAAGTATCATAGGCACACAAAAGCAATTTGCTATACACAACTTTCAGTTTTTCTTTTCATTTAGGGGTCGTTTGGAGAACAGGATTTGGATCATGGATTAATTGAATCCATAGAGTTAGCAAAATGTTATGTTTTTTTTTTTTTTGCTACTTTTTGTATCATGGATTGTAGCTTCAGAGATTTTAAATCTTTCAAATATAGAGATATCAAATCTTTTATAATTAGAGAGATTCTACATCTTGATTTTGGAGATTTTCTCCCTCCTACTATATCTCTTTTTTTCATTTATCCTACTAATTAAATACCCTTATCAATATATTTTAAATATTTGTCGAGTCAATTTAATTATTTTGGTTAAGGATAAACATGTCATGTAATAAAAAAATAGAATTTCTTTTTTCATTGGATGTTAACAATCGTAGTTACCAAACAATGAACATTTTCAAATTTTTTTTAAACAATCCAGGGAGTTAAAATCTTGGGATTGTATAGAATCTACAAATTTAGACTCCAATTCTCCAAACGAGCCCTTAATAATTTTCTATTCCAACCTATGTTTTTTTTTCCGGTTGCCCAGTTTTTTTTGCATATTATTTCTTCCTTTACCGTTAAACTTCCTTTTCTTTGTCGTTTCTTTAATTTTTTAATTAACATTCATAATGTTTGTAGCAATTTTCCCATCAAATATTATTTTTAAATGGGTGTCGTTGTAGGAGGGATCAAAATTATAAGTTGGTGGTGTAAAAAATAAAGTTAAGGTTAAATAAACTCCACTTGTATACAAAATATCTTAAATTTCATATGGATAGAAAATTTCAGGATATTATAATAATTTTAATATTTTTATGCATTGTCATAAAATCGTATCATACAGTGGGGGGTGACCCCACCAAAAAATCTTTTATCAAAGTCAAATCAGTAGACGGTTTTAGCGGTTTAAATCGATGTAAACCATAATTAAATATATTATTATGTACTTTTTCGATACAACTTCCACTATAGTTGTACAATCCTTACGAGAAAATTACATTTTCAAAGAAATATCAAGTGACAAGTAGTTGAAAATAAATTGGAAATTTATGGTGTATATAGACACAGTTTAATCGATCATAAAAAAAAATCCCAATCAAACCACATATTATACAAATTTGGAATTACTAGTATAGGACAATGTCCATGAGAGAAGCGTCAAACCATCAATAATGTCTGCTGTATTTTGGATTAGAGATCAATACGATTTAGCACTCTACCAAAAAAACGATTTAGCACGGGACCAAAGTTGTTAAACCGGTTTAAGTCATTAAGTCGGTGTTTTCCGGCGAGGAAAACTCTTGTGTTTGAACTCAATAAATGCACCTTTGACTTTTTGAACAACGATTCTAAACACGGTTCACACCTCTCCGAACAATGTTCGAACGAGGGTGTTTGATAGTTTTTTGGGAACAAACTACGTTAATTACACCCACTCCTATGGAGGTACAGTGCGAGCTCCAAAAACAAAGGCTATGGCTAATTTGCAGAGAAAAGATAAAAGTTTGACATTGTGTGTCAAATGGTTGGTTGTGGAACCCGTTTTCAATTTTAGTTTCTTCTATTTATAGCCACTAGGTGTAATTGCCTCGATAACCGCCTTGGTAACTGCTAGCTAGCTTGTTGCTCCAAAGGGTCCTCATTGCTGCTTTGGTGATCGGTTGGTAACTGTCATCTGGGTGGCTTGGCATCAGGCTTGATGATTTGAGTTGAACTCCATCTTACCGCCTCGTCCTGACTAGATGGGGTTGGGGGTCTCCTTGTCTTGCCTCCACAACATTGGTCCTCTCATCAGGCCTCCTCAACGACCCTGCACTTAGCTCCTTTGTGGCCGACTTAGTACCATCTCGTCTTGTTACCTATCCCGCCTCTCAGCTTGACATCCTCTTCTTGTTAGCTAGGCCTTGTTACCCACCTAGACAGGATGAGAACTTGGACTCTTTCCCCACCAAGTCTCCACATTTAATCTTAGAGAGCTTGTCGTGGCACCAACTTGACATCTTGGTATCAAACCCATCTTATCGGCTTGATACCCTGTCGCCTTGCCTTGTTGGTAAGCCATTCTCAACAACTTGCTAACAAGTTCATCCCAACTTGGTACCTTGTTATCTCTCTGGCTTAATACCCCCTTTTACCAAGCCAGCCATGTCGGCCTAGTCTCCATACTTAGTTTTTAGATCTCATCAAGTTGGTACCTTGTCGCCATGTTGGCTTGGTCCCTTGGCTGGCAAGTCTCCACCCTCGAGATTTTATACTTGGTCTTGATAATCTAGGATACCAAGTTTGTCTTGTCGGCTTGGTAACCTCTTGCTTGGCTACCAAGTCTAGTTTGTTGGCTTGGCACCCTGATGGTGTCTTGGTACCAAGCCCGCCTTGCCGGCTTGGTAACCCATTTGGCTCTATACTTAGCCAAATTTCATGTTTGGGTACCAGGGCTGTCTTGCCAGTTTGGTACCCTGTTGGCTCCATACTTTGTCAATTCTCTTGTCTTTTGGTATCAAACCTGCCTTGTCGACTTGGTATCCAGACTTAGTTTTTAGATTGGTATCCAAACTTAGCCAAATTTTATGTAGTGGTACTACGGCTCTCTTGCCTGCCTTGTACCCTCAGCCTACCAAGCCTCTTTCGTCGGCATGGTACCCTGTCGTTTGACACCCCGTTTTGCCGCCTTATTTTCAGATTTAGTTTTTTGAGAGCCGAATTTCATACCAAGTGGTGTAGGCATCGCCCGACTATGGAGGCCAAGGAGACGGGTCGGCCATCATATTTGGGAGAAGGAGGTTGGCCATTTAGGCCCAAAAACTCAATCCAACAAGGTCCAGCTAGCTTTTTTAATTATTAATGTTGAGCTTGCCTTATAAATCCATTAATAATTCTCTAGTAATTCATCGATGTGGCACGAACTAATTTTTTTAATGGGTAAATAGCCGGTCAAGCAAAGAGTTTGAGGTTTATCGGCCTAATCGGGGGTTTTTCGGTTTAAGCCTTTTTATACTTTTTCTAAATATATATAAAAAAATAGTAATTTAAAAATTTAATAACTGAAATGAAATTTATTTTACATATATCTATCAAAAACTTATTTTTCACGAAATAAAACCTATCTAGCACCATGACCCACCCACATCTCCTTCCTCTCTTCTCTCTCTCTTCTTCTCCTACTTTAGTGGTCAGTCAAAAAACTTTCTAAAAGTCGTTTTGAAATCTGATTTTGGTCGAACCAGATTAAACTAGGGACTCGATAAGAGTTTAACAACCTTGCACTCGACTATCAATTAAAATAATCTGGCCAACAGGCAGGTGGGACAGCTACAGCCTACAGGCAGTTTTTTTTAGTGCATTAATGGACTTGACACTTCAGCGCTCACCGCCACCACGTCAAATGAACAGAGCCTAACGAACTATAGGAGCATTCCACGTTGCATGGAGGCAGCCGTAACACCGTCACTAGGCGGGACCCACTCTTGGCGCCACGTGGGCTGTACGTTCCGAAATCCAATGCCTCCCCTCCCTTTTCCTTCTCCCGCCTTTATCTCGACCATTTTCTCTTCTCCTCTCTCTTTTCTGGTAAAAACCACAACTCGACCCTTCCTCTCCCCCTTCCGTTTTCTCGATCATCTGAAATCGGGGATAAAGATCGCGAAACAAGGAAACGAGAGAGTAATCATGGACTCCAATTTCGTCCTGGTGAGGCAGATTCCGCCAGGGATTCGGCTTCTGCGAGCTGTCAGAGGCCGGGATTGGACCCTGAAAACTTACCGGTACGCGACCTTGCTGGTCACCTTCATCGCCTACGCCTGCTACCACGCTTCTCGAAAACCTAGCAGCATCGTCAAGAGCGTCCTCGATCCCGACCCGCTGAACCGGCCGCTCTCAGGTAACGACCCCTTTCCTTGGCCGATTGGGAATGTGTTCATCGAGGAACAAGGGCAAAATTCTTCCCCCCTTTCGGAGAGCAGCAGGAAAGGTTGGGAGCCGTTCAATGGCAAGGACGGGACGTCGAAATTGGGGGAAATCGATGTCGCGTTCCTGTCCTGTTACTCGTTGGGGATGTATGTAGCGGGACATTTGGGGGATAAATTGGATCTGAGGCTGTTCTTGACCTCTGGCATGGTAGGCAGCGGGATCTTCGTCGCGCTGTTTGGGATGGGTTATCTCTGGAATGTTCATGTGTTTTGGTTCTACCTGGCGATGCAAATGGTCGCGGGGCTGTTCCAGGCGACTGGCTGGCCGTCCGTTGTGGCGGTGATTGGGAACTGGTTCGGGAAGAGGAAGAGAGGGTTGATTATGGGGATTTGGAACGCGCACACCTCCGTCGGCAACATTAGCGGCTCGCTGCTTGCTGCTGCAGTGCTGAGCTGTGGATGGGGGTGGTCGTTCATTGTTCCGGGGGCGTTTATTGTGTTGGGTGGGGTGTTGGTTTTCTTGTTCCTGGCTCCTTATCCGGAGGATATAGGGTTTACTCACCGTCAGTTGATGGCGACGGATGAGAATGGTCGGGATGTGGAGGGTCAGAATCGTGGCGGTGAGCAGGGTGGGAATGATGGAGGTGGTGGTGCTAGTATTCCTGGACCGTGTGGATCCGGACTGAGGACGAGCGTCGGCCTCTTAGAGGCTTGTTCGATTCCGGGAGTTATACCGTTTGCATTGTGCTTGTTCTTCTCCAAGCTCGTGGCTTACACGTTCTTGTACTGGTTGCCTTTCTACTTGAGCCAGACAGGTTTGGTTCTGCACTTCATTGAGAACTTTTTCTACCAACTTTGTTTTCTTTCTAAACTCTTGATTTGGTTTATTTTTTTGTTAATCCTAGTTGTGATTCAAACACTTTCCACATATTTGAAACATGGAATGCATAGTAGTAGAATGTAGCAATTGATTGGTTGAGATTCGTATTCCCCAGTGAAAATATGGGGAGATGGCTATATGAACATTCATAGGATGTGATCTTTTCTTTTGATGAATTGGTCTAGAACTTGGCATCTCTACATGTGCTACAATGGGATTCAATTTAATGGTGTACATTTGTAATTGCAGCAATTGGTGGGCACTTCATGTCCGTGAAGTCTGCGGGAAACCTCTCTACTCTGTTTGACGTAGGAGGCATCGTCGGTGGTATTCTTGCTGGCTACATATCCGATAGACTTAAAGCTCGAGCTATCACAGCAGCCAGTTTCATGTACATGGCGATCCCAGCCATGCTCTTATACCGGTGGTATGGGAGTGTCTCCCAGACTCTGAACATCGTACTGATGATGATTGCTGGCTTGTTCGTGAATGGACCATACGCACTGATCACAACAGCAGTGTCAGCGGACCTTGGCACCCACAGCTCTCTCAGAGGCGATTCTCGAGCACTGGCCACCGTCACTGCGATAATCGACGGCACTGGATCAATCGGGGCAGCCCTTGGTCCGCTTCTCACCGGGTTTCTATCGACGAGAGGATGGAACTTGGTGTTTGTGATGCTGATGCTCTGCGCTCTTATTGCTGGCCTTCTTTTGACGCGTCTAGTCATTGCCGAAATTGCTGAAAAGGCTGATCGGCCGATGCCTGGTAGTAAGCAGGGACGTGAAGGTGAGGATTTGAATGCTATTTGTTTTGACATAGTTGCTGCCCTCTTATGAATTTCTTTTCACCCTCTTTAACTCATTTCTCAATTTGTGATTGACAGCACCTGCATCAGAGCCACTTCTAGGCAATCTTTACAAGAACACGGATTAGAAACTAGACACAATTTTTTGGTTGGCTGAAACAAGACAGTCTGTAGAAGAATTCAGAGGAGACATGCAGCAGCCGATATAGAGTCTGTATAGTCGCATTGCCATATATTGTTTCTGTTTTCTGTGTGGAATGTAGTGTACAAATTGGACTATACAGAGTTAGTAGTATATATATATGAATCATGAGTGTTACCACTTGTAACTCGAGATGGCAATGTGGATTCGAGTTGCCTACCCGACTTGTTCAGACCTGATAGTAGGACTTTTGACAGAAATCAATATTCAGCCCAAGTCAACTCCTTAAATTTGTCTTTTTGCTTCACATGGAGTTGTGATAATGTAATCTTTTTGTACAACAAATGAGGATGATTTTTTTTCTTCGTCCAAGAATGTGATTGAATTACATAGTAAAATAAAGTCGTGTAAGTTATGTGTAAAATATGTAAGCATATTTCATTTCATTTTAAATTGATGAGAAGTGTTGGGCCAACCATTAAGACGCGTGGGTCCTCAAGTCCATGATCACTAAAAGTCCATAACTAGACAATTCCTGCTCAAATAGCTCGGAATGCATAAGACAACCCATTTGAAGGTGGTCTTCGCGAGTAGCAAAGAAAATTGCTTGACATTGCTCTCAATGGAAACCCAGAAGAACACCCGACAAAAGGGTTTGGCTGTCTCCTGATTACCTCAGTACGGAGACTGGAAAAAGTACACTTCTGACTATGTATTTAATGAGCCCGGAGGCGTCCCTAGACGCCCGACAGAGCATTAAATGCCGTCACCCCAGCTAGCGCTAGTATAAATACCCTTCAATGGGTCACATTTATGGTAACTTCTATCTACTCCATTCTCTCTCTCTTATTTATTACTCATTCACTTCTCTCTCTAATTTTAGCATCGAAGGAGGTCCCAGGATTCCCCTGAGGACCTTTCTTGCAGGGTTTCGGAGATCGCCCCCCGTCTATCGAAATCCGCACGAGGTCCGTGAGGTCTCACAAAATCGTCCGGTACAATCCAGGCACAAACATTTTGGCACCCACCGTGGGGCCTCACGACTTCGTTGCAGAAAGGATGAGAGACGAGTTCGAGACCCCTCTCAAAGGGATGACGGAGAACAACACGTCGAGGACGAAACATAGCTAGAGGAGGTGGTCAAAAGTCAGGGGTTGCATATCGCGAGCATGCAAGACAGCCTCTCCCAAATCCTCCAGCTCTTGAAAACGAAAGAAGACCACACAGGTTCAAGATGAAAGACGCGTGAGGAGAAGCAGAAGGTCGTCCACGTCCTTGTTAGCTCTGCTCAGACAGAAGGCGGAGGACCGGAGGCGAAAGACGTGGACGCTTCCTTGAGGAACACCTGTGGTCGACCTACGGGAAGCCCAAAAGCCTGAGCGTTCTCCAAAACCCCCTATTGAGGGAACTATTCAAAACCCCGGTCCCGCCTAACTTCTCCTCCCTAGGACTACCAACATACAGCGGGACCTCAGATCCTGCCAACCATCTTTGTGCGTATATACTAAAGATGCAGCTCAGTAACGCGTCGGACTTAGACTTGTGTCTTGCGTTCCCGGTCACTTTTAGCAGTCAATGCCGAACGTGGTACACCTCCCTCTCGGAAGGGAAAATCGAGAATTTTAAGCAGTTCGCGATGTTTTTCTCCACGAAATTTTCATCCCAGCGACGTCGTAAGCTCACCGTCTCAGCCCTCATAAATTGCAGACAAAGGAAAGAGGAATTGCTCACGGAGTTCTATGACCGGTGGGACGCGATTGCGTGTGAAATACAAAGCATCTCCTCGGTCTTAGCCACCAGCAACCTCAGAATATCCACAACTAGCATCGAGCTCAAGAGGACCCTGATAAAAAAGGAAGCCACGCTGACGTCATGGTTCGACCTGGAATAGTTGGTGCGGCAGGCAATCTTACTTGAGGAAGCATTGGCTACCGACGATCGGAACCTGCAAGGACAACCTCGGGTCGATCCCCAAGAGCGCGGAGATGCTTGACATGGGAGGCGCTCCCCGGAGCGAAAGGCGTATCGCAACAGATACACGGAGTGCGACGGCAAAAGGGAAGTATTTTCCGCTGACCGAGAACGAGGAAGAGAAAGACGAAGGGGGCGGGAGGAAGCACGAGACATCCTCCGGCCAAGAGCCACAAGACGGAAAGAAGTGGTGCGATTGGCACCAAATCACTACCCATGACACCACATAGTGTAGGGAGTTCAAAGCCAGCCTCAGATATCTAGTGTCGGGAGACCTTCGAACCCGCCTTGAGACACAGCATCCACATTGGGACCATTCCCAAGAAAGGCGGGAGGGATCCTGTAGTCCCGAAGTAGACAAAGCAAAAAGGTCGAGGAAAAAGAGGCCGAGATCACTTTCGAGAAACAAAGTCACTCTCCCTAGAAGCAGTCTCCCATCTATAGACCCCCGTGCAACGATGACGATGGAATGGAGATCATAACCATCGCGGGAGGCAGAAAGCGGCCAAGATGGAGGGAGACCGCATAGCCCACTACCTCAGCGCCCAACGCAAAGTGCCAACCGACGTCACGTTCTTGCCGTCTGAATTGGCCAAGGAAGAAAAAACAGAAGACCCCTTGGTCATCTCATTCAGAACCGCCAAATTCAAGGTCACCCGGGCCCTCATAGATAACGGGAGATCCGTAGATATCCTCTTTTACTCAGCGCTCAAAGGCATGAAGAAAAGCGTCCAAGACCTCAATCCCTCCAACACTAGCTTGGTAGGGTTCCAGGAACAAAGTTTCGTGTCCTCGGACCAATCACACTCAAGATCACCATAGGCGAGCAGTGGGAAACTGTTCATCAATAGGCGACTAAACGTAATACGTAACCCTAACTAACCCGGAACCCTACTACTACTCTAGCCAACTGGGCCGCACCTAGAACAAAACTCCTAATCGGCCATTAACTACTAGGCCCACACACTTATAACCCAAAACACATGACCCAACTTCATACTTAACCCATACTAACTACTAACTTGCTAGACCCACTAAACTCCCAAGTCCCAACCCATGTAACATAACCCTACGACTAACCCAACACACTTGCTCTCATCACCGTGATCCCCTCGACGAGCAGCATGTGGTGGAAGTCATTCAAGCTGGAGTCTCTGACAATCGAGTACTCTCTGAACCTTATCATGGACCCTAACGATACCCTGCTCCCGTCGTCTCTGACCAGGCTCTCCATCGACTATACAACGTTCGAATGGCTCCCTAACTTGGAGAATCTGGAGAATTTGGCGGAACTGAGACTTAATCTGTGTGCCAAGCTCAAAGCGATCCAAGGGGTTGGAAGGTTGAAAGCGCTGCAGACTCTTGAGATTTCTTCCTTGCGTTGTTTGAATAGTCTGGATGGACTTGTGGATCTCATGTCTTCTTGTAACTACAAGCTGACCAACTTAATTATATGGCGCTGCCCTCTCCTGATTACAGCACTAGATGAGTACTGCAGATCAGAATCAGCAGTTGTTCACTCTTTGCAGGAAATGCAAATCGATGGATGTCCATGGCTTGATGGTGGCTCGATACCCCGTCTGTACAAGCTACCCAGGCTCAAAGTCTTGCAGATAGGAGGGGTACTGAGGTTCAGCAATGATAGTAGTGGAACAACCATGCTGGAAGGGCTTGAGAATCTGACAGAGTTGGTGGAGTTGGTGCTGGTCAACTTGCCGTCGGTGCAGAGACTACCTTCACTGTCGAAGCTGAGAGCACTGCAGCGCTTAATTGTGTGGGACATTCCAAATCTGCGGGAGATCGAGGGGCTTGAAGGGTTGAAATCACTGAAGAAGTTGCAAGTGGGCGCATACACGTCCCTCGAGAGATTGGCTATTGCTGATTTACCTTCAGGCATGGAGTGGTTGACTCTGGACCTTAGAGGCTGCACCAATTTCACCACCGATCTGTCTACCTTGAAACTTCAATGGAGCACAGGAAAAATCCGGTGGCCTGATAGAAACCTATTTTTAGGGTTCTATTGATTGGGTTGGGAAATTGGAGATTGAAGGAGATTTTAGGGATTGAGGAGAAATTAGGGATAGAGATTGAGAATTTGGGGAAGAACAAGAATAGAATCGGCCTAGGCCTTTTTTTTTTGAAAGGTGAATCGGCCTAGGCCTTAGAGGGATTAAGATCAAGAATTGAGAGGATTGAGAGACTAGGGTTTAGGAGAGTTTTCTTAATATTCTTCTTCTTGATTGAATAGACGAATAACAACGTACATATATAGGAAAAGAACCAGAAAACCCTAACAAATAACCTCATACGACTAAAAGACTAATTATCCTAATATTATAATAAATATAGAAATCGAACTAAAGTTGGTTTCTATCATCCCCTCCCCCTTGAGACCAACCTTGTCCTCAAGGTTGACCAAATGAAATAATGCTAATCCTATCAATATATGGAGCCCAAAGGATAATGATAGCCATGCCCGCACTTGTCTCTATAACTTGAGCAGCCAGTGAAACCACTCCCATCATCATGGCTGAATCGTCGTGCAACTGTCTTGATTGGCGGAGTGTGGCGATCTTCGGAGTGTCTTGGCGGAGGCCAGTACCCGTCATCATCATACTCACGTTCATCTTCATATGAGTCATTCCAGCTCTGTTCCACGCGTTACACGTGTCCTGGCTTTAACAACGTCGTCGCGCGGCCCTGGTAGACACGATAATTAGCCTGTTTGTTTCTCCTTGTTGAATCGTGATCCAACTCATGCTGGTCCATTGGATTGAACCATTGTCGGTTCGAGTTTGGCTCGCCTCGCTGGACTGGTCTTGTCAGCCTTGGTTGTGCATATTTGATAGAGGAATTTGACCCATAACCAATCGACTCATATGGACTCCGAATTGGGCTAACCCAGCCCGGCCCAGTGTCACAATCGACCGAGAAATCCTGGCTTGCCAACTTCCTTTGACGCGTAGTGTAGAAGTCGGTGCCTTGTTGATCCCCGAAGTTGTCGTCAAGCTGCCCATCGGGATCTGAGTTGATGTAATTTCCACGGCGGCTGACCAACGGAAATCCAACTTCGAGTGGTTGCTTGCCAAGCTGCGGAGTCATCACCTTGGCTGGCTGAGCGGCAGATTCATCCGCCAAGTTATTCTTTAGCATCTCATTGTCTGCCATCGTTGGAGGTGGGGAAACATCGATCAACTTGGCTGATGGAGTGATTGGCACTTCCTTTGTTGTAGCAGACGAAGCCGGAAGTTGTTCGAGGGCTTCAACCCTTTGCTCGAGAGCTTGGTACTTGGAGGTGGTGGATTGAGCGAGGTCCGCGATCATTGCACGGAGTTCCGTGAATTGCTGGGAGATTGCTTGAGTGAGGGTGGCCTCAACCGCAGCCATCATAGCAGGAAGGGTCTCAAAAGAGTTAATTGCCATCCCTCTCTGGAATATTGTCACTGTGCAGCCTGTGAAATCCGGAAGCTTGTCGCCGGGAGATGGGCTTAACGCTGCGACGGGAATTGCTTGAGGGAAACAATTCCCTACCTAGAACCCTCTGCTGGTGACCAAATATAAGGAATAATAATTCCCTTTCTTTGTGGGTAGTAAACAAGAGACGAGGGTTGTTGTGTTACTGGATTTGGGAATATGGACCTGTGCGAGGTGGAGGGTAGTGGTGGAGGGTAGATGGATCCAAGGATAGAAGGATTCAATTGAACAAAGATCCAATTGAATCAGAACGGGGCTTTGATACCAGATGATAGAAACCTATTTTTAGGGTTCTATTGATTGTGTTGGGAAATTGGAGATTGAAGGAGATTTTAGGGATTGAGAAGAAATTAGGGATAGAGATTGAGAATTTGGGGAAGAACAAGAATAGAATCGGCCTAGGCCTTAGAGGGATTAAGATCAAGAATTGAGAGGATTGAGAGACTAGGGTTTAGGAGAGTTTTCTTAATATTCTTCTTCTTGATTGAATAGACGAATAACAACGTACATATATAGGAAAAGAACCAGAAAACCCTAACAAATAACCTAATACGACTAAAAGACTAATTATCCTAATATTATAATAAATATAGAAACCGAACTAAAGTTGGTTTCTATCATGGCCACATGAACCAGTCCCTCCCCTGCATCCTCAGCCTCAACCAGTGCTGGAGTTCCATGATCATAACATCGGCGAGCTGCACTGAGATCTCTCAGCCAACCTTACATACATCACACAACTATACGATACAGCCAACGTAGATTTATATCCTGTTTAATAAGCACAGATACCGATTCGTCAAATCCGATACAACCATCCGACCTCTATTCATTCACAGCTAATGCTTTAGTATCGTATGGAACTAAGCCTCATTCTCAACTACTAATGTAGCAGATAGCATAGACATGGGGAATGAAGTAAAATGACTTAATTGCAAGTTTGGTCACTCGAATTGCTATAAAATTTCACGTTTGCCACTCAAATTAATTTATTCCATTTATAGTCACTCGAATTAGTTGAACAGTTCAAGTTCGGTCACTCTCCGTTAACCTCCGTTAACTTTGACTGACGTGGCGGTCAACTCGGATAGTTGACCGTTAAATGTGTGACGTGACAAATAAAAAATAATTAAAAAAATAAAAATTAAATTTTTAGAAATTACACATCATTATCACAAAAAATTATAATTATAAAAAATGAGAAAAAGAATCCTTCCCAACCATAATTGCTCCACTCTCTTTAGATTAGCTGTTAATCTGTTACGTACCATGAATCTTTGTTTACAGGAGCATTAGGAACAGCACGGCGAGAAGGAAGTTGGGAATGGGATACTTGTCTTGTTTTGTTCCACGGGCAATCCCATCGACGACTGCTGGCGATGCGACCCCAACTGGCAATCCCACCGCAACGCCATCGGTGGCCGAGACGGCCGCTACTACGTGGTCCACTATGGATGGAGGACCATCCATTTCCCCAGTCACTTGAAACCCGCAGACGTATAGCACCAATGTGATGCCCCATGACCATGAGAGACAACAGTCTTTAGGAAACATGACATTGGAGGAATTCTTCGTACAAGCCGGTGTAGTTCAAGAAGCTGCTGCAAAATTACCACCAAGCAGTGCAACTACTTCACCATCATCATCATCTACAGTGCTACATCAGCTGAAACTGGAGGCACCAACATTAGGGTCTTTCCATGGTAACAACTTCTCGAATGTGACCGGCTGCTTTGGTTCCTACCACATAAATGATGAACCCTACCATAGCTTATAATGTTGGGGAAGCATCGTCGAGTGAGTTTAGCAGAATCATCGACGGGTCGCCGGAGGTTTTGGTGGAGAGAAGGCAGCGTAGGATGATCAAGAACAGAGAATCTGCAGCAAGGTCGAGGGCTAGGAAACAGGCATATACAATGGAGCTGGAACTTGAGCTGAATTACCTCAAGGAAGATAACAGCAGGCTGAAGCAGATTGTGGTATCTGGAAGGAATTTTGTGTTGTTTTTTTTGTGATAATTTTTTTGTGATAATGATGTGTAATTTCTTTTTGTGATAATTTCTTTTTTTCATTTTTTATAATTATAATTTTTAGTGATAATGATGTGTAATTTCTAAAAATTTAATTTTTATTTTTTTATTTATTTTTTATTTGCCACGTCACACATTTAACGGTCAACTGTCAGAGTTGACTACCACGTCAGTCAAAGTTAACGAAGAATGACCGAACTTGAACTGTTCTACTAATTCGAGTGACTATAAATAGAATAAATTAATTTGAGTGGCAAACGTGAAATTTTATAGTAATTCGAGTGACCAAACTTGCAATTGAGCCGAAGTAAAATAATACTCGTTTGCATTCTGGAAGTGCTGCTGGAGGACGATAATGCTATAGAAAAGGGAAGATGCAACATGGAAACTCAGAAATTGTGATTAAGCTTGAAATTAACAAGTTATATAGGAGTAAACTGAAGGGCAAATCTCACATGAATAATTTGATTACCTTTCGTCTATCCAACAGCTAACAAGATAGAGTTACAATTAGGAAAGAAGTTCTTTCTTCCCTCGCGATTTTCGATTACCTGGAAATCATAGTGCAGCAGTGCAGAGTATGGTTGTAACGTGTAACAGCCAAAGAGGGACAAAAGCAATTTTACTAGTACAGCAGGCCAGAATATTAGTATGATCATGGTTTTTTAAAGCTATAGATATTTTTCATCTTCTTTTCCTTTGTTTCCTTCGACAATCAAAACATTCTATACATGGTGACTGAACTCTGTAACTATCCTGAATTTTACTGGATGGTACTTTGAGGTCTTCCAAAAGGATTTGACGAAGCTTCTTGTTCTCTTCCACTAGCTCTTCAATGATCTGCTGGTGTTTCAGCACCTGAATGGCCATAGCAAAATTAACTTCTTAGCGACATAATGAACTTAAAAATTAAAATGTTCATTCAATGTGATGGAATAACCAAGTAGAGAAGCGGCTGATTAACCCAAAGACTTACCATTTGAAGCATGCTGTTTTCTGACTGCAAACGGCCAGCCTGCATATGTTAGGCAAAGAATCAGTGACAAATTCATAGCCCATCAAAGATGGTCGATGCAATGGATCACACATACCGCTTGCTTCAGGGCAGGGTCGTTTTCTCTAAGCATTGGGTTCTGCAGAAAGCTGCTGAGAACTTTTTCAGTTCTACTAAAGGATGAATCGGCTAGACCCATTTCTGATGCTTGAGTTGTATAAGTAGAGTGCCGGTTGACCTTTCCACTTCCGGGAAGACCTTGAAGCGATAAGTCTGGAAAGTTCCCTCCAAGCTGAGTGATAGGAGTTGCAGGACTGTTGCTTGTTGGTCCACTTGCCAAACTGATGCCACCAGGCAACGATATTGGGAGCCCGCCTTGAATAGCTGACATATTAGGAACTCCTCCAAGTTTCATCATAACTGTCGTCATTGCTTCCTAGGAAGTTAAAAATCAAATTTCAGTAAGAGAAATAGTGACGGAATGAAAGTTCATAGTAAGTGGACATACAACACTTTGTAAAATACCAGAAAGCAAACTTGAATTCTCTGCAACACCCCTGGTTTCACAGCAATGCCTGCCCAGTAAAGGTCAAGTTTTTAGCCCATGGTAACTCAGAATCGCTCTTCAGTCATTAAATGATCAACTAAGCAGATAATGCAATATGAACAGATAGCCACCAGATATGTCCAACATACTCCATACACAGAACACGACCTACCAACTCCGAATCCATGGCCAAAACCAATTCCACAACCAACGCCAGCCTCAATGTTCTTAGCTCCCACCTTCCTTAGCTGGAAAATAAGAAATGAGACTTTGACAGTAAATCTGAATCAGACTAGTGTGAAATGACAAAAGGGCAGATAAAATTAAATCAATAATTCTACTTACTGCATCGTTTACATGTCTGCTAAAACCAGAGAAAGCATCTGTGGCACCTCTAGTTGCACTGAGGACTTGATTCACCATCGGCAAGGCACCTAAGAGTGTGGATCACACCAACATTTTCAGGTCACTAACTACACAAAGTATGACAAGAAATCAGTGTGCGTGAAGGAAATTTTGCGAAACAAATCGCTGAAATTCTATGACACGGAAATCAAATAAAAACCAAATAGACATTTGATTGTGTTCAGTTGTCATAAAGGAGCACTCCAAACTAAAATTCCCAGACGAGCCCGATTCGAAGGTTTGGCCTTGAAGCAAGGTTTCATCCGCTGCGTGTCATGAACCCCACATACGAAAGGAACTTACAACTAGGGCATGAAATCCTCCTCCAACATTGGATTAATAACTCCGAGCTGCAGTTCGTCCAATACAAAAGTGCTAACAGTGAAACAAACTACACACATATTCCACACATAATTGCAACCTAACAATTCTAGAGAAAGAAAGTCAGACAAGAGTAAGCAAAAAGATCGATTACAAGGCGTCTGATGATGAAATTTTTGGTGGATTTCACCATTTTTTAACTTGAAGAAGCTTCCAACATTCATCTCAACTTCCCAGTTGTAGAGACAGCACCAATGTTGGAAGAAACAAAAGAAAAAGTGGGGGGAAGTACCGAGATGAATGGGGCGACCATGGCCAATACCAACCCCGCAACCGATGCCAAAGCCAGTGAACACCTGACCCACTTTGAAAGTAAAGGGATTCTCCCATCGAATCCCTTCTCCAAAGGGCTTTCTCTCGTTGCTGCTGACCGCCATTTACTTCCTGCTTCCTCTTTCCACAACCCACAACCCCTTTCACTTTACCCGCTTTAGTACCTTCTTCCCTCTTTCTTGAAGCAAAGAATTTTATCGATGGAGCTCTGTAAAACCCTGAGCTGGGTTCTGGTACAAGCCCAAACCCTCGGTAGGTTCCTCCACTCCCCAGTTTCCCCTTCGGTGTTCTTTACAGGAGAATGAAAGGATTGTCACGGCTGACACGGAGACGGAGAGGGAGAGGGAAGTTCAACCGCCGAATAAGCCCAGAAGGGCAATGAAACTCAAATAAGGCCTATACAGCTCTCATGGCCCAAGACCGTGTAAGCCCATATTTAAGTTTGGTCCACAATAATATAGACCTAAATTAGATATAAGTTATATTCCTTACCATCTAAAAATATTACTACCATATATTATATATTTAAACTATATATAAGTTTGTCACCGTATTTGTAATAAATAAAAAATATTTCATATGCACGGGCAAGTTGTAGTGTATATTGCATAGCATAATCATTTGATTATGTTGGGTGATGTTGAGTCCCAATATTTTAAACATTAACGGTCCGTTATTTGAAATTTCGAAAATTATGAAATGACATGTATTGTTTAGATATTTAATTTTAGTGTTTCATGTACGGAGATTTCACGAACCACCATTTGAAAATAAAATGATTTTAAAAACTTTATCTCCACCTGATTCAAGATTGGATAAATGAACTATTATGAGTTTGATGATAAAAAAATTTAAATATTATAACATGATCATGTTATACATTTATCCAAAAGTTAATATATCTCAATTAAGAGTTGTATGTTTTCACTTATAAATTAACTTATATTGTATCAATATCGTGGGTGTCCCTGGAGGAACTAAATTAGCTATGTATATTTACGAGTCAAATTTTCAAACCATACACTCGGGTCATACACAAAGAATAACAAATTTTTTATAATATATGAAAAATGATTCAAGTACGGCAACAAATTATTTAATATTAATGTAGTGTATGCACGAAATTAACGTGAGTTTCAAGAATATGAACAAAAAGTTTCAAAATTAATTTAATGTTTAAATGAAATTCACCCAGCCAATGGTCGGGATCAAAGCTAGTATAGACCTAAATTAGATAGTGGCACTTAATCTTTTTGCTGGTTAGTAATCAGTACACTCTTTGTTAGGATTGAAATTGGATGGTAAATCATGTATATGGTATCACAATTTGATTATAATTTATAAATAATCAAGTATCCTTCAATGAGTATCAATCAACTACGAAAATAGTTTCCTCAACTTTTTTTCATATATGGCAAGGAGGCGGTAACCAAAGATACTAAATTACAAAACCGACTCTAACCACGGAATAAAGTGAGTTTCCATCCATGATAACTTGCAATGACTAATATCTTGAGGATGAAATTTGATATAACGATTTATTATTGATTTGTTTGTAGCTCCAAGTATTCTTATTTTTAATTATTTTCTGGTACACAATTCATTTCTTCATTCTTTGAAAAAGAATAGATGCTTTACTTTTCTAGTTACATGAAATGAGTGATGCTAGGTCATGCTTGGGCCGGTACAATACGTGCATGTTTAGCGCTCATTTATTTCGTGCCGTGTTTAGTACGACTCGTCAGTTTTTATATCATGTCAGTCTATTTTTCAAAATTGCCGATGGCTTTGACTAGTTGTGAATTGGTTGTATTTTTGTTTGACTCGTTTATACAAGTAATGTTTTGAGCAAAAAAAAATCAGAAATTGAATAAATTTTGTATGATTCTCTATAGAAACTTTACAAATTCGTAAGAGAATAATAAATGATATTTCTATAAAAAGATTTGCACGGTGATAATGGAATATCATCACCACTATTTACCATGTCTCAAATAAAAAGTAAATTAGGATAATAATAAAAAGTCCTTCTATCAAGGTGTAAGATAGTTTTGTAATCAACGATCCTAAAATCGTACAGGAGGTTGTACCGAAAAATCTAACAACAAAGTACTTTATACAACTATGATTTAATCATTTCATATCGTTTAAAATCACCTATCTGTGTGCACTTCGACATGAAATTTTTCCGATCGTCAGTAAAATACGATTTCACAAACACGAATTTTAATGTATGAAGAACTTTTTAGAATAGTAAGTTAGGTGTGTGCCGAACCGCGAATCAGCTGCTTGCCACCACCCCAACTAATCCCTAATTCTTTTGCCCTAAAAAATCAGTTGGTAGTTTTGGTACCACCAAACCAACTAACTTCCCAACCATATAGGAATTACTCTTTGAATTCCTTGTAATGCTCCCCGCCTTGAGATGAACCCTACTAGCTAGTGGACTGCTGCCATTCATTTCGGGGTACCTTACCTACCGACCACAAACTAAATTCGGTCAGTTACCGATTCGGTACGGTATACCAGCCTGCCTGCTAGATTGTATTTCGTAAGAGTGGAGGCCATTCTGTCAGATTCTTCATTTTGGCCTTAAAAAAATATTGTATGGAATTATGCCCATTCTGCCAGACTTGGTAGTATGTCTAGTGTTTTTGTCCACATTCACTAAAGAATTTGATGAATCCTTGCTAATTGGAGTTGTCCAAAATTATACGCATTAGTAATGATAATGAAACGGTGCATGGTGAGTATTTTGACGTCCCTTATTCACAAAGTCTAAACTAATATTAGATTTTATGACTAATTTTTATAGGAGCACGCATTTGATAAAGTCAAGCAATTTCAATATGTGATGAAAACACAAATGATAAATATTCCGTAAATAAAAAGAGCGAAATAATGACCTGACTAATAGGGTACGGATAGAATAACAACACTATTTGTGTTGTTATAATAAGGGTAAATACAATTTATTAGCCAAACCTTTCGTTTCAAACAAAATAATAGCCAAACCTTTTCAAAAACAAAATAATAGCCAAATCGTTAACTTTCCATCCAGTTGACCGTCAGTTGACTCTGATGTGGCAAAAAATTAAATGAGATGGATGGATTTTGATGACGTGGCAAAAAGTCAAATACTTGACTGTCATATGGATATTAGTTCTTTAAAAAAAATTCTGAAAAATGAATAAACACTCCTCTTTCTCTACTCCAAATCTCCCACTGCAGATCTCTGCGCCAAATCAAAGTCCCTCCTCCTCCTTTCCGATTCCCACACCTCTCCCTCTCTCTTTCTCCTCCAAATCAAACCCCCTCCTCCTTTCCGATTCCCACACCTCTCTCTGCTCCAAAATCCAAATCAAAGCCCCTCCTTTCTGATTCCCTCACCTATCACTCTCTGCTCCAAATCAAAGCCAAATCCAGTCCTCCAAGTTTTACCTCCTTCTGGACCTCTACTTAATGTTCTTGGCAAGAACCCTTGAAATTCTCTTCCCCTATGTCTTCGTCGTCGATTTCAGGGGAGCAGAGGCGGAATCCGGGCTACTATTATGGAAATCTAGATCTACGTTGCTTTAGGTGGTAGCTAGTGATATGGAAATCAAGAAGAAGTCGATCGGTTGAGGAGGAAAGCCTACGAGGGAGGCCACAAATCTCGCTGGGGATTGACGAGTTCGGTGCTGAGATGGTCGGGAAAATGGCGAAGGAGGAGGAAGCTGAAGGAGCCACAAAGGTAAGGCGAATCCCTCCGATCAGCAACAAGGAGCGTCATCGTTCACAACCTGGAACAGAGTATCTTGCTGATGTTGGTCGGCAGTTCCGCCCAAAAGTTATCTACTCCTCCTTCGACTCCAAAGCAAAATCTCCAATCGTTTTCACAACCATAGGCTCCACTCCCACCGCCGCAGCTTCCCCATCCATCTCATCTTCTACAATCGCCTCTCAATCATCATCACCCGCCGCGGTGGAGCTGCTCCAATAGTGGATCGAGCGATGGAAAATTTGCGTTTCCAGATCTGTAGTTGAGACTTGAGAGAGAACCCCAACGCCTCCATCGGGCCTTGGACTCGGTCCAGCTATGGAAGAACCCAGCAATGCCTGGATTTGTCCAGTGATTTTTTGTAGAAGAACCCATAAACCAAAAAAAAAAGTGACCCGCCTAAGAAGAACCCATCAACACCTCAATCCGCCCCAGAAATGCAGAAGAACCCATCTTTGGAGGTCGTCGGAGGTTGTCATCAGTGGACTCCACCCGAAACCCTCGTCGCCGTCAATCCTCTCAAGTCGAAGAGGGGTTGTCTTCCGCTGCGGCGGAGGAGTTTCTGGAGCGAGAGAGAAGGGAGGGAGGGAAAGAAGATACAAGATAACCTTTTTTGAACTTTTTCATAAGAATATAAGAATTAGTTAAAATTATAATTATCCATGTTTGATTTTGTGCCACATCATCAAATTCATTCCACCTCAGCAAAAAATTTGCCACATCATAATCAACTAACATTTGACCGGATGGAAAGTTAACGGTTTGGCTATTAAATTGTTTTCAAAAAGGTTAGGCTATTATTTTGTTTAAACCCAAAAGGTTTGGCTATTAAATTGTATTTACCCTTATAATAACAACAAGATTCATTAAGGACAAAATCGTAAACTAACAATAAATAACAAATTAAATTTAAATTAATTATCTGAAACCCTTCTTCTCCTCCGTCCCTTCCCACTCGCATCTGACTTTCTTCCGTCCCTCACCATTGTGACTTCACCGACGCCGACGTTGATCCGAACGTTCGAGCAAGCAATCCTCCTCCTCCATCCCTCAATCCCCTTCATCCAAGTCGTTTCTCCTCCTTCCGGCTCGACGCCGACGCCAATCCATCGATTTCAAAGGTGCGATCATCATCAGATCTGCTGAGGTTTTGGAATCGACGATGATTGTGCCGACGAGGGGAATAGAGACTCGATCGACGAAAACGGGTGGAACAGAGTGTTCGCTGATGAGGCTGTTGCGGTAGCGGAAACTGGCGGGGAGATCTTCGGCTGCTGCAGATCCAAGCCGGCGGCGGAAGGAGCTCGCAAGGTGCGGAGCGAGAGGCTCTGACTTCATGAACTAGGCTATTGTGGTAGCGGAATTCGACAGGGATGTTCGGCTGTTGCTGGAAATCGAAGTCAGAGGCGGAAGGACTTCACAGGGTGCAGAGTGAGATGAACAACTTTGTGAGGGCGGCACCTCCGGAGTGTTGATCAAAGGCGGCGATAATCTGGAATCTTCACCTTTCAGGGCCTTGAGTTTAATTTATGAGAGGCACCTTGAGTTACTGTAGGATTTCCGACACCGGTTTCTATCAATTTGCGAAAATTGACACAAAGAGGAAATCTAAATACTAGTTTAATTACTACATAGCAATTAGAGGATTTATCATATGGAAGCGTGAAAAAAGATGTTTGCCGAATGAATTACCTTTCTGCAGGGGAGCATCGCAGGGAGCCATGGAAGAAGGGAGGCCTCACTGGAGTAAAAGTAGGAGAAGGGTTAGGGAGCAATGTGAAACTGCAATTATATATATTTCCTTTATTATAGATATAAATTTTGAGGTTTTATATGGTTTTGAATTTTGATGGTTCTTTTTATGTTTTTTAGTGTTTAGGTATGTATTATTGTGTTTATGATATGTATTTACGAGTTATTGGTATGAAGATCACAAGTATCTCATAAGTACACCAAAAAATTTCTAATATAACCACAAACATGGTAAAACGAACCATAAAAATGCATACCAGAAACCTTCAAATGTGACTCGCACGAAAATACACCACAAATTAATCCCGACTAGAGCCCAAGTTTTTAAACTCTAGTCGGGTGCAGTATAGAGCAAGTATTTAAATTGTCAAGCCGGGCCGATCCATGTACCCCTACTTCAATCGCTTAAGTTGTTATCTAGCAAGCAACTTTTGGGTTTATCACTAATGGAACTACAAACTAAACTAGCAAGGAAAAGTAAATAAAGGAAAAGTCTAACTAAGGGAGCTTCACCCGGGAGTTGCTTTCCCCTAACTAGCTACCATGACTCGTTGGATTGAATGGAATCGTGTGGTGTAGGTGGTTGTGAACCGCGAGTGTGAGCAACTAGTGATCAATCTGTCACGGAATCAATTCACTAGCGATCGATTTGTCACGGGAGCGATCCACTCACCAAGTCTAGGGGAAACACTAGGAGGAGCAACTAGTGATCCATTTGTCACGGGATGGATTCACTGGAGGTCGATTTGTCACGAGATCGATCCTCTCACTCAGTCACTAGTGGTTGCCTAGGTCTCTCCCTCAAACCGGAGTTTGAGCGGCTTAATCACAACCAACCGAGATGCAAACTTGTAAGCGCGAACCGCAGAGGGATGCATATGTGGTCGGAGACCACAATCTCAATTGATAAACCGAGGTAAGCATGAAAGGCCATGTCACTCGACCCTCTCGGTTTAGACAATCGGTAGTTGACTTAATCCCTCACTCAACTCTAAGGTCGGACGGCTTAATCGCGATTAACCGACTTGCTTAACTCAATATTGAGGGTTGCCCTAACTTAACCTAGTTTAAGTGGCTTAGAAAGCGGAAGGAAAACCAACTCTATTGAGTCTCTCTTGGAAGGGAGATTTTCCTCTCTAAGCTAGGCTAAGGTGGCTAATTAGATTGCTAGCACCAACATGCACAAACCTAAGGGTGCTAAGCACAAAACATGCACAACCCTTAGTTTGCTAAGCACAAGCATGCACAATCACCATAACAACACCTCTAATACTCAAATTGATGCAAACCCACACTTAATCATTCAATCTAAACAAGTAATTACAAAGTATTAGTTAGGGATCTACACCACCTAAGAGAAAAGAGTGAGTTTCTAGAGAGAGAGAGAGAGAGAGAGGGATTACAAATTTGAGCTCAAGATCTTCTTCTTCTATGCTTGAATCTTCCACCCAAGCCTCTAATGATGCTCCAAGATCACTCTAGCACTCTCTCTCTCTCACTAGAACTCCCCTTTGGTGTTTAGGTTGAAACCCTAGAGAAAGAAAGTGTTTCTTCTCCAAAAACCAGCTCTCCTTTCTCTCTTTCCGTTGTTGTCTTCATATTTGCCCGAAAGTGACCAGTTCACGGACGCGAACTCAGCGTCGTCCCAAAACGCGCCGCTTCATTCGCCTAGGTTCACGGTCGATGGCCCAGTTCACGGTCTTAGAGACCGTGAACTGCTTTGTCGTCAGTAACTTCACGAACCGTCGCTGGATAGCTCGATGTTTACGGTTTGTGGTTCATGTTCACGATCTTAGGAGACCGTGAACTACCTTGTCCGACCATGAACTGCGGCTGTTTCCTGGGACGCCTTCACTTCACTGCTATGGGGAAATTGTCACGGTCGCTAGACCGTGACAATTGTGTGACTTCGGACTTTTCTTCGGTTTTTGCGCTTTTTGACCTCCAAATATCCCAAAACTCGTCCTCGAACCTTCCACACGGGGACCAGTTACGGTAACAACACTCATTGTGTTGTTATTTTAACAACACTAGTCTCCAACCAATAGGAAACTAGGGTTGTGATGACTTTTTATTAGATGAGTTGACCTAGTGTAAAATCAAAGCAGGGATATAATTGTCATTATGAAAAATATGTTTAAATAATAAATAAAAAAATAAAATAAAATATTTTTTTTTATTTTTCGGAATTTTTTTTTGCCAAAATTTTGGTCGCCGGAATTCAGCCATCGGTTGCCGGAAAATGGTCGCCGGTAACCGGAATATGCTTTTTTGTCGCCGGAATATGCTATTTTGTCATCGAAATATGCCACCGTCGCCAGAATATGCTCACCGTGATCGAAATATGCTTACCGGCGTCGGAATCTAGTCATCGGGGCCGGAATATGCCTATCGGCGTCGGAATCTACTCACTGACGGTCATCGGAATTTGGTCAACGGTCTTCGTTGACCGGTCAACGGCCAACGACCACCGGATGTTATGGTCTGCATTGTGAGATTTATGGTTTGGTTTCTCATATTTTTGTATGCCTTTTGTGGTTTGCTTTATCGTGTTTGTGGTTTGCATTAAAAAAATTCTGGTTTGCTTTAAAAAAAATTGTGGTTTGCATTGTGAGGTTTGTGGTTTGTTTGAATATATTTGTGGATTGCATTAGAAGGTTTCTGGTTTGCTTTTGTGGTTTGCATTAGAAGGTTTCTGGTGTGCTTTTGAAACTATTGTGGTTTGCATTAGAAGGTTTCTGGTGTGCTTTTGAAACTTTTGTGGTTTGCTTTGCAAGGTTTCTGGTTTGTTTTAATAGATTTGTGGTTTGCATTAGAAGGTTTCTGATTTGCTTTTGTGGTTTGCATTAGAAGGTTTCTGTTGCTTTTGAAAATTATGTGGTTTGGTTTGTGAGGTTTATGGTTTGTTTTAATAGATTTGTGTTCTGCATTAGGAAGAATTTGGTTGTTTTATGTGGTTTGCTTTGTCGTGTTTGTGGGTTTGCCTTATGTAGTTTTTGGTGTGCTTTGTTAGATTTCTGGTATGTTTTATCACATTTATGATTTGTATTACGAGGTTTCTAGTGTGCTTTAGAACTATGTATGGTTTGCTTTCGAAATGCAAACCAGAAATACTTTTATTAGTGTCTTCTACATGTAGCTTCTGTAAATATGCGAGAGAGATGATGCCATAAAGATACAAATAAGTAGGCATGCAAGATCGAGCAAAGAACAGTTGGTAACTACTCTTATTAATGTCTTCTACAAATTACTTAAACCGGTGTATGGGTTTTAGAAAATCTGCAATCACTGCCCACTGACTATTGGGTTCAAAAAAGTTAAACCCTTTTTACTCCTTCACTCCCGTTTCTTCCCTATTGTTAATTGAATTCAGCTAAACTAACAACAACAATGGCGTACACGCTGCCGCTCTCAACGCCCAGAAACCTTATCACAACAACCCATTAACACAAAACAACTTCCAGACCAGCAACCACCGTCAGCAGTATCACCACCATCCGCAGCAGTACCGCCAGGTACCCAATCAGAAATTCTTCCTCCCGAGCACCCGCAGCGGCGCCGCCGCATCTTCCTCTGCTGCTACAACTCCCGCCTTTCCTTCCCTAGCTCCCCTTAAGTCACCCGAGTTCGACCTAGCCGCCAATTTCTCGGGTCGCAGCTCGACCGTGGTCGTCTCCAAGTTCCACCTGCGCTGAGTGTGGACGAAAAGAAAAGTGAGGCGGGGAGAATCCCAGATCGGGGAAGGGAAAATCGCGGCACAGAAATTGGAGATGGATTAAAACTGAAGTAATAACTGAAGTAATTACAAAATCGGTTTTCATCCATCTTTCTGGATTGATAATTAATACAAATACAGTTCTTGTGGTCGTCGTTCCCGGTGCCCAGTCTCAGGCACTCTGGCGACTCGCTGGTGAAATAATTAATACAGATGGAGAAGATGGATCTAGTAAGCGTCGAAGTCCGAGTCCTTAACGCAGACAGTTCGATCGTCGTTGCTGAGAAGATGAGTGGAAGTCGGAGCAACCTGAGCAGATTTGTAGTTGTTTCCGGCAACGGAGCTGAAGAAGGATATCGCCGGCGTCTGCATGAATCGGAAGGAGAGGGATGGAATGAGATGTGACTGGCGGAGAAGATAGATCTGGCAGGTAGAAGGGAAGATCAGATAGATAGGCGATAGGATTTTTCTATTTATTTTTGTTTTAATTTTGAATTTTTTTGGTTAATTTACCCTTTTACCCTTAATGAATCTTGTTGTTACTATAAAAACATCAAGGGTGTTGTTATTCTATCCGCACCCTTCCACACGTGCTAGGACCTAAATGTATCAAACAAGCACAACCTAGCGTAAATATGTCAAGGAACGATGAAATACTAAACTAAACGAATAAGAAATGAGGGGTAAAATGTTTACATTTGAGCCCGAATCAAAATGCAAAGCACAAGTCTCGAAAAACATACCAGAAACACAAGAAAGCAAACCACTAATATTTCTAAAACACACTAGTAACTTCATAAAACAAACCACAAACATGATAAAATAAGCCACAAAAAGCATACAAAAAACCTCCTAATCCAAACCACAAATCCTCTAAAACAAACCATAAATCGCATAAAGCAAACCACATAATTTTCAAAAGCAAACCATAAACCTCATAATGCAAACTAGAAACATTGTTAAGCAAACCACAAACGTCCTAATGCAGACTACAAATATATTAAAACAAACCAGAAACATCGCAAAGCAAACCACAAAAGTTTCGAAAGCATACCAGAAACTTCTTAAAACCAGAAATACAATAAACCAAACCACAAAAGGCATACAAAAAGCACGAGAAACCAAACCATAAATCTCACAATGCAGACCATAACATCCGGTGGTCGTTGACCAGTCAATGAAGTTCGTTGACCAAACTCCGATGATCGTCAGTGAGCAGATTCCGACGCCGATAGGCATATTCCGGCCCCAATGACTAGATTCCTACACCGGTAAGCATATTCCGACAACGGTGAACATATTCCGGCGATGGTGGGCATATTCCGACGATAAAATAGCATATTCCGGCGACAAAAAGCATATCCTGGTGACCGACATACCAGATTCCGGTGACATAATTTTGGGTAGAAAATAAAAAAAAATATTTTTTAATTTTTTTTATTATCATTTGAACATATTTTGAAATTCCGGTGACATAATTTTGGGCAGAAAATAAAAAAAAAATTTAATTTTTTTATTATTATTCGAACATATTTTTCATAATGACAATTATACCCCTGTTTTGATTTTACACTAGGTCAACTCAGCTAATAAAAAGTCATCACAACCCTATCTTCCTGACTAATAACTGAAACACAAATGGTAATAATTTCCTTATACACCGAAGTTGTGGAGTGATTCATGTAAAATATATAAATCTGAATACCCAAGCCAATCTAATATAATTAGTGGAGTTAATTAGGTATATGTCTTTTAGATTGTGAATAGTATTTGGACATCTAATATATCAAATAAAGTCGGAACAAGTTGATAGGATACCCTTTTTAGTGTGCGGATAGTATAACAACACTAGAATTGTTGTTATAGTAACAACAGAGTAAAAAGGTAAACCGACAAATATCACAAAATAAAAATTGAATGAAAATACAAAAAGCAACGAATTAAACTTTCTTCCCCACTTTCTGCTTCCTCTAACAACTCTGCTCCGCTCTCTCTTCTACACAACAACCGCGGCGACGACAACGACGTCGCGCCACAAATCCGAGTTCCTCGCTGCTCACTTCATCCTCCGTCGAAGCTCTCTGTCAGATCTCGTCTGTCCTTATCTGCTTCACTTTTTGTTGTTGGTTTTTCTTCATCGACGCCACAAAAGACTTGGTCTCGCGCCTTGCTGAGTTCAAGGAGATCATCCCCAGCTCACTCTCCACTATTGAAACTAGCTGCGGGGTGGAATCATCCGTCGATTAGGTGAAAAAGGACATGGAGTCGAGGTTGGTTCACAGGAAGAGACAGCTGAGCTCTCTCGAGGTAGAGGTTACGAGACTGGGAGAAGAAGACCTTAAGCTGGAGGCTGAGATTCAGCAGTTATATGCTCGCAAGGCTATAATTGTTGATCAGAGGAGCTCAACCGTGGACGAACTGGACAAGGCCAATCAAGAGGCTGACAAGGAATTGGAAGAGCCGAAGAAGCAATGCGATGAGAGCAGGCAAGCGGTGGAAAATAGGATGAGAGCCAAGGAGAGATTGGCTCAGTCCAGTGCAAGTTGGAAGCTTTTCAAAGACAACTTGGGATGGTAGACTTAGTTAGTTGTACGTACGTAGCAGTCTCCTACTCTCCGCTTCCAATCGATCTCATTATGAGATCCCTCCACCTCTTCTCCGTCGCTTCCGCTTGGTCTCGAGGTGGAATCCAAGCCTGTCGATCTCCAAACAAATTGACCAGTTGAGGGCTCTGAATCTTCCAGGCAGGAGATAATTGGGCCTCTGAATCTTCCCTTTGTCTCTTGATCCTTTGTTCTGTTTTTTCACCTCTCTCTTTCTCTATATCTCAAAGAACTTCATGATTAGTTATAGTAGCTAGCTAATAATTAGGTTTGGTTGGTCCTTGTGCTATTAACTAGCTTAATTACGATCAGGTTGCTTATGATGATGAGAATGGTTGGTATTAGCTAGTCTTAATCGTTGCTCTTTTAGTGCTCATTGTTTGTAAGCTTCTTATTTTGTTATTTCTGGCATTTGGATTTTCTGATGTGATTGCTAAATGGATGCTTAAGTCTTTCTCTTGGTTTTTGCATTTCAGCCGTCACTCATTAGGGATCCAAATTTCAGAAAATGTGACTGTTAGTGACCGGTCTCTTGGTTTTTGCATTTCACCCGTGATCCAAAAAAAAAACATACTAGAAACCTCTTAATGCACACCAAAAACTTTTAAATGCAAACCAGAAACACAATAAAGCATAGAAGAAACACTCTAATGCATACCACAAATCCACTCAAACATACTAGAAACCCCACAAAGAAAACCACAAATTCATTAAAACAAACCAGAAACCCCACAAATCAAACCATAAAATTTTCGAAAGCACACCATAAACTTCTTAATGAAACCAGAAACACAATAAAGCAAACCAGAAACCTCCTAATGCATACCACAAATCTCCTAAAACAAACCACAAACCTCACAAAGCAAACTACAACATTTGCGAAAGCACACCAGAAACGTCCTAATGCAAACCACAAACATAGTAAATCAAACCACAAAAAAACAAATCGGAAACGTCCTAATGCAGAACACAAAAATATGAAAACAAACCAGAAACCCCTCAAAGCAAAGCACAAATTTTTTTAAAGCAAACCAGAAACTTCTCAATGCAAACTAGAAACACGATAAAGCAAACCACAGAAGGCATACAAAAATATGAGAAACCAAACCATAGATCTCACAATGCAGACCATAACCTCCGGTGTTCGTTGACCGTTGACCAAACTCCAATGACCCTCAGTGAGCAGATTCCGGCGCCGATAGGCATATTCCGACCCCGATAACTAGATTCCAACGCCGGTAAGCATATTCCGGCGACAAAAAACATATTCCGACTACCAGTTTCAAGCGAGCGGTGGCCGAATTCTGGCGACCAAATTTTGGGCAGAAAATAAAAAAAATATTATTTTTATTATTTTTTATTATTATTTAAAAATATTTTTCATAATGACAATTATACCCCTGCTTTGATTTTACACTAGGTCAACTTAGCTAATAAAAAGTGATCACAACCCTAGCTTCCTATTGGTTGGAGGCTAGTGTTGTCACCCTAAGACTATCCACAATGGTGGAAGGTAAAAAGGGTAAAAAGGATGGGAAAAGTGGGAAAAAAGGATGGGGGAATTATAAGACCATCCCCAATGGTGCAAATGAGGTGAATTGCAAGCCTACGTGACAGAGGGATGAAAATAAAAAAGTGGTTTGCATTGATGTGTCATCATTTGCAAATGGTGCAAATTTGCACACCATGCAAATTGGTATGCAATTGCAACATGGCCCCACCAATTTGTATTTTCTTTCTTTTCCCTTCTTTTTTGTTCATTTGTTTTTTTTCTTTCTTGCTTCCACCACCAATTATATGTTGTATATATATTTCTTTCTATCCTTCCTATCACATACACATATGTATATGTATTTAGTTGATGGTAACGATGATATTTTTGTATAAATAAAACAATACTACAAACAAACCTTAAGGATTCATATATACTTTAAAATATTACATCCGCAAAGTACAAATTGAAAAGAAAACACACTAAACACGTTAAGACAACTAATTAATACATAAAATGTTTTATATAATTAGTAACATTAAATTTATAAGTATATTATTGACTTTAATTGATATTAGTTATAGGAAGTTGCTAATTTAAGTTGAAAGGATATTATAATATTTTAGTAAAATGGTGGAGATAATATGAATATTTTTTTGTATTAAAAAGTAAGTAGGGCCCACAATTGCAATTGCAAGTGGATGGCATTGATGTAGGTTGTATGAAAATGAAGAGTGAGATAATTGTTAAAGTTGATGATGTGGTAGTAGGGACCACACTTGAAATTGCATGTAGATGGCACCATTGGAGATGCTCTAATGGCCACAATAGGTGGTAGGGAAAAAAGGGTATTGGGGAGGGATTTTTTTTTCAAAATCAATCTAGAGTTGATATGGTAACTTTATTTTGATAATTTATTCATTATTTTTATATAGGTAGTATTGATTAATTAAGACGAACATTTCGATATAATTTTTTTTAATTTGGATATAAAAAATTTTATCACTGAAATCCAATAACTCATAAAAGTCCAATAAGAAAACCATAAAACAATTTTTAAAAACAAAAAACAAAAAAAAAAAAACCCCACCCACATGGTCCCCCTTCCCTTCCTCCTCCCACCCACCTGGACCCATTTCCCCTTCTTCTTTTAACCTCTAGCGCAGGAGAAACCCTCCCCTTCTTTCCCTTTTATCCTTTTTTTCCATAATACCCACCCCTATTGTGAGTCATCTTCTCCTTTTTTCCCCTTTTATCCTCTTTTTCCCTTCTTGCTGTGGACAGTCTAACAACAAAATATGTGTTGTTACAGTAACATGTCCCCCCTTTTTATGTCTTCATGTCCCCCTAGTGTGGCGACATGAGGACGTAAAAAGGAAAGTTGAACACTTGTTTTCCTTCTCCCAGAAAAGTTGCTTTTATGGCAACAAATATCTACTTGAAAAAATTATATCATTTGAAATCAACTTGAATTCACGATTCAAATGTTAATGCAAATTTGACATGACGAAAATTGTCGAAGCAATAGTCAAATCATATCATCTTAGAAACTAGCACATGGCCCGTCCGTTGACCGGCGAAGTTTTATACTTTTGCATGGATATGCTCAAATTGAAAGTATATATGTGATATGTGAGTAGTTCTTTTTTTTTTCCTTCTAATTTTGACCTTTTAAATTTATTTTTTTCTTGTAGAAGTTGCCATAAATAATTGAGGAAAGTACTCTAATTAATTTAATGGTTGAGTTAGAAAATACCAAATAATGTATCAATCATGTTAAATATATACATGTACCTAATATCTATATACAATTAATGGCAGTAAATATATTACTTAAAACATACTTAAAAATGAACTTTCGGTAGATAAATATGCACCGTATCCAGAACAAACCAAGAATAACTCGAAAACAAACTTTTCTAATTGGTTTCCCCTACTATCTGTTTCTTTCAAAGAAGGGAAATACACACAAACACAATTCACAAATCAAAGGGTGGCATGCAAACCTGCATTGCACACTCATAAACTTCGACTACATAATAAACAGTGAAATATAAAGAAGCTTTTCTGTGGTAATTTATATGTTTGACTATAATGATGCATTAAAATGTTTCATCCTTTATAGCGATAAAATTTAGGTACACTTCATCAATTTCTTTCGGGGAATCAAGCTCGGTATAAGTACGCCATGTGAGCTTGCTAAAATTCATGTTCAAACAATCAAATCAAATGAATTAAAGTACAGTATGGATGTAGGAATATTTTGATTTAGTCGCTCCCTTTCGATGGTAGTTTTATGTTGGGTAGGGCCATTGTCCGGCATAAAATAGATTACCAACCAAAGACCATATAAACCACACAAAAAAAAAATCAATAAAGCTAATCTCAAAGTGTCCACTTGTTAAAAACTAACCACAAAGTGACTTCAAATGTGTGAGCAATAAAATATCATTCATACAAAATATGGTACTACAAATAGATAACGACTCATAGCCTATAAGCCACCGAAATAAAATGACGACATACATTAGGGCTGTCAGTCGGTCGGTTTCGGTTTAACCGAAAACTGATTTCTCGGTTATCGGTTAAATCGAGACCACACTTACAGTCACCGGCCACCGACCGCCTATCATGCTTCGGTTTGCCGCAAACCGACCGACCGGTTAACGGTTAAACCGCGGTTAATTGACTATCCAAAAAAATATTATTATAATCATTAATTTATTATTTAATTATATGAAAACCTAAAAAAAACTAAAAACAAAAAAAGAAAATGGAGATAGATGGAGACAGACAGTGAGACTCTTCATCTCTTCTCATCTCTCCACTCTCCTCCCGTCATCTCTCCTCTCCTCATCTCCTCATCTCTCCACTCTCCTCCCGTCGCACTATCACACCCAGCCACCCACCAATCCCGCCGCCGCAAACAAAATTCGGAGAAGGAGGAAGGACGGCGACGGCGACGGCTCCACTAGTCACTAATCCTCCCGCCGCACCCACCAATCCGTAGATCCAGAATCCAGATCCCCAACTTCGGTCCCTGCATGGCTGCATCTCCAACCAGATCGAAGAGATCTGACTTCTTCCCTCCTACATAGCCACCTGGGTTTATTGGTTTCTGGGTTTTGTTCTTGGGCTTGGGGGTGCGACAAGTTTAGGAAGAGGAACGGCAGAGCAGAGGATTGGCGGACTGGAGATCCGTGGTCGTGGGGGCGAGTGGAGGAGATGAAGGGTGGAGTGGTGGGTTCGTCGGAAGGAGAGGACGGGTGGAGTGGCCGGGTCGGGGGACGGGAGACGGCGACGGAACGAATGATTTTGGAGGGTGGAGGAGAGGCAGAGTCGAAGGGAAGCGACGGTTTTGGGAGGGTGGAGGAGAGGCAGAGTCTTCAGTCTTGATATTAGGTTTCGATTTTTGTGGGGGATTGGGCTACAATGGTGTCGTTTGGCATTGATTGGGTTAGCTCGGTTAGCCGCGGTTAATTGTCACCGGTTACTCGGCTAGCCGAGAAGCCACCCTTTCTTGCCGACCACCGACCGAGGTTAAATTTCGTCGGTTTTCGGTTAGCCGCTAACCGGCGGTTATCGGTTGAACCGGCCGGTTAGCCGCTAACCGACAACCGAATTGCCACCCCTAATACACACCATGTTAGACTTTCCACACACAATACAGTTCTTGCTTTCATTCAGGCATGGGCAGTTCCATTGCATTAACAATGCCATCCCTTTTGTCATTGTTGAGTTTAAAGGAATTCTTCAACAAATCCTTTGCCAACGATGTTGGTGTATGTCAAACATGATGCGTATGCACTATTATTTATGTATGTAGGGTACGGAGAGAAATTTAATTTTCATAGTTAAGCCAAATAACATAAATGGGGAAACCAAGGTCATGTAAGCGGTAAGCCACATTTAAGAGTCAACTTCAAAGTAATTTCTTTGCCTAATTTTTCTTTGTTGTCAGAGCATATGAGTATCCAATAAATTAAAACTAACCTGCTCGACCTTATAGCTATGAGAGGTTCAAGGTCTGATACTCAAATGATATTTAGAGATGATGGGGTGTATTGGTTATATGGAGAAAACAAATAGCAATCTGTCTTTCTCTTCAATGGGCTAGTTTGGTCCTGTTATACATTTTGGAAAATCATGTTCTGGCTGGAGCTTCCGGCAAATCACTTTTTTCTATAAAAAAAAACAAATGTGAATTTTGCTAAAAACTATTAGAAGTAATTTTTCATATAAGAGTCCATTTAAAATGATAATATTTTTTCCTAATATGCTACAATTTAAAAATAAAAAGTAATCAAAATGAATCTTGTTAGATTTATTTTATATTAATTAATTTTATTTTATAATCTATTTTATTTTAAATAACAATATTTTTAATTAAAAAATTTTAAAAATGGTAATATTGTTTTTTTCGTTAATGTAATATCTTTTTTTTGTGGTGATAATCTTATATTTTCAAAAGAGCTAATAGAAATGCTATATATTTTTATATTACTTTTCATCTTTTCAAGAACCAAACCTATAAAAATATTTGGTCCAACTTAACTTTTAAAGTACAAAAGCTCTTCTAAAATCCAGATAAAAATAGGCCACGTTGATCAACGAAAAGAAATAAGGAAGCCAGGAAGGGGAACCAAGCTCATGTAAGCCGCATTTAAGATTCAATTCCAAGGCTATTGAATCCAGCTGATTGAGCTAGATGGTCTTCAATTTTCTTGTTTACTTTTGGCAAACCGTCTTCCTTTATCTATTTTTTAGTATTCGTAGTCCAGCTCTAGTCCTTCAGCACCACCGGTCCACCACCACGGATAGCATCATCATCTACAGTGCTACATCAGCTGAAACTGGAGGCACCAACATTAGGGTCTTTCCATGGTAACAACTTCTCGAATGTGACCGGCTGCTTTGGTTCCTACCCACATAAATGATGAACCCTACCATAGCTATAATGTTGGGGAAGCATCGTCGAGTGAGTTTAGCAGAATATCGACGGGCCGCCGGAGGTTTTGGTGGAGAGAAGGCAGCGTAGGATGATCAAGAACAGAGAATCTGCAGCAATGTCGAGGGCTAGGAAACAGGCATATACAATGGAGCTGGAAACTCGAGCTGAATTACCTCAAGGAAGATAACAGCAGGCTGAAGCAGAATTGTGGTATCTGGAAGGAATTTGTGTTGTTTTTTTTGATAATTTTTTTGTGATAATGATGTGTAATTTCTTTTTGTTGATAATTTCTTTTTTTCATTTTTTATAATTATAATTTTTAGTGATAATGATGTGTAATTTCTAAAAATTAATTTTTATTTATTTATTTATTTTTTATTTGCCACGTCACACATTTAACGGTCAACTGTCAGAGTTGACTACCACGTCAGTCAAAGTTAACGAAGAATGACCGAACTTGAACTGTTCTACTAATTCGAGTGACTATAAATAGAATAAATTAATTTGAGTGGCAAACGTGAAATTTTATAGTAATTCGAGTGACCAAACTTGCCAATTGAGCCGAAGTAAAATAATACTCGTTTTGCATTCAGGAAGTGCTGCTGGAGGACGATAATGCTATAGAAAAGGGAAGATGCAACATGGAAACTCAGAAATTGTGATTAAGCTTGAAATTAACAAGTTATATAGGAGTAAACTGAAGGGCAAATCTCACATGAATAATTTGATTACCTTTCGTCTATCCAACAGCTAACAAGATAGAGTTACAATTAGGAAAGAAGTTCTTTCTTCCCTCGCGATTTTCGATTACCTGGAAATCATAGTGCAGCAGTGCAGAGTATGGTTGTAACGTGTAACAGCCAAAGAGGGACAAAAGCAATTTTACTACTACAGCAGGCCAGAATATTAGTATGATCATGGTTTTTTAAAGCTATAGATATTTTTCATCTTCTTTTCCTTTGTTTCCTTCGACAATCAAAACATTCTATACATGGTGACTGAACTCTGTAACTATCCTGAATTTTACTGGATGGTACTTTGAGGTCTTCCAAAAGGATTTGACGAAGCTTCTTGTTCTCTTCCACTAGCTCTTCAATGATCTGCTGGTGTTTCAGCACCTGAATGGCCATAGCAAAATTAACTTCTTAGCGACATAATGAACTTAAAAATTAAAATGTTCATTCAATGTGATGGAATAACCAAGTAGAGAAGCGGCTGATTAACCCAAAGACTTACCATTTGAAGCATGCTGTTTTCTGACTGCAAACGGCCAGCCTGCATATGTTAGGCAAAGAATCAGTGACAAATTCATAGCCCATCAAAGATGGTCGATGCAATGGATCACACATACCGCTTGCTTCAGGGCAGGGTCGTTTTCTCTAAGCATTGGGTTCTGCAGAAAGCTGCTGAGAACTTTTTCAGTTCTACTAAAGGATGAATCGGCTAGACCCATTTCTGATGCTTGAGTTGTATAAGTAGAGTGCCGGTTGACCTTTCCACTTCCGGGAAGACCTTGAAGCGATAAGTCTGGAAAGTTCCCTCCAAGCTGAGTGATAGGAGTTGCAGGACTGTTGCTTGTTGGTCCACTTGCCAAACTGATGCCACCAGGCAACGATATTGGGAGCCCGCCTTGAATAGCTGACATATTAGGAACTCCTCCAAGTTTCATCATAACTGTCGTCATTGCTTCCTAGGAAGTTAAAAATCAAATTTCAGTAAGAGAAATAGTGACGGAATGAAAGTTCATAGTAAGTGGACATACAACACTTTGTAAAATACCAGAAAGCAAACTTGAATTCTCTGCAACACCCCTGGTTTCACAGCAATGCCTGCCCAGTAAAGGTCAAGTTTTTAGCCCATGGTAACTCAGAATCGCTCTTCAGTCATTAAATGATCAACTAAGCAGATAATGCAATATGAACAGATAGCCACCAGATATGTCCAACATACTCCATACACAGAACACGACCTACCAACTCCGAATCCATGGCCAAAACCAATTCCACAACCAACGCCAGCCTCAATGTTCTTAGCTCCCACCTTCCTTAGCTGGAAAATAAGAAATGAGACTTTGACAGTAAATCTGAATCAGACTAGTGTGAAATGACAAAAGGGCAGATAAAATTAAATCAATAATTCTACTTACTGCATCGTTTACATGTCTGCTAAAACCAGAGAAAGCATCTGTGGCACCTCTAGTTGCACTGAGGACTTGATTCACCATCGGCAAGGCACCTAAGAGTGTGGATCACACCAACATTTTCAGGTCACTAACTACACAAAGTATGACAAGAAATCAGTGTGCGTGAAGGAAATTTTGCGAAACAAATCGCTGAAATTCTATGACACGGAAATCAAATAAAAACCAAATAGACATTTGATTGTGTTCAGTTGTCATAAAGGAGCACTCCAAACTAAAATTCCCAGACGAGCCCGATTCGAAGGTTTGGCCTTGAAGCAAGGTTTCATCCGCTGCGTGTCATGAACCCCACATACGAAAGGAACTTACAACTAGGGCATGAAATCCTCCTCCAACATTGGATTAATAACTCCGAGCTGCAGTTCGTCCAATACAAAAGTGCTAACAGTGAAACAAACTACACACATATTCCACACATAATTGCAACCTAACAATTCTAGAGAAAGAAAGTCAGACAAGAGTAAGCAAAAAGATCGATTACAAGGCGTCTGATGATGAAATTTTTGGTGGATTTCACCATTTTTTAACTTGAAGAAGCTTCCAACATTCATCTCAACTTCCCAGTTGTAGAGACAGCACCAATGTTGGAAGAAACAAAAGAAAAAGTGGGGGGAAGTACCGAGATGAATGGGGCGACCATGGCCAATACCAACCCCGCAACCGATGCCAAAGCCAGTGAACACCTGACCCACTTTGAAAGTAAAGGGATTCTCCCATCGAATCCCGTCTCCAAAGGGCTTTCTCTCGTTGCTGCTGACCGCCATTTACTTCCTGCTTCCTCTTTCCACAACCCACAACCCCTTTCACTTTACCCGCTTTAGTACCTTCTTCCCTCTTTCTTGAAGCAAAGAATTTTATCGATGGAGCTCTGTAAAACCCTGAGCTGGGTTCTGGTACAAGCCCAAACCCTCGGTAGGTTCCTCCACTCCCCAGTTTCCCCTTCGGTGTTCTTTACAGTTTACAGGAGAATGAAAGGATTGTCACGGCTGAGACGGAGACGGAGAGGGAGAGGGAAGTTCAACCGCCGAATAAGCCCAGAAGGGCAATGAAACTCAAATAAGGCCTATACAGCTCTCATGGCCCAAGACCGTGTAAGCCCATATTTAAGTTTGGTCCACAATAATATAGACCTAAATTAGATATAAGTTATATTCCTTACCATCTAAAAATATTACTACCTTTCTACCAAAAAAAAAAAAAAAATATTACTACCATATATTATATATTTAAACTATATATAAGTTTGTCACCGTATTTGTAATAAATAAAAAATATTTCATATGCACGGGCAAGTTGTAGTGTATATTGCATAGCATAATCATTTGATTATGTTGGGTGATGTTGAGTCCCAATATTTTAAACATTAACGGTCCGTTATTTGAAATTTCGAAAATTATGAAATGACATGTATTGTTTAGATATTTAATTTTAGTGTTTCATGTACGGAGATTTCACGAACCACCATTTGAAAATAAAATGATTTTAAAAACTTTATCTCCACCTGATTCAAGATTGGATAAATGAACTATTATGAGTTTGATGATAAAAAAATTTAAATATTATAACATGATCATGTTATACATTTATCCAAAAGTTAATATATCTCAATTAAGAGTTGTATGTTTTCACTTATAAATTAACTTATATTGTATCAATATCGTGGGTGTCCCTGGAGGAACTAAATTAGCTATGTATATTTACGAGTCAAATTTTCAAACCATACACTCGGGTCATACACAAAGAATAACAAATTTTTTATAATATATGAAAAATGATTCAAGTACGGCAACAAATTATTTAATATTAATGTAGTGTATGCACGAAATTAACGTGAGTTTCAAGAATATGAACAAAAAGTTTCAAAATTAATTTAATGTTTAAATGAAATTCACCCAGCCAATGGTCGGGATCAAAGCTAGTATAGACCTAAATTAGATAGTGGCACTTAATCTTTTTGCTGGTTAGTAATCAGTACACTCTTTGTTAGGATTGAAATTGGATGGTAAATCATGTATATGGTATCACAATTTGATTATAATTTATAAATAATCAAGTATCCTTCAATGAGTATCAATCAACTACGAAAATAGTTTCCTCAACTTTTTTTCATATATGGCAAGGAGGGCGGTAACCAAAGATACTAAATTACAAAACCGACTCTAACCACAGAATAAAGTGAGTTTCCATCCATGATAACTTGCAATGACTAATATCTTGAGGATGAAATTTGATATAACGATTTATTATTGATTTGTTTGTAGCTCCAAGTATTCTTATTTTTAATTATTTTCTGGTACACAATTCATTTCTTCATTCTTTGAAAAAGAATAGATGCTTTACTTTTCTAGTTACATGAAATGAGTGATGCTAGGTCATGCTTGGGCCGGTACAATACGTGCATGTTTAGCACTCATTTATTTCGTGCCGTGTTTAGTACGACTCGTCAGTTTTTATATCATGTCAGTCTATTTTTCAAAATTGCCGATGGCTTTGACTAGTTGTGAATTGGTTGTATTTTTGTTTGACTCGTTTATACAAGTAATGTTTTGAGCAAAAAAAATCAGAAATTGAATAAATTTTGTATGATTCTCTATAGAAACTTTACAAATTCGTAAGAGAATAATAAATGATATTTCTATAAAAAGATTTGCACGGTGATAATGGAATATCATCACCACTATTTACCATGTCTCAAATAAAAAGTAAATTAGGATAATAATAAAAAGTCCTTCTATCAAGGTGTAAGATAGTTTTGTAATCAACGATCCTAAAATCGTACAGGAGGTTGTACCGAAAAATCTAACAACAAAGTACTTTATACAACTATGATTTAATCATTTCATATCGTTTAAAATCACCTATCTGTGTGCACTTCGACATGAAATTTTTCCGATCGTCAGTAAAATACAATTTCACAAACACGAATTTTAATGTATGAAGAACTTTTTAGAATAGTAAGTTAGGTGTGTGCCGAACCGCGAATCAGCTGCTTGCCACCACCCCAACTAATCCCTAATTCTTTTGCCCTAAAAAATCAGTTGGTAGTTTTGGTACCACCAAACCAACTAACTTCCCAACCATATAGGAATTACTCTTTGAATTCCTTGTAATGCTCCCCGCCTTGAGATGAACCCTACTAGCTAGTGGACTGCTGCCATTCATTTCGGGGTACCTTACCTACCGACCACAAACTAAATTCGGTCAGTTACCGATTCGGTACGGTATACCAGCCTGCCTGCTAGATTGTATTTCGTAAGAGTGGAGGCCATTCTGTCAGATTCTTCATTTTGGCCTTAAAAAAATATTGTATGGAATTATGCCCATTCTGCCAGACTTGGTAGTATGTCTAGTGTTTTTGTCCACATTCACTAAAGAATTTGATGAATCCTTGCTAATTCGAGTTGTCCAAAATTATACGCATTAGTAATGATAATGAAACGGTGCATGGTGAGTATTTTGACGTCCCTTATTCACAAAGTCTAAACTAATATTAGATTTTATGACTAATTTTTATAGGAGCACGCATTTGATAAAGTCAAGCAATTTCAATATGTGATGAAAACACAAATGATAAATATTCCGTAAATAAAAAGAGCGAAATAATGACCTGACTAATAGGGTACGGATAGAATAACAACACTATTTGTGTTGTTATAATAAGGGTAAATACAATTTATTAGCCAAACCTTTCGTTTCAAACAAAATAATAGCCAAACCTTTTCAAAAACAAAATAATAGCCAAATCGTTAACTTTCCATCCAGTTGACCGTCAGTTGACTCTGATGTGGCAAAAAATTAAATGAGATGGATGGATTTTGATGACGTGGCAAAAAGTCAAATACTTGACTGTCATATGGATATTAGTTCTTTAAAAAAAATTCTGAAAAATGAATAAACACTCCTCTTTCTCTACTCCAAATCTCCCACTGCAGATCTCTGCGCCAAATCAAAGTCCCTCCTCCTCCTTTCCGATTCCCACACCTCTCCCTCTCTCTTTCTCCTCCAAATCAAACCCCCTCCTCCTTTCCGATTCCCACATCTCTCTCTGCTCCAAAATCCAAATCAAAGCCCCTCCTTTCTGATTCCCTCACCTATCACTCTCTGCTCCAAATCAAAGCCAAATCTAGTCCTCCAAGTTTTACCTCCTTCTGGACCTCTACTTAATGTTCTTGGCAAGAACCCTTGAAATTCTCTTCCCCTATGTCTTCGTCGTCGATTTCAGGGGAGCAGAGGCGGAATCCGGGCTACTATTATGGAAATCTAGATCTACGTTGCTTTAGGTGGTAGCTAGTGATATGGAAATCAAGAAGAAGTCGATCGGTTGAGGAGGAAAGCCTACGAGGGAGGCCACAAATCTCGCTGGGGATTGACGAGTTCGGTGCTGAGATGGTTGGGAAAATGGCGAAGGAGGAGGAAGCTGAAGGAGCCACAAAGGTAAGGCGAATCCCTCCGATCAGCAACAAGGAGCGTCATCGTTCACAACCTGGAACAGAGTATCTTGCTGATGTTGGTCGGCAGTTCCGCCCAAAAGTTATCTACTCCTCCTTCGACTCCAAAGCAAAATCTCCAATCGTTTTCACAACCATAGGCTCCACTCCCACCGCCGCAGCTTCCCCATCCATCTCATCTTCTACAATCGCCTCTCAATCATCATCACCCGCCGCGGTGGAGCTGCTCCAATAGTGGATCGAGCGATGGAAAATTTGCGTTTCCAGATCTGTAGTTGAGACTTGAGAGAGAACCCCAACGCCTCCATCGGGCCTTGGACTCGGTCCAGCTATGGAAGAACCCAGCAATGCCTGGATTTGTCCAGTGATTTTTTGTAGAAGAACCCATAAACCAAAAAAAAAAGTGACCCGCCTAAGAAGAACCCATCAACACCTCAATCCGCCCCAGAAATGCAGAAGAACCCATCTTTGGAGGTCGTCGGAGGTTGTCATCAGTGGACTCCACCCGAAACCCTCGTCGCCGTCAATCCTCTCAAGTCGAAGAGGGGTTGTCTTCCGCTGCGGCGGAGGAGTTTCTGGAGCGAGAGAGAAGGGAGGGAGGGAAAGAAGATACAAGATAACCTTTTTTGAACTTTTTCATAAGAATATAAGAATTAGTTAAAATTATAATTATCCATGTGGCACGGTCAAATGTTTGATTTTGTGCCACATCATCAAATTCATTCCACCTCAGCAAAAAATTTGCCACATCATAATCAACTAACATTTGACCGGATGGAAAGTTAACGGTTTGGCTATTAAATTGTTTTCAAAAAGGTTTGGCTATTATTTTGTTTAAACCCAAAAGGTTTGGCTATTAAATTGTATTTACCCTTATAATAACAACAAGATTCATTAAGGACAAAATCGTAAACTAACAATAAATAACAAATTAAATTTAAATTAATTATCTGAAACCCTTCTTCTCCTCCGTCCCTTCCCACTCGCATCTGACTTTCTTCCGTCCCTCACCATTGTGACTTCACCGACGCCGACGTCGATCCGAACGTTCGAGCAAGCAATCCTCCTCCTCCATCCCTCAATCCCCTTCATCCAAGTCGTTTCTCCTCCTTCCGGCTCGACGCCGACGCCAATCCATCGATTTCAAAGGTGCGATCATCATCAGATCTGCTGAGGTTTTGGAATCGACGATGATTGTGCCGACGAGGGGAATAGAGACTCGATCGACGAAAACGGGTGGAACAGAGTGTTCGCTGATGAGGCTGTTGCGGTAGCGGAAACTGGCGGGGAGATCTTCGGCTGCTGCAGATCCAAGCCGGCGGCGGAAGGAGCTCGCAAGGTGCGGAGCGAGAGGCTCTGACTTCATGAACTAGGCTATTGTGGTAGCGGAATTCGACAGGGATGTTCGGCTGTTGCTGGAAATCGAAGTCAGAGGCGGAAGGACTTCACAGGGTGCAGAGTGAGATGAACAACTTTGTGAGGGCGGCACCGCCGGAGTGTTGATCAAAGGCGGCGATAATCTGGAATCTTCACCTTTCAGGGCCTTGAGTTTAATTTATGAGAGGCACCTTGAGTTACTGTAGGATTTCCGACACCGTTTCTATCAATTTGCGAAAATTGACACAAAGAGGAAATCTAAATACTAGTTTAATTACTACATAGCAATTAGAGGATTTATCATATGGAAGCGTGAAAAAAGATGTTTGCCGAATGAATTACCTTTCTGCAGGGGAGCATCGCAGGGAGCCATGGAAGAAGGGAGGCCTCACTGGAGTAAAAGTAGGAGAAGGGTTAGGGAGCAATGTGAAACTGCAATTATATATATTTCCTTTATTATAGATATAAATTTTGAGGTTTTATATGGTTTTGAATTTTGATGGTTCTTTTTATGTTTTTTAGTGTTTAGGTATGTATTATTGTGTTTATGATATGTATTTACGAGTTATTGGTATGAAGATCACAAGTATCTCATAAGTACACCAAAAAATTTCTAATATAACCACAAACATGGTAAAACGAACCATAAAAATGCATACCAGAAACCTTCAAATGTGACTCGCACGAAAATACACCACAAATTAATCCCGACTAGAGCCCAAGTTTTTAAACTCTAGTCGGGTGCAGTATAGAGCAAGTATTTAAATTGTCAACCCGGGCCGATCCATGTACCCCTACTTCAATCGCTTAGGTTGTTATCTAGCAAGCAACTTTTGGGTTTATCACTAATGGAACTACAAACTAAACTAGCAAGGAAAAGTAAATAAAGGAAAAGTCTAACTAAGGGAGCTTCACCCGGGAGTTGCTTTCCCCTAACTAGCTACCATGACTCGTTGGATTGAATGGAATCGTGTGGTGTAGGTGGTTGTGAACCGCGAGTGTGAGCAACTAGTGATCAATCTGTCACGGAATCAATTCACTAGCGATCGATTTGTCACGGGAGCGATCCACTCACCAAGTCTAGGGGAAACACTAGGAGGAGCAACTAGTGATCCATTTGTCACGGGATGGATTCACTGGAGGTCGATTTGTCACGAGATCGATCCTCTCACTCAGTCACTAGTGGTTGCCTAGGTCTCTCCCTCAAACCGGAGTTTGAGCGGCTTAATCACAACCAACCGAGATGCAAACTTGTAAGCGCGAACCGCAGAGGGATGCATATGTGGTCGGAGACCACAATCTCAATTGATAAACCGAGGTAAGCATGAAAGGCCATGTCACTCGACCCTCTCGGTTTAGACAATCGGTAGTTGACTTAATCCCTCACTCAACTCTAAGGTCGGACGGCTTAATCGCGATTAACCGACTTGCTTAACTCAATATTGAGGGTTGCCCTAACTTAACCTAGTTTAAGTGGCTTAGAAAGCGGAAGGAAAACCAACTCTATTGAGTCTCTCTTGGAAGGGAGATTTTCCTCTCTAAGCTAGGCTAAGGTGGCTAATTAGATTGCTAGCACCAACATGCACAAACCTAAGGGTGCTAAGCACAAAACATGCACAACCCTTAGTTTGCTAAGCACAAGCATGCACAATCACCATAACAACACCTCTAATACTCAAATTGATGCAAACCCACACTTAATCATTCAATCTAAACAAGTAATTACAAAGTATTAGTTAGGGATCTACACCACCTAAGAGAAAAGAGTGAGTTTCTAGAGAGAGAGAGAGAGAGAGAGGGATTACAAATTTGAGCTCAAGATCTTCTTCTTCTATGCTTGAATCTTCCACCCAAGCCTCTAATGATGCTCCAAGATCACTCTAGCACTCTCTCTCTCTCACTAGAACTCCCCTTTGGTGTTTAGGTTGAAACCCTAGAGAAAGAAAGTGTTTCTTCTCCAAAAACCAGCTCTCCTTTCTCTCTTTCCGTTGTTGTCTTCATATTTGCCCGAAAGTGACCAGTTCACGGACGCGAACTCAGCGTCGTCCAAAACGCGCCGCTTCATTCGCCTAGGTTCACGGTCGATGGCCCCAGTTCACGGTCTTAGAGACCGTGAACTGCTTTGTCGTCAGTAACTTCACGAACCTCGCTGGATAGCTCGATGTTTACGGTTTGTGGTTCATGTTCACGATCTTAGGAGACCGTGAACTACCTTGTCCGACCATGAACTGCGGCTGTTTCCTGGGACGCCTTCACTTCACTGCTATGGGGAAATTGTCACGGTCGCTAGACCGTGACAATTGTGTGACTTCGGACTTTTCTTCGGTTTTTGCGCTTTTTGACCTCCAAATATCCCAAAACTCGTCCTCGAACCTTCCACACGGGGACCAGTTACGGTAACAACACTCATTGTGTTGTTATTTTAACAACACTAGTCTCCAACCAATAGGAAACTAGGGTTGTGATGACTTTTTATTAGATGAGTTGACCTAGTGTAAAATCAAAGCAGGGATATAATTGTCATTATGAAAAATATGTTTAAATAATAAATAAAAAAATAAAATAAAATATTTTTATTTATTTTTTCGGAATTTTTTTTTTTTGCCAAAATTTTGGTCGCCGGAATTCAGCCATCGGTTGCCGGAAAATGGTCGCCGGTAACCGGAATATGCTTTTTTGTCGCCGGAATATGCTATTTTGTCATCGAAATATGCCACCGTCGCCGGAATATGCTCACCGTGATCGAAATATGCTTACCGGCGTCGGAATCTAGTCATCGGGGCCGGAATATGCCTATCGGCGTCGGAATCTACTCACTGACGGTCATCGGAATTTGGTCAACGGCCAACGACCACCGGATGTTATGGTATGCATTGTGAGATTTATGGTTTGGTTTCTCATATTTTTGTATGCCTTTTGTGGTTTGCTTTATCGTGTTTGTGGTTTGCATTAAAAAAATTCTGGTTTGCTTTAAAAAAATTGTGGTTTGCATTGTGAGGTTTGTGGTTTGTTTGAATATATTTGTGGATTGCATTAGAAGGTTTCTGGTTTGCTTTTGTGGTTTGCATTAGAAGGTTTCTGGTGTGCTTTTGAAACTATTGTGGTTTGCATTAGAAGGTTTCTGGTGTGCTTTTGAAACTTTTGTGGTTTGCTTTGCAAGGTTTCTGGTTTGTTTTAATAGATTTGTGGTTTGCATTAGAAGGTTTCTGATTTGCTTTTGTGGTTTGCATTAGAAGGTTTCTGTTGCTTTTGAAAATTATGTGGTTTGGTTTGTGAGGTTTATGGTTTGTTTTAATAGATTTGTGTTCTGCATTAGGAAGAATTTGGTTGTTTTATGTGGTTTGCTTTGTCGTGTTTGTGGGTTTGCCTTATGTAGTTTTTGGTGTGCTTTGTTAGATTTCTGGTATGTTTTATCACATTTATGATTTGTATTACGAGGTTTCTAATGTGCTTTAGAACTATGTATGGTTTGCTTTCGAAATGCAAACCAGAAATACTTTTATTAGTGTCTTCTACATGTAGCTTCTGTAAATATGCGAGAGAGATGATGCCATAAAGATACAAATAAGTAGGCATGCAAGATCGAGCAAAGAACAGTTGGTAACTACTCTTATTAATGTCTTCTACAAATTACTTAAACCGGTGTATGGGTTTTAGAAAATCTGCAATCACTGCCCACTGACTATTGGGTTCAAAAAAGTTAAACCCTTTTTACTCCTTCACTCCCGTTTCTTCCCTATTGTTAATTGAATTCAGCTAAACTAACAACAACAATGGCGTACACGCTGCCGCTCTCAACGCCCAGAAACCTTATCACAACAACCCATTAACACAAAACAACTTCCAGACCAGCAACCACCGTCAGCAGTATCACCACCATCCGCAGCAGTACCGCCAGGTACCCAATCAGAAATTCTTCCTCCCGAGCACCCGCAGCGGCGCCGCCGCATCTTCCTCTGCTGCTACAACTCCCGCCTTTCCTTCCCTAGCTCCCCTTAAGTCACCCGAGTTCGACCTAGCCGCCAATTTCTCGGGTCGCAGCTCGACCGTGGTCGTCTCCAAGTTCCACCTGCGCTGAGTGTGGACGAAAAGAAAAGTGAGGCGGAGGAGAATCCCAGATCGGGGAAGGGAAAATCGCGGCACAGAAATTGGAGATGGATTAAAACTGAAGTAATAACTGAAGTAATTACAAAATCGGTTTTCATCCATCTTTCTGGATTGATAATTAATACAAATACAGTTCTTGTGGTCGTCGTTCCCGGTGCCCAGTCTCAGGCACTCTGGCGACTCGCTGGTGAAATAATTAATACAGATGGAGAAGATGGATCTGGTAAGCGTCGAAGTCCGAGTCCTTAACGCAGACAGTTCGATCGTCGTTGCTGAGAAGATGAGTGGAAGTCGGAGCAACCTGAGCAGATTTGTAGTTGTTTCCGGCAACGGAGCTGAAGAAGGATATCGCCGGCGTCTGCATGAATCGGAAGGAGAGGGATGGAATGAGATGTGACTGGCGGAGAAGATAGATCTGGTAGGTAGAAGGGAAGATCAGATAGATAGGCGATAGGATTTTTCTATTTATTTTTGTTTTAATTTTGAATTATTTTGGTTAATTTACCCTTTTACCCTTAATGAATCTTGTTGTTACTATAACAACATCAAGGGTGTTGTTATTCTATCCGCACCCTTCCACACGTGCTAGGACCTAAATGTATCAAAACAAGCACAACCTAGCGTAAATATGTCAAGGAACGATGAAATACTAAACTAAACGAATAAGAAATGAGGGGTAAAATGTTTACATTTGAGCCCGAATCAAAATGCAAAGCACAAGTCTCGAAAAACATACCAGAAACACAAGAAAGCAAACCACTAATATTTCTAAAACACACTAGTAACTTCATAAAACAAACCACAAACATGATAAAATAAGCCACAAAAAGCATACAAAAAACCTCCTAATCCAAACCACAAATCCTCTAAAACAAACCATAAATCGCATAAAGCAAACCACATAATTTTCAAAAGCAAACCATAAACCTCATAATGCAAACTAGAAACATTGTTAAGCAAACCACAAACGTCCTAATGCAGACTACAAATATATTAAAACAAACCAGAAACATCGCAAAGCAAACCACAAAAGTTTCGAAAGCATACCAGAAACTTCTTAAAACCAGAAATACAATAAACCAAACCACAAAAGGCATACAAAAAGCACGAGAAACCAAACCATAAATCTCACAATGCAGACCATAACATCCGGTGGTCGTTGACCAGTCAATGAAGTTCGTTGACCAAACTCCGATGATCGTCAGTGAGCAGATTCCGACGCCGATAGGCATATTCCGGCCCCAATGACTAGATTCCTACACCGGTAAGCATATTCCGACAACGGTGAACATATTCCGGCGATGGTGGGCATATTCCGACGATAAAATAGCATATTCCGGCGACAAAAAGCATATCCTGGTGACCGACATACCAGATTCCGGTGACATAATTTTGGGTAGAAAATAAAAAAAATATTTTTTAATTTTTTTATTATCATTTGAACATATTTTGAAATTCCGGTGACATAATTTTGGGCAGAAAATAAAAAAAAAAATTTAATTTTTTTATTATTATTCGAACATATTTTTCATAATGACAATTATACCCCTGTTTTGATTTTGCACTAGGTCAACTCAGCTAATAAAAAGTCATCACAACCCTATCTTCCTGACTAATAACTGAAACACAAATGGTAATAATTTCCTTATACACCGAAGTTGTGGAGTGATTCATGTAAAATATATAAATCTGAATACCCAAGCCAATCTAATATAATTAGTGGAGTTAATTAGGTATATGTCTTTTAGATTGTGAATAGTATTTGGACATCTAATATATCAAATAAAGTCGGAACAAGTTGATAGGATACCCTTTTTAGTGTGCGGATAGTATAACAACACTAGAATTGTTGTTATAGTAACAACAGAGTAAAAAGGTAAACCGACAAATATCACAAAATAAAAATTGAATGAAAATACAAAAAGCAACGAATTAAACTTTCTTCCCCACTTTCTGCTTCCTCTAACAACTCTGCTCCGCTCTCTCTTCTACACAACAACCGCGGCGACGACAACGACGTCGCGCCACAAATCCGAGTTCCTCGCTGCTCACTTCATCCTCCGTCGAAGCTCTCTGTCAGATCTCGTCTGTCCTTATCTGCTTCACTTTTTTGTTGTTGGTTTTTCTTCATCGACGCCACAAAAGACTTGGTCTCGCGCCTTGCTGAGTTCAAGGAGATCATCCCCAGCTCACTCTCCACTATTGAAACTAGCTGCGGGGTGGAATCATCCGTCGATTAGGTGAAAAAGGACATGGAGTCGAGGTTGGTTCACAGGAAGAGACAGCTGAGCTCTCTCGAGGTAGAGGTTACGAGACTGGGAGAAGAAGACCTTAAGCTGGAGGCTGAGATTCAGCAGTTATATGCTCGCAAGGCTATAATTGTTGATCAGAGGAGCTCAACCGTGGACGAACTGGACAAGGCCAATCAAGAGGCTGACAAGGAATTGGAAGAGCCGAAGAAGCAATGCGATGAGAGCAGGCAAGCGGTGGAAAATAGGATGAGAGCCAAGGAGAGATTGGCTCAGTCCAGTGCAAGTTGGAAGCTTTTCAAAGACAACTTGGGATGGTAGACTTAGTTAGTTGTACGTACGTAGCAGTCTCCTACTCTCCGCTTCCAATCGATCTCATTATGAGATCCCTCCACCTCTTCTCCGTCGCTTCCGCTTGGTCTCGAGGTGGAATCCAAGCCTGTCGATCTCCAAACAAATTGACCAGTTGAGGGCTCTGAATCTTCCAGGCAGGAGATAATTGGGCCTCTAAATCTTCCCTTTGTCTCTTGATCCTTTGTTCTGTTTTTTCACCTCTCTCTTTCTCTATATCTCAAAGAACTTCATGATTAGTTATAGTAGCTAGCTAATAATTAGGTTTGGTTGGTCCTTGTGCTATTAACTAGCTTAATTACGATCAGGTTGCTTATGATGATGAGAATGGTTGGTATTAGCTAGTCTTAATCGTTGCTCTTTTAGTGCTCATTGTTTGTAAGCTTCTTATTTTGTTATTTCTGGCATTTGGATTTTCTGATGTGATTGCTAAATGGATGCTTAAGTCTTTCTCTTGGTTTTTGCATTTCAGCCGTCACTCATTAGGGATCCAAATTTCAGAAAATGTGACTGTTAGTGACCGGTCTCTTGGTTTTTGCATTTCACCCGTGATCCAAAAAAAAACATACTAGAAACCTCTTAATGCACACCAAAAACTTTTAAATGCAAACCAGAAACACAATAAAGCATAGAAGAAACACTCTAATGCATACCACAAATCCACTCAAACATACTAGAAACCCCACAAAGAAAACCACAAATTCATTAAAACAAACCAGAAACCCCACAAATCAAACCATAAAATTTTCGAAAGCACACCATAAACTTCTTAATGAAACCAGAAACACAATAAAGCAAACCAGAAACCTCCTAATGCATACCACAAATCTCCTAAAACAAACCACAAACCTCACAAAGCAAACTACAACATTTGCGAAAGCACACCAGAAACGTCCTAATGCAAACCACAAACATAGTAAATCAAACCACAAAAAAACAAATCGGAAACGTCCTAATGCAGAACACAAAAATATGAAAACAAACCAGAAACCCCTCAAAGCAAAGCACAAATTTTTTTAAAGCAAACCGGAAACTTCTCAATGCAAACTAGAAACACGATAAAGCAAACCACAGAAGGCATACAAAAATATGAGAAACCAAACCATAGATCTCACAATGCAGACCATAACCTCCGGTGTTCGTTGACCGTTGACCAAACTCCAATGACCCTCAGTGAGCAGATTCCGGCGCCGATAGGCATATTCCGACCCCGATAACTAGATTCCAACGCCGGTAAGCATATTCCGGCGACAAAAAACATATTCCGACTACCAGTTTCCAGCGAGCGGTGGCCGAATTCTGGCGACCAAATTTTGGGCAGAAAATAAAAAAATATTATTTTTATTATTTTTTATTATTATTTAAAAATATTTTTCATAATGACAATTATACCCCTGCTTTGATTTTACACTAGGTCAACTTAGCTAATAAAAAGTGATCACAACCCTAGCTTCCTATTGGTTGGAGGCTAGTGTTGTCACCCTAAGACTATCCACAATGGTGGAAGGTAAAAAGGGTAAAAAGGATGGAAAAAGTGGGAAAAAAGGATGGGGGAATTATAAGACCATCCCCAATGGTGCAAATGAGGTGAATTGCAAGCCTACGTGACAGAGGGATGAAAATAAAAAAGTGGTTTGCATTGATGTGTCATCATTTGCAAATGGTGCAAATTTGCACACCATGCAAATTGGTATGCAATTGCAACATGGCCCCACCAATTTGTATTTTCTTTCTTTTCCCTTCTTTCTTGTTCATTTGTTTTTTTTCTTTCTTGCTTCCACCACCAATTATATGTTGTATATATATTTCTTTCTATCCTTCCTATCACATACACATATGTATATGTATTTAGTTGATGGTAACGATGATATTTTTGTATAAATAAAACAATACTACAAACAAACCTTAAGGATTCATATATACTTTAAAATATTACATCCGCAAAGTACAAATTGAAAAGAAAACACACTAAACACGTTAAGACAACTAATTAATACATAAAATGTTTTATATAATTAGTAACATTAAATTTATAAGTATATTTATTGACTTTAATTGATATTAGTTATAGGAAGTTGCTAATTTAAGTTGATAGGATATTATAATATTTTAGTAAAATGGTGGAGATAATATGAATATTTTTTTGTATTAAAAAGTAAGTAGGGCCCACAATTGCAATTGCAAGTGGATGGCATTGATGTAGGTTGTATGAAAATGAAGAGTGAGATAATTGTTAAAGTTGATGATGTGGTAGTAGGGACCACACTTGAAATTGCATGTAGATGGCACCATTGGAGATGCTCTAATGGCCACAATAGGTGGTAGGGAAAAAAGGGTATTGGGGAGGGATTTTTTTTTCAAAATCAATCTAGAGTTGATATGGTAACTTTATTTTGATAATTTATTCATTATTTTTATATAGGTAGTATTGATTAATTAAGACGAACATTTCGATATAATTTTTTTAATTTGGATATAAAAAATTTTATCACTGAAATCCAATAACTCATAAAAGTCCAATAAGAAAACCATAAAACAATTTTTAAAAACAAAAAACAAAAAAAAAACCCCACCCACATGGTCCCCCTTCCCTTCCTCCTCCCACCCACCTGGACCCATTTCCCCTTCTTCTTTTAACCTCTAGCGCAGGAGAAACCCTCCCCTTCTTTCCCTTTTATCCTTTTTTTCCATAATACCCACCCCTATTGTGAGTCATCTTCTCCTTTTTTCCCCTTTTATCCTCTTTTTCCCTTCTTGCTGTGGACAGTCTAACAACAAAATATGTGTTGTTACAGTAACATGTCCCCCCTTTTTATGTCTTCATGTCCCCCTAGTGTGGCGACATGAGGACGTAAAAAGGAAAGTTGAACACTTGTTTTCCTTCTCCCAGAAAAGTTGCTTTTATGGCAACAAATATCTACTTGAAAAAATTATATCATTTGAAATCAACTTGAATTCACGATTCAAATGTTAATGCAAATTTGACATGACGAAAATTGTCGAAGCAATAGTCAAATCATATCATCTTAGAAACTAGCACATGGCCCGTCCGTTGACCGGCGAAGTTTTATACTTTTGCATGGATATGCTCAAATTGAAAGTATATATGTGATATGTGAGTAGTTCTTTTTTTTTCCTTCTAATTTTGACCTTTTAAATTTATTTTTTTCTTGTAGAAGTTGCCATAAATAATTGAGGAAAGTACTCTAATTAATTTAATGGTTGAGTTAGAAAATACCAAATAATGTATCAATCATGTTAAATATATACATGTACCTAATATCTATATACAATTAATGGCAGTAAATATATTACTTAAAACATACTTAAAAATGAACTTTCGGTAGATAAATATGCACCGTATCCGGAACAAACCAAGAATAACTCGAAAACAAACTTTTCTAATTGGTTTCCCCTACTATCTGTTTCTTTCAAAGAAGGGAAATACACACAAACACAATTCACAAATCAAAGGGTGGCATGCAAACCTGCATTGCACACTCATAAACTTCGACTACATAATAAACAGTGAAATATAAAGAAGCTTTTCTGTGGTAATTTATATGTTTGACTATAATGATGCATTAAAATGTTTCATCCTTTATAGCGATAAAATTTAGGTACACTTCATCAATTTCTTTCGGGGAATCAAGCTCGGTATAAGTACGCCATGTGAGCTTGCTAAAATTCATGTTCAAACAATCAAATCAAATGAATTAAAGTACAGTATGGATGTAGGAATATTTTGATTTAGTCGCTCCCTTTCGATGGTAGTTTTATGTTGGGTAGGGCCATTGTCCGGCATAAAATAGATTACCAACCAAAGACCATATAAACCACACAAAAAAAAAAATCAATAAAGCTAATCTCAAAGTGTCCACTTGTTAAAAACTAACCACAAAGTGACTTCAAATGTGTGAGCAATAAAATATCATTCATACAAAATATGGTACTACAAATAGATAACGACTCATAGCCTATAAGCCACCGAAATAAAATGACGACATACATTAGGGCTGTCAGTCGGTCGGTTTCGGTTTAACCGAAAACTGATTTCTCGGTTATCGGTTAAATCGAGACCACACTTACAGTCACCGGCCACCGACCGCCTATCATGCTTCGGTTTGCCGCAAACCGACCGACCGGTTAACGGTTAAACCGCGGTTAATTGACTATCCAAAAAAATATTATTTATAATCATTAATTTATTATTTAATTATATGAAAACCTAAAAAAAACTAAAAACAAAAAAAGAAAATGGAGATAGATGGAGACAGACAGTGAGACTCTTCATCTCTTCTCATCTCTCCACTCTCCTCCCGTCATCTCTCCTCTCCTCATCTCCTCATCTCTCCACTCTCCTCCCGTCGCACTATCACACCCAGCCACCCACCAATCCCGCCGCCGCAAACAAAATTCGGAGAAGGAGGAAGGACGGCGACGGCGACGGCTCCACTAGTCACTAATCCTCCCGCCGCACCCACCAATCCGTAGATCCAGAATCCAGATCCCCAACTTCGGTCCCTGCATGGCTGCATCTCCAACCAGATCGAAGAGATCTGACTTCTTCCCTCCTACATAGCCACCTGGGTTTATTGGTTTCTGGGTTTTGTTCTTGGGCTTGGGGGTGCGACAAGTTTAGGAAGAGGAACGGCAGAGCAGAGGATTGGCGGACTGGAGATCCGTGGTTGTGGGGGCGAGTGGAGGAGATGAAGGGTGGAGTGGTGGGTTCGTCGGAAGGAGAGGACGGGTGGAGTGGCCGGGTCGGGGGACGGGAGACGGCGACGGAACGAATGATTTTGGAGGGTGGAGGAGAGGCAGAGTCGAAGGGAAGCGACGGTTTTGGGAGGGTGGAGGAGAGGCAGAGTCTTCAGTCTTGATATTAGGTTTCGATTTTTGTGGGGGATTGGGCTACAATGGTGTCGTTTGGCATTGATTGGGTTAGCTCGGTTAGCCGCGGTTAATTGTCACCGGTTACTCGGCTAGCCGAGAAGCCACCCTTTCTTGCCGACCACCGACCGAGGTTAAATTTCGTCGGTTTTCGGTTAGCCGCTAACCGGCGGTTATCGGTTGAACCGGCTGGTTAGCCGCTAACCGACAACCGAATTGCCACCCCTAATACACACCATGTTAGACTTTCCACACACAATACAGTTCTTGCTTTCATTCAGGCATGGGCAGTTCCATTGCATTAACAATGCCATCCCTTTTGTCATTGTTGAGTTTAAAGGAATTCTTCAACAAATCCTTTGCCAACGATGTTGGTGTATGTCAAACATGATGCGTATGCACTATTATTTATGTATGTAGGGTACGGAGAGAAATTTAATTTTCATAGTTAAGCCAAATAACATAAATGGGGAAACCAAGGTCATGTAAGCGGTAAGCCACATTTAAGAGTCAACTTCAAAGTAATTTCTTTGCCTAATTTTTCTTTGTTGTCAGAGCATATGAGTATCCAATAAATTAAAACTAACCTGCTCGACCTTATAGCTATGAGAGGTTCAAGGTCTGATACTCAAATGATATTTAGAGATGATGGGGTGTATTGGTTATATGGAGAAAACAAATAGCAATCTGTCTTTCTCTTCAATGGGCTAGTTTGGTCCTGTTATACATTTTGGAAAATCATGTTCTGGCTGGAGCTTCTGGCAAATCACTTTTTTCTATAAAAAAAAAACAAATGTGAATTTTGCTAAAAACTATTAGAAGTAATTTTTCATATAAGAGTCCATTTAAAATGATAATATTTTTTCCTAATATGCTACAATTTAAAAAATAAAAAGTAATCAAAATGAATCTTGTTAGATTTATTTTATATTAATTAATTTTATTTTATAATCTATTTTATTTTAAATAACAATATTTTTAATTAAAAAATTTTAAAAATGGTAATATTGTTTTTTTCGTTAATGTAATATCTTTTTTTTTGTGGTGATAATCTTATATTTTCAAAAGAGCTAATAGAAATGCTATATATTTTTATATTACTTTTCATCTTTTCAAGAACCAAACCTATAAAAATATTTGGTCCAACTTAACTTTTAAAGTACAAAAGCTCTTCTAAAATCCAGATAAAAATAGGCCACGTTGATCAACGAAAAGAAATAAGGAAGCCAGGAAGGGGAACCAAGCTCATGTAAGCCGCATTTAAGATTCAATTCCAAGGCTATTGAATCCAGCTGATTGAGCTAGATGGTCTTCAATTTTCTTGTTTACTTTTGGCAAACCGTCTTCCTTTATCTATTTTTTAGTATTCGTAGTCCAGCTCTAGTCCTTCAGCACCACCGGTCCACCACCACGGATAGGCCATTGTGGGCCCAAGTAAGTGGAGAACAAAGCCCGTTGATGGGGAATAGGAAATGCATGACGGATTGGCGGAACAGAACTCAACGTTCCATTTAATTAGGGCAAAATTACTCCAATGACCTTCCGTGAAACCCTCTTAGGACAGCAATTTCAAAATGCTGAAATTTGGAGACACGAATCTCCATTATATATTTTGTAGATAGATGTAGATTCTATATGAATTATGTTAATACCAAGGTTGTCAAACCGGTTTATACCGTTGTGCCGGTTTGGCAAGTGGAATGGTACGACCGGTGGTATAATCAATTTGTGCCGGTTCATGCCGGTTTAAAAAATGTGAAAACAATTAATATCCAATGTATCTAATCATATATAAAACATATTTGTGGACAATTTAGTTACAATTTAACAAATATCATCAACTTTTAACTATTACATTCATAAAATGAATAATAAATTAATTTTTTATTCATTAAAATGATGTCATTTTACTTAGAATGTGTAAGTCGATCATACCGGTGGTGTCATGCCGGTTTCATGACCGGCACAGGTTAAACCAGGTTCAACCGGGTGGCATGCCACCGGCATGACAACCATGGTTAATACAATTTGACGATGGAGATCGTATAATAATGACTTAATTCATATCTGAATATGAAATTCATGTAAATCCAAATGAGAAAAGCATCCCACTAAGCACTAACAAAATAAACAAAATACCAAATATCACATCAATACCCAAATTTACCATTCCTACCCATATTGCCCCGGAACAGAGAATCAAAATACAAAAAGGGAAAGAATTACACAAAACAGACATAGTAGCGAAATGAGAGTCTCCAAACACTCCCCCTGTCTCCCTTCCTTCTTACGGGTCTAAAAAACAATGGCGTTTACTGACTTCTCCTCGCCGGGGACGGCAACCACCACGATCACATCGCTGTTGCCGCCGAACCCGCCACAATCGCGAATCGGCATCACCAACACGTAATCGTTTTGCCAGCTCACCCAGCACGTGACGCCAGCGGGCTTATTCCCGTCATAAAAAGACACCTCGTCGATCCCCAAATCCTTCCACGTCGCGTTCCCGATGGTAATTCCTCCTCCTCCCGGCGGCGGCTTCTTCTCCGATTCCGGCCTCCACGCCTTCACCTCCGAAACCGTCGGCGGTTCCTTCAAATCCACCACGCGGAAGCTCAAGATTTTCCCCTCCGAGCCGAACCTGCGGTGGGCCTCTTCCATGCAGAGCTCCGCCAATTGGGCCTCCTCGCGGTCCAATTGGTCACGTGGTTGTGTTATTTTCAGGATAAATGTGTGGGCCTGGCCCCTTGTCGGAGTCGAGCTGAATGCTTTGAGCGTGAACGACCCATTGGGCTTCATATGAGGGAGGTAGAAGATTGGGAGATTGGCGGACGAGGTGGATATCATTTCCTTGTGGATTTCCCCCCATTTCCGGAGGAAGTTATCAGCGATTAGAAGGTCGGCGAGGAGTAGGCTGCAGCTGATTCCGACGGAGTACCCGCCGCACTTGAAATTCGTCACCTGAGCTTTAGCCATTTGTTGATCATGATATCAATTGATATGGTATCAGTACCCCACTATAAAATTTTAAAAAATTTCAAATATCATCTAAATTTAATTTTAATCCCAAAATAAATTGGATATGGTAGTCTCGATTCCTAATATTTTGTTCGACATCGACATATCCAAAAATCAAATTAAATCTTTTTAAAATTGTCAAAAAAAAAAAAAAAATATGTCAAATGAGCTTGGCCTGGGTTGTGAAATAGTAAAAGAATGAGCTATGTATAATTAATTGGTAATTTTGACGGTTGAGGGTCTAATAGCAATTAATAAGAGTTTATTTGGGAGGGATAAAACACTCACTAGTTTATATATTTACATATTCATTAGTATTTGAGTATAACTTGTAATTCCTAATACTAAATAACATTTGAAATTCAATCACCCAAAAAATAATACATGTATTAATAATATCAAATATCAACCAATTGAATATGTTGTTTGTTTATCTCAAATTCTGTACCCAAACTTCCAAGCTAATTATGATATGATAGTTTGGGCCAAATCCGTGAGGTCGGCCAAATGTAATTATTGAATTGATTGACTTCCTTGTCAACAATAGGAAGAGTAATGAATCGATCAAATGGTGAGGAGTTTTTAATAAGAAAGATTAAACTACGCAACGCATTTACCTGAACGTAGAGCAGGGGAGAGAAGTGGGGGCTCTGCTGATCGATGTCCTTCCAGAAAACAAGGTCCGCCTCCGCCGCCGCCCTAACCTCCTCCTCCATCTCCATAAACTCCTCCAATCCCATCGCCACAGTCGCCTCCAGCAGCCGGCCTCCGCTATCGTTCGACACGATCTCCATTATTTCCGAACCTTCCTTCCTCAGGCGGCCGGCGAGCAGCGGCTGATCGTTGAGCGCCTGCATCAGCGACTCCTTTATCCATCCCGCCGCCACCCACCCGGAATCCTCGCGAACCGCCCTGTTGGAGTAGAACAGAACCAAATTCAAACATCCCTTCCTCATCCCCGTTGGCGACACGCGGCGGCTCCTCCTCGGTTCTGTTATTTTCATCGGGGGTTTCGTCTGGATTCCTTGCAGCTCCGGTTTAGGGAGGGCCGCCGTCGCCATTTTTTTGCTCTGTTTTTTGTTTTGGCCTTTAGTGATTCTCTGTTTTTGTTGGTTTTGGGTAAACCTATATTTTACTATTATTTATAGCAGCGAAGGCTTGGTAGATTGGTCCTACCTGGAGGCAAGCTATTGGTAGTGAGCATTGAATTTTTCGTTATTTTCTTTTTTCTTTTGGTGGGCAACGGGTTAGGTTTGAATCTTGGGTACTAACTGTTAGAGCAAAACATGGAAGAGAGAATAGATGGTTCATCTAACCCCCAGCTATTACTATCAGCGCCATGCCTAGACATATTCCAGTTTGTTGTGCAGTAAGTCGCCCTTCAAATTCATGGCAAAATAACCTATGCATCCAACCGAATAGATATTATTTTTGGATGTAATTCTCTGTGAACTCGAGGGAGAGAATAGATGGTTCATCTAACCCCCCCAGTTATTACTATCACTCGCCTCATAATTGTCATTCCAAGCATGCAATTCATATCAAAACGGCATCAATCGTCGTTTATGATGTTATGAACAAGAAACACATGAATTTGCAAAAAAAAAAAAAAAAAAAAATCATTCAAGATTTACTTTAATTTGAAGTATTTAGGATTTAGGGATTTAGCGTTAGGGTTTAGGTTTATGATTTAGGGTTTTGGTTTGGGATTCAGAATTGAAGGTTAAGGAGTTAAGGTAATAGATTGATTAGTTGTGATTTTATATTATATCATAATATTAGACTAATACTGCCAATTAAAAATTAAAATTCGATGTATTATGACTTTTTTTAAATTCAATATACCAAAAAACTGAGTGGGCCGAAATAGCAACAAGATATATCATTTGATTTGTTACTTGAGGGTAAATGTCCAAATTATGGGTAAGTGATTGACTATGCTTGTGGGCAACAGCCAATATGATAGTGGTAGATTCTGAACTGCTTTATGAACAGCTGAAAATGAAATGATGAATGAACGGTACAGTTGTCAGGACATGGAAGCTAAGTGAAATAGCAAGAGAATGCTATAAATGCTTGAAACAGCAACATTCAATCTAACTTTCCATTTAACATCCAATTGGCAGGAAACAGTTGGTGGGGAAAGTGGCCAGACAAATGGAAAAACCTAATGCCCAAGCTATTGTGCAAAAGTTGGTGTTTATTGTTTAATGTTTCAGTTTCACCCAAATGGCCAAAACCTAACATTAAATAGTGACATGGACAGAGATTATATCCCTGTTAAGGGGAAAAAGAAAGATAGTGTAAGAGGATTGACATGATCTGCTTAGCACTAAAATAGCTAAAGATCCATTAAAACACTTGGGGGGGATAACAATAGCAGATGACAGATATGTTGGATGCCCAAACAGTCAATATTAACTTGTGGGTTCGTCACATGGCGAATTAGGACCAGACTATGAGGTTTGCAACAAAATGGTACATTATTGATAAATCTATAACAAAAAGCTAACTACTCTTGATGACCAATTCATGGAGGTGTTGTGAATCACTTCCCACGAAAATTGGATGCAACCCGAAATCCGGTCGAAAAAAGTTCTGATATAATTTATAACAATTATTCATTTTGGGTGATGGTTTATTTCACATTACGGAACAATGCATGCATTGTGTGTGAAAAAAATCAAAAGAATGATATATATATTCTAAACAAACCACAAGTTTCATGAAGCATATAAGAAACCTGATAAAACATACTACAAGTTCTCTAAAGCAGACTTACAAGTCTATTAAAGCATGCCACAAATCTATTAAAGCATACCACAAGTTTTTGAAAGCAAACCACAAACTTATTAAAGCAGAACACAAGTTTCTTAAAGCATACTACACATTTCTCATACCATAAATCTTATAAAACGGATCATAAGTTCTTGAAGCACACCAGAAACCTCATAAAGCATGCTGCAACTTTATTAAAACATACTAGAAATCTCATCTAGCAAAACAAAATTTTCTTAAAGATACCAGAATCCTCATAAAATTTAACCTATTTGTAAATTTTAAAATGTTTAGGTATCAAAATGTAAGACATACAATTTTTAGGCACTAATTATAATTTTCCATAAAATATTTTTTGGAACCATATTCTAAAAATTTAATTCTATCTACTAAATCTTAAAAATTATTAATTTTTGGTACCCAACTGTAATTTACATATGAAACCTTAATCCATGGGACGGAATTCGGAAGGGGGAAGAGAGCTGCTATGAGTAAATAATTACTATAATACCCATCATAAATTATGTTAACGTGATACTGACACTAAAAATTAATAACACCCTATCCGGTCCTTCTCAATTCTCACCAATCATACATGTAACTAATGCTAACATGGTATTCAATAGTCAATACCAATAAAAAAAAAGGGAGTGTAACTCTAAGGTACGTAACAATCTATGACTAGTCAGGGTACTTAATGGTTAGCTTAATTAGATTGACCTCCAGGTTATATTCCTTTGGCGTATCATTTGTAGGAAATTAAGACTGCGTACGTACATAAGTTATCGCTTCAACATTAATTACCGTCTTCCTTGCGGAGCTAACTGATATGAACTATTGACTAATTCCATCACTTGCATATATTCCTGACAAGTTACATCATCGTAATTACTCTCTACCTTTGCGTATACGTGGCACTCACGAAATTTCGTTTTACTCTACTTAGTACCTACATTTTTTTGCCTGGATTAAGACCAAGGGATAAGGGTACATTAATCACACGTAGCCACCAACCGTCACCAGATTACTATAAGGAATTTACAAGCCAGCCCAGCAGCCAGCCAAGGAACTGCACGTACGTAAAATGCGTGAAAAGGACATACACAGGCCAAGAACATTCGAGAGGCTAGCTAGCAATCGTTATGAAAGAAACACATTACGATCTGATCCGTCCTACACGACATGTTTGATCTGTTTTGAGACGGATAGTGTTGATAAACTATATATGATCCATTTTTATCCAACAACTCGAGTTATTGGGATCAACCGATTCTTGACATGGTATCAGAGTCTTTTGTGACCAAAAGATCTCATGTTCGAATCCTGACAATCCCCATTTGATTTTTTAAAATTCAAGTTATTGTGATCAACTGATTTTTTTTACAGATAATACCCATTCCGTAAGCGGGCAGAACATGTATGGATAATTTCCTCTTCTTGTCCAGGCCTGACCCGCCCCGCCTCATTCCCGACCCATTATTCTCGTCTTGTCCAGGCCCTGCCTCAATTCATCATTTGTTTTACTTTTACATTACATACAGACTACATCACTACAATATGAGTTCACCTATCTCTACCTGCACCGTACCCTAGTCCTCAAAACAAAATACTCTATTTGATCCGACCTATCGTAAGACGAATATAACTATTGAAATACCCACTCTGCCTCTGACCCATCGATCACTAACGTCACGATTTACGAAGAAAACGAAGGCCAGCACAATGGTCCTTCTCATTTATATCCATTTCCATCAATCCGCCATGCATGCAGCGGCCAACTGCCGCCGCTCCGTCTCCTCACCAGAGTCGCATGCAGTAAATGTAAATGGGACTACTGGTCTACTACTTTAATGGAAATCCAACAACATGCAATATAACCCTAGTTGCTAGGACTTGAAGATAGATTATTTAATATTTACTATTGATTGGAAGTTATAGGGTGGATTCGGGTAGGTCATTTGGATAAAATGCTATATATATACCTTGTCACTCTCAATAAATCTGTATATCCTCAATTGTAGTGAAATTTTTCTCTCTTACCCGTAGATTAGTTAGCACACATCGTGCATATATGTTAGTGAACAAGTTGTAATTAAATTGATGTGATCTTTACTTTCTTGCGTTATCGATTTTCCGTTCCGTTACGACAATAACGAACCACATCTGATGTTACCGTCCGTTGAGGACAAACATGAGTTTGGCTCAATGGTTCGAGTTGGTTGGGAGATTTCAAAGTCAGTTCTCGCTTTCTCAACTGAAAGCCAAATTGTGGATTTGAAGTTTGCATAGTCTAGTAATCTTTTCCATTGTGATTAAAATCAGTTATTAATATTGAGAATCTAGTGGATGAGAATTCTAACGCAAAACCTCTCGATCAAGTACTTTAGTTGATGTCATGTTGAAACCGGTCTCTCCTCCCAGTGAATTAGCTAGCACACATTGTGCATGTTAGTGAACCACGTAAATCGGTGTGTTCTTTACTTTCTTGCACTATCGATTTCTCGTGATAACTTTTTAGAAAGTCATCTAACAATGCCACATGTATAATTTTTTTTTTATCTTGATAACTTTTCAATGGCAAAGTGATTGGTTAGATTTAAAACAGTTAATGAGATCCATATTAAATATTGCCAACATAATTATTAAAATTGATGATATGAATATAGGGATCACATTTATAAATTCCTAATCAATTTTAGAATTGGAGATGATTTACGAACGTACCAACATGAAAGAATGTGCTGATCATACATCAGTCATACTTTGTGTTATTAATTCATTTGTTATCATAATTGAGTCAACAAACGATTTGATTTCAAAGTTTACTCTATTGGTTCTGATGGTCCAAGTTTACTTTAATTTCGATGAAGGGGCTTCAACATCACCTCATCACAATCCATTCTATAGCTAAACAAACTAGCCACATAAATCCGACTATAATTGGGAGAGGAGCTATGAGAAACGCGATGCACAACTCCTTTGATATCAAATTGTAAGAATAAAAAAATATAAGTACTAAATTATAATTTTTCAACAATCCAATTGAATTTGGATTCAATGGATTGTATAATCATCATTCATTCCTCAGCGTCCATAGCAATAATGTTTGAGGAAATCCCAAGCAAGCATCTGGCAAATAGGGATGACAATGGGTTCAAAATTGATCGGGTATCACAATATCCATACCTACTTTGTCATTTGCTTTTCGCCTCGTCCAGACCCAAGACTTGCTGGAGGTTTTCGTTCTCTGACTCATGTATGTTGCACTGTACAAGTTGGATTTACCCCCGCTCCGCCCAATTGCTCCTCGACATTCAGATGACACAATAGACTATTCAGATGGTACAATACGTGTTCATTTGTGTGGAATACTTGTTGGAAGCTTTTGAATACTTGTTAAACACTTCCGAATACTTATTCGACTATCTGTAATACAAAACAAACTAATATTAATGTCTCTCGGACTAATATTCATATCGCACAGACTAATATTCTGAATGTGTTTCACCTCTTCTTCTACTAAGTCATGTTTTTACTCTTTTATTGAGATTTCTAACACCTTATGCTCATCTTGTGCATTATTGTTTGATTGACTTTCCGATTCAAAAATTGGGGAGTTAGCAACAAAATGATGGGTTGTAGCAAGAAAGCGAGCAACTGGTTACAATTGATACACAATATTGTGTACATTATTAGATTAATTGCTAATTATTGTCAATTGTGATACATTTGGATATTTTGAGTTGAATTATCAGTTAACAGAGTAGTGGTAAATAGTATAATTTCTTTGTATGCATTGAATTTGTTTTAAAGGAAAATTTGAATTATAATATAAATAATAAAATATAATTAGATAAGGGTAATAAGGTACTTTGTGTTTCATATCTACGATTCTATCAAGCAAAATTCATAATCAAACTAGCTTATTACCCGGCCCGTTGGCCGGATTACTGTATGTTACCTACTTGTGGAATGGGAGAGAAAGCAAGTGAGAGTAAAGGGATTGGGATTCCACTTGATTAGGACCGACCCACTAATCCAATTCTTCCCGACCCGCCCCAACCTACAGGGTCAGAAAGAGTCAATAAGAAAATACGAACGGGGAGGATTAGTCATATATCTTGACTCTTCAGAAGTGGGTCAAACAGGATCAAGCTTGGGTGAGGGCAATTTTTAGCGCTAAGCAGAGTTCTGGGTTGAATACCTTTACTTAGGCCTAGAAATTGGTGCTGATGCAGACTGCAGTTTTTATTATACCATCATCAATCATCATTGAATTAGTCCTGGGCATCCCTCCCCGTTGTCGGTCTGAATTCTAATGATGGCTTCATTCCTTGCACCAGCCATATCAGCGAGTTGCCATCTCGAGCATGATTTGCCTATGTACAAATAATACAATTAGAGTATGAAAATGAATTCAATGAAAAGGAAAAGAGAATTCTATCACATGCCAATAAATACACACATAATAGTTGAAGCTAAGTGAAAGTCATTACTCGCACATCAATTCTAAAAAATTACAGACTAAACATTGGCTAGAATGGCACTGAAACTACCATGAATCATGGACGAAACAACTTGTCAAATTAAATAATCCTTATACTGAAACTACCTTCTAACTTGAAATAAGACATGATCACAGTTCATAGCTCTCTTCTCACTATGAATTGGTTGCAGCTCGTCCTTATCACTGCCTCTCAAGCTCAATTCAAACAGAATAGAGACCGTTATGTAAGATAACCATATTCTTACTGATCATAATTCCTTTCTTCACTCCATTTTTGTCGGAGAAAAGAGTTATCCCCCTCTCCTGCATTTCCCTTTCCCCCTCTCTTCTCCCTCTTCTTCACAAACCGATCCCTAAACCAGCAACAACAACACAAAAATAGCCTTCGCCTCTCCCATCTCCATCTATTGAACGCGTTGGTGGCAAGACAGGACTGCAGAAGCAAAATTTTCTAAAATCAAACTAAATTTTTTGAAGCAGACTCAACCACGAAAAAAGAGTAAAGCAACAATGCAGTAGAACCCTAAACTTAACTACAATCAAGCACATATCAGCAAGATTTTCGATTTGTCTGAGAGTTAACTACACGGAGAGAACAATTGATGCATAATTGAAATGCTCCAAGCAATTTGAAGGCAAACCATAACTTTAGAATTTGGTCATTATAATAACCTTCAAGTATTGATGCTTCTAAGAACTATCATGTCCAACCCCCACTTATACAACTACGTAGCCATAGTAATTAGTTGTATAATGAGAAATATTACAAAGAAAACTACATAAACAACCAATGTAAGTAAATATTAAAACTAACAACTGATAAAACTTAAAATCTCTCTATTGGTATAAATGTATCTATTAGTAACTACTATGCAATCGAGTATATATGATTTTTAGGCACTGAATAAGAAAAGTATAGATGGCTCACAAATGAAGACGTAGCAACTGAAGGTAGCACACAAAAACCAAAAATAGAAAAAGAGATAAGAAAAAAGGCGAGAAAAAGTCAAACAAAGAAAAAGCCCACATAGGAATACCTCGCTAGCTTTAGGGACTCTCTGCCACAACAAACAACCTTCTTAAAAATCTAACACCCTGAGACATCAAACAAACCTCCCACGACACTAATGTATGGCATTCCTATTGTCCAATAGGTTTGCCCAATTTAGACTTCTAAATAAATGGACTTTTCACCATTAAACCAAAACTCACGATCATTAACAGTTAATGCAAAGATATACATTTCTGAGGCCAATCACAGCATTTAAGCATAATTTTTAGTTGAAAAGAACAACTAAGTATTTAGCTAAATGATATAGTAGAATGGACACAATCTGCTACCTACTAATGATATAAACGTGTACCGGTACCATCGTTGTATCCTGACTTGCCATTTGCAATGGGCACTTTGAAAGACAACTGCATTTTAGAGAATAAACACCCATAAGGGCGTTATGAAACCAAGCTTAATCCAAAATCTTCATATTCCACTTCGAAGACTCCATTTCAAAAAAAAGAGAGTTTAACATGTCAAATCACTCATTTGAAAAATCTCAAACAACTATTAATCAATGCAATATAAAGGCACGTTCCAAATTATGTACTTGTAGGAATAATCCCAAATAATTATCAATTAATGCCCCAACTACCTAATGTGCAGAATAGCCCTGGAGCTGTGCTGTTGTTTGCGTTGGTCTACCTTCAAACATAACATAGTTGCATCATGAACCAAAGCAATTAAGCAAAAATCTTCATATTCCAAGTAGAATGACTCAATTCAATTTGGCCAACGCTTTATACATATTGTTTACCCCTGGACCTGTTGCACTTGCGCCTTCAGATCTTCGTGAACACAATACAATTGCGGAGAGGAGGCTGTGAACGGAATTAAAATTGTTAAGTAAGTGAATCACCATACAACTAAACAAACACGCTCTTCTTGATTAGCTATCAAAATAGTGGGGGTCGCTACAATCCATCGGTTGCTCCCTCTGCGCCTTAGTTATAGATATTAGGTTTCAGTGAGAACTTTGAGTACATGAGGAGATATTTTGTAGTGGATGAGATGACCCGGCGAGTAGAATAGGAAGATTTGGAGAGGCTGCGATGGGCAAAGCAGTTAAAATCGAGATTTTACCTAAAATCGAAAACTGGGGTAAAATCAAAATCGTATAATCGAATCGTAAAATCGTAGGATTTTAAGTACCATATAGAACATAGCATATAAGAATATTAATAAGGTAAATTATTAATATCACAAAGACACATAGCATTTAAAATGATAATTCGGAAGATTTTTTTTCCATAAGATAATTCTCAAGATTAATGTTCCAAAATCACTATTTTAATTGTTATTTAATGTGTAACTCAAAATAATTCATGATGAAGAGATATAGTTCATGGGTTTGGCTCTTATTTTCATGTTATGTCTAGGTTGTTTAACTCAAAGTAATATTTCGACATCGTCTACTAAGTATGATTTAAAACTAAAAATAATTGAACTCCAATAAAATAAGTAATGTTAGTGGGTTGGTACAAATATATTCATTAATAAATTAATTAGTTAATAATGATGTTAGTTCTTACATACTTCCAATATTAGGACATGTGTTTTACCAATAAGTTAAATGGGGTGAAGGGAAAGAGATTAACCGAACCCTAATTTGGTTATTTTTATTATTTTTGAATATTTTTCTAATAGAAAAATATATGAGAAGATTCCATTTCTCTTTCCGCTGAAACAGTTATACTTATTTTAAATTGGCTCAAACCACCTATTTTGTTCTCTTACGATCAAAATCCTGATTTCGATACTATTTTACGATTTTAATGATTTTAGTCCCGATTTTAAACAATTTTAAGGTCCACCGATTTTATAGTAAAATCAAGATCGGAATCCCTAAGTAAAATCCTAAAATCCTACGATTTTATGATCAAAATCCCGAATTTGACTGCATTGGCGATGGGTGCACGATTAGTGGGCCAAATAACAGTTTGCGCCCGTTTAAATGAAAACATATTTTTACTTTCGTGCTCAACAGACCGACCGCACTGGCATCTTCTAAATTTACCCCTAAAAAATTGCTCTATACGCATCAAATTTGAAATGGAATCCCTCTTTTCTCATTTCACATTTATATGATGTGTAGATTGTGATGAGTGTAGATGTAGACCTGTCATTGTCCTACAAATTCATTAACACGCCAAAAAGTGGTGAAATGAGCCACCCTATTAAACACAATATTGTATAATGATCATTGGATCCAATCATGCCAGATTATGAAGAAGTTTAAAATGTAGCGGTTATCCCGACTAAAACATTAAAAGAACCAGTCTCATATAGTTTGCACAAAGATATAATTTCTCCATAGTAATTCTGAAAAATAATATTAATTTAAGAAGTCGATATTGCTTCTACATGTTTAATATTGCAATTCGATATGCAATATTCGAACCAGTGATATTTGGGCTGCAATTTTAGGGTTATTGTATATTTATAAAATAGATAGAAATTTAAATTAAGTATTAAACTACAACTAAAATAATCAAAGTATTAAAACACCAAATAAGTACTTACGGGAGATTCAGTGGCCAACTAATCGTTAAAAAAGTCATATGATTTTCATAATTTATGTTCGTGTATGTTTGAATTTAAATAGATACAACAAATATACTTAGTGTGATTGGTTATGATCCTTGCTTGCCTTTAAAGAGACCAAGGTTCAAATCCCAGTGCATGCATTTTTTATGAATAAATAAATAAGAAAATAAGCAATTGTGAAGACCAAAATGTCCTTCCTATAATCACTCTCGTTGCAGGAAATTTGAAATGGAGCAACAGTTTTCATCATTCGACTTTTATTTATTATCTAGATTCAACAAGCGAAAAATAGACTTGTTCAATCCATAATATCACCTAATCCATCATATATCTATGTTGATGTGACTTGAATCGGATCGGACTATCAGCCGCTACGACTAGAAGTCACGAGGATCCAGGGGCAACGCCTAGTGGGGGTTCAGGGGCATCGCCCCCGGCCCATGGTGTATGAGCTCAATGTTATTTGGGTTCGGGTTCTGGGCTTAGTTGTAAATGTTTTGCCTTTACCATATTGGATTAGGGTATAGTCACCATTATAAAAAAAACATTGGATTACGTTAGACCTAGAAGAAGTACTATAAATATTCTCTAAATATTTCTCATACTCCTTTGTAATCTGCATCTCCTAAAAGTATAGTGAAAACTGGCTCTCTCCTGAACATGTACTAGCTAACACACATTGCGTTAGTGAACCACATAAATCGTGTGTCTTGTGTGTGCGCTTTCATTTCTTGAATTGTCGAATCCTCATATTTCTCTATCCGCAGAAAACAGTCGTGACAAGTGGTATCAGAGCGCCGGTTGGAAACCAGGCTAGGGTTTTGATTATGAAGAATGACGTCGGTAAACATGAAGATCAAGAAGTTCATGGGGAAGAACAGTTTCGCTATATGAAAGATCAAGATGCAGGCTTTATTGAAACAACAAGGGCTGTGGGGGCCGCTGTCTATGAAATAGAAGAAGGAAACGGTCGATGACGATGAATGGAATACCCTAGAGGAGAAGGCCCACTCGACCATCATGCTATCGTTGTTTGATGACGTCATCATTGAAGTCGCTGTTGAGAGTCTGTACATGACTAAGTCCTTAACCAACAAGCTGCATCTCAAGCATTGATTGTTCAGCTTGAGGATGCAAGAAGGTATGCCTTTGAGGGAACATATGGAACAACTTAATTCTATTTTGTTGGATCTACGCAATATAGATGTGAAAGTTGATGATGAAGATGCTGCACTAATCCTGTTTGTGTCTTTCTCGAGTTCATAAGGGAATTTCGTGGATTCTTTTATTGCTTGTAAAGATAGCTTATCATTGGAGGATGTCAGATATGCTCTTCACACAAGAGATATCAGACATAATGCATCCGGATCTGGTACAGGTGGTGAAGCATAGGGGTTGGCTGTTACAGGTGGGAGGGAAAAGAAAAAAATCTGGTAAAGAGAATTCGAGTAGAAACTCAAATTCTAAGGGTCCTGGCCCAAAGCCAAGTAATGTCTGTCACATCTGTAAGGAAGTGGGGCTTTGGAAGTACAACTGTCTCAGGAAGAGAGGGCATAAGAAGAACTAAGGTTCTGTTGTCGTGGTAGAAGTAGACAATAGTTTTGAAAACAATCTCACCTTGCTGTAGATGAGAAGGCACATCATGGCGATGTGTGGTTTCTGGATACTGCAACCTCATATCATATGTATCTGAATAAGGACTTCTTCTCAACCTACGAGCAGATAAATGGTGGTAACGTGGTTATGGCGAATGAAGATGTCTGCAAGGTGGTTGGAATCTGGTCTATCAAGATTCGGACACATGATGGTTCGTTATGAACCGTGAACGAAGTCAGACATGTTCCACAGATGAAAAAGAATCTGATATCCTTGAGTCTTCTCGACAGCAAGGGCCTCAGTTTCAAGGGAAGAGGTGGAGTTGTGTATGTCTGAAAAGGTTCAAGGAAGGTGTTGAAGGGCGTGAAGCATGGGACCTTGTACGCATTACAAGGGTATGTGTTGTCAGGTTCTGCTGCAATTGCGTCGTCTCAGGTTCCATATAAAGATATGACCACTCTCTGGCACATGAGATTGAGTCTTATGAGTGAACGAGGGATACAAGTCTTGTCGAAAGGGATCTTCTTTGGGCACAAGGTGTAGAATTTGGAATTCTATTAGTTTTGTGTGTTAGAGAAGCTACAGCGCAACAAGTTTCCTAAAAAGGGCATCCACAGGACGAAGGGGATACTGAATTACCTCCACTCCGACTATTAGGGTCCTTCACGAGTTGAATCCATAGGAGGCACCAAGTATTTTCTGTCTATTATTGATGATTACTTAAGGTTTACTTGGATTTTCATGATGAAGCATAAAAGTGAAGCCTTCACGAAGTTCAAGCAGTGGAAGACTTTGGTGGAGAATCAGGCCGGGAAGAAGATCAAGAAACTTCGAACGAACAATGTTCCAGAGTTGTGTAGTTCTTAGTTCAACGAATTCTGCAAGGATGAAGGGATTGCACGTCATCGGATCGTTAGAGACACATCACAACAAAATGGCATTGCATAAAGGATGAATGATAACGTCGTATTTGCACATGTTTGCACCCTCGTTTCTTGATAATTTTGGCTTGAGTTTTTGCTTTTTTGGCCTATTTTACACCAGGTTGTGTTTCTTTGTCACATTTCAGGTCGTAACACATAAAGTGAAGTACAAGCGCAAGTTTCAAGTCAATCAGAGATCAATTGGCGATTCGGGAGAAGAAACTCGGGCATGACCTGAAGAAGAATGGATTTCTAACTCACCTTATGGACAAATAATCATCCAAGCTTGTCATGAAAAGAAGAGGACGAGACTACGAGCGTCTAGGATCAAACGGTGACTGATTCGGAGCCCGGACGAGGGAGAAACGAAGCATTGAATATAGGGGAACAAGTTCGGTAGTAAAAACACGGTAAGACTACCCTAAAAACACGGTCGTGTTTTATCTGGCACCCGCTAGTGTTTTTACTGTCGAGGGCGTGTCGTGAGGGCTGCTGGGGGCAAAAAACGGACGGGCAAAAGTAAAACACGGCCGTGTCCTCGACCGTGTTTTGCCCAGAATCGGGTTTTTGAGGCAGATTCAAGCCAAAGGAAAGGGAGAGCTGGGTTTTGGTTCCCAAACACCCAAGGGACGAACCCTAGAGAGGGAGAGAGCGACTTGGGAACATTCTTGGAGCTATTTTGGAGGATTTCTTTGCCATTAGAGCTCGGGAATCAAGCTTGGAGATGGAGACTGAAGATCTAGATCAGATTTCTGCAGTCTCTCTCTTCTCTATGGAGTAACTTCCCTTTACTTAGGGCTCGTTTAGTATCATTTTGTTGTTGTTGTGGTTGTAGTGGTGTTGTGTAAACAGATGTACAACCACAACAGGAAAAAAACAGAAAACACAAACCTGTTTAGTTGATAAATCTGAAAAATCATGAAAGCTGACGACAAGAAACAAAAACGCGTTTAGTTACTACTGTAAGAACTAAAAACCAGAAAAAGAGATATGTCCTCAATATTAAGCAAAGTCTCACAAAATTCAATTTACCTAACATCTTTTTAGGTTTTGAGGAACCCTAGTTCCATGTGTTAGGATCTTTCTTGTATGAAGTTTTGGATGCTATATTGTTTGATTATAATCGATTGAGGCATGATTTATTGAGTCAATTGAATCTTGATCAAATTCTCTTGATTTCTGCTTTAACCTATGATAGATAGAATCTGATTAGGTTAAGAGAGCTTCCTTGATTGATAGTGGTGAATTGGTTGTGCGAGAGTCAATCAATTCACTGCTTTATACTGGAATTCATTCCAGTAGTGGAGATCTGTGTGAATCGCCTTAGCAGTCTATCTCGGTGAAGGCTAGTAGCCTGCCGGGTATTCTGTCTAAGAGGGCTTGGTCAGCTTAAGAGATTCCAAACTAATTTAGGATCTTCCGCAGTTTAATCAACAGTAGATCAACCAAAGGTAATTGCAACTTGGACCTAATTGAGCAGCTAGGGGGAATCATACCTAAGTGAGTTCCCAACTTGTAATTAGTAGAGTAGTTAGTAGAGTAGTTTAGTAAATCAATCCTTAATCTAGTTTGCTAGATAATGAACTGAAGCAGAGTAATAGTAACTCTAGAGACCCGTGGATTCGATATTTATTACTTGTGCCACTATACTGCAGTCCCTATCATTGGTTACACTTGGCCATTGTTATGTGTTGTGTTTTAGCGTGTCAAGTTTTTGGCACCGTTGCCGGGGACTTTCTAGATTATTAGGAAAGGTAGAAGTTTGTTACTTTAGCGTTTTTTTTTCACCCTTGCTTTTCACTTGGGTGTTTTTGTTTTTGTTGGTGCATATCTGAATCATGGATCCTAATGGCTTCTCCAACCAGTGGGGGTATCCATCACCATCTGAGTGGTACTACCCCAAGACTTCATGGAGCAATCAAGGAGGAGAAGACTATGGGTTCGGGTTCCAGTACCAACCCCCTTACTACGGAGAATAATTAGACCCCTGGGCATATCAAGAACAACCTCCTTATCAAGAAGAATTCCTCCCACAACCAGAAGGGTCATCAGATCTTGATTTAGACACAGCCCTCATGAGCCGTCCGGCAGAGCCATGCTACACTCCACAGCCAGATCCAAACTATCACTTGAGGCTTCTCGTGGAGCAGATTTCTCGAGTACCTGAGAGATCCTTTCCCGAGATGGATCCTCATATCCAGGCCATTGCCCAAACTGACTTCTCCTTTCCCCGTGTAACAGAGGATACCCTTCGGAGCATAAAGAAGCATATAGAGGTCATTGAGAAAGCTTGTTCAAAGTTTTCTCAAGACAACCTTTATGCTGCCATACAAGTAGAGGAGGAGGAAGAAAAAGGCAATCATAAGGATGTTGAGGAGCATACAGAAGTTGTCACAGAAAGCTCCCATGATAATCATGATCAAGTGTATCCTCTGGTGGTAGATCACAACTTTCCCCATTTTTGCTCTAACATGCTGGGCCCGAGCGAGGAGATGCAAGCTGAACTTATTGAAAACCTTGCATGGCGACTTGCTCTCCAATCCGTTATGGAAGAAGAAGAGAGAGAAAGGGAGAGGAAAGAAGTTGTGGAGGATGAGGAAGAAAGCAAAGAAGAGGTAGTTCTTGATTTTTTTTCAAGGAGAGAGATCACATTTTGAAGAAGGAAGGGGGGTTGAAGAAGCGAGTGGTGTCTAGGCTGAGGATGAAGTTGAGGTGGAAGAGGCTTGCACCAGCCCTATAATACAAGTAATATCCCCACCAAACTTCGAGGAACTGCTTAGCAAGGACCCATTTGCAGTGTCTCTTTACCAGAACAAGGCCACATCGACATCGGTCCCTCTTGGTGGACGGGATGGTGGTCAGTCGATATGGATATATTTGGTTTGGGGAAATGAGACAAGAGAAGAAACGAAGAAGAGGTCTCGAGGGTGGAGACTTCAGCTGCATCAAGTGCACGAGGCTTCATCACCTGCCACACCACCTGCTCGTGACTTGAGACTCCACCTCATAGACGAGAACCTCAACTTCAAAGAGGTTCTAGCATGGACCGAACCAGTCGGTTTGCATTTCTTTCCCTATTTCTCCTCGGTTGAGTCAGTTTTTTTCTTTGATTTAGAGTCAATAACTCAACCTTTGTGAGATTTTGTGTGGTGTTTGTGCTCCGACTGCTCTTTCTCTACTTTCCTCCTGGAATGCACCGCCTGCCCCGTTCACCGTCATTCACACTTGATCTGGTAACATCGTTCTACCCTCCTTATCTATCCTCCATTGAGGACAATGTCGTGCTTAAGTGTGGGGGGATGTTCCATTATGTTTGTGTGTGAATGTTTGGTTGTTTTTGTGTGCTTGGAGCCTAGTCCACTGTCCAAATTTTGATTTGAGGGCTCCAAGCACGCGTTCCTTGCAATTGCCTGCTCAGTATGCTTTGAATTGACAGTCTTTATAGTAATATGCAACCCAGGGAGGTAGTGTAGCACTATGGAGGATGTTGATGCATTTAAGAAGTCTCATTTCTTCTTCATATTGTGTTGGTTGATTGTGTGAATTAGTGATCTTAGGACCCTTGAATTGTGTGGTATTGTGGACTCTCTACCTTTCATGGACTCCTGTATCATGTTTTGAAAAAAATGTGCTCTAAAATGTGCTTTTAAAATAACGTCTCCCGTGTGGAAAAGGGCAAAAGTGTGTAAGGGGAGAAGGGAATCCGTTCCCAATTTCCACCTACTACCTCCAGCCCCCTTACATTTCTTTCCCCCGCACGAGGCTCGAGACATCCGCTTCTGGCATGGCCGGTAAGAGCTGCTCCCGGCATGGTCGGTAAGAGCCGGACTCCCTCAAAATCTTTGCTAGGTGGGAGCCCCGTTTTCTGAAGAAAAAAAAAACAGGTTGAAACCCTTGAAAAAAAGAGAAAAACAAGAAAAACAAGAAAAAAAAAGGTTCCAACCATCTTCAAGAAGAAAATAGAGCACCTTAAAAATGTGAGTCCATGATCTATTGTTTTCGAGAGTCCTTTCATCCACGATTCATTTGTCCTCTGATCACTATTTGCCATGATACCGACTCGAGACTAGCGTTCTCGCCGAAGAAGTTAGGAGGTGTCTTGTGCGTCGGTTGACCTCGCAAGCTACTAAATGACTTAGAACGTCCTCTACCGACAATCGTGGTTCCATGTTTCTATAAAGGTCTGGAGAGCTGCATTGGTTTGAGTCAGGTTTGCTTGGGGACAAGCAAACGGTTAAGTGTTGGGGAATTTGATAACGTCGTATTTGCAGATGTTTGCACCCTCGTTTCTTGATCATTTTGGCTTGAGTTTTTGCTTTCTTTGGCCTATTTTACGCTAGGTTGTATTCATTTGCAACATTTCAGGTCCTAGCACATAAAGTGAAGCACAGGCGCAAGTTTCAAGTCAATCAGAGATCAATTGGCGATTCGAGAGAAGAAACTCGGGCATGACCTGAAGAAGAATGGATTTCTACCTCACTCTATAGACAAAGAATCATGCAAGATTGTCAAGAAAAGAAAGAGGACGAGACTACAAGCGTCTAAGATCAAACGGCGACTGATTCGGAGTCCGGACAAGGGAGAAACGAAGCATTGAATATAGGGGAACAAGTTCGGCAATAAAAACACTGGCAGACTACCCTAAAAACACGGCCGTGTTTTATCTGCCACCCGCTAGTGTTTTTAGTGCAGAGGGCGTGTCATGAGGGTTGCTCGGGGCAAAACACGGGCGGGCAAAAGTAAAACACGGCCTTGTCCTTGACCGTGTTTTGCCCAGAATCGGGTTTTTGAGGTAGATTCAAGCCAAAGGAAAGGGAGAGCTGGATTTTGGTTCCCAAACACCCAAGGGACGAACCCTAGAGAGAGAGAGAGAGCGACTTGGGAACATTCTTGGAGCTATTTTGGAGGATTTCTTCGCCATTGGAGCTCGGGAATCAAGCTTGGAGATGGAGATTGAAGATCTAGATCAGATTTCTGCAGTCTCTCTCTTCTCTATGGAGTAACTTCCCTTTACTTAGGTTTTGAGGAACCCTAGTTCCATATGTTAGGATCTTTCTTGTATGAAGTTTTGGATGTTACATTGTTTGATTATAATTGATTGAGGCATGATTTATTGAGTCAATTGAATCTTGATCAAATTCTCTTGATTTCTGCTTTAACCTATGATAGATAGAATCTGATTAGATTGAGAGAGCTTCCATGATTGACAGTGGTGAATTGGTTGTGCGAGAGTCAATCAATTCACTGCAATGTACTAGAACTCATTCCAGTAGTGGAGATCTGTGTGAATCGCCTTAGCAGTCTATCCCGGTGAAGGCTAGTTGCCTGCCGAGTATTCTGTCTAAGAGGGCTAGGTCAGCTTAAGAGATTCCAAACTAATTTAGGATCTTCCGCAGTTTAATCAACAGTAGATCAACCAAAGGTAATTTCAACTTGGAACTAATTGAAAAGCTAGGGGGAATCATACCTAAGTGAGTTCCCAACTTGTAATTAGCAGGGTAGTTTAGTAAATCAATCCTTAATCTAGTTTGCTAGAAAATGAACTGAAGCTGAGTAATAGTAACTCTAGAGACCCGTGGATTCGATATTTATTACTTGTGCCACTATACTGCAGTCCCTTTCATTGGTTACACTTGGCCATTGTTAGGTGTTGTGTTTTAGCGTGTCAATGAACCATACATTGTTGGAGAGAGCAAGGTGCATGATCTCTATTGTTGGACGAGAGAGGAGGTGTTGGGTAGAAGTAGTAAACATGCCGTGCTACCTCATCAACTATGGACCTCACACAGGTATTGATAGACCGATAATTATACATATTTTCACCCCTATTCTGGAGCCGTTTGTGCTGAGGAATCTCGTGTTTTAAGCCGATTTTACGCCAGGTTGTGTGTTTGTGTCATATTTCAGGTCCCGGCGTTGGAATCGAGGCGGAGAAACGAGTTCTGGGTCGAAAGGAGCCGAGTTGGGACTAAGGGGGCTGCAGGAGGAAAATACCCGGTCGGATGGCAAAATACCCGACCGGGTATTTATCGTTTTTGGCACCCGTGAGAAACAGAAGGGGGCCCGGGCGAAGGCCTTAAATCCCCGGTCGGGGATTTTGGTGGTAGGCCGGGGATTTTCGCCTTTAGTGGAACGGTGCGTTTCAAAATACCCGGTCGAACCATAAAATACCCGACCGGGTATTTTGACCGGGTATCGCGACCAGGCAGCTGATAAAAGAGGAAGAAGGCCAATTTTCAAAGGGTTCCGAGTTTTTGAGAGAGAAAGCGTCGAACCAGAGTTCTCAAGCGCCATAGATCGATCTTCAACACCATTGGAGCCCGTCTTGAGCTTGGAGAAGTGCGATTAAACGTCCAGAAGCAGGAATCCAACTTCACAGTATGATTTCCGTGTCTGAATCTGCTTTTGCTTCTTTCTCTATGGAGTAGTTTCCCCATTCATCTGGGTATGGAGAACCCTAGATTTGTATGCTAGGTCTGATTGTATGAACCCAAGTACAGTGTTTGTGAATTGATTATATTCGATTGAGGTTTGAATGATTGAATGACTTGAATCCTGATCAAATTCCTGTTGTTTCTGCTTTGACCTGGAATGAGAATATCGGCCTAGGTTGATAGAGTACCCTTAATCGAAGGTGGCGAATTGGTGACTTTAGTCGAGGAGCCAATTCGCTATTCTGTACCGAAGTCGATTCGGTAGTGGAGGTTTGGTTCATTAGGGCCTCAATCTGTTTACTCCGGTGGAGGTTAGTCGCCCGCTAGAGACTCAGATTGAGAGGGTCTGGAGACCTTTAGTCGAGACTTCAGGCTAATTGAGAACCTTCCGCAGTATAACTTTCATGAAAACTGAACTTGGCAAATTGCAATCCGACTTAACTGCAGTCTAGGGGGAAACCATATCCGGGTGACCTCTCTTGACTTGACAACAAACCGTTTACTTGCTCTGTGTTTTGTTTGCTTGAGTTTCACTAAAAGTTCACTGCTAAATAACAAGAACTCACCGAGTAGTCATCACATCTAGGACCCGGGTTGACATTAAAACCCGACCCGCTATACTACGCTTTAGGAATTGGTTATACTTGGCCAATTTCTAGGGTGACAGTAGGAGTGAGTCAAGTTTTTGGCGCCGTTGCCGGGGACGGCTAGGTTGTTGAAGAAAAGTGATTTCTGTTACTTTAGCATTTTCATTTTCGCATTGAGTTTTTGTTTTTCCCACTTGTGCCTTCACGGGTTTGCTTGCTTGAGTGTGTGCAGGTAGTGCATGACCCGTAGCCAGTCAGGAGGTTTACTGCCGTTGGATCCAGAGCTTGAACGCACTTGCCGCCAACTTAGGAGACAGCAGCGAGCTAGACTGGTTACGGGAGAGCGCATAGACGGCCACTTGACCAGCGATTCTGAGGAAGAGTACGTGATGGAGGGCGAAGACATCCCACAACCGGGGAATGCTCGATAGGTTCCCCCGGTGAATCAGCATCCACCACCACCGCCGGGTCCCACCTTGGAGTACTACTACACTCCACGGATTGCTGACATCCGCCCGGTCATCCTCTATCCACCCATTCCAGCAAATAACTTCGAGATCAAGCCAGGCTGGATTCAGCTCATCACATCCTCTATCCAGTTCCATGGCTTGAAGGATGAGGAAGCCCGGGCACACCTTTCCCGTTTTCTGCAGCTGACAAACAGTTTCAAGCTGAATGGTGTTCCGGATGATGCAATCCGCCTTCACCTCTTCCCCCATTCTCTGGCGGGGAATGCTAAGAGGTGGTTGGAGACCCAGCCCCCATTGTCCATCACTTCTTGGGACGATTTGGCTGATAAGTTCGTGCACAGATATTATCCGGCATCGAAGACTACTGAGATTCAGCGGGAGATCACTCACTTCCGCCAAGAGCCAGATGAGTCCCTTCGTGATGCATGGGAGCGGTACATGGGATACTTCTGGCAGTGTCCCCATCATGGCTTCAGCGATGCTTTCACAGTGGGGAACTTCTACAGTGCCATCACCCCAGACAGCCAGAGGGTGATCGAGTCTCTATGCCCAGGAGGGGATATCCTTACTAAGACTCCACCCGAGCTGAACCAGATGATCAGTACTTTGGCTGCCCGCGATCATTCCTGGGGGCAGAGCAGCAGAGGCAGGCACTCCCGGGACCGTGGTGTGCATGCTATGGAGGCCAGATCCGGGTTAGAGCAGCAGGTGGCTGAGTTGGTGCAGACCCTGAAGCAGCCTAACAGTCTCCTTCAGGGCCGAGGTGTAGCTGCGCCTCCAGTAGCTCAGTGCCAGTGGTGTGAGAGTCCAAACCATCTGGTGGAGGACTGTCAGGCTATGCGGGAGTCCTCTACTCCCCAAGAGCAGGTGGCCTTCATCGCCAATGCTCGGCGCTTCGAACCATACAACAATACATATAATGAGGGATGGCGCCAGCATCCCAACTTTGCCTGGAGCAACAACACCAACAAACCACCTGGTTTCCCAGCACCAGCAGGTGGTTTTCAGCAGAGGCAGCCCTACCAGGATAGGCAAGGGCCACCACCACAGCAGCAGCCCTACCAGCCTAGGCAAGGGCAGCCATTCCAGCAGCCCCAGGGCCAGTTTGCTCAGCCTCCAGCAGCCGCAGCTCCCGATAATCAGATGGCTGATCTGAAGAACATTTTGGCGACATTCATGACCACCAGCCAGGCGAATTTCGCAAGGGTGGACCAGAGCATAGCTTCTTTGGAGGCAGGGCAGAGGAACCAGGGTGCTATTTTTCAAGATCTACAGCACCAGGTCGGTGTCCTAGCGCGCCAGCTTACTGCTCGGGCCCCGGGGACTCTACCTGCCACCACCATCCCCAATCCACGGGACCCGCACGAGACCGCACATGCCATTTTCACCCTGAGCGGCAGGCCTACATCAGCTGATCCTGCCCCGACCAGGCAGAAGGAACCATTACCTGCTTCAGCACTTCCAGCCGGTGATGCAGAAGTGCGGGTGGAGAAGGAAGCCCCTGCTCCCAAGCCACAACCAGTGGTGAAGGAGCACGTACCCCAGCTTCCCTTCCCCACTCGCCTTCACAAGGACAAGCTGGAGACTGAGTTTGCCAATTTTATGGCAATGTTGAAGCAGCTCAACATCAGCATACCATTTGTGGAGGCACTGTCGAAGATGCCCAAGTACGCTAAGTTCATGAAAGATCTCTGCACCAACAAGAAGAAACTTGGGGATCTCTCGACAGTGCTGCTGAGCGAGGAATGTTCTGCATCCTGCAGAACAAGCTGCCCGAAAAGCGCAAGGACCCAGGGAGTTTTACTATCCCTCTTACTATTGGCAGCATGCATGTAGGAAAGTCCTTGGCGGACCTAGGCGCTAGCATTAATGTCATGCCATACAAATTGTTCAAAAAGCTAGACCTAGGTGAACTTAGCCCTACTAGGATGAGCATTCAGCTAGCTGATCGTTCTGTGGTGCATCCTAGGGGTATCATAGAAGATTTGCTTGTTAATGTGGGTGCATTCACATATCCTGTTGATTTTGTTATTCTGGATATAAATGATGATGTGGATGTGCCTTTGATTCTAGGTAGACCATTTCTTGCCACCGCCAAGGCACTGATTGATGTGCATGATGGTAAACTGATCTTGCGTGCTGGAAATGAACAGGCTGTTTTTCCTGTGACTGAGTCTGATCATTGTGCTATGATTTCTGTATCGCCTGTGCATGCTATTTCTGACCAGATACACGAGCCTGTCGTGTATCCTTCTGCACCTCTCATTTTGCAGGACCCGCCTATCATTCCTCCGCCGCCACTCCATCCAGCCTCGCCTTCGAACAAAAAGCTCAAGGAGGAGTGGCGGCCGAAGCCGCAAGTGGCTAAGCCTGCACGAAAGAAGAGTGGAGACCACTATGAGCTGGTCCCACCCCCTGCACCATGACCACCCTGGCCATCCGAGTACTCACTCGCCTGCATCTTGCCGGATGGCCAGGTCGAGCTGATTTCTGCTGGTGGTTGCAACCGTCGGGTGCACGGTCACCATCTGAAGCTGTACCTCAATAGCGATGTGGATCCGCTCTTGGAGGCACCTGTTCCTGCACTTCCCTGAGTATCCACCATGGGCGTCCAGCTAAAAGACGGTAAAGAAGCGCTTGTGGGAGGCAACCCCACCACGGTTTGATTTTCTTTCTTATGTTTCGAGTCGGATTGCCAACCATTTTGGTTTTGGTTTGTTTTATTTTGTTTTGGACGCTGTCTTATTGGGCTGACATTGGACCTAACATTTTGCGTTTGAGCTCTTCTGTTTCCCTTGAGCTGTGCTGTGACCCTGACTGGTCCATTTCCAGTCCCCTGCAGTCCGTGCATACCGGTAACATCGTTCCCCTTTCCTTCCCTCTTCTCCATTGAGGGCAATGTCGATCTTAAGTGTGGGGGGATGTTTATCTTTTGACTGCATTAGCTCTGTTTGTGTGCTTGGAGCCTAGTCCACTGTCCAAATCTTACGATTTGAGGGCTCCGAGTACTGCTGTTTGATTGATTGGTTTTCGGATTAATGCATGACAACTTGTTTGCGACTAGGACAACCTATGATGAGGACTGAGATGTGCAGTAGAACGATGTAGGGGTTCAGTTTTTCAACTGTTTGCTTGCCAACTGTGACTTGATCTGACTTGATCTGATTACTTATCCTTGACAGTCGTTATGCATCTAGTTCAGGGTATCAGAATGTGAGATAGAGCATATAGGTAGCCATGTGAGATTTGAGCCTGCTCGTTTCTTTCTTGTGCGATAGATCCCTCTTCCATGATGTGTAGCATTCACGTTGTCACTAGCTAAGATGATGGGGGCATAGGATTAGCCCACGCCCAAAACTGACTGTCCTGATGTGTCATATCCCCTAGTCAGCCCTTTGAGCCGTGTGTTATCCTTTCTTTTGGTCTATAATGAAAAAATCACCCTTGTTGCATCTTTAGAAGGTTCCACAGAGTGGTTTTATATATTCTCTGCTGTTTCTGCTAAAGTCTATGTGAGTGTTGGAGGTAGTGCTTAAAAATTGGGCAGGTGTTTGAAATTTATGCAGAAGGGGGGCTCTCTTAAGAAATGAAAAGAAAAATGAAAGAAAAACAAAGAAAAATTGAAAGCAAAAGAGAGTCACTACCAAAAATCTGAGTAATGCCCAGTAAACAGTGTTTCTTAGCAGTCTGGCTTGGAAATGCTGATGATTATGCCTCCTTCGCTCTTGTGCTCTTAAGATATTGAGTAATGCAGAATAGCAGAAAGAAAATACCGGGTTGTTTGACTGTGATTGTGTGTTTGGAAAAATGTGGAACCTTTTTGCTATGAATACTTCCACCACCTAAAAGGCCTTTTCCCCATGTCCAAGACCCTAGCCAGTCATTTGAACCTGTGTCTAAGACCTCCTGATTAGTTAGTGGTGACACCCCATATGTGAACTCTAGCATTTAGAGGCTGCCATCATGGTGAAGAGATGATAGGGATTGAGAGAAATAGCATGCGCATCTTTCGCATCAAAAAATGTCCTGACCCCACTAGTCGAGAGTGAGTGATTCATTTCCATTTTCTATATGCTCTTGTACCCCGGTGAGGACCTAGATTGCTCGGTCTCTATTCTGATGTTTTGAGTTGGATGCATGAGTCGACTGTTTGAGTAAGTGGTTGAATCAAGTCTAGGTTGGCTAGTGAACAGACGGAGACTCTTCTTTACTCGATTTGCTGCACTCGAATGTCCTTTGTGGTGGTTGTCCAGGTTGTTATTGAGGTTGTGCATGTATTGATGTTTGAAAACCAGTGCGATTCACGTGTTTTGTGCCTTTATGACTTGTCCCCAGTGTTGGTTGATTGATTTGTGAAGCTTACCTAGTGTCTGACTTGGTTTGCTTGGGGACAAGCAAACGGTTAAGTGTGGGGGAGTTTGATAGACCGATAATTATACATATTTTCACCCCCTATTCTGGAGCCGTTTGTGCTGAGGAATCTCGTGTTTAACCCAGATTTTATGCCAGGTTGTGTGTTTGTGTCATATTTCAGGTCCCGGCGTTGGAATCGAGGCGGAGAAAACGAGTTCTCTCTCTGGGTCGAAAGGAGCCGAGTTGGGACTAAGGTGGGCTGCAGGAGGAAAATACCCGGTCGGATGGCAAAATACCCGACCGGGTATTTATCGTTTTTGGCACCCGTGAGAAACAGAAGGGGGCCCGGGCGAAGGCCTTAAATCCCCGGTCGGGGATTTTGGTGGTAGGCCGGGGATTTTCGCCTTTAGTGGAACGGTGCGTTTCAAAATACCCGGTCGAACCATAAAATACCCGACCGGGTATTTTGACCGGGTATCGCGACCAAGGCAGCTGATAAAAGAGGAAGAAGGCCAATTTTCAAAGGGTTCCGAAGTTTTCTGAGAGAGAAAGCGTCGAACCAGAGTTCTCAAGCGCCATAGATCGATCTTCAACACCATTGGAGCCCGTCTTGAGCTTGGAGAAGTGCGATTAAACGTCCAGAAGCAGGAATCCAACTTCACAGTATGATTTTCGTGTCTGAATCTGCTTTTGCTTCTTTCTCTATGGAGTAGTTTCCCCATTCATCTGGGTATGGAGAACCCTAGATTTGTATGCTAGGTCTGATTGTATGAACCCAAGTACAGTGTTTTGTGAATTGATTATATTCGATTGAGGTTTGAATGATTGAATGACTTGAATCCTGATCAAATTCCTGTTGTTTCTGCTTTGACCTGGAATGAGAATATCGGCCTAGGTTGATAGAGTACCCTTAATCGAAGGTGGCGAATTGGTGACTTTAGTCGAGGAGCCAATTCGCTATTCTGTACCGAAGTCGATTCGGTAGTGGAGGTTTGGTTCATTTAGGGCCTCAATCTGTTTACTCCGGTGGAGGTTAGTCGCCCGCTAGAGACTCAGATTGAGAGGGTCTGGAGACCTTTAGTCGAGACTTCAGGCTAATTGAGAACCTTCCGCAGTATAACTTTCATGAAAACTGAACTTGGCAAATTGCAATCCGACTTAACTGCAGTCTAGGGGAAACCATATCCGGGTGACCTCTCTTGACTTGACAACAAACCGTTTTACTTGCTCTGTGTTTTGTTTGCTTGAGTTTCACTAAAAGTTCACTGCTAAATAACAAGAACTCACCGAGTAGTCATCACATCTAGGACCCGGGTTGACATTAAAACCCGACCCGCTATACTACGCTTAGGAATTGGTTATACTTGGCCAATTTCTAGGGTGACAGTAGGAGTGAGTCAGGTTATCGAGTAAAAAAATCCTTATGAGGTGTGGTATTGTCAACACCCTACCCCATACGTATTACCTAATCATATTGTTCATACAATTGCAGCGGAATTAATCTCGGGTGTTACACTAATTATCAAAATTTACCCAAATAAAATTTTCGACATGAATTACTCGCGTAATGGGCTAACAGTTCTTGCAACTTATCCTGCAAAATAATTCATCACAAACATATATACTCACAACCATATGAATTGGCTTTTCATAGCCATAGTCACAGTTTCATACTACACAACTGAATACTATACTGATACATGCTATAATCATCACAACTTACATAATTACACAATATACACATTATAATCAACTTTCCACCACTGTGGATATCTCACACTGCATCAGAAGCTAGTATGCACATGAAAAACGTTCTCAAAACATTTTTTACAAAAATGTGTGGATCACTGGCCAAAATCCCGAGTAGTAGTCCAAGCACAAAATAGTTGAAGACCATACCTCATCTTGCCTTCAACTCTTGCTCAGCTCTCACCTATACACCTATCTACTGCTGTTGATGATGATGATCTACTTACACATGGCATAAGCAGAGAAAAAGGATAAAGAGGGTCAGCTCATAGCTGAGTGAGATAATCATAGCATCGTGAGTTCATAACAGAGCATACCCTACCATACATCCAGCAAACAATCCAAAACACTAGGATCGGACCTCCGCCATCCTCATGTCCCAATGGGCAAAAGACTCAACCACCTTGACTTATGCATATGCATCTTATCATGTTTTAATCATAGGCGCCTGGCTACTCCCATGCTAATAACTCTCCCGGGAAACATACCCCACATCCGTCGGATGTGGTCATACATACCCCACACCACTATGGGTGTAGTCATACCCCGACACCACTCTGGGTGTGGTCATATCTCGTAAGAAATCTTCAGTCACCACCACAAGAGAGGTGTGACTATCATACATATCATAATAGAGTAATAGCATAGGGAGCCCTAATTACTATGTAGTTGACCGTGAGACCACAACACTCATATTTGGTATCCTTATACATGATTCATATCTCATCTTGCTTAATCGTAATTCATTACTTGCACATGTACTTGACCTGGCCATAATTGGCTCAACATAGGTAAATCAGGAGTCGTATAATTGCACTTCCTCGGGATAAACCCTCGTGCAAGTCATCCTCCTTAAACATCATAATATCACCCTGGGAAGTTTATTTCCCCCACTTGTGAATCCAAATACAACCACAATATCACATCATGTCAAAACACCAGATCGAACAACCATGAAGTCATATCAACAGGTAAGCCACAAATGGCAACATGTATGCAATCATCAGCATAAACAAGGTCCATATCGATTAGAGCAAGTCAATAATGTCATACAGCAATCCAGGGTTCAACATATAGCACAAAAGTTCATACACCCCTAATCATGCCATTCTAGTTCACCTAGATCAATTCTAAGTATCAATATAATTATCGTGATACGACAAACCCGGTATGCTGTGCTAATCCCTCACCAGTTCTGGTCGTTCAAACACCGGTTTAACCTTCCCGTACTAAAACGTCAATTTCAGGAACGAACCCCGAATTAAAATCCGAGACCGTCCTAATATCCCCTGCAGTATCCCCGTCAATATTAGTTCTAGTCTTCGGGTCAAATTCTTGATAAAAACACATCAAACCCTGGCCGGAGCTAAATTCAACGATCTCGGCTCCGACCTAAATAATAGCCAAAATTCATGGATTAGAACTAGAGGATTGATTACCTCGCTGCAGGAAGCTCTATGAAATTTGGGCTCAATCCGGCTTCCGGATACTCCGAAACCCTAAATTGGCTTATCGAGAATTCAAGAAATTCCTGAACCAAAATCTTGTTTTAAAGCTCTAAATCGATAAATCACGATGAATAGATGAATTAGGCATTACTTACGGGATTTTGGATCACTAGGGCTCAAGATTGGAGCTTTGGAAATTCCCCGAGCTCCCCTGTTCGCTCTGCTCCTCTCGGTCCGTAAAAGAAGAAGAATTGGGATGGGAATGGGAAATGGACGGGTAATAAGTAATATATATGACGACCGTATATATATATATATATATAATTAATACGTATATTTATCCGATCGATTGATAATCCGAATTTCGCCGAAATACTATCAAAACGCTCGATTTTAAATCGTGAACTTTCTAGCGATCGAAATATTGGTTTAGCCGAAATGGGATGTTACAGGTACGGTAAGCATGTTGATTACTCTTAATTGAAAATTTTCGGTTTTCCTGTTTACTATCATGTGGATGAGGATAAGCTGAATCCAAGAGCAAAAAAAGGTGTTTCGTGGGGTTTTGGAGATGGAGTTAAGGGATTTCAAGTCTGGTCCCCTTCTGAGCATAGAGTTATACTTAGCAAGAATGTGGTATTTGATGAGAAGTCTATGTTTAACCCCATGTTCAAAGTTACTGTTGTTGGAGATAGCAGGAATGTTGATAAACAGGTGGAGCTGCAAACTCTCAAAGAGAGTGAGTTGAGCACCAAGGTGGAGAAGATCAATATGAGTATGTTTCTGATGTGTCAGAAACTTCACAGTCCAGTGCAAGAGCTCAACAGTCTATAGCTTCTAGTAGACCGAAGAGATTGACCGCAGGAGTACCTCCACAGAGGTATGGCTTCGAGGACATAGTGGCGTATGCTTTTCAGGATGCTGAAGAGGTGGATGCAGGTGAACCACAGTCCTACAGAGAAGCAGTTTTGTATAGTGAAGCCACGCAGTGGCTCGATGTAATGGGGGACGAGAGGGAATCCCATGATAGGAATCAGACTTGGGAGTTGGTCAAACGTCCACAGGGAAGGAAGATTGTTACAAACAAGTGGATCTACAAGAAGAAGGAAGGAATCACTTCTAAAGAGGGCATTAAATTTAAAGCTCGGTAGTTGCAAAAGGCTTCTCATAGAGGAAGGATTTGACTACAATGAGATTTTCTCACCAGTGGTCAAACACACTTCGATCAGGGTGTTGCTAGCGATAGTGGGACATTATGACTTAGAGTTCGAGCAGCTAGACTTGAAGACAACTTTACTACATGGAGAGTTGGAGGAAGAAATTTACATGACTCAGCTAGAAGGATTCCAGATTCTAGGAAAAGAAGACTATGTTTGTAAGCTGAAGAAGTTTTTGTATGGACTTAAGCACTCTTCAAGGCAGTGGTACAAGAGGTTTGACAGCTACATGCTTGAACTGGGCTACAACATAAGTCCCTACGATTGTTGTGTATATCACAGCAAGGCAGCAGATGGTTCGATGATATCCGGTTCTGTATGTGGATGATATGCTCATAGCTGTGAGGTCGAAGTATGATATCCGGAGGTTAAAGGGGATTCTCAGTGTTGAGTTTGAGATGACAGATTAGGAGAACCTCAGAAGATTTAGGGTATGGAGATTTATAGGAATAGAGAAAAGAAGCTTTTCTTATCACAGAAGAGTTACATCCAGAAGATACTGTCTAGGTTTGGCACGTCTTCACCAAAGCCCTTGAATACTCATAGTGCTTCTAATGTTCATCTATCCTCAGTTTATGCACCGCAGTTAGAGGCTGAGAAGGAGTACATGTCGAGAGTCGCATATGCTAGTGCAGTTGGTAGTTTGATGTATGCTATGGTCTGTGCTAGACCTGATCTTGCACATGTTAGTGTCGTCAGTAGGTTCATGATACAACATGGGAAGGAGCATTGGCAGGTTGTGAAGAGGATCTTCCGGCACCTTAAGGATACATCTGATGTGAGGATTAGTTTCAGAAGTGATACGGAGTGCTTAGTGGCTGGTTATTCACATTCTGACTATGCTGGAGATGTTGGCACGAGGAGATCGATGACCGGTTATATATTCACTCTTGGGAGTTTTGTAGTGAGCTGGAAGGGAACTTTGCAGTCGTCGGTGACATTGTCTACTACCGAGGCATAATATATGGTGTTGACAGAAGCTGCTAAGGAGGGAATATGGTTGAAGGGACTGGTTGGTGATCTGGGTCTGCATCATGATCAGGTAGTGGTGTATTGCGACAGTTTGAGTGCAATATGCTTGGCCAAGGATAAGTTCATCATTAGAGGACTAAGCACATCGATGTGAGGTATCATTTCTTGAGGACAGAAGAGGATTAAGGTGAAGAAGTTTGGCACCACGGATAATCTTGCTGACATGTTCGCGAAGCCGGTTCCACATGGCAAGTTCCAACACTGCTTGGACTTGCTGAATGTCTTGAGTGGGTGAATCCGCCCTACATGGCATTAATGGCAGAAGGGAGAGAAGGATCAGAGTACATTAGAGGTTTCAGAGGAAGAGGATTCAAGTTAAGATGGAGATTTGTTGATGTGACTTGAATCGAACTATCAGCTACTACGACTGGAAATCGTGTGTCGTGTGTGTGTGCGCGCTTTCATTTCTTGCATTGTCGAATTCTCCTATTTCCTGATCGGCAGAAAATAGTCGTGACAATCCATAATTTTCATAAACTCTCATTTTTCAAATCCACGAAACAAATGACAGTAAATATTTCAAGCCGGAATGTTTGTATACGAGTCTTGTATGTATGATATAATTGAAATGTTAATTTATTTTGGAAGTAATTGCAAGGTATGACCTATTTCTTTGATTAGCTAAAGAAAGGGAGAATTTGGCAATTTGCTCGATCAATAAAAAGTCACCTTCAGAATTCTTGAATGTGAGATTTTTTTAGTGTGATAAATATATAACATGAAAAACTAATTTTATTTCATGGGAAAAAGATCTAGCAATTGGAACTTCTAACTGGTGTGGTGAGTGGAAACTAATTTCCTCCACTCGTTTCCTCAGCTACCAAGCTTCCACTGTTCTTCACCGGCAATCGCCATCGTCGCCGCTCAATTCTCGCTTCTCTCTTCCATTACCCGCCGATCAATTCCTCCAAACGAACACTTCGCAGGTACTCAATGCCCAATCTTAACCCAAAACAGAGTCTCAGTAACCATAGCAAAAAATCCGCTGCAGATGTTCATGAAGAAGAGATTGTTATAGTCGGCGCCGGAATCGCCGAACTTGCCACTGCAGTTTCACTCAGAGGTTACTCGAAAGCAATTCTTTTCATTCTCATGACTTTTTACTCTGGGAAATATGTAAAGTTGGCAGCTTGATTGGTTTTCACTACATGCTGGGAATTGGGTCAGTGGTGCTTGAACAGGCGGATTCCCTAAGAACCGGCGGAACCTCGCTTACCCTGTTCAAGAATGGGTGGAGGGTTTTGGACACCATTGGAATCGGCCGTTATCTCAGACCCCGATTCCTCGAAATCCAAGGGTGTTCAAATTGCCGCAGAACCTTCAATTTCATTTCACAATCTTCTGATTTCCGCTGTTGATCAGTTGTACATGATGGTGGTAAAATTGGAAGAGGGACAACAGCTTCACTCTTTCAGGTTCAAAGATGAAGATCACAGGTAGAGTGATCAATCTAGGCTCTTTTTGCTTAGTCCCTTGGCAACAATGATCTGAATTCGTCATTTGCATCATTAACTTCTAGCTGGGTTTTTTTATATGCTAGAACAGCTAAGAAGTTCGTGCCGTAGAGAGGAGAATTCTCTTGGAAACTCTTGCCAGTCACTCCCGCCTGAATCAATTCGTTCTCGTCCAAGCTAGCCAAGATTGAGGGATTTTTCCAGAAATAGCACAGTTTTTTTCTCCAAAAAATAGCACCCAACCCGAACCAGTGGTTTAGACGAAAACTGCCACCCGAGGGCTCGATTTTCAATGAAAACCGCATGGGTAGCGGGCGATTTTACGGACAGCATGGGGCCGGTGCGGTTCGGTTGCAAACCGCACCCCCACCCGGCGGTTATGATATATAATTTTTTTTCCGAATAATTGTCATAATTGGTCTTGGCACAACTGGTTTAGTTTTTTATTGTGTGCAGGAAGCCCTGGGGCTGATTTTGCTGACCGCATGGGGCTGGGGCGGTTATGATATATAATTTTTTTCTCGAATAAATGTAGTAATTGGTCTTGGCACAACTGGTTTAGTGGTTTATTGTTTGTAGGAAGTCATGGGTTCGAATCCCCATCATGCCATTTGAATTTTTTTATTTAGTAGAGATGAAAAAAAGCCACAAGTTGTGGGAGTGGTGGCGAACCAAGATAATAAATAGTTTACTAAATTGGCACAACATCTACACCACTCAACTACAACTCTCTCTTGAAACACTAATATATTGACAAAGTTTTACTCCTTGAACGCTAAAAATCCTGAATAACTTTAAATAACCATAACTTTGTGGTCGAATAGCTCCGGTTTTCTAGGAGCTCGTGGTTTTTTCTCTTTGCGGCGGAACCCTAGAGTTGTTCTTGTGCGATGGCGGCGGCTGGGTCGCCGGTACTACCGGTGGGGAAAGACAAACCACCAGATGGAACTAGTGGAGCCCGTCGTCCTACTGAGGCTTCCTCCACCCCGGACGGAAAGAGCGCCCGGGAGACTGTTCAACCAATAAAGAAAGCCCGAGCTTTGGATTTCGAGACGGACGGGAGCAATAAAGATGTTGAGGATACACCGACAGTTGAGATGGAAACTGATAAATCCATACCGCCTTCTGCGTCGACATGGAAGAATGGACAAGGCAGGCGCTTTAGCGAAGTCCTTCAAGAAGACAATTGGTACATAGCTGAGTCTGATTCTGAAGATGTTGCCCTAGCTGAAAAGGAGGAGGATGATCTGTTGGATGAAGAAACATACGACCCTAAGTGCCCTACTATTCTTTTTACAGCAGCAGAGAAGAACCGTTGGAGAAGGGAATGGCGGTCGGCGTTAGTGGTGAAAGGCTTGAGAAAAAGAGTTTCGTATATTCCTTTAGCCAGAAGGCTGAATTCTTTGTGGGCAAGAAACGGTGAGATTCAGATTTCCGATATGAGGAACGGCTGTTCTTGGTCAGATTCAGGAATCAGAAAGACTATGATTATGCTACTATGGGGGGACCATGGCTACTTGGGGACACGTACCTAACCGTGCACAGATGGTTTAAGGGTTTTAATCCATGGAAATCGGTCATTACATCCACCATGATATGGGCCCAACTCCCTGAACTCCCGATCGAGTTCATAAATAAGGAAGCAGTGATGAGAATTGCTGAACAAATTGGGAAACCAGTTCGAGTTGACCGAGTCACTGAGCTCGGAGCTAGAGGGAAGTACGCGCGAGTTTGTGTCGAGGTAGACCTAACCCTCCCGTTACTATCTCAATACAAGATCGAAGGTGTGACATATCTCATTCAATATGAAGGCCTCGACCATATCTGTACAAATTGCGGGAAGTACGGCAAATCTGCAGAGAAGTGTGATTGCAATTCGATGGACCCATCCATGGACGCAGATGCTACTCCGCAAGATGAAGTGCAGGTGGAGGACCCCACCAAAGGACAAACTTACGGGGAATGGATGATGGTCAGGAAAAGAGATCGACGAAGTGGCCGGAGGGGGGAATCGGGTGAGCCGACGGGGAACGGACAAAATAAGCATAACCGTTCCAAGTTCTACAAGACGACACTGAAGAGGAGAGGACGAGAGGGTTTTCCACCCAAAGTAAGTCGGATCAGCCCCAGACACATGTATCCCCACGTGACTGATTCAGTACGTGACCCTCACCATGCAGAAGGGCATGAGATTCTAAAGCAACCAACAAATCATTAAAGGGGAATGCTGCTGAAAAGCAAAAGCCTATCTCCCAGATTAATGTTAAGGAAAAGTATTCTAAAGTGGTGAAAGATAATCAAGGTGGGCAACATGGGAACGTAGGGACGTCATCAAACAAGCAAGTTCAGAAGAGGCAGGGAAGACCCCCCCGACATGGGAAGAACAACCCATCTAAGTCAACGAGACACAAAAGGAGTGAGTACGAAAAATGCTGATGGTGCGGGGAACCGATCCCCTCCAGTGTTTAAATGAGAATTATGAGTTACAACTGCTGTGGTCTGGGAAACACACGCGCAGTTCGTGCTTTAAGGTCGTTATTGCGACAAGTTTCCCCACAGGTTGTTTTTCTGATGGAAACAAAACAACTGTGCGATGAGAATGAGGAGCTTCGACGGAGTATGGGCTACTATGATGGGCGCAGCTGGCCATGTGATGTTTCACGTGGAGGCAGGGCTGGGGGTATTTGAATTTGGTGGATGGAGGAAGTGTCGCTAACGGTGATGTCCGACTCTGCTAACCATTTGGATGCAAAGATTGAGGATCCGCGAAATGTACCATGGCGGTTCACGGGCTTCTATGGTTGGTCGGAGGGCAGAGAAAAGTACCGATCGTGGGAGCTGATCCGTGATCTTGCGGGACGTTGGTCCGGACCTTGGATATGTGGTGGAGATTTCAACCAATATCTATCGGCTTACGAGAAGAAGGGGGGGAATTCAGCTGTGGAGAACGAGATGGTTGCCTTTGCTGACTGCCTTAGTGAAGTTGGGCTGGAAGATATGGGATTTCAGGGGTACCCGTACACTTGGGAGAACCGACGGATGGTAGGGGGTTTCATTGAGGAGAGGCTGGATCGGTTTACCGCCAATGAGGACTGGAGCAGCTTGTGGCCTCTAGCAAGAGTGACTCATTTAGATAGTAATCGATCGGACCATCGACCGATTCTTTGTGAGACCACAGGGGAAGAAGATGAAGAAGTAAGATCGGGATGGTCTTTCCGATTTGAACCGCACTGGATAAAGCATGTGGAATGTATGGGTCAAGTGGCTGGAGCTTGGAATGAGGGAGGGGGTAATGTGTTTAATAAAATTTCCAGGGTTCAGGAGAAACTTGTCGGATGGAGTAGAGTGTCATTCCCAATTTCCAAAAGCAAAAAGCAAGAATTAGAAGGGCAATGAAGGCATTAGAATGGAAGGAAGCTACGGGGGAGGTACTGGCGCAACGAGCTGCGTTGCGGAAAAAGCTAGAAGAGGTGGAAATTGATGAAGAAATTTTTTGGAAGCAACGCTCTAGAGCGGACTGGTTACATGAAGGGGATAAGAATACCAATTATTTCCACAAAAAAGCCTCAGCGCGGCGTAAACGGAATACAATTAAAAAATTGAAGGACGAGGCCGGAGTGTGGTGGAAGGGTACCGATCAAGTGTCCCAATGTCTCTGGGAGTATTTTAGCGAGCTCTTCCAAGCAGACCCTCGACCCTCCTCACTCCGGTTTTGGACCCCGTGTCTCGGCGGATAGGAGAGGAAGAGAACAGGGAGCTGAGTAGGCCGGTCACTCGGGAAGAGATTTTGATGTGCTTCGCAATATGGGTAAAAGGAAAGCACCGGGTCCAGATGGGCTGTCGGCCCTCTTCTTCTCAAAATTCTGGCATATTGTCGGCGAGATGTAACAGAGCTAATAACGACAGTTTGAGTCGGGGTAATGCCAGAGTCCATGAATCACACCTTAATCGCCTTAATACCCAAGGTGAAAGATCCGAAGCTGCCGAAGGAATTCCGCCCAATTGCCTTATGCAATGTTCTGTACAAATTACTTAGTAAGGTAATGGCGAATCGGCTCAAGGGCCTCTGGACAAGATAATCTCTCCGGAACAGTCAGCTTTTGTGCCGGAAGATTTATTGCCGATAACGTTATGGCCGCCTTTGAGTGTTTCCACACTATGAAGAAGAAAACGAAGAACAAGACAGGGTATTTTGCGGCTAAGACGGATATGGCTAAAGCCTACGACAGAGGGGAGTGGTGGTTCCTGGAAGGGATATTGCAGAGACTGAGGTTTTCAGACCAATGGACGTGCCTGATTATGATGTGCGTTACGTCGGTTTCGTACTCCATTATGGTCAACGGACATCGTTCACAGATGCTGACCCCGTCGAGAGGCCTCCGACAAGGAGACCCGCTTTCTCCTTACCTATTTTGCTTGTGGCGGAGGGGTTGTCATGCTACACTTCTAAGGCAGTTCGGAGAAACGGATTCATGGGTTGTCAGTTTGCCGAGGAGCTCCGGTGATTTCGCACCTGTTTTTTGCTGATGACTCTATCTTTTTTGCTAGGGCAACGGTACAGGAGAGTAAGGAGCTGAGGAGAATTCTGGGGGACTATCAACTTGAATCTGGCCAGCTAGTAAGTTTTGAGAAATCGGAAGTCAGTTTTGGGGAAAATGTGAAGCCTCATCAGAAGCTGTTGGTCAGTTCGACCCTGGGGATGCGCACGGTTGATAAACATGATAAGTACCTGGGACTAGTGACACAGGTGGGAAGATCAAATAAGGCTCTCTTTGTTTATTTGAAGGAGCGAGTTAGGAAAAAGTTATCTGGATGGAAAGAAAGAACGATGTCAGCAGCGGCAAGGGAGGTCTTAATTAAATCCGTCGCGCAGGCTCAATTAACGTATATGATGGCCGTGTTTAAGGTCCCTGATGGGATCATTGATGAAATTCATAGCATGATTATGCGATTTTGGTGGGGGCAGCAAGGTGAGGAAAGACGAATACCTTGGATTGCAAGAGCATCCTAGTCAGACCGAAGTCAGAAGGAGGAATGGGCTTCCGGGACTTGCGAGGGTTCAATCTATTCCTCCTTGCTCGGCAGCTCTGGTGCTTATACCAACGCCCAGAATCACTCATAGCGAGGATCTTGAAAGCTAAGTACCACAAGAATGATAATATTTGGATGCAAGTGTTGGATATCGACCAAGTTATGTGTGGCGGAGTTTGATGGGGGCACAAGATTTTCTGGTGAGTGGACTCAGGTGGAGGATCGGCAACGGAGCTACTGCGAAGATTTGGGGGGACCGCTGGATTCCATCAGTCCCAGGGTACTTTGTGCAATCGCCACCGATGGGGTTGCCCGTTGACTCGCCTGTTAGAGATATGGTTGACGAAGAGTTAAATCAATGGGATGAGACGCTTCTTGAAAGTTGTTTCTCAACAACGATGGCGATGGCCATTCGTCAATCCCGTTACGAGACTCTTCAATTCCGGACAGGTTGATATGGGCGGATAGTAGAGATGGAAATTATACAGCAAGAGATGGGTACCGAAAATGGCTGAAAGATGTTCGAGAAGTTCAGGGTGACCAGGCGACGAGTGAAACATCTTTATGGAAAGGCATTTGGTCTCTTAATATTCCACCTAAAGTTCGAGTATTTCTCTGGAGATTCACTAGGGAATCGCTGGCTACAGGGGATCGGGGGAGTATTCGTAGTTCTCGACGAGGGGATGCATGCCCTTTTTGTAACTTAAGGAAACGCAAGTCCACCTCTTCAGTGAGTGTGCTTGGGCTTCGAGACTGTGGCGTACTTCCCAGGTTGGCAGTGTTTTGAATTGCGAGGAGATGAAGGATGTAAGGAGTGGGTGGCGAAGGTGATTAATACTATGCCAAAGGAGATGACGGAAGAATGGAGTGTGCTTATGGTCTTTATGGAAAGAACGTAATGCCCATCTTTTTAATGGCATGAAGTGGAAGAAAGTGAGATAGTGCCAAGGGCAATGACATACCTCGATGAATACCGACATCATCAACTTTACGACCAGCATGTTCCTGCCCCAGAAGTTGTGGATACTTGGCAGAGACCACCGGGAGGAATGATCAAGGTGAATACAGATGCTGGCTTCAGAGAAGGGAGTACTGGTTTGGGAGTGATTATTCGAGACCATGATGGTAGATTTATTATGGCAGCTGCAAAACAAGTGCGTGGGAAGTATGACCCACAGATGGGTGAAGCTTTAGCTATGGAACTCGGCCTACAGCTTGTCCGACGACACCAGCTCGGAAAGCCAATGGTGGAATCAGACTGTTTAACGGTAGTCAATTGTATCAGGGAAGATCGTGTTAACTTCACAGAGCTGGGCACTATTGTGTCGAACATCAGGAAGATGCTTCAGGAAGAAGAAGCGGGCAGCGTCCATTATGCCAGAAGAAATGCGAATAAGGTAGCTCATATAATGGCGCATATGGATACTCGTTGGGATGTTACTGAGGTCTGGTTTGATAGGCCGCCGATCAGTATTCTTGATCAGTTAAAACTGGATGATGTAGTTTTGACGTCTACTTAATAAAGCTGAGTGCAGATTTCTATAAAAAAAAACCATAACTTTGTGCTCCAAAATTCGAGCGTTATGAATTTTTTTTTCATTTCGCATAACTTTTTAAGGACTACAACTTTTATCATAGACATAATTCCTAAATGTACGTGGATTTGTGAAAAGGAAGGGAAGCTATTCCCAGAACCCTGTATATCCAAATATAATTCCTGTTTTGAAAATTTATTCTTAGTAAAAATTGTAGTCCTTAAAAAGTTATGGGAAATGAAAAAAACAATCATAACGCTTGGATTTTGGAGCTCAAAGTTATGGTTGTTTAAAGTTATTGAGGATTTTTAGCGTTCAAGGAGTAAAACTTTCTTAATATTATTGTTTCAAGAGAAGAGTTGTAGTTGAGTGGTGTAGATGTTGTGGCAAATTTAGTAAACTATTTATTAGTTGGGTTCAAACCACCACTCCCACAACTTGCTACTTTTTTTAATCTCTACTAAATAAAAAAATTTAAATGGCATGGTGGGGATTCGAACCCAAGACTTCTTGCACATAATAAACACTAAGCCAGTTGTGCCAAGACCAATTACAACATTTACTCGGAAAACAAAATTATATATCATAACCGTCGGGTGGGGGTGCGGTTTGCCACCGAACCACCCCGGCCTCATGCGGTCAGCATAACCGCCCCCTACCGTGCGGTTTTCATCAAAAACCGCGCTCTCGGGTGACGGTTTTCGTCTAAACTGTTGGGTTCGCGTGGCGGTTTTGGGAAAGGGTGCTATTTTGGAATTTTTCGAGGTTGGGTGCTATTTTTGAGGAAAAAAAATGTAAACAGTGCTATTTCTGGAAAAATCCTCAAGATTGAGGCCGCTGATAATGGCGCAACTCTTCTGCAACTCACTGATGGGACTAAAATGCTCGCCAAGATCGTCTTTGCTTGTGACGGAATTCGATCTCCGATGGCCAAATGGATGAGTTTCTCTGACCCCAAATATGTTGGACATTGTGCATTCTGCGGGCTTGGAGTTTACTATGGTGGGAAGCCATTCAAGCCGAGGGTGAACTATGTGTATGGAAGAGGAATCCGTACTGGATATGTACTGGTTTCGCCCTCAAAAGTCTACTGGTTCATCTGCTTCAACAACCCTTCTCTTGGTCAGTCCACTTTTGGCTCCAACGCTATCGGTTTTGAATCAGCTACTCCTTATTAGGTATCACAATTTCTTCAACTCTCGCATCACAGGTCCACGAGTCACTGATCCTTCCATCCTAAAGCAACAAGCCAAAGACCTCGTCAAAAACTGGCCATCAGATCTTCTCAACTTGATTGACATAACCCCAGATGAAACTTTAAGCAAAACTCCGCTAGTCGATCGTTGGAATTAGCCTGGCATTAATCCTAGGCCTTCATGAGAGAACATGGTTATCGTTGGAGATGCTTGGCACCCAATGACACCTAATCTGGGTCAGGGAGCTTGATGTGCCTAGGAGGACTCCGTAGTTCTGGCGAGAAAACTTGCTGCTGCTATCGAGTCCAGACCTTCTTCTGTGGCAGTAGAAAATGCTCTCAGATTGTATGCGGAGTAGAGGTGGCCTTGTGTCTTTCCATTGACAATCCGCGCGAATGTGGTTGGATCGTTGTTGCAGTGGGAGAACCCTGTGGTTCGTGGTGTGAGGAGTCGTGTTGTGCTTCCTAAGCTGGTGAGGCTAGGACCAATGCTTGAACACACCGATTTTGAATGTGAGCCTTTACTAAATGCCAAGTGAGCTGATAAAGAGCGGTAAAAGGAAGTTGTTAATGGAGCAAAAAGACAAGTTTGGTGAAAGTGGAAAGCTTGCAAATTGGTACAGGCGAAAGACAAACAACCTCATTAGAAGAAGAAACATAGGGATACATCTAATGTTGGCTACAGAGCATATATTCATTCTCTCATTTAACACAAAAAATAGAACAATGGTTTGCATAACCAATAGACAATAGCTTACTATTGCAAAACTCTCAATTGCTTCCACTGCAGAAACATACATTGTGATGAACCCTTTTTGTTTCGCGTCACTACCAAATTTCCGAGGAATAACATTGCGGCTCGAAAGCTCTGAGGTGAGTTCGCCATGTAATTGCTGATGCCAATTTGTATGGAGACATAACAAAGTTCAGTTCTCAAACTCTGGACTCCGACAACAAAGGGGAAGGAGAATTTATAGGGGCTAAATTACACGATTGGTCACTCGAATTACGTAAATCTTTCACTTTTGTCATTCGAATTACTTTTCTTTCTTACTAACCACTAATTTTATTAATCATTTCACCACTTCTGAAGGAAAGAAGAAGATGGACAGTGGGCCTCGCTGCTGAGTTACAAGCCCACACAAAGACAAAGGGGCGAAGCCCACTTCAGAGATCAGCCTGGGTCTCTGCTGCTTGAAGAAGCACGTTCCGACGTCGTTTGCACAGCACGACGTCGTCCCACTTCTCACTTACATTAGCTCAATCGAGCTTAGCCACCTGTTTTCTTTCCATTGGTTGTTTTCAATTGTTTGTTAATATTAGTTAGTTAATTACTGTTTAGTGACCGTTGTAAATGGTAGGGTTCAGTAGTGTAGCCTATATATACTGCTTGTAAAGCTTCTCTTCAACTCAATGAAACAAAGTTTCACACAACCCTATTCTTATGGTATCAGAGCACCATTAGTACTCTGCTAGGGTTTCTACAACATGAGCACTGAACCTGCACAGTCCTCTACGGTGGCTACTTCAACCAACTCTTCTAGCTCAACAGATCAGTTGGTGCCACAGTCTATTGTCTCAATCAAGTTCAATGGAAGGAACTACAACTTATGGAGCAGATCTCTGAGGATAGCTCTCAAGACAAGGAAACGCCTTGGATACATCGATGGTTCAAAACCACAACCTGATGCTGCTGATGCAAGCTTTGAAGAGTGGGATGCTAACAACACTCAGGTATTAGGCTGGCTTCTTAACTCTCTTGATGAAACTACTGCTGAGAGTGTCCCTAGTACTGAGAATGCATATCAGATCTGGGAAGATCTGAAAATGAGGTATGGACAGGCTGATGCAGTTAGGTTGGTAGATCTACAGACTCAGATCTTTACTTGCAAGCAAGGTAGCTCTAGCATTAATGAGTACTTTACTAAACTTAAGACATATTGGGAAGAATATGTTCAGTATAGGACAGTTGTGTGTAGTGCTTGTCCTCAAGCAGATTGTCCAGCAACTGTGGCTCTTAATACCCTTAGAGGGTTTATTCATGATGACTATGTTATGAGATTTATTACTGGTTTGAATGACAACTATGAGGGGGTGCGTACCAACCTGTTGATGATGAAGCCCATGCCTAGCATAGGATCTGCCTTCAGTTATGTCCTGCAACATGAAAGACAGCTAGATCCACAAGGTACTGGGACCAAAGGAGATGAAGGAATGGCCCTAGCAGTTGATGGAGGCAGGGGAAGAGATCAGAGGAAGGGTACAGCACCATCTCAAGGTGGACTTTTCTGCAGATATTGCAAGAAAGACAACCATGTTAAAGAAGATTGCTGGAAGCTGAAAGCTAAAAACAAGAAGATGATGGAATCAGGTCACAGCAACTTTGCTGGCTCAGTGTCAAATCCAACTGGAGATGCCTCTTCTAAAGGAAATTCTGATGAAGAAGGGACAGGATACAAGAATCTCAAACTCAGTACTGAAGACTGTAACAGACTTCTGAATTTGTTGCAGCATTCTCCTGCTACTTCTCCAAGTTCCACAAGACCTGGATCTCCTGGAATGTTACCACAGGCAAATTCTGTTTCTCGTCAGTTGCCTACTTTCCCCAACTTTGCAGGCAAGTTAACTCTTTCCACAGGAACACAATCTCAGTCTTTTAGATTGCATGATATGTGGATTGTTGATACTGGTGCCACAGACCATATATCTTGCAATTTATCATGCTTTCTTGCACATAAAGAAATCAAAAATGTGTTCCTAACCTTACCTAATGGTCAAAAGGCAGAGGCTACTCACATAGGTGTTGTCAGATTACCATGTAGTCTCGTCCTTCACCAAGTTCTCTATGTCCCATCCTTTTCTTTCAACCTCATTTCTGTTAGTAAACTAACTAAAACCTTGCCAGTCTCACTCACATTCAAATCCTCATTCTGTGAAATTCAGGACCTTCTTACCAGGAGGAGGATTGGCTTGGCCCATCAAGTTAGAGGTCTCTACCAAATGTCTCAATGCATTACTCCAATCCCAGATGCCAGAAACAATCATCCTACCATAGCAGCAGCTTATAACTTCTCCCAACAAAATCTTGATCTGTGGCATTCCAGGCTAGGACATCCCTCTGCATTGAGACAAAACATCATCCAGAAATCCAATCCTGTAGTAGAAAAATATGTAATAGACCATTGTAAGACTTGTCATTTTGCTAAGCAAAGAAACTACCTTTTGACTTAAGTAGTTCAGTATCTGTAGAACCCTTTGATTTGGTCCATGTTGACATTTGGGGTCCACATTCTGTAATGAGTTACAATGGATTTCGTTATTTCTTAACTGTGGTTGATGATTACAGTAGATGTTTATGGGTTTTCTTGATGAAAGCTAAATCTGAAGCTAGAAAACTGCTTCAAGATTTCTGTGTTATGGTGAATGTTCATTTTGGTAAAAGGGTCAAGACCATAAGGTCAGATCAGGGCTTGGAATTTCACATGCCAGGATTCTATGGTGAACATGGAATACTACATCAGACTTCCTGTGTAGAAGTCCCACAGCAGAATGGGAGAGTTGAAAGAAAGCATCAGGATATTCTTAATGTAGCAAGAGCTTTGAGATTTCAAGCAGGGTTGTCATTATCTTTCTGGGGAGATTGTGTCTTGCATGCAGTATTTCTCATTAACAGGTTGCCTACTCCCTTGTTGGAGAATCTGACTCCATTTGAAAAGTTGTATGGAAAGGCACCAGATTATAGTGTATTGAGAGTCTTTGGCTGTTTGTGTTATGCTGGAACACTGTCTCAAGGAAGGAAGAAGTTTGAGAAAAGGGCCAGACAGTGTGTTTTCTGGGTTTCACCCCAGGCATGAAAGGATATAAGCTGCTAGATTTGTCAAATCATGCAGTGTTTGTTTCTAGGGATGTGAAATTCTATGAGCAGATTCTTCCATACAAGAAAGACCACCTACACCCTGTTAATGACTCCACACCCACTGCCCCTATACCTACTTCTTTTGATCCATTCCCAGAACCAGAAATACCTTTTACTCCACCACCAGAAAATCCAGATTCCCCAAATCCTGATCATCAACCTTCACCATTACCTTTCACACCACCATTAGAGAATTTTGATGAAGAGGAAGAACCACAGGAAGAGGAAGAAGTGGTGCATGAGATTGATTCACCTCCTATTGACCCAGAACCAGTACCTAGAAGATCTCAAAGAGCTTCTAAACCACCAGAATACCTCATTCAAAACTACAAAACAACCCTTCCTAACCTCAAACCAACAAACACCAGCCAACACTCTTTAACCAACTTCATTTCTGATCAAAACCTCACCTCATCCTATCAAGCCTATGCCCTTAGTGTTCTCCAGCTTATTGAACCTAAATCATTTGAAGAAGCCATTCAATATGAATGGTGGAGGAAGGCCATTATTGAAGAATTGAATGCTTTGCAGGAGAATCACACTTGGGATATTGTTGATTTGCCTCCAGGCAGAAAGGTAGTAGGGTGCAGATGGGTGTTCAAGGTGAAGCTGAATCCAGATGGAAGTGTAGAAAGGTATAAAGCCAGGCTAGTGGCCAAGGGCTTTACTCAAATACCAGGTATTGATTTTCTTGACACCTACTCTCCAGTGGCCAAAATCAATACAGTTAAGACTCTACTTGCTGTTGCAGCAGTTAAGAACTGGCACTTACATCAAATGGATGTAAGTAATGCCTTTCTTCATGGAGATTTAGATGAGCTTGTTTATATGGCTGTTCCTTCTGGATTAGAACTGAAACAATCTGAACATAGACAGGTCTGTTTACTTAAGAAGTCATTATATGGTTTAAAGCAGGCAAGTAGGCAATGGTTTGCCAAACTCATGCTGCTTTGCTCAAATATGGATTTGCTCAATCTCAAGCAGATTACTCCATGTTTACCATGGTCCAGGATCAATCTATTCTCATCCTTTTGGTCTATGTAGACGATATTATTGTGGCAGGAAATGATGATTCAATGATTGATAAAGCAAAGCAGTTTCTTGCAAAGGAGTTTAAAATCAAGGACTTGGGACTGCTTAGATACTTCTTGGGGCTGGAGATAGCCAGAAGTTCAAAGGGTATTTTTGTTTGCCAGAGAAAATACTGCTTGGATATGCTAAAAGAAGCTGGATTTCTCAGTTGCAAGCCAGTTTTATCCCAATCGACATGAAAACCAGACTGTCTGCAGGAGCTGGGAACTTATTGTCAGATTCAACATCATACAGAAGGCTGGTAGGAAAATTACAGTACATTACAACTACCAGACCAGATATTACATATGCTGTTCAACAGCTTTGTCAATACCAGCAGGAACCAACAGACCAACATCTACAAGCTGTTCACCATGTCTTCAGGTATCTTAAAGGCCATCCAACACAAGGCTTATTGTTTAAATCTGGAACAACACTCCAGTTGAAGGGCTACTCAGATGCAGATTGGGCAGCTTGCCCTGATACAAGAAGATCTCTAACAGGCTATTGTACCTTCTTAGGTGATTCACTTATCACTTGGAGAGCTAAGAAACAACAAACCGTGTCTAGATCCTCTTCTGAGGCTGAATACAGGTCTCTAGCAATGCTCTCCTGTGAAATGGTATGGCTGAAGCAATTATTATCTGAGATGAGAGTTAACTGCACTGAACCAGCAGCTCTATTTTGTGACAACCAGTCAGCAATCCACATTGCACACAATCCTGTTTTCCATGAAAGGACAAAGCATATAGAAGTGGATTGCCATTTGATTCGACAACACATTTTGCAGAAGATTGTCACGGTGACTCATGTCAGGTCTGAACTCCAACTTGCTGATCTCTTTACCAAGGCATTGAGTCGCCATAGACTGCATTTCCTCCTTCTCAAGCTAGGAGTTTCCAACATTTACACTCCTCAGCTTGAGGGGGGTCTGAAGGAAAGAAGAAGATGGACAGTGGGCCTCGCTGCTGAGTTACAAGCCCACACAAAGACAAAGGGGCGAAGCCCACTTCAGAGATCAGCCTGGGTCTCTGCTGCTTGAAGAAGCACGTTCCGACGTCGTTTGCACAGCACGACGTCGTCCCACTTCTCACTTACATTAGCTCAATCGAGCTTAGCCACCTGTTTTCTTTCCATTGGTTGTTTTCAATTGTTGTTAATATTAGTTAGTTAATTACTGTTTAGTGACCGTTGTAAATGGTAGGGTTCAGTAGTGTAGCCTATATATACTGCTTGTAAAGCTTCTCTTCAACTCAATGAAACAAAGTTTCACACAACCCTATTCTTACCACTAGTCACCGACCGTCAATTTCCGTCAAATTCCGTTATCGCTGTCAGATTTTTTATGACGTGGCAAACTGGAGTGCTGACTGGGTTGAAAAAAGGTTGAGATGGAATTTTTAATTAAAATAAAAAAATTAAACAATAAAGAAAATAAAACTCATCTCATTTTGGCGTTCCTGCAGCCGATTGAGAATAGGGTTTTCCCCAACCTTCCCCTTCACCGCCGTCCCCGAGATGAGGCCGTTTCTTTACCCCCCAACTCAACGACTGAAGAAGAAGGTGAAGAAGAAACAACTTCTTCCTCCGTGGACTGCTTGTCGACATATGATGGTCAAGGCGGCGACAACCGTGATTCCGGGTCGAATCAAATGAGGGAGCTTGCTATTTGTGTGGTGTGTGCTTCTAGATTAGTTGTCTCCAGGTCGAATCAGTCATGGGCTTCAGCGTTGGCTATTGAGGGGGTATTGAAGAGTGAATATGGTCATTTGGTTGTATGGGAAAAGGGTTTTGCCACCCCAGTTCCAGCTGGATTTAATGACAAGGGTTCTGCCATTTGTGATGGTAAATCACGCTCCATGGCGTCGACTTCCATAATCAATGAGGTCAAATCGAGTTGGAAGCAAGAACTCGCAACCAGATCATCAATTGCTAGGTCGGTGGAGGAGGGCTCCTTCTTCGATGGAAGAGAAGATGGAAACCCAATCGATGATGCTGCCCCGACGCCGGAAGCTGAACCTACACTTTAGATATGACGACAGAGATCAACGACCAACGCCCTGCCCTTGTTTCTTGTGGTCGTGCAGCATCCCCAGACCCGACCCTGACTTGAATGAAAACGATGTCTTAGAATGGTTGAGGATTCCAGACCTGAGTAGCTTCTAGGGGTTTTGGATTATAACGAATTAGGGGTTCAGGTAAGCTTGCTTCTTTGTTTATAGAAGAGTAGGGATATGGACTGGCGGCAAAGGAGTGGGGTGGATTGATTTAGTCGGTGGCGGAACAAAATGGCGGTAGAAGGCGGTTGAAACTAGGGAGATTGATGATGGAGTCGACGGAGGAGGAGCATCGGCGACAATCGGAAATCAGTGGTCTAACTAAAGTCAAAATGTTTCCTCAATAACAGTAAAAGTAAAATGAAATGTAAAACTGGGTCCCTCTCAATTGTTGGGTCGAGGCTGACTAGGCAGTTAAAACTACATGACTCAACCTTTTTTCCAGCCCAGTCAGCACTTTTGTTTGCCACATCATCAAAAATTTGACGGCGCTAACGGACTCTAACAGAGACTGACGGCCGGTGACTAGTAGTGAAAAAATTCATAAAGTTAGTGGCTAATAAGAATGAAAAGTAATTGGGTGGTAAAAGTGAAAGATTTATGTAATTCGAGTGACCATTCATGTAATTTAGCCATTTATTAGGAGTAAGCTAAAATCGCGCAAAATCTAACACATTTTCCTTATCTATCTCAATCAGAAAGAGTTTTTTCTCTCCCATTCCGTTTCCCGGAATTCGATCAATTGGGTAAGGGAAGACCTTCCCAAATGAGAGAAGTGATTTCAAGCAAAACCCAAATGCCAAATCACCCTAAATAAAAAACAAACCAATTGGATACAATACAACTATTCAGCAATATCAACGTTCTTTCCTAGTAAAGCCAAAGCCAAAATCTTTCAATCTCTTATGCCTGTAAGCTGAACGTTGAGCGATGCCCAAAGCTCAATAAAATTAAGCAATCCGTTTTGGGTGTGGAAGGATGAACAAAGAGGGCATGTGAGGTCAATGCCAGGCTTCCATATCTTTATCTAATTTAGGGTCTGGATTGTATCCAACTGCACTAGCCAGGACAAGAAACAAATTTTTGGGATGTTGTAAGGCTTCCATACTATCTGGAACCAGGCACTCTACATCCATGTGGCCTTAATGATTCGCAAATCTTCCCAACTGAGTACTTATCCATGATCTTCCATTCCCATTGAACACCTTCAGTAGTTACTTGCATATGCCCTGCAACCAAAGCCTTGGTTTTAAGCACCTTATTCCAGGCCTAAGATCCAAGTGTATTGATGATAGACCATTATTTGCACATGTTTTGGCCATCATTCTTGAACCATTTGAGAGTCGATTCTCGTATTTTAAGCCGATATCACGCTAGGTTGTGCATTTATGTCATATTTCAGGACTTGGCGTGGACATGGAGGCGAGGAAGCTAGTTTCGGGTCGAAAATGGAGAGTTGGCAGCAAGGAGGAGATGACCAGGAAAATACCCGGTCAGGTCACTAAAATAGACCGGGTATATGTGAAGGGAGACTGGGTTTTGGTGTTTTGGAGGGCAAATGAGCAGAAGGAGTCACGGTCGCGAAACTAAAATACCCGATTGGGTATTCCCCCTTCCCCTGTGCGCAGCATTTTGAAATACCCGTTCGGTCCCCATGAATACCCGACCGGGTATTTGAAGCGGGTATCGCGCGCCGCTGTTGTTTCAAGCAAGGTTTGAGCTCGTTGGTAAATACCCGTTCGGCCCAAGGTGGCTCGCGACTCCCCACTGGTGTCACTTTCCGGCTTGGCGATAACATGCGGCAGATGAGCATCGACATGTTAGCTCATGCCTTGGGGATCCATTATAATCCGTTCTCTAGACACCCAAGGAGGTCCCTAATCCTGCTGAGTTCCACCAGGATAACTTCTACCGCCGCATCGCCTGTCCTGACTACAGTCATGGATCGTTCGAGGCCAGCCACACAACTGTCTCCACCATCCGACCAGAGTGGCACATCATCAACCTTCTGCTCACCGTTTGGTCACCCCCAACACCACCGGATCGCACAAGATGTCGAAGCGTGTTCTCTATGCCATGTACTCCATGGGGGATCCCGACCACCTGCTACACTTGGGGTCTTTCGTGGCGACCACCTTTTCCCGATGCCACTCAAAGCCCACCTACATCTTTTGGGGTCCCCTGATCACGCGACTGGCGCGCCACTTCGAGATCGACTTTGAGGGGTTGACCAAAGCCACGGAGCACGACGAGTCCTCTCCTCTCAATTGTGGACGAGGATGCTGAGGATGACGATAATTATACTGAGGAGGAGGACACCATAAATGACGATGATGATGATGGTGGGGCTATGGATATAGATGAGCCGGAGCCCCGCTTTCCTCTCCAGGGGATCTTCTTCCACGACAGAGACCCGAGCAAGGTCAGTCCTCCTTCGTTCCTACTATTCCGCAGATGGATTTCTTCATCGAGCAATTCCACCTATGGGTTCCAGTTCCAGCAGCTTGAGCTCCAGAACCACCAGCTCATGGACCACCAGCTCCACTTTCAGCAGTAGTATTCAGCCCACCAGGTTGAGTACGCTGTCAGATTCGCTGGCTTAGACGAGCGTCTCGACCGTCTTGAGACACAACAAGGTGTCTCACTTGCTCACATCGAGCGGGAGCGAGACCGTAATCTCGGATGATGGAGTACCAGGAGCACCTGCTTCAGTCCTTCCATCCACCATAGGAGCACCACTGGACCTCTCCGTGGAACCAATCCCCACCACCACCAGGGACTTTGACGACCTCATGGAGCATATTAACTTCGACCAGCTTGAGTAGGTTGTACTCGTTTCCATTTTTGTTTTATTTTGTTTTGGGATGGAATGCAAACTGGTTTTTTGTGTTTGGATTGTTTTCCTTTTGGATGATGTACTATTGGGCTGACAACTCTACCTAACGCCTTTGTGTTCGAATGATTGGTTTTGCTCTAGCTCGTGCTCTTGCTTTGACTGGTCCCGTTTCCAATCCTCCTCATCCCCGACTGGTCCACTTTCCAGTCCTGCTACAGTCTATTCTTCTCGGTAACATCGTTCCCCTTCCCTTTTTCCCTCTTCTCCATTGAGGGAACTGTCAAACTTAAGTGTGGGGGGATGTTTCTCTTTGATTGTCTAGCTATGTTTGTGTACTCAGTATGCTTTGAATTGACAGTCTTTATAGTACTATGCAATCTAGGGAGATAGTGTAGCGCTATGGAGGATGCTGAAGTATAAGATCTCCTATCTTCCTTTTTGTTGTGTCGGTTGACTGTGTGAACTAGTGGACACAAGACATTTGATTCATGTGATATCGATGACTCTCTCTTGCTATATGTGGACTCATGTTGCGTATAAGGGTGCTCAGGTGTGTAATGATAAAGCAGTTGGTCCTCCATGTTAGAAAAATTAAAATCTTAAACATGGGTAAGCCCAACGTGTGTGGCACCGTTCATTGCACAAAATCCGGTTTTGGAAGAGACTTTAGTGATCCTTAGTGGGGTAGGCCTACAAGGTGAAGCTAAGCCGTCTCTAGTACAAGTAAAATTTCCACCCGTTGAACGGTTTGCCTACTTGAGGATGTGTTTTTAAAGGCACAGATAGAGCTTCCACCCCCCTTAATTTCATTGACCCTCCGCACGAAATGAGGAAAAGGAGTTAAAAGAAGTACTCTGGCGAGCGACAGATGTACATAAATTGCTCTTGCTCACCTAATAAGGGTCGACCGCGCATAAAACTGCAGTTGTAACCCAACAAAGTGCGAATGTGAAAATCAAAATAAAAAGAAACAAACAATAAGAAAAAGGGGTTCCAACAAGTGAAATGGAATGAAAGAGCACCCAATACGGAAAGTCCTTGGTTGTTTTATTATTTGAGAGAGTCTCTTTGTCCATGATTCGTCTGCCTAGGTCCACTGCTTCGCATGATCCTGGTGTGAGTCTAGTACTCACATTGAGGGAAATAGGGGATGTCTTAGAAGACTGGTTGACCTCGTAAGCCGCTAAATAATCTAGGAAGTCCTCTATCGACGATCAGGATTGCATGGTACTGTAGAGGTTTGGAGAGTTGCATTGGTTTGAGTCATGTTTGCTTGGGGACAAGCAAACGGTTAAGTGTGGGGGAATTTGATAAACCATTATTTGCACATGTTTTGGCCACCATTATTGAACCGTTTGAGAGCCGATTCTCGTGTTTTAAGCCGATTTCACGCTACGTTGTGCGTTTATGTCATATTTCAGGACTTGGCATGGACATGGAGGCGAGAAAGCGAGTTTCGGGTCGGAAATGGAGAGTTGGCGGCAAGGAGGAGATGACCAGGAAAATACCCGGTCAGGTCACTAAAATACCCGACCATGTATATGTGAAGGGAGACCGGGTTTTGGCGTTCTGGAGGCCAAAGGAGCAGAAGGAGTCCCAGCCGCGAAGCTAAAATACCTGATCGGGTATTTCAACCCAAGATCGGGTATTCCCCCTTCCCCAGTGCGTAGCGTTTTGAAATACTCGGTCGGGTATTTGGAGCGGGTATCGCGCGTTGCTGCTATTTCAAGCAAGGTTTGGCCTTTTTGGCAAATAATTCGAGTTTTGGAGAAAGAAAGCAAAAAAAACCTAGATAGAGAAAGTGACGAACAAAGCCTCCAAGTGACCTAGATCGAGATTCAACACCATTGGAGCTCGATTGAAGCTTGGAGAAGTACCGATTGACAACCAGAAGCTGATTTTCATCCTTCACATGATGATTTCCGCATATGAAGCTGATTTCTCTTCTCTCTCTATGGAGTAAACTCTCTCTCTCTCACTTGGGTATGAAGAACCCTAGATTTGAATGTTAGGTATGGTAGTATGAACCAAGTACACGTTCTTTGACATCGTTATATTCAATTGAGGCATGATTTTCTGAACTGTTTGAATCTTGGTCAAATTCCTTTGTTTCCTGCTTGACGTAGAAAGAGAATATCTGCCTAGGTTGATAGAGCACCCTTAATTGAAGGTGGTGAATTGACTAATTTAGTCGAGGAGTCAATTCACTTCTCTGTACTGGATTTACTTCAGTAGAGGAGCTTTTGAACATTAGGGCCTCAGTTTGTTTACTTCGGTGGAGGTTAGTCGCCTGCCGGGTACTCAGATTGAGAGGGTCTAGAGACCTTTAGTCGAGACTTCAGATTGAGAGGGTCTGCAACCTATGGGGAACCATATCTGGGTGACCTCTCTCAAACTTGAACTACACTTTTACTGCTTTGTGTTCATTCAGTTTAGTTAACACTTCACTACAATTAAACCGCTAAATAGAAAGAACTTCATGGCGTAGTCATCACATCTAGGACCCGGGTTAACAATTAAAGTTAAACCCGCTATGCTACGCATTAGTAGGTGGTTACACTTGGCCACTTTCTAGTGTGATAGTACAAGCGATTCAATTGACCTGCTAGAATCTAATGTTTCTTAATATGTACTCCTTCAACCAAGCATTCCATAAGGAATTTTGATACGCTAAACTAGACCAAATGTGTCTGATCACACAAGCAATATTCCAACTCTTCATATTCTTGAAAGTTAAAACCAAGACCCCTTCTTCCCTTGGCAGTGCAATCAAATCCCATGCTACCTTTGCCTTCTTGTTCTCATTACCTAAAGACCATATGAACTCTGAACAGAGCCTCTCAGCCTCCTTAATCAATATACCTTGCAGTTGAAAAATACTCATCCACTATTGTGTAGTACTTGCCAAGACTGAATTACCAACTGTATTTTCCCTGCATAGGTGAGTAGCCTAAACTTTCAGTCCTTTATCTTATGAGTTATCTTTATTGATAGAGCTTTACTTCTTTAGAATTGAGCTTACCAGTTATTAATGGTACCAAGATACCTGACAGGTAGAGTTTCCACCTGGAAACCAGATTTTTCTTCAATTTCTTTCCTCCATTCAGCAGACAAACCATCACAGAAACTTCACTTTTCTCAGGACTGCATATCATAATATAAACTTTATAGAAATGTTCTAGGATTTCATCTACTGCTTGCACCCCTTGCTTAGAACCTTTGTGAGGATGAGCACATCATCAGCAAACACCAAGTGAGCGAGCCCAATTCTTTACATTGTGAGTGTTAGGGAAGGAATTCTGATTCTCCAGCTCTATTCAACATATAAGATAATACCTCAATGAGATTAAAAACCAGAGTAGGAGAAAATGGATCCCCTGCCTGAGCCCTTTTTAGATTTGAACTCACCTCTTAGCCCGCAATTAGCTTTAAAAATGGCACTAGTTAAGCAACTGAATACTAGTTAATAAATTTTCCAGGAAACCCATAGTTGTCATAGTATCAAGCAAAAAAACTCCAATTGACACTTTCAAAGTTCTTAATGATGTCAACTTTCAGAGCACATCTAGGAGAAACTGCCTGCCTATTATACAATTTTAACATTTCATGGGATAGAAGAATATTGTCACTTATCAATCTGCCTTTGACAAAGGTAGACTAATTAGAACGTATCATATTGGGAGGACTGCACTAACCCTATTTGCCATAATTTTTTAGACAAATTTATACAATACATTGCAACAAGAAATAGTGTGAAGTTTTTCATTGTATATGCATTTAGAGTTCTAGGAATAAGGGCAAGGATTGTGGAGTTTAACTTCGTGAGCTTGTGACTAGTAGAGAAAAATTCTTTTATTCCTTTAGTATCTCATGACCAACCACTACCCGATTGTCCTTAAAAAATTCAGCTAGGAAGCTATCTAGCCCATGTGATTCTTGTCATACTAAAACAATCTTCCTTATTTCTTTAGAGTATACTAGAGCACACCACTGGTCTTGAGTGCATGATCGATTATGAACCAGCAGAGATTTTATTAATGGGACATGGACTCTTTGGACCTTCTAGTCTTCTCTTCCCAGCAGTTATTGATGGAAATTAACTACCTCAGAGTAGATATCCTCCAGTCTAGTAAGAGTTCTCCCATCTGCTGGAACAAATTGTGTAAACTCATTTATGGCTTGCCTAACTTTGACATAGTGATGGAAATATTTGGTATTGAGATCACCATTAGAAATTCACAAAATTCTCGACTTCTATCTAAAAAGCCGCTCTTCAGTCTTCTTGAGGTCAAAAAGCCGGACCATACGTCCTAACTCGTTACGACATAACACCAAACTACGATCAAGTGTAATCGTAGAATGAAAATGCTTTATAGTGGGTTTAGTTTTTACTTATCAACTCGGGGCCGAGATTTACTGTCTACTCCATGCATTTATGTAATCTAGCAGTAAAAGTTGAGTGAAAGTGAATTTAAAGTAAATCAGCATGAAACCAGCAAGTTGTTCGGTTTTCTAAAGCAAGAAAAGAGTCACTCGGAAATGAGTCCCCCTAGCTCCTCAATTAGGTCCAAGTTGTAATTCCTTTTGGTTGTTTTACTGTTGATTAGACTGAGAAAGATCTAAAAATAGCTTGGAATCTCTTAAACTGACCAAGCCCTCTTAGACAGAATACCCGACAAACGACTAGCCTTCGCCGGGATAGACTGCTAAGGAGATTCACACAGATCTCCTCTACTTGGAACGAATTCCAGTACAAGGGTTCTTCATACCCAAGTGAGAGAGAGGTTCACTTCATATATATATATATATATATATATAGAGAGAGAGAGAGAGAGAGAAACAAAAATCAAAGCAGTCATACTCATAATGATGAGTATAATTAGCTCTGGGATATCAATCTTCGCTCCTAGACACGCAATCTGGGCTTCAGTGGGCACGCAATCTTCCACTCCAGATCGCTCCTAGGGTTTCTTCTTCGCCACTTTTTCTCTTTAGAACTCTGTTTTTGCTCCAGAAAGCTGAATCCCCTTCCTTTATCAAAATACGATCTAGAGCCGGTTGTGCTTCCTCTTCTGACCGTACTTTGACAAGATCACACGTTTACTTAAGTCGGGACGGGAAAATCCACGATTACATTTAGGTAAAACACCAAACAGTATTTTGAGAAGCACCGGCGGTATTTTGAGGAAAAACCGGCGGTGCTTTGGTATTCACTTGCCTGTGCTTTGCTTTCCTTCAGCATTCTTCAAGAGCCAGCCTCGTCAATAAAAGCACGGTCGAGTCGTTGGTGAAACACGGTCGTGCTTTAGGAAATCATGCGTGTATTTTGGACCTGGATCATCACCACGCTCGACAAAATAAACACCAGTGGCTATCATATGAAACACGGTCGTGCTTGAGGCAGGAGACGACTGTTTCAATCTCCAGAACCGCAAAATGATCTCCAAACGACACGAAATTGCACCTAAGCCTTCTTCTACCTGCTAGGACCTAAAATGTGACAAAATAACACAACCTTGCTATAAATAGGCCAAGGAGCCACAAATTCGAGCCAAAATGGTTAAGAAACAAGGGTGCAAACATGTGCAAATACGACGCTATCAAATTTCCCCACACTTAAACCGTTTGCTTGTCTCCAAGCAAACTAAGTCAGACACAAGGTAAGCTCAAAACGTTATAATCATGAAAGACTTATCATATAGGCACAAAGACATGAATCGTACTGGCTTTAAAATATCAACACTTGAACAACAACAACAACAACAACAACAGCAACTAGACAACCACCACCGATGACATTCGAGTGCAGCAAAATCGGGTAAAGGAAGAGTCTCCCTTTTGTTCACCAACGAACATAGAATTGTCTCAACCACTCACTCAAAACAGACACCTCATGCATAAAATTCAAGACATCAGAATCACCCGAACAATCTAAGTCCTCACTGGGTATATAATATAAAAATCGAATCACTCACTCTCGACCAATGGGGTCAGGACAAAAAGTTTGATGCAAGATGTGTGCTAGATCATCAAAACACACTAGGTGGATAGAAAAACAACCATATTTCCAAGTGGAAAACCCATAAACAAAACAAAAGAAAAGCAAACACGGGCAGGGACACGACCGTGTTCACTGACCCGGTCGCTCGTGTTTTTTAAGCCGAGCACAGATGGGGGTGAGGCAGAACCATGGGCGGAAACGGTTGTAAACACGGTCCTGTTTCCTTTGTGTCACGACCGGCTTTTTATACCGAGAGCAACTAGACGAGTTGGGGGGAGAACATGGTCGTGTTTTCATTGTTGAGCCTATTCTGCTGTCCTTGAAATACCACATTCCCAACAATCAACACGTCCGGGCTCTGGCTAAAAATCCACACAGTAATAAATATGACACCCAAAGCCATGGGACAGACTCCAGAAAGACTCAAAATGGACACAAAGACTCAAAAGACCCAAAAAATAGACAAAGGATAAAAATGCAAACCGAGGTTGGGTTGCCTCCCCACAAGCGCTTCTTTACCGTCTTTTAGCTGGACGCCAACAATGGATGCTCATGGAGGTGTAATAATAGGTGCCTCCAGAGAGGATCCGCATCCTTTTTAAGGTACAACTTAAGATGGTGACCATGCATACGGAGGATGCAACCGTCAGCACGGGCTAACTCGACCTAAACATCTGGCAAGATGCAAGCAAGTGAATACTCAGATGGCCAGGGTGGTCGCAGCTTAAAAACTGGGACTAGCTCTAGTTGTGTCCAACTTTCTTCTTGCTAGGCTTGGATACCTGAAGTTTTGGTCGCCACTCCTCCTTTATCTTTTTTTGGTAACGGGATGGACATGAGTGGTGGCGAAGAAATGAGGGGAGAATCCTGCAAAACGGGAGACATAGAAGGATACACGACAAACTCGTGCACTGATGACTCGATATTTGCACATGTTTTCCCCTGTGTTTCTTGATCGTTTGAGCTTTAATTATCACATCTTTGGCCTATTTTACGCTAGGTTGTGTTCCTTTGACATATTTCAGGTCCTAGCACATAAAGTGAAGCATAGGCGCAAAGTTCAAGTCATCAGAGATCAATTGACGATTCGGGAGAAGAAACTCGGGTATGACCTGAAGAAGAATGGATTTCTACCTCACTTCATGAACAAAGAATCATGCAAGCTTGTTATGAAATGAAATAGGACGAGACTACGAGCGTCTGGGATCAAACGGCGACTGATTCGGAGTTCGGACGAGGGAGAAACGAAGCATTGAACAGGCCCGGCAGTGAAAACACGGGCAGTAGGCCTTCAGAACACGGCCGTGTTCTGTGACCGTGTTTTTACTGCCGAGAGCTGATTTGAGTTTGGCCAACTCGAGCTGAAAACACGGGCGGGCTGAGGCAAAGCACGGCCGTGCCCTCGACCGTGCTTTGGCCACTGATGCCCTTTTTAAGCAGATTTCAGCCGAAACAGAGGGGGAGAGCTGGGTTTTGGATCCCAAACACCCAAGGGACGAACCAAAGAGAGAGGGGCGATTTGAGGGCATTCTTGGAGTGGAATTGGAGGATTTCTTCGCCTTGGAAGCTCGAGGAATAAGCCCGGACTTGAAGACTGATCATCTGAAGATTCTTACTGCAGTCTCTCTCTTCTCTATGGAGTAACTTCCCTTCACTTAGGTTTTGAGGAACCCTAGCTATGTCTGTTTGATTGGATGATTGTATGAGTACTCTGACTTGATAATCTTGAGTTCATATTCAATCTATGCATGTTTTCACGATTCAATTCTGCTTTAGTCGAGATTATTGATTCTGCTTTGATCCTATGAGAGCGAATACCTGATTAGGTCAATAGAGCACCATAGATTGATAGTAGTGGATCGATTGCTTTAGTCGAGGGTTGATTCAATGCTTTGTATCGATTGAGAACCTCATTCGATAGAGGGAATCTAGTTCAGAACGCCTTGATCAGTTGTTCCAGAGAAGGATACGTCCCTCTAGGCAATTGACTCAAGAGGGCCTTGTTCCTTTAGTCGAGACTCAAGGTCTAGTTAAGGATTCTCCGCATTGTGAATGAAAGTGAAGCAGGTAAGAGATCATCAATCATTAATCTGGCTAGTGGCTAGGGGGAATCATACCTAAGTGAGTTCCCAACCTGTAATTAGATTAACTTTAACTGTAGTTTGTTAGAGTAGTTTTAGTTCTTTCATCTTAATCTGGTTTGCTAGATAATGAACTGAAGCTGAGTAATAGTAACTCTAGAGACCCGTGGATTCGATATTTATTACTTGAGCCACTATACTGCAGTCCCTTTCATTGGTTACACTTGGCCATTGTTAGGAGTTGTGTTTTAGCGAATCATGCACCTATTGAGATAAAGCATGCACATGCGAGATAACAGTCATATTATTAGCAAAATATTCTCTGCTCCTCGGCATCTCTCAAAACCAAGGTCATGTTGTGCACATTAATGAGCGCCTTGACGGTGGCCAGGAAAGGTCTACCTAGTATAAGGGGCATTTCTGTGTCCTCATTGATGTCCAAGACAACAAAGTCCACAGGATAAGAGAATCTGTCAACCTTAACTAGGAGGTCTTCCACGATGCCCTTAGGATAAACAATGGATCGGTAAGCTAATTGGATACTCATCCTAGTTGAGCTTGGTTCACCTAGGCTTAGTTTCCTGAAAATTTTATATGGTATAACATTGATACTAGCGCCTAGATTCGCCAAGGACCTCTTTACATGCAGTGTACCAATAAAGCACAGGATAGTAAAACTAACTAGGCCGCTCTGCTTCTGCAGAAGCTTTTTCTGCACGATGGTTGAATACTCCTCGCTAAGCTCCACAATGGACATGTCGCTCAACTTTTGCTTTTTCAAGAGAAGATCTTTCAGGAACCTTGCATACTTAGGCATATGAGATAGAGCCTCCAGGAAGGGCACTTGAAGATTCAACTTCCTAAGCATGGACATGAAGTTCCCGAACTCTCCCTCTATACGATCTTTGTCCATCGTGGTGGGAAAGGGATCTTAGGCTTATATTCAGCCACTACTGGCTGGGGCTTTGGGCCTCTAACCTCTTGCTCCTTTTTCATCACCAGGTCCTCTTCTTCCCCGAGGGTGATCTGCGTCACCTTCTTTGCACTCCTCGGCGGTGCATCTTCAGTTACAATCCCAATCCTCATCATGATGGCGTGCAACCCCTCCTCATGATTTCTGGGGTTCCCTAGGGGTTGGCTAGGAAGTGTGCCAGCCGGTCTAGAAGCAATGGCATCTGCCAGGTGCCCGATTTTGGTGTCCATATCCTGCAGAAGTGCCTGCTGGTTCCTCTGGCTAACTTCAATCCCCATAAATTTTCTCGCAGCCAGTTCCATAAATTGCTCTAACTTACTGAACTTCTAGGTACTGGTGCAAGCCAGGGTGGTCACTAGATCCCTCAATTTTGACATGGAATCACTCGATGCTGGAACTGATGGAGATGCACCATGTTGCTGGTACTACTACTGTTGTGGGGGCTGTTGAAAATCATGCCCCTATTTGGGATGATAAAGTGGTTTGCTGGAATTGACCCTGGCGGGGGTGGAATGGATGTCATGGAGCCTGGTTTTAGTAACCAACTATAGGGGCCTAGAAGCCAGGTTGGCTTGGAATTTTTGTTCCCAACGCAAGAAAAGTTAGGATGCTGGAACCGCCCCTCATTGTATGTATTACTGTAGGGGTCGATGCATCGAGCATTATTAATGAAGTTCAGTTCCTCCTGCGGTGTGATGAACTCTCGCATAGCTTGGCAGTCCTCCACCATTTGATTGGTGCCCTCACACCAATGTCAATACATCAATAGCAGTGGGTTTTTTCCTTGAACCACCATGTACGATCGAGCACAATGACCAGCTTGAAAACCACATCCACCAAATCTGAGGACTGTGTATCCATTACATGCACAACGCAGCTCGATGCTCGCCAAGATCTCCTTGCTGACCCCGAGTGATAACCTTGCTCCATCATGTCTTCAAAAATTTGATTCCACTGCGGTGGTGTCTTAGTTAGCATGTTCCGCCACATACCGAGTCGATCAGCTGCTGTCTTCAGGAAAGAGAGCCCTATAGAAGGTGGCCACCTTGAAAGCATCATTGAAAACATGGTTGGGGATTTTCAAGAAAAGACCTGAATATCTCTCCCAAGCATCCCGGATGGTCTCATTCTCCTCCTATGTAAAGTGGGTGATTTCCTTCTGCAGATCCGTTGTTTTAGAAGGAGGATGGTAGTGGGTCAGGAATTTGTTGGCCAAGTCAGTGAAGTGGTGATCGACCCCGGAGGTCGGTTGTCCAGCCACAACTTGGCATGCCCCTCCAAAGTGAATGGGAAGTAGCATAACTAGATGGCGTCTTGAGGGAACCCATTGATCTTGATCCCATCAATCAGCTCATAGAACCGCCGGAGGTGCTCGCGTGGACACTCTCCTATCTACCCATGGAAAACCACAGACTTCTTCAGCATTGTGATGGCGAGGTCTTGAACTTAAAGTTTTTGGCGACAACTTGAGGGTGTTGGATGCTTGACCTCATATCTGCGGCCTTGGCGGTCCAGTAGTATCCCATGGTCTGTTCCTAAGCCTGATCTTCCACATCCCCAACTCCATTATTGACATCACCCATTTCTCCTTCATGTGCGATGTTCAGTTGAGCTAAGGCTTCCTCCGCAGCCAGTCGCGTATTTAGAGCTCTCTTGAAATTGTGGCAGGTCCTTTCAAGCTCTTAGTCTAATGGTAGTAGATCACCCGACTCGCTATGGGTCATTGCACTATCTGCACACAGATTGAAAACACAACCCGTGAAGGCACACAAGTGGAAGAGATAGAATGAAAAAAATTAAATGCTAATGTAACATATCTTCACGTATCTACCATAACCTAGAGTCCTCAATAACGACGCCAAAAACTTGACTCACTACGACACAACACCAAACTACGACCAAGTGTAATCGTAGAATGGAAATGCACTATAGGGGGTTCAGTTTTACTTATCAACAAGGGGCCTAGATTTACTTTCTACTCCATGTATTTCTGTTATCTAGCAGTAAAAGTTGAGTGAAAGTGAATTTAAACTAAAGCAGCAAGAAAGCAGCAAGTTGTTCGGTTTTCTAAAGCAAGAAAAGAGTCACTCAGAAATAAGTACCCCTAACTCCTCAATTAGGTCCAAGTTGTAATTCCTTTGGGTTGTTTTACTGTTGATTAGACTGTGGAAGATCCGAAAATAGCTTGGAGCCTCTTAAGCATACCAAGCCCTCTTAGACAGAAAACCCGACAGACGACTAGCCTTCGCCGGGATAGACTGCTAAGGAGATTCACACAGATCTCCTCTACTTGGAACGAATTCCATTACAAAGTAGTGAATTGACTGACTCTCATACAATCAATTCACTCCTATCAATTGAAGAAGCTCTATCCATCTAATCAGATTCTATCTATCAAAGGTTAAAGCAGAAGTCAATAGAACTTGATCAGGATTCAAATAACTTAATAAATATGCCTCAATTGATTAAAATCATCCATTATAACATCCAAAAGTCATTACAAACAGGATTCCTAACACATGGAACTAGGGTTCTTCATACCCAAGTGAGAGAGAGGTTTACTCCATAGAGAGATAGAGGAAAAAGAAATCAAAGCAGTCATACTCATAATGATGTGTATAATCTGCTATGGGATGTCAATCTTTGCTCCTAGGGACGCAATCTGGGCTTCATTGGTAATAATAAATCCATTCCAAATAGCTCCTAGGGTTTGTTCTTTGTCATTTTATCTCTCCAGAACTCTATTTTTTCTCCAAAAAGTCGAATCCCCTTCCTTTGGCTCGAATCTTCCTATTTACCTTGATACTGGGCAAAATACGGGCAAGAGCACAGTAGTGCTTCCTCTTCTGACCGTGCTTTGACCATATCACACGTTTTACTTAAGTTGGGACGGGGAAATCCACGATCGCATTTTGGTAAAACACGACAATATTTTGAGAAGCATTGGCGGTATTTTGGTCTTCGCCTACCCAAGCTTTGCTTTCCTTCACCATTATTCAAGAGTCAGCCTCGTCAATAAAAGCACGGTCGAGTCATTGGTGAAACACGGTCATGCTTTATAAATCATGCATTATTTTGCACTTGGATCATCACCACGCTCGACAAAATAAACACCAGTGGCTATCATGTGAAGCACGGTCGTGCTTGAGGCAGGGGACGATAGTGTTCTGTCTCCAAAACCAGCAAATGATCTCCAAACGATCTGAAACTTAGGCCTAAGCCTTCTTCTACCTACTAGGACCTGAAATGTGACAAAATAGCTGACTCGTCCCGAATATCACAATAAAATCCCACCTAAGGCCCAAGTATAAACCTTAAATGGGTGCAAAATAGGGAAAGTATGTTTAAATATCAACCCGGGCCAGCCCATGTACCCCTACTTCAATTGTTTGAAAAATTATCTAGAGGAATTGTTTTTGGTTGAAAACTATAGAGATTAAATTAAAACAAAGCAAAGATAAATGGTTTGAAAGCTCTAGATGAGAAGGATCACTCGGGTGTTGCTTCCCCCTAACTACTACCATAGAAAGTGAACCGCTAGAAAGTGAAACTATGGTCGAAGACCACACTCTCAATTGCCAAACCAAGGGATACATTGTAGGCTACAAGAGTAGCCCTCTCGGATAAGGCAATTGAGGGTTGACTTACCTTCTCCCTCAAACCGATGGTTGGACGGCTTAATCACGATTAACCTAGTCGTTTAATTCAAGATAGAGGTTTGCCCTACATTAACCTAGGTAGGTGGCTTGAAAAGCCCAAGGAATCCCAACTCAATTGAGCCTCTTTGGAAAGGGAGGTTTTCCCTTTAACCTAGGTTAGAATGGCCAATTAGATTGCTAAGCGCAAACATGCACAATCATCATGAAAATACCTCAATCATTAAATTAAACAACACCCATAAACATTCAATTCACACAACAACTACATGGCAAATAGTTAGGGTTTCACAACGCCCAAGTGAAAAAGGAAACTACTCCATGCTAGAAAGGGGAAGAACACAAAAGAAAGAAGTAGAAACCATCATGGTGATGCCTCCACTCTCCTTTGATCTTGTGTTTATCTTCTCTTAGGGAGATTCTTTCCAATTCACCACTTGGAGCAAACCCTAGCCTCCCTTCTTCTTTGGTTCGTCCTTTCTCTCTCTAAAATTTGAAGAAGATGCTTTCTCACACTTGGGATCTCCCCCTCTATCTTCCTTTCAGCTCACGTTATATACTGGGATCGGGGGTCAGTTCACGGCTTCAGCTCATGACCGTGAAATCCTCATCGCATCCGTGAACTCGGAGTGCTGTGTCAAAATGCACCTCTTCACTCACTTGAGTTCTTGGTTTTCACTCAAAGTTCACGGGCTTGGTGACCGTGAACTCACTCGGCGTCAGTAACCTCTGAAACCGCCACGGACGCTTCGCGGTTCATGGTTTATGGTTCCAGTTCACGGCCTTAGGAGACCTTGAACTCCAATGGGAAACTGTGAACATCGCCTGAAACACCTTGGATTTTCATGATGAAGCATAAAAGTGAAGCCTTCACGAAGTTCAAGCAGTGGAAGACTTTGGTGGAGAATCAGGCCGGGAAGAAGATCAAGAAACTTCGAACGAACAATGTTCCAGAGTTGTGTAGTTCTTAGTTCAACGAATTCTGCAAGGATGAAGGGATTGCACGTCATCGGATCGTTAGAGACACATCACAACAAAATGGCATTGCATAAAGGATGAATGATAACGTCGTATTTGCACATGTTTGCACCCTCGTTTCTTGATAATTTTGGCTTGAGTTTTTGCTTTTTTGGCCTATTTTACACCAGGTTGTGTTTCTTTGTCACATTTCAGGTCGTAACACATAAAGTGAAGTACAAGCGCAAGTTTCAAGTCAATCAGAGATCAATTGGCGATTCGGGAGAAGAAACTCGGGCATGACCTGAAGAAGAATGGATTTCTAACTCACCTTATGGACAAATAATCATCCAAGCTTGTCATGAAAAGAAGAGGACGAGACTACGAGCGTCTAGGATCAAACGGTGACTGATTCGGAGCCCGGACGAGGGAGAAACGAAGCATTGAATATAGGGGAACAAGTTCGGTAGTAAAAACACGGTAAGACTACCCTAAAAACACGGTCGTGTTTTATCTGGCACCCGCTAGTGTTTTTACTGTCGAGGGCGTGTCGTGAGGGCTGCTGGGGGCAAAAAACGGACGGGCAAAAGTAAAACACGGCCGTGTCCTCGACCGTGTTTTGCCCAGAATCGGGTTTTTGAGGCAGATTCAAGCCAAAGGAAAGGGAGAGCTGGGTTTTGGTTCCCAAACACCCAAGGGACGAACCCTAGAGAGGGAGAGAGCGACTTGGGAACATTCTTGGAGCTATTTTGGAGGATTTCTTTGCCATTAGAGCTCGGGAATCAAGCTTGGAGATGGAGACTGAAGATCTAGATCAGATTTCTGCAGTCTCTCTCTTCTCTATGGAGTAACTTCCCTTTACTTAGGGCTCGTTTAGTATCATTTTGTTGTTGTTGTGGTTGTAGTGGTGTTGTGTAAACAGATGTACAACCACAACAGGAAAAAAACAGAAAACACAAACCTGTTTAGTTGATAAATCTGAAAAATCATGAAAGCTGACGACAAGAAACAAAAACGCGTTTAGTTACTACTGTAAGAACTAAAAACCAGAAAAAGAGATATGTCCTCAATATTAAGCAAAGTCTCACAAAATTCAATTTACCTAACATCTTTTTAGGTTTTGAGGAACCCTAGTTCCATGTGTTAGGATCTTTCTTGTATGAAGTTTTGGATGCTATATTGTTTGATTATAATCGATTGAGGCATGATTTATTGAGTCAATTGAATCTTGATCAAATTCTCTTGATTTCTGCTTTAACCTATGATAGATAGAATCTGATTAGGTTAAGAGAGCTTCCTTGATTGATAGTGGTGAATTGGTTGTGCGAGAGTCAATCAATTCACTGCTTTATACTGGAATTCATTCCAGTAGTGGAGATCTGTGTGAATCGCCTTAGCAGTCTATCTCGGTGAAGGCTAGTAGCCTGCCGGGTATTCTGTCTAAGAGGGCTTGGTCAGCTTAAGAGATTCCAAACTAATTTAGGATCTTCCGCAGTTTAATCAACAGTAGATCAACCAAAGGTAATTGCAACTTGGACCTAATTGAGCAGCTAGGGGGAATCATACCTAAGTGAGTTCCCAACTTGTAATTAGTAGAGTAGTTAGTAGAGTAGTTTAGTAAATCAATCCTTAATCTAGTTTGCTAGATAATGAACTGAAGCAGAGTAATAGTAACTCTAGAGACCCGTGGATTCGATATTTATTACTTGTGCCACTATACTGCAGTCCCTATCATTGGTTACACTTGGCCATTGTTATGTGTTGTGTTTTAGCGTGTCAAGTTTTTGGCACCGTTGCCGGGGACTTTCTAGATTATTAGGAAAGGTAGAAGTTTGTTACTTTAGCGTTTTTTTTTTCACCCTTGCTTTTCACTTGGGTGTTTTTGTTTTTGTTGGTGCATATCTGAATCATGGATCCTAATGGCTTCTCCAACCAGTGGGGGTATCCATCACCATCTGAGTGGTACTACCCCAAGACTTCATGGAGCAATCAAGGAGGAGAAGACTATGGGTTCGGGTTCCAGTACCAACCCCCTTACTACGGAGAATAATTAGACCCCTGGGCATATCAAGAACAACCTCCTTATCAAGAAGAATTCCTCCCACAACCAGAAGGGTCATCAGATCTTGATTTAGACACAGCCCTCATGAGCCGTCCGGCAGAGCCATGCTACACTCCACAGCCAGATCCAAACTATCACTTGAGGCTTCTCGTGGAGCAGATTTCTCGAGTACCTGAGAGATCCTTTCCCGAGATGGATCCTCATATCCAGGCCATTGCCCAAACTGACTTCTCCTTTCCCCGTGTAACAGAGGATACCCTTCGGAGCATAAAGAAGCATATAGAGGTCATTGAGAAAGCTTGTTCAAAGTTTTCTCAAGACAACCTTTATGCTGCCATACAAGTAGAGGAGGAGGAAGAAAAAGGCAATCATAAGGATGTTGAGGAGCATACAGAAGTTGTCACAGAAAGCTCCCATGATAATCATGATCAAGTGTATCCTCTGGTGGTAGATCACAACTTTCCCCATTTTTGCTCTAACATGCTGGGCCCGAGCGAGGAGATGCAAGCTGAACTTATTGAAAACCTTGCATGGCGACTTGCTCTCCAATCCGTTATGGAAGAAGAAGAGAGAGAAAGGGAGAGGAAAGAAGTTGTGGAGGATGAGGAAGAAAGCAAAGAAGAGGTAGTTCTTGATTTTTTTTCAAGGAGAGAGATCACATTTTGAAGAAGGAAGGGGGGTTGAAGAAGCGAGTGGTGTCTAGGCTGAGGATGAAGTTGAGGTGGAAGAGGCTTGCACCAGCCCTATAATACAAGTAATATCCCCACCAAACTTCGAGGAACTGCTTAGCAAGGACCCATTTGCAGTGTCTCTTTACCAGAACAAGGCCACATCGACATCGGTCCCTCTTGGTGGACGGGATGGTGGTCAGTCGATATGGATATATTTGGTTTGGGGAAATGAGACAAGAGAAGAAACGAAGAAGAGGTCTCGAGGGTGGAGACTTCAGCTGCATCAAGTGCACGAGGCTTCATCACCTGCCACACCACCTGCTCGTGACTTGAGACTCCACCTCATAGACGAGAACCTCAACTTCAAAGAGGTTCTAGCATGGACCGAACCAGTCGGTTTGCATTTCTTTCCCTATTTCTCCTCGGTTGAGTCAGTTTTTTTCTTTGATTTAGAGTCAATAACTCAACCTTTGTGAGATTTTGTGTGGTGTTTGTGCTCCGACTGCTCTTTCTCTACTTTCCTCCTGGAATGCACCGCCTGCCCCGTTCACCGTCATTCACACTTGATCTGGTAACATCGTTCTACCCTCCTTATCTATCCTCCATTGAGGACAATGTCGTGCTTAAGTGTGGGGGGATGTTCCATTATGTTTGTGTGTGAATGTTTGGTTGTTTTTGTGTGCTTGGAGCCTAGTCCACTGTCCAAATTTTGATTTGAGGGCTCCAAGCACGCGTTCCTTGCAATTGCCTGCTCAGTATGCTTTGAATTGACAGTCTTTATAGTAATATGCAACCCAGGGAGGTAGTGTAGCACTATGGAGGATGTTGATGCATTTAAGAAGTCTCATTTCTTCTTCATATTGTGTTGGTTGATTGTGTGAATTAGTGATCTTAGGACCCTTGAATTGTGTGGTATTGTGGACTCTCTACCTTTCATGGACTCCTGTATCATGTTTTGAAAAAAATGTGCTCTAAAATGTGCTTTTAAAATAACGTCTCCCGTGTGGAAAAGGGCAAAAGTGTGTAAGGGGAGAAGGGAATCCGTTCCCAATTTCCACCTACTACCTCCAGCCCCCTTACATTTCTTTCCCCCGCACGAGGCTCGAGACATCCGCTTCTGGCATGGCCGGTAAGAGCTGCTCCCGGCATGGTCGGTAAGAGCCGGACTCCCTCAAAATCTTTGCTAGGTGGGAGCCCCGTTTTCTGAAGAAAAAAAAAACAGGTTGAAACCCTTGAAAAAAAGAGAAAAACAAGAAAAACAAGAAAAAAAAGGTTCCAACCATCTTCAAGAAGAAAATAGAGCACCTTAAAAATGTGAGTCCATGATCTATTGTTTTCGAGAGTCCTTTCATCCACGATTCATTTGTCCTCTGATCACTATTTGCCATGATACCGACTCGAGACTAGCGTTCTCGCCGAAGAAGTTAGGAGGTGTCTTGTGCGTCGGTTGACCTCGCAAGCTACTAAATGACTTAGAACGTCCTCTACCGACAATCGTGGTTCCATGTTTCTATAAAGGTCTGGAGAGCTGCATTGGTTTGAGTCAGGTTTGCTTGGGGACAAGCAAACGGTTAAGTGTTGGGGAATTTGATAACGTCGTATTTGCAGATGTTTGCACCCTCGTTTCTTGATCATTTTGGCTTGAGTTTTTGCTTTCTTTGGCCTATTTTACGCTAGGTTGTATTCATTTGCAACATTTCAGGTCCTAGCACATAAAGTGAAGCACAGGCGCAAGTTTCAAGTCAATCAGAGATCAATTGGCGATTCGAGAGAAGAAACTCGGGCATGACCTGAAGAAGAATGGATTTCTACCTCACTCTATAGACAAAGAATCATGCAAGATTGTCAAGAAAAGAAAGAGGACGAGACTACAAGCGTCTAAGATCAAACGGCGACTGATTCGGAGTCCGGACAAGGGAGAAACGAAGCATTGAATATAGGGGAACAAGTTCGGCAATAAAAACACTGGCAGACTACCCTAAAAACACGGCCGTGTTTTATCTGCCACCCGCTAGTGTTTTTAGTGCAGAGGGCGTGTCATGAGGGTTGCTCGGGGCAAAACACGGGCGGGCAAAAGTAAAACACGGCCTTGTCCTTGACCGTGTTTTGCCCAGAATCGGGTTTTTGAGGTAGATTCAAGCCAAAGGAAAGGGAGAGCTGGATTTTGGTTCCCAAACACCCAAGGGACGAACCCTAGAGAGAGAGAGAGAGCGACTTGGGAACATTCTTGGAGCTATTTTGGAGGATTTCTTCGCCATTGGAGCTCGGGAATCAAGCTTGGAGATGGAGATTGAAGATCTAGATCAGATTTCTGCAGTCTCTCTCTTCTCTATGGAGTAACTTCCCTTTACTTAGGTTTTGAGGAACCCTAGTTCCATATGTTAGGATCTTTCTTGTATGAAGTTTTGGATGTTACATTGTTTGATTATAATTGATTGAGGCATGATTTATTGAGTCAATTGAATCTTGATCAAATTCTCTTGATTTCTGCTTTAACCTATGATAGATAGAATCTGATTAGATTGAGAGAGCTTCCATGATTGACAGTGGTGAATTGGTTGTGCGAGAGTCAATCAATTCACTGCAATGTACTAGAACTCATTCCAGTAGTGGAGATCTGTGTGAATCGCCTTAGCAGTCTATCCCGGTGAAGGCTAGTTGCCTGCCGAGTATTCTGTCTAAGAGGGCTAGGTCAGCTTAAGAGATTCCAAACTAATTTAGGATCTTCCGCAGTTTAATCAACAGTAGATCAACCAAAGGTAATTTCAACTTGGAACTAATTGAAAAGCTAGGGGGAATCATACCTAAGTGAGTTCCCAACTTGTAATTAGCAGGGTAGTTTAGTAAATCAATCCTTAATCTAGTTTGCTAGAAAATGAACTGAAGCTGAGTAATAGTAACTCTAGAGACCCGTGGATTCGATATTTATTACTTGTGCCACTATACTGCAGTCCCTTTCATTGGTTACACTTGTCCATTGTTAGGTGTTGTGTTTTAGCGTGTCAATGAACCATACATTGTTGGAGAGAGCAAGGTGCATGATCTCTATTGTTGGACGAGAGAGGAGGTGTTGGGTAGAAGTAGTAAACATGCCGTGCTACCTCATCAACTATGGACCTCACACAGGTATTGATAGACCGATAATTATACATATTTTCACCCCTATTCTGGAGCCGTTTGTGCTGAGGAATCTCGTGTTTTAAGCCGATTTTACGCCAGGTTGTGTGTTTGTGTCATATTTCAGGTCCCGGCGTTGGAATCGAGGCGGAGAAACGAGTTCTGGGTCGAAAGGAGCCGAGTTGGGACTAAGGGGGCTGCAGGAGGAAAATACCCGGTCGGATGGCAAAATACCCGACCGGGTATTTATCGTTTTTGGCACCCGTGAGAAACAGAAGGGGGCCCGGGCGAAGGCCTTAAATCCCCGGTCGGGGATTTTGGTGGTAGGCCGGGGATTTTCGCCTTTAGTGGAACGGTGCGTTTCAAAATAACCGGTCGAACCATAAAATACCCGACCGGGTATTTTGACCGGGTATCGCGACCAGGCAGCTGATAAAAGAGGAAGAAGGCCAATTTTCAAAGGGTTCCGAGTTTTTGAGAGAGAAAGCGTCGAACCAGAGTTCTCAAGCGCCATAGATCGATCTTCAACACCATTGGAGCCCGTCTTGAGCTTGGAGAAGTGCGATTAAACGTCCAGAAGCAGGAATCCAACTTCACAGTATGATTTTCGTGTCTGAATCTGCTTTTGCTTCTTTCTCTATGGAGTAGTTTCCCCATTCATCTGGGTATGGAGAACCCTAGATTTGTATGCTAGGTCTGATTGTATGAACCCAAGTACAGTGTTTGTGAATTGATTATATTCGATTGAGGTTTGAATGATTGAATGACTTGAATCCTGATCAAATTCCTGTTGTTTCTGCTTTGACCTGGAATGAGAATATCGGCCTAGGTTGATAGAGTACCCTTAATCGAAGGTGGCGAATTGGTGACTTTAGTCGAGGAGCCAATTCGCTATTCTGTACCGAAGTCGATTCGGTAGTGGAGGTTTGGTTCATTAGGGCCTCAATCTGTTTACTCCGGTGGAGGTTAGTCGCCCGCTAGAGACTCAGATTGAGAGGGTCTGGAGACCTTTAGTCGAGACTTCAGGCTAATTGAGAACCTTCCGCAGTATAACTTTCATGAAAACTGAACTTGGCAAATTGCAATCCGACTTAACTGCAGTCTAGGGGGAAACCATATCCGGGTGACCTCTCTTGACTTGACAACAAACCGTTTACTTGCTCTGTGTTTTGTTTGCTTGAGTTTCACTAAAAGTTCACTGCTAAATAACAAGAACTCACCGAGTAGTCATCACATCTAGGACCCGGGTTGACATTAAAACCCGACCCGCTATACTACGCTTTAGGAATTGGTTATACTTGGCCAATTTCTAGGGTGACAGTAGGAGTGAGTCAAGTTTTTGGCGCCGTTGCCGGGGACGGCTAGGTTGTTGAAGAAAAGTGATTTCTGTTACTTTAGCATTTTCATTTTCGCATTGAGTTTTTGTTTTTCCCACTTGTGCCTTCACGGGTTTGCTTGCTTGAGTGTGTGCAGGTAGTGCATGACCCGTAGCCAGTCAGGAGGTTTACTGCCGTTGGATCCAGAGCTTGAACGCACTTGCCGCCAACTTAGGAGACAGCAGCGAGCTAGACTGGTTACGGGAGAGCGCATAGACGGCCACTTGACCAGCGATTCTGAGGAAGAGTACGTGATGGAGGGCGAAGACATCCCACAACCGGGGAATGCTCGATAGGTTCCCCCGGTGAATCAGCATCCACCACCACCGCCGGGTCCCACCTTGGAGTACTACTACACTCCACGGATTGCTGACATCCGCCCGGTCATCCTCTATCCACCCATTCCAGCAAATAACTTCGAGATCAAGCCAGGCTGGATTCAGCTCATCACATCCTCTATCCAGTTCCATGGCTTGAAGGATGAGGAAGCCCGGGCACACCTTTCCCGTTTTCTGCAGCTGACAAACAGTTTCAAGCTGAATGGTGTTCCGGATGATGCAATCCGCCTTCACCTCTTCCCCCATTCTCTGGCGGGGAATGCTAAGAGGTGGTTGGAGACCCAGCCCCCATTGTCCATCACTTCTTGGGACGATTTGGCTGATAAGTTCGTGCACAGATATTATCCGGCATCGAAGACTACTGAGATTCAGCGGGAGATCACTCACTTCCGCCAAGAGCCAGATGAGTCCCTTCGTGATGCATGGGAGCGGTACATGGGATACTTCTGGCAGTGTCCCCATCATGGCTTCAGCGATGCTTTCACAGTGGGGAACTTCTACAGTGCCATCACCCCAGACAGCCAGAGGGTGATCGAGTCTCTATGCCCAGGAGGGGATATCCTTACTAAGACTCCACCCGAGCTGAACCAGATGATCAGTACTTTGGCTGCCCGCGATCATTCCTGGGGGCAGAGCAGCAGAGGCAGGCACTCCCGGGACCGTGGTGTGCATGCTATGGAGGCCAGATCCGGGTTAGAGCAGCAGGTGGCTGAGTTGGTGCAGACCCTGAAGCAGCCTAACAGTCTCCTTCCGGGCCGAGGTGTAGCTGCGCCTCCAGTAGCTCAGTGCCAGTGGTGTGAGAGTCCAAACCATCTGGTGGAGGACTGTCAGGCTATGCGGGAGTCCTCTACTCCCCAAGAGCAGGTGGCCTTCATCGCCAATGCTCGGCGCTTCGAACCATACAACAATACATATAATGAGGGATGGCGCCAGCATCCCAACTTTGCCTGGAGCAACAACACCAACAAACCACCTGGTTTCCCAGCACCAGCAGGTGGTTTTCAGCAGAGGCAGCCCTACCAGGATAGGCAAGGGCCACCACCACAGCAGCAGCCCTACCAGCCTAGGCAAGGGCAGCCATTCCAGCAGCCCCAGGGCCAGTTTGCTCAGCCTCCAGCAGCCGCAGCTCCCGATAATCAGATGGCTGATCTGAAGAACATTTTGGCGACATTCATGACCACCAGCCAGGCGAATTTCGCAAGGGTGGACCAGAGCATAGCTTCTTTGGAGGCAGGGCAGAGGAACCAGGGTGCTATTTTTCAAGATCTACAGCACCAGGTCGGTGTCCTAGCGCGCCAGCTTACTGCTCGGGCCCCAGGGACTCTACCTGCCACCACCATCCCCAATCCACGGGACCCGCACGAGACCGCACATGCCATTTTCACCCTGAGCGGCAGGCCTACATCAGCTGATCCTGCCCCGACCAGGCAGAAGGAACCATTACCTGCTTCAGCACTTCCAGCCGGTGATGCAGAAGTGCGGGTGGAGAAGGAAGCCCCTGCTCCCAAGCCACAACCAGTGGTGAAGGAGCACGTACCCCAGCTTCCCTTCCCCACTCGCCTTCACAAGGACAAGCTGGAGACTGAGTTTGCCAATTTTATGGCAATGTTGAAGCAGCTCAACATCAGCATACCATTTGTGGAGGCACTGTCGAAGATGCCCAAGTACGCTAAGTTCATGAAAGATCTCTGCACCAACAAGAAGAAACTTGGGGATCTCTCGACAGTGCTGCTGAGCGAGGAATGTTCTGCCATCCTGCAGAACAAGCTGCCCGAAAAGCGCAAGGACCCAGGGAGTTTTACTATCCCTCTTACTATTGGCAGCATGCATGTAGGAAAGTCCTTGGCGGACTTAGGCGCTAGCATTAATGTCATGCCATACAAATTGTTCAAAAAGCTAGACCTAGGTGAACTTAGCCCTACTAGGATGAGCATTCAGCTAGCTGATCGTTCTGTGGTGCATCCTAGGGGTATCATAGAAGATTTGCTTGTTAATGTGGGTGCATTCACATATCCTGTTGATTTTGTTATTCTAGATATAAATGATGATGTGGATGTGCCTTTGATTCTAGGTAGACCATTTCTTGCCACCGCCAAGGCACTGATTGATGTGCATGATGGTAAACTGATCTTGCGTGCTGGAAATGAACAGGCTGTTTTTCCTGTGACTGAGTCTGATCATTGTGCTATGATTTCTGTATCGCCTGTGCATGCTATTTCTGACCAGATACACGAGCCTGTCGTGTATCCTTCTGCACCTCTCATTTTGCAGGACCCGCCTATCATTCCTCCGCCGCCACTCCATCCAGCCTCGCCTTCGAACAAAAAGCTCAAGGAGGAGTGGCGGCCGAAGCCGCAAGTGGCTAAGCCTGCACGAAAGAAGAGTGGAGACCACTATGAGCTGGTCCCACCCCCTGCACCATGACCACCCTGGCCATCCGAGTACTCACTCGCCTGCATCTTGCCGGATGGCCAGGTCGAGCTGATTTCTGCTGGTGGTTGCAACCGTCGGGTGCACGGTCACCATCTGAAGCTGTACCTCAATAGCGATGTGGATCCGCTCTTGGAGGCACCTGTTCCTGCACTTCCCTGAGTATCCACCATGGGCGTCCAGCTAAAAGACGGTAAAGAAGCGCTTGTGGGGAGGCAACCCCACCACGGTTTGATTTTCTTTCTTATGTTTCGAGTCGGATTGCCAACCATTTTGGTTTTGGTTTGTTTTATTTTGTTTTGGACGCTGTCTTATTGGGCTGACATTGGACCTAACATTTTGCGTTTGAGCTCTTCTGTTTCCCTTGAGCTGTGCTGTGACCCTGACTGGTCCATTTCCAGTCCCCTGCAGTCCGTGCATACCGGTAACATCGTTCCCCTTTCCTTCCCTCTTCTCCATTGAGGGCAATGTCGATCTTAAGTGTGGGGGGATGTTTATCTTTTGACTGCATTAGCTCTGTTTGTGTGCTTGGAGCCTAGTCCACTGTCCAAATCTTACGATTTGAGGGCTCCGAGTACTGCTGTTTGATTGATTGGTTTTCGGATTAATGCATGACAACTTGTTTGCGACTAGGACAACCTATGATGAGGACTGAGATGTGCAGTAGAACGATGTAGGGGTTCAGTTTTTCAACTGTTTGCTTGCCAACTGTGACTTGATCTGACTTGATCTGATTACTTATCCTTGACAGTCGTTTATGCATCTAGTTCAGGGTATCAGAATGTGAGATAGAGCATATAGGTAGCCATGTGAGATTTGAGCCTGCTCGTTTCTTTCTTGTGCGATAGATCCCTCTTCCATGATGTGTAGCATTCACGTTGTCACTAGCTAAGATGATGGGGGCATAGGATTAGCCCACGCCCAAAACTGACTGTCCTGATGTGTCATATCCCCTAGTCAGCCCTTTGAGCCGTGTGTTATCCTTTCTTTTGGTCTATAATGAAAAAATCACCCTTGTTGCATCTTTTAGAAGGTTCCACAGAGTGGTTTTATATATTCTCTGCTGTTTCTGCTAAAGTCTATGTGAGTGTTGGAGGTAGTGCTTAAAAATTGGGCAGGTGTTTGAAATTTATGCAGAAGTGGGGGCTCTCTTAAGAAATGAAAAGAAAAATGAAAGAAAAACAAAGAAAAATTGAAAGCAAAAGAGAGTCACTACCAAAAATCTGAGTAATGCCCAGTAAACAGTGTTTCTTAGCAGTCTGGCTTGGAAATGCTGATGATTATGCCTCCTTCGCTCTTGTGCTCTTAAGATATTGAGTAATGCAGAATAGCAGAAAGAAAATACCGGGTTGTTTGACTGTGATTGTGTGTTTGGAAAATGTGGAACCTTTTTGCTATGAATACTTCCACCACCTAAAAGGCCTTTTCCCCATGTCCAAGACCCTAGCCAGTCATTTGAACCTGTGTCTAAGACCTCCTGATTAGTTAGTGGTGACACCCCATATGTGAACTCTAGCATTTAGAGGCTGCCATCATGGTGAAGAGATGATAGGGATTGAGAGAAATAGCATGCGCATCTTTCGCATCAAAAAATGTCCTGACCCCACTAGTCGAGAGTGAGTGATTCATTTCCATTTTCTATATGCTCTTGTACCCCGGTGAGGACCTAGATTGCTCGGTCTCTATTCTGATGTTTTGAGTTGGATGCATGAGTCGACTGTTTTGAGTAAGTGGTTGAATCAAGTCTAGGTTGGCTAGTGAACAGACGGGAGACTCTTCTTTTACTCGATTTGCTGCACTCGAATGTCCTTTGTGGTGGTTGTCCAGGTTGTTATTGAGGTTGTGCATGTATTGATGTTTGAAAACCAGTGCGATTCACGTGTTTTGTGCCTTTATGACTTGTCCCCAGTGTTGGTTGATTGATTTGTAAGCTTACCTAGTGTCTGACTTGGTTTGCTTGGGGACAAGCAAACGGTTAAGTGTGGGGGAGTTTGATAGACCGATAATTATACATATTTTCACCCCTATTCTGGAGCCGTTTGTGCTGAGGAATCTCGTGTTTTAACCCGATTTTATGCCAGGTTGTGTGTTTGTGTCATATTTCAGGTCCCGGCGTTGGAATCGAGGCGGAGAAACGAGTTCTGGGTCGAAAGGAGCCGAGTTGGGACTAAGGGGGCTGCAGGAGGAAAATACCCGGTCGGATGGCAAAATACCCGACCGGGTATTTATCGTTTTTGGCACCCGTGAGAAACAGAAGGGGGCCCGGGCGAAGGCCTTAAATCCCCGGTCGGGGATTTTGGTGGTAGGCCGGGGATTTTCGCCTTTAGTGGAACGGTGCGTTTCAAAATACCCGGTCGAACCATAAAATACCCGACCGGGTATTTTGACCGGGTATCGCGACCAGGCAGCTGATAAAAGAGGAAGAAGGCCAATTTTCAAAGGGTTCCGAGTTTTTGAGAGAGAAAGCGTCGAACCAGAGTTCTCAAGCGCCATAGATCGATCTTCAACACCATTGGAGCCCGTCTTGAGCTTGGAGAAGTGCGATTAAACGTCCAGAAGCAGGAATCCAACTTCACAGTATGATTTTCGTGTCTGAATCTGCTTTTGCTTCTTTCTCTATGGAGTAGTTTCCCCATTCATCTGGGTATGGAGAACCCTAGATTTGTATGCTAGGTCTGATTGTATGAACCCAAGTACAGTGTTTGTGAATTGATTATATTCGATTGAGGTTTGAATGATTGAATGACTTGAATCCTGATCAAATTCCTGTTGTTTCTGCTTTGACCTGGAATGAGAATATCGGCCTAGGTTGATAGAGTACCCTTAATCGAAGGTGGCGAATTGGTGACTTTAGTCGAGGAGCCAATTCGCTATTCTGTACCGAAGTCGATTCGGTAGTGGAGGTTTGGTTCATTAGGGCCTCAATCTGTTTACTCCGGTGGAGGTTAGTCGCCCGCTAGAGACTCAGATTGAGAGGGTCTGGAGACCTTTAGTCGAGACTTCAGGCTAATTGAGAACCTTCCGCAGTATAACTTTCATGAAAACTGAACTTGGCAAATTGCAATCCGACTTAACTGCAGTCTAGGGGGAAACCATATCCGGGTGACCTCTCTTGACTTGACAACAAACCGTTTACTTGCTCTGTGTTTTGTTTGCTTGAGTTTCACTAAAAGTTCACTGCTAAATAACAAGAACTCACCGAGTAGTCATCACATCTAGGACCCGGGTTGACATTAAAACCCGACCCGCTATACTACGCTTTAGGAATTGGTTATACTTGGCCAATTTCTAGGGTGACAGTAGGAGTGAGTCAGGTATCGAGTAAAAAAATCCTTATGAGGTGTGGTATTGTAACACCCTACCCCATACGTATTACCTAATCATATTGTTCATACAATTGCAGCGGAATTAATCTCGGGTGTTACACTAATTATCAAAATTTACCCAAATAAAATTTCGACATGAATTACTCGCGTAATGGGCTAACAGTTCTTGCAACTTATCCTGCAAAATAATTCATCACAAACATATATACTCACAACCATATGAATTGGCTTTTCATAGCCATAGTCACAGTTTCATACTACACAACTGAATACTATACTGATACATGCTATAATCATCACAACTTACATAATTACACAATATACACATATAATCAACTTTCCACACCTGTGGATATCTCACACTGCATCAGAAGCTAGTATGCACATGAAAAACGTTCTCAAAACATTTTTACAAAAATGTGTGGATCACTGGCCAAAATCCCGAGTAGTAGTCCAAGCACAAAATAGTTGAAGACCATACCTCATCTTGCCTTCAACTCTTGCTCAGCTCTCACCTATACACCTATCTACTGCTGTTGATGATGATGATCTACTTACACATGGCATAAGCAGAGAAAAAGGATAAAGAGGGTCAGCTCATAGCTGAGTGAGATAATCATAGCATCGTGAGTTCATAACAGAGCATACCCCTACCATACATCCAGCAAACAATCCAAAACACTAGGATCGGACCTCCGCCATCCTCATGTCCCAATGGGCAAAAGACTCAACCACCTTGACTTATGCATATGCATCTTATCATGTTTTAATCATAGGCGCCTGGCTACTCCCATGCTAATAACTCTCCCGGGAAACATACCCCACATCCCGTCGGATGTGGTCATACATACCCCACACCACTATGGGTGTAGTCATACCCCGACACCACTCTGGGTGTGGTCATATCTCGTAAGAAATCTTCAGTCACCACCACAAGAGAGGTGTGACTATCATACATATCATAATAGAGTAATAGCATAGGGAGCCCTAATTACTATGTAGTTGACCGTGAGACCACAACACTCATATTTGGTATCCTTATACATGATTCATATCTCATCTTGCTTAATCGTAATTCATTACTTGCACATGTACTTGACCTGGCCATAATTGGCTCAACATAGGTAAATCAGGAGTCGTATAATTGCACTTCCTCGGGATAAACCCTCGTGCAAGTCATCCTCCTTAAACATCATAATATCACCCTGGGAAGTTTATTTCCCCCACTTGTGAATCCAAATACAACCACAATATCACATCATGTCAAAACACCAGATCGAACAACCATGAAGTCATATCAACAGGTAAGCCACAAATGGCAACATGTATGCAATCATCAGCATAAACAAGGTCCATATCGATTAGAGCAAGTCAATAATGTCATACAGCAATCCAGGGTTCAACATATAGCACAAAAGTTCATACACCCCTAATCATGCCATTCTAGTTCACCTAGATCAATTCTAAGTATCAATATAATTATCGTGATACGACAAACCCGGTATGCTGTGCTAATCCCTCACCAGTTCTGGTCGTTCAAACACCGGTTTAACCTTCCCGTACTAAAACGTCAATTTCAGGAACGAACCCCGAATTAAAATCCGAGACCGTCCTAATATCCCCTGCAGTATCCCCGTCAATATTAGTTCTAGTCTTCGGGTCAAATTCTTGATAAAAACACATCAAACCCTGGCCGGAGCTAAATTCAACGATCTCGGCTCCGACCTAAATAATAGCCAAAATTCATGGATTAGAACTAGAGGATTGATTACCTCGCTGCAGGAAGCTCGTATATGAAATTTGGGCTCAATCCGGCTTCCGGATACTCCGAAACCCTAAATTGGCTTATCGAGAATTCAAGAAATTCCTGAACCAAAATCTCGTTTTAAAGCTCTAAATCGATAAATCACGATGAATAGATGAATTAGGCATTACTTACGGGATTTTGGATCACTAGGGCTCAAGATTGGAGCTTTGGAAATTCTCCCCGAGCTCCCCTGTTCGCTCTGCTCCTCTCGGTCCGTAAAAGAAGAAGAATTGGGATGGGAATGGGAAATGGACGGGTAATAAGTAATATATATGACGACCGTATATATATATATATATATATATTTAATACGTATATTTATCCGATCGATTGATAATCCGAATTTCGCCGAAATACTATCAAAACGCTCGATTTTAAATCGTGAACTTTCTAGCGATCGAAATATTGGTTTAGCCGAAATGGGATGTTACAGGTATGGTAAGCATGTTGATTACTCTTAATTGAAAATTTTCGGTTTTCCTGTTTACTATCATGTGGATGAGGATAAGCTGAATCCAAGAGCAAAAAAAGGTGTTTCGTGGGGTTTTGGAGATGGAGTTAAGGGATTTCAAGTCTGGTCCCCTTCTGAGCATAGAGTTATACTTAGCAAGAATGTGGTATTTGATGAGAAGTCTATGTTTAACCCCATGTTCAAAGTTACTGTTGTTGGAGATAGCAGGAATGTTGATAAACAGGTGGAGCTGCAAACTCTCAAAGAGAGTGAGTTTGAGCACCAAGGTGGAGAAGATCAATATGAGTATGTTTCTGATGTGTCAGAAACTTCACAGTCCAGTGCAAGAGCTCAACAGTCTATAGCTTCTAGTAGACCGAAGAGATTGACCGCAGGAGTACCTCCACAGAGGTATGGCTTCGAGGACATAGTGGCGTATGCTTTTCAGGATGCTGAAGAGGTGGATGCAGGTGAACCACAGTCCTACAGAGAAGCAGTTTTGTATAGTGAAGCCACGCAGTGGCTCGATGTAATGGGGGACGAGAGGGAATCCCATGATAGGAATCAGACTTGGGAGTTGGTCAAACGTCCACAGGGAAGGAAGATTGTTACAAACAAGTGGATCTACAAGAAGAAGGAAGGAATCACTTCTAAAGAGGGCATTAAATTTAAAGCTCGGTAGTTGCAAAAGGCTTCTCATAGAGGAAGGATTTGACTACAATGAGATTTTCTCACCAGTGGTCAAACACACTTCGATCAGGGTGTTGCTAGCGATAGTGGGACATTATGACTTAGAGTTCGAGCAGCTAGACTTGAAGACAACTTTACTACATGGAGAGTTGGAGGAAGAAATTTACATGACTCAGCTAGAAGGATTCCAGATTCTAGGAAAAGAAGACTATGTTTGTAAGCTGAAGAAGTTTTTGTATGGACTTAAGCACTCTTCAAGGCAGTGGTACAAGAGGTTTGACAGCTACATGCTTGAACTGGGCTACAACATAAGTCCCTACGATTGTTGTGTATATCACAGCAAGGCAGCAGATGGTTCGATGATATATCCGGTTCTGTATGTGGATGATATGCTCATAGCTGTGAGGTCGAAGTATGATATCCGGAGGTTAAAGGGGATTCTCAGTGTTGAGTTTGAGATGACAGATTTAGGAGAACCTCAGAAGATTTAGGGTATGGAGATTTATAGGAATAGAGAAAAGAAGCTTTTCTTATCACAGAAGAGTTACATCCAGAAGATACTGTCTAGGTTTGGCACGTCTTCACCAAAGCCCTTGAATACTCATAGTGCTTCTAATGTTCATCTATCCTCAGTTTATGCACCGCAGTTAGAGGCTGAGAAGGAGTACATGTCGAGAGTCGCATATGCTAGTGCAGTTGGTAGTTTGATGTATGCTATGGTCTGTGCTAGACCTGATCTTGCACATGTTAGTGTCGTCAGTAGGTTCATGATACAACATGGGAAGGAGCATTGGCAGGTTGTGAAGAGGATCTTCCGGCACCTTAAGGATACATCTGATGTGAGGATTAGTTTCAGAAGTGATACGGAGTGCTTAGTGGCTGGTTATTCACATTCTGACTATGCTGGAGATGTTGGCACGAGGAGATCGATGACCGGTTATATATTCACTCTTGGGAGTTTTGTAGTGAGCTGGAAGGGAACTTTGCAGTCGTCGGTGACATTGTCTACTACCGAGGCATAATATATGGTGTTGACAGAAGCTGCTAAGGAGGGAATATGGTTGAAGGGACTGGTTGGTGATCTGGGTCTGCATCATGATCAGGTAGTGGTGTATTGCGACAGTTTGAGTGCAATATGCTTGGCCAAGGATAAGTTCATCATTAGAGGACTAAGCACATCGATGTGAGGTATCATTTCTTGAGGACAGAAGAGGATTAAGGTGAAGAAGTTTGGCACCACGGATAATCTTGCTGACATGTTCGCGAAGCCGGTTCCACATGGCAAGTTCCAACACTGCTTGGACTTGCTGAATGTCTTGAGTGGGTGAATCCGCCCTACATGGCATTAATGGCAGAAGGGAGAGAAGGATCAGAGTACATTAGAGGTTTCAGAGGAAGAGGATTCAAGTTAAGATGGAGATTTGTTGATGTGACTTGAATCGAACTATCAGCTACTACGACTGGAAATCGTGTGTCGTGTGTGTGTGCGCGCTTTCATTTCTTGCATTGTCGAATTCTCCTATTTCCTGATCGGCAGAAAATAGTCGTGACAATCCATAATTTTCATAAACTCTCATTTTTCAAATCCACGAAACAAATGACAGTAAATATTTCAAGCCGGAATGTTTGTATACGAGTCTTGTATGTATGATATAATTGAAATGTTAATTTATTTTGGAAGTAATTGCAAGGTATGACCTATTTCTTTGATTAGCTAAAGAAAGGGAGAATTTGGCAATTTGCTCGATCAATAAAAAGTCACCTTCAGAATTCTTGAATGTGAGATTTTTTTAGTGTGATAAATATATAACATGAAAAACTAATTTTATTTCATGGGAAAAAGATCTAGCAATTGGAACTTCTAACTGGTGTGGTGAGTGGAAACTAATTTCCTCCACTCGTTTCCTCAGCTACCAAGCTTCCACTGTTCTTCACCGGCAATCGCCATCGTCGCCGCTCAATTCTCGCTTCTCTCTTCCATTACCCGCCGATCAATTCCTCCAAACGAACACTTCGCAGGTACTCAATGCCCAATCTTAACCCAAAACAGAGTCTCAGTAACCATAGCAACAAAATCCGCTGCAGATGTTCATGAAGAAGAGATTGTTATAGTCGGCGCCGGAATCGCCGAACTTGCCACTGCAGTTTCACTCAAGAGGTTACTCGAAAGCAATTTCTTTTCATTCTCATGACTTTTTACTCTGGGAAATATGTAAAGTTGGCAGCTTGATTGGTTTTCACTACATGCTGGGAATTGGGTCAGTGGTGCTTGAACAGGCGGATTCCCTAAGAACCGGCGGAACCTCGCTTACCCTGTTCAAGAATGGGTGGAGGGTTTTGGACACCATTGGAATCGGCCGTTATCTCAGACCCCGATTCCTCGAAATCCAAGGGTGTTCAAAATTGCCGCAGAACCTTCAATTTCATTTCACAATCTTCTGATTTCCGCTGTTGATCAGTTGTACATGATGGTGGTAAAATTGGAAGAGGGACAGCAGCTTCACTCTTTCAGGTTCAAAGATGAAGATCACAGGTAGAGTGATCAATCTAGGCTCTTTTTGCTTAGTCCCTTGGCAACAATGATCTGAATTCGTCATTTGCATCATTAACTTCTAGCTGGGTTTTTTTATATGCTAGAACAGCTAAGAAGTTCGTGCCGTAGAGAGGAGAATTCTCTTGGAAACTCTTGCCAGTCACTCCCGCCTGAATCAATTCGTTCTCGTCCAAGCTAGCCAAGATTGAGGGATTTTTCCAGAAATAGCACAGTTTTTTTCTCCAAAAAATAGCACCCAACCCGAACCAGTGGTTTAGACGAAAACTGCCACCCGAGGGCTCGATTTTCAATGAAAACCGCATGGGTAGCGGGCGATTTTACGGACAGCATGGGGCCGGTGCGGTTCGGTTGCAAACCGCACCCCCACCCGGCGGTTATGATATATAATTTTTTTTCCGAATAATTGTCATAATTGGTCTTGGCACAACTGGTTTAGTTTTTTATTGTGTGCAGGAAGCCCTGGGGCTGATTTTGCTGACCGCATGGGGCTGGGGCGGTTATGATATATAATTTTTTTTCTCGAATAAATGTAGTAATTGGTCTTGGCACAACTGGTTTAGTGGTTTATTGTTTGTAGGAAGTCATGGGTTCGAATCCCCATCATGCCATTTGAATTTTTTTATTTAGTAGAGATGAAAAAAAGCCACAAGTTGTGGGAGTGGTGGCGAACCAAGATAATAAATAGTTTACTAAATTGGCACAACATCTACACCACTCAACTACAACTCCTCTCTTGAAACACTAATATATTGACAAAGTTTTACTCCTTGAACGCTAAAAATCCTGAATAACTTTAAATAACCATAACTTTGTGGTCGAATAGCTCCGGTTTTCTAGGAGCTCGTGGTTTTTTCTCTTTGCGGCGGAACCCTAGAGTTGTTCTTGTGCGATGGCGGCGGCTGGGTCGCCGGTACTACCGGTGGGGAAAGACAAACCACCAGATGGAACTAGTGGAGCCCGTCGTCCTACTGAGGCTTCCTCCACCCCGGACGGAAAGAGCGCCCGGGAGACTGTTCAACCAATAAAGAAAGCCCGAGCTTTGGATTTCGAGACGGACGGGAGCAATAAAGATGTTGAGGATACACCGACAGTTGAGATGGAAACTGATAAATCCATACCGCCTTCTGCGTCGACATGGAAGAATGGACAAGGCAGGCGCTTTAGCGAAGTCCTTCAAGAAGACAATTGGTACATAGCTGAGTCTGATTCTGAAGATGTTGCCCTAGCTGAAAAGGAGGAGGATGATCTGTTGGATGAAGAAACATACGACCCTAAGTGCCCTACTATTCTTTTTACAGCAGCAGAGAAGAACCGTTGGAGAAGGGAATGGCGGTCGGCGTTAGTGGTGAAAGGCTTGAGAAAAAGAGTTTCGTATATTCCTTTAGCCAGAAGGCTGAATTCTTTGTGGGCAAGAAACGGTGAGATTCAGATTTCCGATATGAGGAACGGCTGTTTCTTGGTCAGATTCAGGAATCAGAAAGACTATGATTATGCTACTATGGGGGGACCATGGCTACTTGGGGACACGTACCTAACCGTGCACAGATGGTTTAAGGGTTTTAATCCATGGAAATCGGTCATTACATCCACCATGATATGGGCCCAACTCCCTGAACTCCCGATCGAGTTCATAAATAAGGAAGCAGTGATGAGAATTGCTGAACAAATTGGGAAACCAGTTCGAGTTGACCGAGTCACTGAGCTCGGAGCTAGAGGGAAGTACGCGCGAGTTTGTGTCGAGGTAGACCTAACCCTCCCGTTACTATCTCAATACAAGATCGAAGGTGTGACATATCTCATTCAATATGAAGGCCTCGACCATATCTGTACAAATTGCGGGAAGTACGGCAAATCTGCAGAGAAGTGTGATTGCAATTCGATGGACCCATCCATGGACGCAGATGCTACTCCGCAAGATGAAGTGCAGGTGGAGGACCCCACCAAAGGACAAACTTACGGGGAATGGATGATGGTCAGGAAAAGAGATCGACGAAGTGGCCGGAGGGGGGAATCGGGTGAGCCGACGGGGAACGGACAAAATAAGCATAACCGTTCCAAGTTCTACAAGACGACACTGAAGAGGAGAGGACGAGAGGGTTTTCCACCCAAAGTAAGTCGGATCAGCCCCAGACACCTGTATCCCCACGTGCTACTGATTCAGTACGTGACCCTCACCATGCAGAAGGGCATGAGATTCTAAAGCAACCAACAAATTCATTAAAGGGGAATGCTGCTGAAAAGCAAAAGCCTATCTCCCAGATTAATGTTAAGGAAAAGTATTCTAAAGTGGTGAAAGATAATCAAGGTGGGCAACATGGGAACGTAGGGACGTCATCAAACAAGCAAGTTCAGAAGAGGCAGGGAAGACCCCCCCGACATGGGAAGAACAACCCATCTAAGTCAACGAGACACAAAAGGAGTGAGTACGAAAAATGCTGATGGTGCGGGGAACCGATCCCCTCCAGTGTTTAAATGAGAATTATGAGTTACAACTGCTGTGGTCTGGGAAACACACGCGCAGTTCGTGCTTTAAGGTCGTTATTGCGACAAGTTTCCCCACAGGTTGTTTTTCTGATGGAAACAAAACAACTGTGCGATGAGAATGAGGAGCTTCGACGGAGTATGGGCTACTATGATGGGCGCAGCTGGCCATGTGATGTTTCACGTGGAGGCAGGGCTGGGGGTATTTGAATTTGGTGGATGGAGGAAGTGTCGCTAACGGTGATGTCCGACTCTGCTAACCATTTGGATGCAAAGATTGAGGATCCGCGAAATGTACCATGGCGGTTCACGGGCTTCTATGGTTGGTCGGAGGGCAGAGAAAAGTACCGATCGTGGGAGCTGATCCGTGATCTTGCAGGACGTTGGTCCGGACCTTGGATATGTGGTGGAGATTTCAACCAATATCTATCGGCTTACGAGAAGAAGGGGGGGAATTCAGCTGTGGAGAACGAGATGGTTGCCTTTGCTGACTGCCTTAGTGAAGTTGGGCTGGAAGATATGGGATTTCAGGGGTACCCGTACACTTGGGAGAACCGACGGATGGTAGGGGGTTTCATTGAGGAGAGGCTGGATCGGTTTACCGCCAATGAGGACTGGAGCAGCTTGTGGCCTCTAGCAAGAGTGACTCATTTAGATAGTAATCGATCGGACCATCGACCGATTCTTTGTGAGACCACAGGGGAAGAAGATGAAGAAGTAAGATCGGGATGGTCTTTCCGATTTGAACCGCACTGGATAAAGCATGTGGAATGTATGGGTCAAGTGGCTGGAGCTTGGAATGAGGGAGGGGGTAATGTGTTTAATAAAATTTCCAGGGTTCAGGAGAAACTTGTCGGATGGAGTAGAGTGTCATTCCCCAATTTCCAAAAGCAAAAAGCAAGAATTAGAAGGGCAATGAAGGCATTAGAATGGAAGGAAGCTACGGGGGAGGTACTGGCGCAACGAGCTGCGTTGCGGAAAAAGCTAGAAGAGGTGGAAATTGATGAAGAAATTTTTTGGAAGCAACGCTCTAGAGCGGACTGGTTACATGAAGGGGATAAGAATACCAATTATTTCCACAAAAAAGCCTCAGCGCGGCGTAAACGGAATACAATTAAAAAATTGAAGGACGAGGCCGGAGTGTGGTGGAAGGGTACCGATCAAGTGTCCCAATGTCTCTGGGAGTATTTTAGCGAGCTCTTCCAAGCAGACCCTCGACCCCTCCTCACTCCGGTTTTGGACCCCGTGTCTCGGCGGATAGGAGAGGAAGAGAACAGGGAGCTGAGTAGGCCGGTCACTCGGGAAGAGATTTTTGATGTGCTTCGCAATATGGGTAAAAGGAAAGCACCGGGTCCAGATGGGCTGTCGGCCCTCTTCTTCTCAAAATTCTGGCATATTGTCGGCGATGATGTAACAGAGCTAATAACGACAGTGTTTGAGTCGGGGGTAATGCCAGAGTCCATGAATCACACCTTAATCGCCTTAATACCCAAGGTGAAAGATCCGAAGCTGCCGAAGGAATTCCGCCCAATTGCCTTATGCAATGTTCTGTACAAATTACTTAGTAAGGTAATGGCGAATCGGCTCAAGGGCCTCCTGGACAAGATAATCTCTCCGGAACAGTCAGCTTTTGTGCCCGGAAGATTTATTGCCGATAACGTTATGGCCGCCTTTGAGTGTTTCCACACTATGAAGAAGAAAACGAAGAACAAGACAGGGTATTTTGCGGCTAAGACGGATATGGCTAAAGCCTACGACAGAGGGGAGTGGTGGTTCCTGGAAGGGATATTGCAGAGACTGAGGTTTTCAGACCAATGGACGTGCCTGATTATGATGTGCGTTACGTCGGTTTCGTACTCCATTATGGTCAACGGACATCGTTCACAGCTGCTGACCCCGTCGAGAGGCCTCCGACAAGGAGACCCGCTTTCTCCTTACCTATTTTTGCTTGTGGCGGAGGGGTTGTCATGCTACACTTCTAAGGCAGTTCGGGAGAAACGGATTCATGGGTTGTCAGTTTGCCGAGGAGCTCCGGTGATTTCGCACCTGTTTTTTGCTGATGACTCTATCTTTTTTGCTAGGGCAACGGTACAGGAGAGTAAGGAGCTGAGGAGAATTCTGGGGGACTATCAACTTGAATCTGGCCAGCTAGTAAGTTTTGAGAAATCGGAAGTCAGTTTTGGGGAAAATGTGAAGCCTCATCAGAAGCTGTTGGTCAGTTCGACCCTGGGGATGCGCACGGTTGATAAACATGATAAGTACCTGGGACTAGTGACACAGGTGGGAAGATCAAATAAGGCTCTCTTTGTTTATTTGAAGGAGCGAGTTAGGAAAAAGTTATCTGGATGGAAAGAAAGAACGATGTCAGCAGCGGCAAGGGAGGTCTTAATTAAATCCGTCGCGCAGGCTCAATTAACGTATATGATGGCCGTGTTTAAGGTCCCTGATGGGATCATTGATGAAATTCATAGCATGATTATGCGATTTTGGTGGGGGCAGCAAGGTGAGGAAAGACGAATACCTTGGATTGCAAGAGCATCCTTAGTCAGACCGAAGTCAGAAGGAGGAATGGGCTTCCGGGACTTGCGAGGGTTCAATCTATTCCTCCTTGCTCGGCAGCTCTGGTGCTTATACCAACGCCCAGAATCACTCATAGCGAGGATCTTGAAAGCTAAGTACCACAAGAATGATAATATTCTGGATGCAAGTGTTGGATATCGACCAAGTTATGTGTGGCGGAGTTTGATGGGGGCACAAGATTTTCTGGTGAGTGGACTCAGGTGGAGGATCGGCAACGGAGCTACTGCGAAGATTTGGGGGGACCGCTGGATTCCATCAGTCCCAGGGTACTTTGTGCAATCGCCACCGATGGGGTTGCCCGTTGACTCGCCTGTTAGAGATATGGTTGACGAAGAGTTAAATCAATGGGATGAGACGCTTCTTGAAAGTTGTTTCTCAACAACGATGGCGATGGCCATTCGTCAAATCCCGTTACGAGACTCTTCAATTCCGGACAGGTTGATATGGGCGGATAGTAGAGATGGAAATTATACAGCAAGAGATGGGTACCGAAAATGGCTGAAAGATGTTCGAGAAGTTCAGGGTGACCAGGCGACGAGTGAAACATCTTTATGGAAAGGCATTTGGTCTCTTAATATTCCACCTAAAGTTCGAGTATTTCTCTGGAGATTCACTAGGGAATCGCTGGCTACAGGGGATCGGGGGAGTATTCGTAGTTCTCGACGAGGGGATGCATGCCCTTTTTGTAACCTTAAGGAAACGCAAGTCCACCTCTTCAGTGAGTGTGCTTGGACTTCGAGACTGTGGCGTACTTCCCAGGTTGTGCAGTGTTTTGAATTGCGAGGAGATGAAGGATGTAAGGAGTGGGTGGCGAAGGTGATTAATACTATGCCAAAGGAGATGACGGAAGAATGGAGTGTGCTATTATGGTCTTTATGGAAAGAACGTAATGCCCATCTTTTTAATGGCATGAAGTTGGAAGAAAGTGAGATAGTGCCAAGGGCAATGACATACCTCGATGAATACCGACAGCATCAACTTTACGACCAGCATGTTCCTGCCCCAGAAGTTGTGGATACTTGGCAGAGACCACCGGGAGGAATGATCAAGGTGAATACAGATGCTGGCTTCAGAGAAGGGAGTACTGGTTTGGGAGTGATTATTCGAGACCATGATGGTAGATTTATTATGGCAGCTGCAAAACAAGTGCGTGGGAAGTATGACCCACAGATGGGTGAAGCTTTAGCTATGGAACTCGGCCTACAGCTTGTCCGACGACACCAGCTCGGAAAGCCAATGGTGGAATCAGACTGTTTAACGGTAGTCAATTGTATCAGGGAAGATCGTGTTAACTTCACAGAGCTGGGCACTATTGTGTCGAACATCAGGAAGATGCTTCAGGAAGAAGAAGCGGGCAGCGTCCATTATGCCAGAAGAAATGCGAATAAGGTAGCTCATATAATGGCGCATATGGATACTCGTTGGGATGTTACTGAGGTCTGGTTTGATAGGCCGCCGATCAGTATTCTTGATCAGTTAAAACTGGATGATGTAGTTTTGACGTCTACTTAATAAAGCTGAGTGCAGATTTCTATAAAAAAAAACCATAACTTTGTGCTCCAAAATTCGAGCGTTATGAATTTTTTTTTCATTTCGCATAACTTTTTAAGGACTACAACTTTTATCATAGACATAATTCCTAAATGTACGTGGATTTGTGAAAAGGGAAGGGAAGCTATTCCCAGAACCCTGTATATCCAAATATAATTCCTGTTTTGAAAATTTATTCTTAGTAAAAATTGTAGTCCTTAAAAAGTTATGGGAAATGAAAAAAACAATCATAACGCTTGGATTTTGGAGCTCAAAGTTATGGTTGTTTAAAGTTATTGAGGATTTTTAGCGTTCAAGGAGTAAAACTTTCTTAATATATTATTGTTTCAAGAGAAGAGTTGTAGTTGAGTGGTGTAGATGTTGTGGCAAATTTAGTAAACTATTTATTAGTTGGGTTCAAACCACCACTCCCACAACTTGCTACTTTTTTTAATCTCTACTAAATAAAAAAAATTTAAATGGCATGGTGGGGATTCGAACCCAAGACTTCTTGCACATAATAAACACTAAGCCAGTTGTGCCAAGACCAATTACAACATTTACTCGGAAAACAAAATTATATATCATAACCGTCGGGTGGGGGTGCGGTTTGCCACCGAACCACCCCGGCCTCATGCGGTCAGCATAACCGCCCCCTACCCGTGCGGTTTTCATCAAAAACCGCGCTCTCGGGTGACGGTTTTCGTCTAAACTGTTGGGTTCGCGTGGCGGTTTTTGGGAAAGGGTGCTATTTTTGGAATTTTTCGAGGTTGGGTGCTATTTTTGAGGAAAAAAAATGTAAACAGTGCTATTTCTGGAAAAATCCTCAAGATTGAGGCCGCTGATAATGGCGCAACTCTTCTGCAACTCACTGATGGGACTAAAATGCTCGCCAAGATCGTCTTTGCTTGTGACGGAATTCGATCTCCGATGGCCAAATGGATGAGTTTCTCTGACCCCAAATATGTTGGACATTGTGCATTCTGCGGGCTTGGAGTTTACTATGGTGGGAAGCCATTCAAGCCGAGGGTGAACTATGTGTATGGAAGAGGAATCCGTACTGGATATGTACTGGTTTCGCCCTCAAAAGTCTACTGGTTCATCTGCTTCAACAACCCTTCTCTTGGTCAGTCCACTTTTGGCTCCAACGCTATCGGTTTTGAATCAGCTACTCCTTATTAGGTATCACAATTTCTTCAACTCTCGCATCACAGGTCCACGAGTCACTGATCCTTCCATCCTAAAGCAACAAGCCAAAGACCTCGTCAAAAACTGGCCATCAGATCTTCTCAACTTGATTGACATAACCCCAGATGAAACTTTAAGCAAAACTCCGCTAGTCGATCGTTGGAATTAGCCTGGCATTAATCCTAGGCCTTCATGAGAGAACATGGTTATCGTTGGAGATGCTTGGCACCCAATGACACCTAATCTGGGTCAGGGAGCTTGATGTGCCTAGGAGGACTCCGTAGTTCTGGCGAGAAAACTTGCTGCTGCTATCGAGTCCAGACCTTCTTCTGTGGCAGTAGAAAATGCTCTCAGATTGTATGCGGAGTAGAGGTGGCCTTGTGTCTTTCCATTGACAATCCGCGCGAATGTGGTTGGATCGTTGTTGCAGTGGGAGAACCCTGTGGTTCGTGGTGTGAGGAGTCGTGTTGTGCTTCCTAAGCTGGTGAGGCTAGGACCAATGCTTGAACACACCGATTTTGAATGTGAGCCTTTACTAAATGCCAAGTGAGCTGATAAAGAGCGGTAAAAGGAAGTTGTTAATGGAGCAAAAAGACAAGTTTGGTGAAAGTGGAAAGCTTGCAAATTGGTACAGGCGAAAGACAAACAACCTCATTAGAAGAAGAAACATAGGGATACATCTAATGTTGGCTACAGAGCATATATTCATTCTCTCATTTAACACAAAAAATAGAACAATGGTTTGCATAACCAATAGACAATAGCTTACTATTGCAAAACTCTCAATTGCTTCCACTGCAGAAACATACATTGTGATGAACCCTTTTTGTTTCGCGTCACTACCAAATTTCCGAGGAATAACATTGCGGCTCGAAAGCTCTGAGGTGAGTTCGCCATGTAATTGCTGATGCCAATTTGTATGGAGACATAACAAAGTTCAGTTCTCAAACTCTGGACTCCGACAACAAAGGGGAAGGAGAATTTATTAGGGGCTAAATTACACGATTGGTCACTCGAATTACGTAAATCTTTCACTTTTGTCATTCGAATTACTTTTCTTTCTTACTAACCACTAATTTTATTAATCATTTCACCACTTCTGAAGGAAAGAAGAAGATGGACAGTGGGCCTCGCTGCTGAGTTACAAGCCCACACAAAGACAAAGGGGCGAAGCCCACTTCAGAGATCAGCCTGGGTCTCTGCTGCTTGAAGAAGCACGTTCCGACGTCGTTTGCACAGCACGAAGTCGTCCCACTTCTCACTTACATTAGCTCAATCGAGCTTAGCCACCTGTTTTCTTTCCATTGGTTGTTTTCAATTGTTTGTTAATATTAGTTAGTTAATTACTGTTTAGTGACCGTTGTAAATGGTAGGGTTCAGTAGTGTAGCCTATATATACTGCTTGTAAAGCTTCTCTTCAACTCAATGAAACAAAGTTTCACACAACCCTATTCTTATGGTATCAGAGCACCATTAGTACTCTGCTAGGGTTTCTACAACATGAGCACTGAACCTGCACAGTCCTCTACGGTGGCTACTTCAACCAACTCTTCTAGCTCAACAGATCAGTTGGTGCCACAGTCTATTGTCTCAATCAAGTTCAATGGAAGGAACTACAACTTATGGAGCAGATCTCTGAGGATAGCTCTCAAGACAAGGAAACGCCTTGGATACATCGATGGTTCAAAACCACAACCTGATGCTGCTGATGCAAGCTTTGAAGAGTGGGATGCTAACAACACTCAGGTATTAGGCTGGCTTCTTAACTCTCTTGATGAAACTACTGCTGAGAGTGTCCCTAGTACTGAGAATGCATATCAGATCTGGGAAGATCTGAAAATGAGGTATGGACAGGCTGATGCAGTTAGGTTGGTAGATCTACAGACTCAGATCTTTACTTGCAAGCAAGGTAGCTCTAGCATTAATGAGTACTTTACTAAACTTAAGACATATTGGGAAGAATATGTTCAGTATAGGACAGTTGTGTGTAGTGCTTGTCCTCAAGCAGATTGTCCAGCAACTGTGGCTCTTAATACCCTTAGAGGGTTTATTCATGATGACTATGTTATGAGATTTATTACTGGTTTGAATGACAACTATGAGGGGGTGCGTACCAACCTGTTGATGATGAAGCCCATGCCTAGCATAGGATCTGCCTTCAGTTATGTCCTGCAACATGAAAGACAGCTAGATCCACAAGGTACTGGGACCAAAGGAGATGAAGGAATGGCCCTAGCAGTTGATGGAGGCAGGGGAAGAGATCAGAGGAAGGGTACAGCACCATCTCAAGGTGGACTTTTCTGCAGATATTGCAAGAAAGACAACCATGTTAAAGAAGATTGCTGGAAGCTGAAAGCTAAAAACAAGAAGATGATGGAATCAGGTCACAGCAACTTTGCTGGCTCAGTGTCAAATCCAACTGGAGATGCCTCTTCTAAAGGAAATTCTGATGAAGAAGGGACAGGATACAAGAATCTCAAACTCAGTACTGAAGACTGTAACAGACTTCTGAATTTGTTGCAGCATTCTCCTGCTACTTCTCCAAGTTCCACAAGACCTGGATCTCCTGGAATGTTACCACAGGCAAATTCTGTTTCTCGTCAGTTGCCTACTTTCCCCAACTTTGCAGGCAAGTTAACTCTTTCCACAGGAACACAATCTCAGTCTTTTAGATTGCATGATATGTGGATTGTTGATACTGGTGCCACAGACCATATATCTTGCAATTTATCATGCTTTCTTGCACATAAAGAAATCAAAAATGTGTTCCTAACCTTACCTAATGGTCAAAAGGCAGAGGCTACTCACATAGGTGTTGTCAGATTACCATGTAGTCTCGTCCTTCACCAAGTTCTCTATGTCCCATCCTTTTCTTTCAACCTCATTTCTGTTAGTAAACTAACTAAAACCTTGCCAGTCTCACTCACATTCAAATCCTCATTCTGTGAAATTCAGGACCTTCTTACCAGGAGGAGGATTGGCTTGGCCCATCAAGTTAGAGGTCTCTACCAAATGTCTCAATGCATTACTCCAATCCCAGATGCCAGAAACAATCATCCTACCATAGCAGCAGCTTATAACTTCTCCCAACAAAATCTTGATCTGTGGCATTCCAGGCTAGGACATCCCTCTGCATTGAGACAAAACATCATCCAGAAATCCAATCCTGTAGTAGAAAAATATGTAATAGACCATTGTAAGACTTGTCATTTTGCTAAGCAAAAGAAACTACCTTTTGACTTAAGTAGTTCAGTATCTGTAGAACCCTTTGATTTGGTCCATGTTGACATTTGGGGTCCACATTCTGTAATGAGTTACAATGGATTTCGTTATTTCTTAACTGTGGTTGATGATTACAGTAGATGTTTATGGGTTTTCTTGATGAAAGCTAAATCTGAAGCTAGAAAACTGCTTCAAGATTTCTGTGTTATGGTGAATGTTCATTTTGGTAAAAGGGTCAAGACCATAAGGTCAGATCAGGGCTTGGAATTTCACATGCCAGGATTCTATGGTGAACATGGAATACTACATCAGACTTCCTGTGTAGAAGTCCCACAGCAGAATGGGAGAGTTGAAAGAAAGCATCAGGATATTCTTAATGTAGCAAGAGCTTTGAGATTTCAAGCAGGGTTGTCATTATCTTTCTGGGGAGATTGTGTCTTGCATGCAGTATTTCTCATTAACAGGTTGCCTACTCCCTTGTTGGAGAATCTGACTCCATTTGAAAAGTTGTATGGAAAGGCACCAGATTATAGTGTATTGAGAGTCTTTGGCTGTTTGTGTTATGCTGGAACACTGTCTCAAGGAAGGAAGAAGTTTGAGAAAAGGGCCAGACAGTGTGTGTTTCTGGGTTTCACCCCAGGCATGAAAGGATATAAGCTGCTAGATTTGTCAAATCATGCAGTGTTTGTTTCTAGGGATGTGAAATTCTATGAGCAGATTCTTCCATACAAGAAAGACCACCTACACCCTGTTAATGACTCCACACCCACTGCCCCTATACCTACTTCTTTTGATCCATTCCCAGAACCAGAAATACCTTTTACTCCACCACCAGAAAATCCAGATTCCCCAAATCCTGATCATCAACCTTCACCATTACCTTTCACACCACCATTAGAGAATTTTGATGAAGAGGAAGAACCACAGGAAGAGGAAGAAGTGGTGCATGAGATTGATTCACCTCCTATTGACCCAGAACCAGTACCTAGAAGATCTCAAAGAGCTTCTAAACCACCAGAATACCTCATTCAAAACTACAAAACAACCCTTCCTAACCTCAAACCAACAAACACCAGCCAACACTCTTTAACCAACTTCATTTCTGATCAAAACCTCACCTCATCCTATCAAGCCTATGCCCTTAGTGTTCTCCAGCTTATTGAACCTAAATCATTTGAAGAAGCCATTCAATATGAATGGTGGAGGAAGGCCATTATTGAAGAATTGAATGCTTTGCAGGAGAATCACACTTGGGATATTGTTGATTTGCCTCCAGGCAGAAAGGTAGTAGGGTGCAGATGGGTGTTCAAGGTGAAGCTGAATCCAGATGGAAGTGTAGAAAGGTATAAAGCCAGGCTAGTGGCCAAGGGCTTTACTCAAATACCAGGTATTGATTTTCTTGACACCTACTCTCCAGTGGCCAAAATCAATACAGTTAAGACTCTACTTGCTGTTGCAGCAGTTAAGAACTGGCACTTACATCAAATGGATGTAAGTAATGCCTTTCTTCATGGAGATTTAGATGAGCTTGTTTATATGGCTGTTCCTTCTGGATTAGAACTGAAACAATCTGAACATAGACAGGTCTGTTTACTTAAGAAGTCATTATATGGTTTAAAGCAGGCAAGTAGGCAATGGTTTGCCAAACTCACTGCTGCTTTGCTCAAATATGGATTTGCTCAATCTCAAGCAGATTACTCCATGTTTACCATGGTCCAGGATCAATCTATTCTCATCCTTTTGGTCTATGTAGACGATATTATTGTGGCAGGAAATGATGATTCAATGATTGATAAAGCAAAGCAGTTTCTTGCAAAGGAGTTTAAAATCAAGGACTTGGGACTGCTTAGATACTTCTTGGGGCTGGAGATAGCCAGAAGTTCAAAGGGTATTTTTGTTTGCCAGAGAAAATACTGCTTGGATATGCTAAAAGAAGCTGGATTTCTCAGTTGCAAGCCAGTTTTATCCCCAATCGACATGAAAACCAGACTGTCTGCAGGAGCTGGGAACTTATTGTCAGATTCAACATCATACAGAAGGCTGGTAGGAAAATTACAGTACATTACAACTACCAGACCAGATATTACATATGCTGTTCAACAGCTTTGTCAATACCAGCAGGAACCAACAGACCAACATCTACAAGCTGTTCACCATGTCTTCAGGTATCTTAAAGGCCATCCAACACAAGGCTTATTGTTTAAATCTGGAACAACACTCCAGTTGAAGGGCTACTCAGATGCAGATTGGGCAGCTTGCCCTGATACAAGAAGATCTCTAACAGGCTATTGTACCTTCTTAGGTGATTCACTTATCACTTGGAGAGCTAAGAAACAACAAACCGTGTCTAGATCCTCTTCTGAGGCTGAATACAGGTCTCTAGCAATGCTCTCCTGTGAAATGGTATGGCTGAAGCAATTATTATCTGAGATGAGAGTTAACTGCACTGAACCAGCAGCTCTATTTTGTGACAACCAGTCAGCAATCCACATTGCACACAATCCTGTTTTCCATGAAAGGACAAAGCATATAGAAGTGGATTGCCATTTGATTCGACAACACATTTTGCAGAAGATTGTCACGGTGACTCATGTCAGGTCTGAACTCCAACTTGCTGATCTCTTTACCAAGGCATTGAGTCGCCATAGACTGCATTTCCTCCTTCTCAAGCTAGGAGTTTCCAACATTTACACTCCTCAGCTTGAGGGGGGGTCTGAAGGAAAGAAGAAGATGGACAGTGGGCCTCGCTGCTGAGTTACAAGCCCACACAAAGACAAAGGGGCGAAGCCCACTTCAGAGATCAGCCTGGGTCTCTGCTGCTTGAAGAAGCACGTTCCGACGTCGTTTGCACAGCACGACGTCGTCCCACTTCTCACTTACATTAGCTCAATCGAGCTTAGCCACCTGTTTTCTTTCCATTGGTTGTTTTCAATTGTTTGTTAATATTAGTTAGTTAATTACTGTTTAGTGACCGTTGTAAATGGTAGGGTTCAGTAGTGTAGCCTATATATACTGCTTGTAAAGCTTCTCTTCAACTCAATGAAACAAAGTTTCACACAACCCTATTCTTACCACTAGTCACCGACCGTCAATTTCCGTCAAATTCCGTTATCGCTGTCAGATTTTTTATGACGTGGCAAACTGGAGTGCTGACTGGGTTGAAAAAAGGTTGAGATGGAATTTTTAATTAAAATAAAAAAATTAAACAATAAAGAAAATAAAACTCATCTCATTTTGGCGTTCCTGCAGCCGATTGAGAATAGGGTTTTCCCCAACCTTCCCCTTCACCGCCGTCCCCGAGATGAGGCCGTTTCTTTACCCCCCAACTCAACGACTGAAGAAGAAGGTGAAGAAGAAACAACTTCTTCCTCCGTGGACTGCTTGTCGACATATGATGGTCAAGGCGGCGACAACCGTGATTCCGGGTCGAATCAAATGAGGGAGCTTGCTATTTGTGTGGTGTGTGCTTCTAGATTAGTTGTCTCCAGGTCGAATCAGTCATGGGCTTCAGCGTTGGCTATTGAAGAGGGGGTATTGAAGAGTGAATATGGTCATTTGGTTGTATGGGAAAAGGGTTTTGCCACCCCAGTTCCAGCTGGATTTAATGACAAGGGTTCTGCCATTTGTGATGGTAAATCACGCTCCATGGCGTCGACTTCCATAATCAATGAGGTCAAATCGAGTTGGAAGCAAGAACTCGCAACCAGATCATCAATTGCTAGGTCGGTGGAGGAGGGCTCCTTCTTCGATGGAAGAGAAGATGGAAACCCAATCGATGATGCTGCCCCGACGCCGGAAGCTGAACCTACACTTTAGATATGACGACAGAGATCAACGACCAACGCCCTGCCCTTGTTTCTTGTGGTCGTGCAGCATCCCCAGACCCGACCCTGACTTGAATGAAAACGATGTCTTAGAATGGTTGAGGATTCCAGACCTGAGTAGCTTCTAGGGGTTTTGGATTATAACGAATTAGGGGTTCAGGTAAGCTTGCTTCTTTGTTTATAGAAGAGTAGGGATATGGACTGGCGGCAAAGGAGTGGGGTGGATTGATTTAGTCGGTGGCGGAACAAAATGGCGGTAGAAGGCGGTTGAAACTAGGGAGATTGATGATGGAGTCGACGGAGGAGGAGCATCGGCGACAATCGGAAATCAGTGGTCTAACTAAAGTCAAAATGTTTCCTCAATAACAGTAAAAGTAAAATGAAATGTAAAACTGGGTCCCTCTCAATTGTTGGGTCGAGGCTGACTAGGCAGTTAAAACTACATGACTCAACCTTTTTTCCAGCCCAGTCAGCACTTTTGTTTGCCACATCATCAAAAATTTGACGGCGCTAACGGACTCTAACAGAGACTGACGGCCGGTGACTAGTAGTGAAAAAATTCATAAAGTTAGTGGCTAATAAGAATGAAAAGTAATTCGGGTGGTAAAAGTGAAAGATTTATGTAATTCGAGTGACCATTCATGTAATTTAGCCATTTATTAGGAGTAAGCTAAAATCGCGCAAAATCTAACACATTTTCCTTATCTATCTCAATCAGAAAGAGTGTTTTTCTCTCCCATTCCGTTTCCCGGAATTCGATCAATTGGGTAAGGGAAGACCTTCCCAAATGAGAGAAGTGATTTCAAGCAAAACCCAAATGCCAAATCACCCTAAATAAAAAACAAACCAATTGGATACAATACAACTATTCAGCAATATCAACGTTCTTTCCTAGTAAAGCCAAAGCCAAAATCTTTCAATCTCTTATGCCTGTAAGCTGAACGTTGAGCGATGCCCAAAGCTCAATAAAATTAAGCAATCCGTTTTGGGTGTGGAAGGATGAACAAAGAGGGCATGTGAGGTCAATGCCAGGCTTCCATATCTTTATCTAATTTAGGGTCTGGATTGTATCCAACTGCACTAGCCAGGACAAGAAACAAATTTTTGGGATGTTGTAAGGCTTCCATACTATCTGGAACCAAGGCACTCTACATCCATGTGGCCTTAATGATTCGCAAATCTTCCCAACTGAGTACTTATCCATGATCTTCCATTCCCATTGAACACCTTCAGTAGTTACTTGCATATGCCCTGCAACCAAAGCCTTGGTTTTAAGCACCTTATTCCAGGCCTAAGATCCAAGTGTATTGATGATAGACCATTATTTGCACATGTTTTGGCCATCATTCTTGAACCATTTGAGAGTCGATTCTCGTATTTTAAGCCGATATCACGCTAGGTTGTGCATTTATGTCATATTTCAGGACTTGGCGTGGACATGGAGGCGAGGAAGCTAGTTTCGGGTCGAAAATGGAGAGTTGGCAGCAAGGAGGAGATGACCAGGAAAATACCCGGTCAGGTCACTAAAATACCCGACCGGGTATATGTGAAGGGAGACTGGGTTTTGGTGTTTTGGAGGGCAAATGAGCAGAAGGAGTCACGGTCGCGAAACTAAAATACCCGATTGGGTATTCCCCCTTCCCCTGTGCGCAGCATTTTGAAATACCCGTTCGGTCCCCATGAATACCCGACCGGGTATTTGAAGCGGGTATCGCGCGCCGCTGTTGTTTCAAGCAAGGTTTGAGCTCGTTGGTAAATACCCGTTCGGCCCAAGGTGGCTCGCGACTCCCCCACTGGTGTCACTTTCCGGCTTGGCGATAACATGCGGCAGATGAGCATCGACATGTTAGCTCATGCCTTGGGGATCCATTATAATCCGTTCTCTAGACACCACAAGGAGGTCCCTAATCCTGCTGAGTTCCACCAGGATAACTTCTACCGCCGCATCGCCTGTCCTGACTACAGTCATGGATCGTTCGAGGCCAGCCACACAACTGTCTCCACCATCCGACCAGAGTGGCACATCATCAACCTTCTGCTCACCCGTTTGGTCACCCCCAACACCACCGGATCGCACAAGATGTCGAAGCGTGTTCTCTATGCCATGTACTCCATGGGGGGATCCCGACCACCTGCTACACTTGGGGTCTTTCGTGGCGACCACCTTTTCCCGATGCCACTCAAAGCCCACCTACATCTTTTGGGGTCCCCTGATCACGCGACTGGCGCGCCACTTCGAGATCGACTTTGAGGGGTTGACCAAAGCCACGGAGCACGACGAGTCCTCTCCTCTCAATTGTGGACGAGGATGCTGAGGATGACGATAATTATACTGAGGAGGAGGACACCATAAATGACGATGATGATGATGGTGGGGCTATGGATATAGATGAGCCGGAGCCCCCGCTTTCCTCTCCAGGGGATCTTCTTCCACGACAGAGACCCGAGCAAGGTCAGTCCTCCTTCGTTCCTACTATTCCGCAGATGGATTTCTTCATCGAGCAATTCCACCTATGGGGTTCCAGTTCCAGCAGCTTGAGCTCCAGAACCACCAGCTCATGGACCACCAGCTCCACTTTCAGCAGTAGTATTCAGCCCACCAGGTTGAGTACGCTGTCAGATTCGCTGGCTTAGACGAGCGTCTCGACCGTCTTGAGACACAACAAGGTGTCTCACTTGCTCACATCGAGCGGGAGCGAGACCGTAATCCTCGGATGATGGAGTACCAGGAGCACCTGCTTCAGTCCTTCCATCCACCATAGGAGCACCACTGGACCTCTCCGTGGAACCAATCCCCACCACCACCAGGGGACTTTGACGACCTCATGGAGCATATTAACTTCGACCAGCTTGAGTAGGTTGTACTCGTTTCCATTTTTTGTTTTATTTTGTTTTGGGATGGAATGCAAACTGGTTTTTTGTGTTTGGATTGTTTTCCTTTTGGATGATGTACTATTGGGCTGACAACTCTACCTAACGCCTTTGTGTTCGAATGATTGGTTTTGCTCTAGCTCGTGCTCTTGCTTTGACTGGTCCCGTTTCCAATCCTCCTCATCCCCGACTGGTCCACTTTCCAGTCCTGCTACAGTCTATTCTTCTCGGTAACATCGTTCCCCTTCCCTTTTTCCCTCTTCTCCATTGAGGGAACTGTCAAACTTAAGTGTGGGGGGATGTTTCTCTTTGATTGTCTAGCTATGTTTGTGTACTCAGTATGCTTTGAATTGACAGTCTTTATAGTACTATGCAATCTAGGGAGATAGTGTAGCGCTATGGAGGATGCTGAAGTATAAGATCTCTCCTATCTTCCTTTTTGTTGTGTCGGTTGACTGTGTGAACTAGTGGACACAAGACATTTGATTCATGTGATATCGATGACTCTCTCTTGCTATATGTGGACTCATGTTGCGTATAAGGGTGCTCAGGTGTGTAATGATAAAGCAGTTGGTCCTCCATGTTAGAAAAATTAAAATCTTAAACATGGGGTAAGCCCAACGTGTGTGGCACCGTTCATTGCACAAAATCCGGTTTTGGAAGAGACTTTAGTGATCCTTAGTGGGGTAGGCCTACAAGGTGAAGCTAAGCCGTCTCTAGTACAAGTAAAATTTCCACCCGTTGAACGGTTTGCCTACTTGAGGATGTGTTTTTAAAGGCACAGATAGAGCTTCCACCCCCCTTAATTTCATTGACCCTCCGCACGAAATGAGGAAAAGGAGTTAAAAGAAGTACTCTGGCGAGCGACAGATGTACATAAATTGCTCTTGCTCACCTAATAAGGGTCGACCGCGCATAAAACTGCAGTTGTAACCCCAACAAAGTGCGAATGTGAAAATCAAAATAAAAAGAAACAAACAATAAGAAAAAGGGGTTCCAACAAGTGAAATGGAATGAAAGAGCACCCAATACGGAAAGTCCTTGGTTGTTTTATTATTTGAGAGAGTCTCTTTGTCCATGATTCGTCTGCCTAGGTCCACTGCTTCGCATGATCCTGGTGTGAGTCTAGTACTCACATTGAGGGAAATAGGGGATGTCTTAGAAGACTGGTTGACCTCGTAAGCCGCTAAATAATCTAGGAAGTCCTCTATCGACGATCAGGATTGCATGGTACTGTAGAGGTTTGGAGAGTTGCATTGGTTTGAGTCATGTTTGCTTGGGGACAAGCAAACGGTTAAGTGTGGGGGAATTTGATAAACCATTATTTGCACATGTTTTGGCCACCATTATTGAACCGTTTGAGAGCCGATTCTCGTGTTTTAAGCCGATTTCACGCTACGTTGTGCGTTTATGTCATATTTCAGGACTTGGCATGGACATGGAGGCGAGAAAGCGAGTTTCGGGTCGGAAATGGAGAGTTGGCGGCAAGGAGGAGATGACCAGGAAAATACCCGGTCAGGTCACTAAAATACCCGACCATGTATATGTGAAGGGAGACCGGGTTTTGGCGTTCTGGAGGCCAAAGGAGCAGAAGGAGTCCCAGCCGCGAAGCTAAAATACCTGATCGGGTATTTCAACCCAAGATCGGGTATTCCCCCTTCCCCAGTGCGTAGCGTTTTGAAATACTCGGTCGGGTATTTGGAGCGGGTATCGCGCGTTGCTGCTATTTCAAGCAAGGTTTGGCCTTTTTGGCAAATAATTCGAGTTTTGGAGAAAGAAAGCAAAAAAAACCTAGATAGAGAAAGTGACGAACAAAGCCTCCAAGTGACCTAGATCGAGATTCAACACCATTGGAGCTCGATTGAAGCTTGGAGAAGTACCGATTGACAACCAGAAGCTGATTTTCATCCTTCACATGATGATTTCCGCATATGAAGCTGATTTCTCTTCTCTCTCTATGGAGTAAACTCTCTCTCTCTCACTTGGGTATGAAGAACCCTAGATTTGAATGTTAGGTATGGTAGTATGAACCAAGTACACGTTCTTTGACATCGTTATATTCAATTGAGGCATGATTTTCTGAACTGTTTGAATCTTGGTCAAATTCCTTTGTTTCCTGCTTTGACGTAGAAAGAGAATATCTGCCTAGGTTGATAGAGCACCCTTAATTGAAGGTGGTGAATTGACTAATTTAGTCGAGGAGTCAATTCACTTCTCTGTACTGGATTTACTTCAGTAGAGGAGCTTTTGAACATTAGGGCCTCAGTTTGTTTACTTCGGTGGAGGTTAGTCGCCTGCCGGGTACTCAGATTGAGAGGGTCTAGAGACCTTTAGTCGAGACTTCAGATTGAGAGGGTCTGCAACCTATGGGGAACCATATCTGGGTGACCTCTCTCAAACTTGAACTACAACTTTTACTGCTTTGTGTTCATTCAGTTTAGTTAACACTTCACTACAATTAAACCGCTAAATAGAAAGAACTTCATGGCGTAGTCATCACATCTAGGACCCGGGTTAACAATTAAAGTTAAACCCGCTATGCTACGCATTAGTAGGTGGTTACACTTGGCCACTTTCTAGTGTGATAGTACAAGCGATTCAATTGACCTGCTAGAATCTAATGTTTCTTAATATGTACTCCTTCAACCAAGCATTCCATAAGGAATTTTGATACGCTAAACTAGACCAAATGTGTCTGATCACACAAGCAATATTCCAACTCTTCATATTCTTGAAAGTTAAAACCAAGACCCCCTTCTTCCCTTGGCAGTGCAATCAAATCCCATGCTACCTTTGCCTTCTTGTTCTCATTACCTAAAGACCATATGAACTCTGAACAGAGCCTCTCAGCCTCCTTAATCAATATACCTTGCAGTTGAAAAATACTCATCCACTATTGTGTAGTACTTGCCAAGACTGAATTACCAACTGTATTTTCCCTGCATAGGTGAGTAGCCTAAACTTTCAGTCCTTTATCTTATGAGTTATCTTTATTGATAGAGCTTTACTTCTTTAGAATTGAGCTTACCAGTTATTAATGGTACCAAGATACCTGACAGGTAGAGTTTCCACCTGGAAACCAGATTTTTCTTCAATTTCTTTCCTCCATTCAGCAGACAAACCATCACAGAAACTTCACTTTTCTCAGGACTGCATATCATAATATAAACTTTATAGAAATGTTCTAGGATTTCATCTACTGCTTGCACCCCTTGCTTAGAACCTTTGTGAGGATGAGCACATCATCAGCAAACACCAAGTGAGCGAGCCCAATTCTTTTACATTGTGAGTGTTAGGGAAGGAATTCTGATTCTCCAGCTCTATTCAACATATAAGATAATACCTCAATTGAGATTAAAAACCAGTAGGAGAAAATGGATCCCCTGCCTGAGCCCTTTTTAGATTTGAACTCACCTCTTAGCCCGCAATTAGCTTTAAAAATGGCACTAGTTAAGCAACTGAATACTAGTTAATAAATTTTCCAGGAAACCCATAGTTGTCATAGTATCAAGCAAAAAAACTCCAATTGACACTTTCAAAGTTCTTAATGATGTCAACTTTCAGAGCACATCTAGGAGAAACTGCCTGCCTATTATACAATTTTAACATTTCATGGGATAGAAGAATATTGTCACTTATCAATCTGCCTTTGACAAAGGTAGACTAATTAGAACGTATCATATTGGGAGGACTGCACTAACCCTATTTGCCATAATTTTTTAGACAAATTTATACAATACATTGCAACAAGAAATAGTGTGAAGTTTTTCATTGTATATGCATTTAGAGTTCTAGGAATAAGGGCAAGGATTGTGGAGTTTAACTTCGTGAGCTTGTGACTAGTAGAGAAAAATTCTTTTATTCCTTTAGTATCTCATGACCAACCACTACCCGATTGTCCTTAAAAAATTCAGCTAGGAAGCTATCTAGCCCATGTGATTCTTGTCATACTAAAACAATCTTCCTTATTTCTTTAGAGTATACTAGAGCACACCACTGGTCTTGAGTGCATGATCGATTATGAACCAGCAGAGATTTTATTAATGGGACATGGACTCTTTGGACCTTCTAGTCTTCTCTTCCCAGCAGTTATTGATGGAAATTAACTACCTCAGAGTAGATATCCTCCAGTCTAGTAAGAGTTCTCCCATCTGCTGGAACAAATTGTGTAAACTCATTTATGGCTTGCCTAACTTTGACATAGTGATGGAAATATTTGGTATTGAGATCACCATTAGAAATTCACAAAATTCTCGACTTCTATCTAAAAAGCCGCTCTTCAGTCTTCTTGAGGTCAAAAAGCCGGACCATACGTCCTAACTCGTTACGACATAACACCAAACTACGATCAAGTGTAATCGTAGAATGAAAATGCTTTATAGTGGGTTTAGTTTTTACTTATCAACTCGGGGCCGAGATTTACTGTCTACTCCATGCATTTATGTAATCTAGCAGTAAAAGTTGAGTGAAAGTGAATTTAAAGTAAATCAGCATGAAACCAGCAAGTTGTTCGGTTTTCTAAAGCAAGAAAAGAGTCACTCGGAAATGAGTCCCCCTAGCTCCTCAATTAGGTCCAAGTTGTAATTCCTTTTGGTTGTTTTACTGTTGATTAGACTGAGAAAGATCTAAAAATAGCTTGGAATCTCTTAAACTGACCAAGCCCTCTTAGACAGAATACCCGACAAACGACTAGCCTTCGCCGGGATAGACTGCTAAGGAGATTCACACAGATCTCCTCTACTTGGAACGAATTCCAGTACAAGGGTTCTTCATACCCAAGTGAGAGAGAGGTTCACTTCATATATATATATATATATATATATATAGAGAGAGAGAGAGAGAGAGAGAAACAAAAATCAAAGCAGTCATACTCATAATGATGAGTATAATTAGCTCTGGGATATCAATCTTCGCTCCTAGACACGCAATCTGGGCTTCAGTGGGCACGCAATCTTCCACTCCAGATCGCTCCTAGGGTTTCTTCTTCGCCACTTTTTCTCTTTAGAACTCTGTTTTTGCTCCAGAAAGCTGAATCCCCTTCCTTTATCAAAATACGATCTAGAGCCCGGTTGTGCTTCCTCTTCTGACCGTACTTTGACAAGATCACACGTTTTACTTAAGTCGGGACGGGAAAATCCACGATTACATTTAGGTAAAACACCAACAGTATTTTGAGAAGCACCGGCGGTATTTTGAGAAAAACCGGCGGTGCTTTGGTATTCACTTGCCTGTGCTTTGCTTTCCTTCAGCATTCTTCAAGAGCCAGCCTCGTCAATAAAAGCACGGTCGAGTCGTTGGTGAAACACGGTCGTGCTTTAGGAAATCATGCGTGTATTTTGGACCTGGATCATCACCACGCTCGACAAAATAAACACCAGTGGCTATCATATGAAACACGGTCGTGCTTGAGGCAGGAGACGACTGTTTCAATCTCCAGAACCGCAAAATGATCTCCAAACGACACGAAACTTGCACCTAAGCCTTCTTCTACCTGCTAGGACCTAAAATGTGACAAAATAACACAACCTTGCTATAAATAGGCCAAGGAGCCACAAATTCGAGCCAAAATGGTTAAGAAACAAGGGTGCAAACATGTGCAAATACGACGCTATCAAATTTCCCCACACTTAACCGTTTGCTTGTCTCCAAGCAAACTAAGTCAGACACAAGGTAAGCTCAAAACGTTATAATCATGAAAGACTTATCATATAGGCACAAAAGACATGAATCGTACTGGCTTTAAAATATCAACACTTGAACAACAACAACAACAACAACAACAGCAACCTAGACAACCACCACCGATGACATTCGAGTGCAGCAAAATCGGGTAAAGGAAGAGTCTCCCTTTTGTTCACCAACGAACATAGAATTGTCTCAACCACTCACTCAAAACAGACACCTCATGCATAAAATTCAAGACATCAGAATCACGACCGAACAATCTAAGTCCTCACTGGGGTATATAATATAAAAATCGAATCACTCACTCTCGACCAATGGGGTCAGGACAAAAAGTTTGATGCAAGATGTGTGCTAGATCATCAAAACACACTAGGTGGATAGAAAAAACAACCATATTTCCAAGTGGAAAACCCATAAACAAACAAAAGAAAAGCAAACACGGGCAGGGACACGACCGTGTTCACTGACCCGGTCGCTCGTGTTTTTTAAGCCGAGCACAGATGGGGGTGAGGCAGAACCATGGGCGGAAACGGTTGTAAACACGGTCCTGTTTCCTTTGTGTCACGACCGTGCTTTTTATACCGAGAGCAACTAGACGAGTTGGGGGGAGAACATGGTCGTGTTTTCATTGTTGAGCCTATTCTGCTGTCCTTGAAATACCACATTCCCAACAATCAACACGTCCGGGCTCTGGCTAAAAAATCCACACAGTAATAAATATGACACCCAAAGCCATGGGACAGACTCCAGAAAGACTCAAAATGGACACAAAGACTCAAAAGACCCAAAAAATAGACAAAGGATAAAAATGCAAACCGAGGTTGGGTTGCCTCCCCACAAGCGCTTCTTTACCGTCTTTTAGCTGGACGCCAACAATGGATGCTCATGGAGGTGTAATAATAGGTGCCTCCAAGAGAGGATCCGCATCCTTTTTAAGGTACAACTTAAGATGGTGACCATGCATACGGAGGATGCAACCGTCAGCACGGGCTAACTCGACCTAAACATCTGGCAAGATGCAAGCAAGTGAATACTCAGATGGCCAGGGTGGTCGCAGCTTAAAAACTGGGACTAGCTCATAGTTGTGTCCAACTTTCTTCTTGCTAGGCTTGGATACCTGAAGTTTTGGTCGCCACTCCTCCTTTATCTTTTCTTTTGGTAACGGGATGGACATGAGTGGTGGCGAAGAAATGAGGGGAGAATCCTGCAAAACGGGAGACATAGAAGGATACACGACAAACTCGTGCACTGATGACTCGATATTTGCACATGTTTTCCCCTGTGTTTCTTGATCGTTTGAGCTTTAATTATCACATCTTTGGCCTATTTTACGCTAGGTTGTGTTCCTTTGACATATTTCAGGTCCTAGCACATAAAGTGAAGCATAGGCGCAAAGTTCAAGTCAATCAGAGATCAATTGACGATTCGGGAGAAGAAACTCGGGTATGACCTGAAGAAGAATGGATTTCTACCTCACTTCATGAACAAAGAATCATGCAAGCTTGTTATGAAATGAAATAGGACGAGACTACGAGCGTCTGGGATCAAACGGCGACTGATTCGGAGTTCGGACGAGGGAGAAACGAAGCATTGAACAGGCCCGGCAGTGAAAACACGGGCAGTAGGCCTTCAGAACACGGCCGTGTTCTGTGACCGTGTTTTTACTGCCGAGAGCTGATTTGAGTTTGGCCAACTCGAGCTGAAAACACGGGCGGGCTGAGGCAAAGCACGGCCGTGCCCTCGACCGTGCTTTGGCCACTGATGCCCTTTTTAAGCAGATTTCAGCCGAAACAGAGGGGGAGAGCTGGGTTTTGGATCCCAAACACCCAAGGGACGAACCAAAGAGAGAGGGGGCGATTTGAGGGCATTCTTGGAGTGGAATTGGAGGATTTCTTCGCCTTGGAAGCTCGAGGAATAAGCCCGGACTTGAAGACTGATCATCTGAAGATTCTTACTGCAGTCTCTCTCTTCTCTATGGAGTAACTTCCCTTCACTTAGGTTTTGAGGAACCCTAGCTATGTCTGTTTGATTGGATGATTGTATGAGTACTCTGACTTGATAATCTTGAGTTCATATTCAATCTATGCATGTTTTCACGATTCAATTCTGCTTTAGTCGAGATTATTGATTCTGCTTTGATCCTATGAGAGCGAATACCTGATTAGGTCAATAGAGCACCATAGATTGATAGTAGTGGATCGATTGCTTTAGTCGAGGGTTGATTCAATGCTTTGTATCGATTGAGAACCTCATTCGATAGAGGGAATCTAGTTCAGAACGCCTTGATCAGTTGTTCCAGAGAAGGATACGTCCCTCTAGGCAATTGACTCAAGAGGGCCTTGTTCCTTTAGTCGAGACTCAAGGTCTAGTTAAGGATTCTCCGCATTGTGAATGAAAGTGAAGCAGGTAAGAGATCATCAATCATTAATCTGGCTAGTGGCTAGGGGGAATCATACCTAAGTGAGTTCCCAACCTGTAATTAGATTAACTTTAACTGTAGTTTGTTAGAGTAGTTTTAGTTCTTTCATCTTAATCTGGTTTGCTAGATAATGAACTGAAGCTGAGTAATAGTAACTCTAGAGACCCGTGGATTCGATATTTATTACTTGAGCCACTATACTGCAGTCCCTTTCATTGGTTACACTTGGCCATTGTTAGGAGTTGTGTTTTAGCGAATCATGCACCTATTGAGATAAAGCATGCACATGCGAGATAACAGTCATATTATTAGCAAAATATTCTCTGCTCCTCGGCATCTCTCAAAACCAAGGTCATGTTGTGCACATTAATGAGCGCCTTGACGGTGGCCAGGAAAGGTCTACCTAGTATAAGGGGCATTTCTGTGTCCTCATTGATGTCCAAGACAACAAAGTCCACAGGATAAGAGAATCTGTCAACCTTAACTAGGAGGTCTTCCACGATGCCCTTAGGATAAACAATGGATCGGTAAGCTAATTGGATACTCATCCTAGTTGAGCTTGGTTCACCTAGGCTTAGTTTCCTGAAAATTTTATATGGTATAACATTGATACTAGCGCCTAGATTCGCCAAGGACCTCTTTACATGCAGTGTACCAATAAAGCACAGGATAGTAAAACTAACTAGGCCGCTCTGCTTCTGCAGAAGCTTTTTCTGCACGATGGTTGAATACTCCTCGCTAAGCTCCACAATGGACATGTCGCTCAACTTTTGCTTTTTCAAGAGAAGATCTTTCAGGAACCTTGCATACTTAGGCATATGAGATAGAGCCTCCAGGAAGGGCACTTGAAGATTCAACTTCCTAAGCATGGACATGAAGTTCCCGAACTCTCCCTCTATACGATCTTTGTCCATCGTGGTGGGAAAGGGATCTTAGGCTTATATTCAGCCACTACTGGCTGGGGCTTTGGGCCTCTAACCTCTTGCTCCTTTTTCATCACCAGGTCCTCTTCTTCCCCGAGGGTGATCTGCGTCACCTTCTTTGCACTCCTCGGCGGTGCATCTTCAGTTACAATCCCAATCCTCATCATGATGGCGTGCAACCCCTCCTCATGATTTCTGGGGTTCCCTAGGGGTTGGCTAGGAAGTGTGCCAGCCGGTCTAGAAGCAATGGCATCTGCCAGGTGCCCGATTTTGGTGTCCATATCCTGCAGAAGTGTCTGTTGGTTCCTCTGACTAGCTTCAATCTCCATGAACTTTCTTGCATCCAGTTCCATGAATTGCTCTAGCTTACTGAACTTCTGGGTAATGGTGCTAGCTAGGGTGGTCACTAGATCCCTCAATTTTGACATGGAATCACTCGATGCTGGAACTGATGGAGATGCACCATGTTGCTGGTACTACTACTGTTGTGGGGGCTGTTGAAAATCATGCCCCTATTTGGGATGATAAAGTGGTTGTTGCTGGAATTGACCCTGGCGGGGGTGGAATGGTTGTCGTGGAGCATGGTTCTGGTAACCAACTATAGGGGCCTGGAAGCCAGGTTGGCTTGGAATTTTTGTTCCCAACGCAAGAAAAGTTAGGATGCTGGAACCGCCCCTCATTGTATGTATTACTGTAGGGGTCGATGCATCGAGCATTATTAATGAATTTCAGATGCTCCTGCGGTGTGTTGGACTCTCGCGTAGCTTAACAGTCCTCCACCATGTGATTGGTGCTCTCACACTACTGGCAATACATCAATAGCAGTGGGTTTTTTCCTTGAACCACCCATGTACGATCGAGCACAGTGACCAGCTTGGAAACCGCATCCACCAAACCTGAGCACTGTGTATCCATTACATGCACAACGCAGCTCGATGCTCGCCAAGATCTCCTTGCTGACCCCGAGTGATAACCCTGCTCCGTCATGTCTTCAAAAATTTGATTCCACTGCGGTGGTGTCTTAGTTAGCATGTTCCGCCACATACCGAGTCGATCAGCTGCTTGTCTTCAGGAAAGAGAGCCCTATAGAAGGTGGCCACCTTGAAAGCATCATTGAAAACATGGTTGGGGATTTTCAAGAAAAGACCTGAATATCTCTCCCAAGCATCCCGGATGGTCTCATTCTCCTCCTATGTAAAGTGGGTGATTTCCTTCTGCAGATCCGTTGTTTTAGAAGGAGGATGGTAGTGGGTCAGGAATTTGTTGGCCAAGTCAGTGAAGTGGTGATCGACCCCGGAGGTCGGTTGTCCAGCCACAACTTGGCATGCCCCTCCAAAGTGAATGGGAAGTAGCATAACTAGATGGCGTCTTGAGGGAACCCATTGATCTTGATCCCATCAATCAGCTCATAGAACCGCCGGAGGTGCTCGCGTGGACACTCTCCTATCTACCCATGGAAAACCACAGACTTCTTCAGCATTGTGATGGCGAGGTCTTGAACTTAAAGTTTTTGGCGACAACTTGAGGGTGTTGGATGCTTGACCTCATATCTGCGGCCTTGGCGGTCCAGTAGTATCCCATGGTCTGTTCCTAAGCCTGATCTTCCACATCCCCAACTCCATTATTGACATCACCCATTTCTCCTTCATGTGCGATGTTCAGTTGAGCTAAGGCTTCCTCCGCAGCCAGTCGCGTATTTAGAGCTCTCTTGAAATTGTGGCAGGTCCTTTCAAGCTCTTAGTCTAATGGTAGTAGATCACCCGACTCGCTATGGGTCATTGCACTATCTGCACACAGATTGAAAACACAACCCGTGAAGGCACACAAGTGGAAGAGATAGAATGAAAAAAATTAAATGCTAATGTAACATATCTTCACGTATCTACCATAACCTAGAGTCCTCAATAACGACGCCAAAAACTTGACTCACTACGACACAACACCAAACTACGACCAAGTGTAATCGTAGAATGGAAATGCACTATAGGGGGTTCAGTTTTACTTATCAACAAGGGGCCTAGATTTACTTTCTACTCCATGTATTTCTGTTATCTAGCAGTAAAAGTTGAGTGAAAGTGAATTTAAACTAAAGCAGCAAGAAAGCAGCAAGTTGTTCGGTTTTCTAAAGCAAGAAAAGAGTCACTCAGAAATAAGTACCCCTAACTCCTCAATTAGGTCCAAGTTGTAATTCCTTTGGGTTGTTTTACTGTTGATTAGACTGTGGAAGATCCGAAAATAGCTTGGAGCCTCTTAAGCATACCAAGCCCTCTTAGACAGAAAACCCGACAGACGACTAGCCTTCGCCGGGATAGACTGCTAAGGAGATTCACACAGATCTCCTCTACTTGGAACGAATTCCATTACAAAGTAGTGAATTGACTGACTCTCATACAATCAATTCACTCCTATCAATTGAAGAAGCTCTATCCATCTAATCAGATTCTATCTATCAAAGGTTAAAGCAGAAGTCAATAGAACTTGATCAGGATTCAAATAACTTAATAAATATGCCTCAATTGATTAAAATCATCCATTATAACATCCAAAAGTCATTACAAACAGGATTCCTAACACATGGAACTAGGGTTCTTCATACCCAAGTGAGAGAGAGGTTTACTCCATAGAGAGATAGAGGAAAAAGAAATCAAAGCAGTCATACTCATAATGATGTGTATAATCTGCTATGGGATGTCAATCTTTGCTCCTAGGGACGCAATCTGGGCTTCATTGGTAATAATAAATCCATTCCAAATAGCTCCTAGGGTTTGTTCTTTGTCATTTTATCTCTCCAGAACTCTATTTTTTCTCCAAAAAGTCGAATCCCCTTCCTTTGGCTCGAATCTTCCTATTTACCTTGATACTGGGCAAAATACGGGCAAGAGCACAGTAGTGCTTCCTCTTCTGACCGTGCTTTGACCATATCACACGTTTTACTTAAGTTGGGACGGGGAAATCCACGATCGCATTTTGGTAAAACACCGACAATATTTTGAGAAGCATTGGCGGTATTTTGGTCTTCGCCTACCCAAGCTTTGCTTTCCTTCACCATTATTCAAGAGTCAGCCTCGTCAATAAAAGCACGGTCGAGTCATTGGTGAAACACGGTCATGCTTTATAAATCATGCATTATTTTGCACTTGGATCATCACCACGCTCGACAAAATAAACACCAGTGGCTATCATGTGAAGCACGGTCGTGCTTGAGGCAGGGGACGATAGTGTTCTGTCTCCAAAACCAGCAAATGATCTCCAAACGATCTGAAACTTAGGCCTAAGCCTTCTTCTACCTACTAGGACCTGAAATGTGACAAAATAGCTGACTCGTCCCGAATATCACAATAAAATCCCACCTAAGGCCCAAGTATAAACCTTAAATGGGTGCAAAATAGGGAAAGTATGTTTAAATATCAACCCGGGCCAGCCCATGTACCCCTACTTCAATTGTTTGAAAAATTATCTAGAGGAATTGTTTTTGGTTGAAAACTATAGAGATTAAATTAAAACAAAGCAAAGATAAATGGTTTGAAAGCTCTAGATGAGAAGGATCACTCGGGTGTTGCTTCCCCCTAACTACTACCATAGAAAGTGAACCGCTAGAAAGTGAAACTATGGTCGAAGACCACACTCTCAATTGCCAAACCAAGGGATACATTGTAGGCTACAAGAGTAGCCCTCTCGGATAAGGCAATTGAGGGTTGACTTACCTTCTCCCTCAAACCGATGGTTGGACGGCTTAATCACGATTAACCTAGTCGTTTAATTCAAGATAGAGGTTTGCCCTACATTAACCTAGGTAGGTGGCTTGAAAAGCCCAAGGAATCCCAACTCAATTGAGCCTCTTTGGAAAGGGAGGTTTTCCCTTTAACCTAGGTTAGAATGGCCAATTAGATTGCTAAGCGCAAACATGCACAATCATCATGAAAATACCTCAATCATTAAATTAAACAACACCCATAAACATTCAATTCACACAACAACTACATGGCAAATAGTTAGGGTTTCACAACGCCCAAGTGAAAAAGGAAACTACTCCATGCTAGAAAGGGGAAGAACACAAAAGAAAGAAGTAGAAACCATCATGGTGATGCCTCCACTCTCCTTTGATCTTGTGTTTATCTTCTCTTAGGGAGATTCTTTCCAATTCACCACTTGGAGCAAACCCTAGCCTCCCTTCTTCTTTGGTTCGTCCTTTCTCTCTCTAAAATTTGAAGAAGATGCTTTCTCACACTTGGGATCTCCCCCTCTATCTTCCTTTCAGCTCACGTTATATACTGGGATCGGGGGTCAGTTCACGGCTTCAGCTCATGACCGTGAAATCCTCATCGCATCCGTGAACTCGGAGTGCTGTGTCAAAATGCACCTCTTCACTCACTTGAGTTCTTGGTTTTCACTCAAAGTTCACGGGCTTGGTGACCGTGAACTCACTCGGCGTCAGTAACCTCTGAAACCGCCACGGACGCTTCGCGGTTCATGGTTTATGGTTCCAGTTCACGGCCTTAGGAGACCTTGAACTCCAATGGGAAACTGTGAACATCGCCTGAAACACGAGAAACCTAGCGTAAAACCACTCTTTTAGGAGTTCAAATGTCACAAACGCCCAAGTGAAATGGGGATAAAATGAGTACAATTAAGCCCGAGTCACTCCCCCCCCACTTAGACGTTTGCTTGTCCCCAAGCAAACCATTTCACACTAGGTAAAATCTCAACCTATCAAAATGCTTTGGGGACATATCAAAGGGCACAAAGTGGCGAATCTCAAATGGATTTTGGCAATTAACACAAGGATCGTTGCAAGCAATACCGACATCCACCACAAACGACATTCGAGGCTACTAGAAACGGGCAAATGAAAAGTTCTCACCTTGTTCATATGAATCAATGCAAGTTTCAAAAAGATCACTAATCAACCAAAAGTAACCATGCACAGAGTTCAAGTCCAAGGAACAAACGAATGGGAAACAGAGGTCCTCACCGGGGTATGATATGACATGCACAACAAGAATGAATCACTCACTCTCTTGACCAGTTGGGTCGGGACCTTTTGGTTCAAAGAATGTGCACAATCATCAACACTCGGCCCTATCGTCTCAACACCACGGAGACAACCTCTAAATGCTAGAGTTCACGGAAAGGTTGCCATCACTAGCTAGTCCGGAGGTTTTATACACGGGTTCAAATGACCGGCGATTGTCTTGGACATGGGGAAAAGGCTTTTTGGGTGGTGGAAAACACATCATGAGGTCCTACATCTTCACCCTAAAACTGAAGGTTCTAGGTTTCGACTAAGAACCTTCCTTACAAACAATGGCCACTAGCATCGGCCTAAAACCTTGCTTCTCCCTTCCAAACTATCACCCATCATGAACTTCCTTTAAGCGCTCTTCCTCGGTCTGCTCTTGCTATCACATTTCACCTTGGTAGTGAAGGAGTTCTAAGACAATGTGGAGGTTTCAATGGCTTGAGTGCCAAGAAACCTCTCCTAGAGCATACTCTTTGAATCCTTGTGGCACTCTCTACTTTATTTACCCCGTTTTATTACCTCTTTTTCGTGTCTCTTTCTTTTTCTTTCTACTTTCCTTTCCTTTTTTTCTTTTTGAAGGAGGGTGGGGGGTAATAGAGAATTAAACATTTGCCACACTACTTTTAACGATCAATGCTCTATTTTTAAGTACTCACTCCAACACTACTCTTCCTTTCACTTTCATTCCTAGCAAGAACAGCAGAAAATCCTCGTATGTAGAACCTCAATGGAACTCAAAAGCGAGATCTCCGGGACACAAGGATGAAACACGTATATACACGAAGAAAGGATTGGGGGTCGTTCTATCAAGAACCATTAAGCTCACAAGAAAAAAGCTCCTAACATGAGAATGACCCCCAAAGTCACAAGGCTCAAAGGGGTTGACTAGTGGATAAATCATTTCGGGACAATCAACATTTGGGCCTGGACTAATCCTATGCCTCCATCAAAAACTCACTAGTGACAACTGTGATGTTACTTTCCATGGTAAGAGGGATCTAAGAACACAAGAAAAAAAAACGATGACTCAAAACTCACATGGCTACCTAGTCACCCAACCATCTATTCCAATTCACAAAGCAACATGCATGGCAATTGTAATCAACAAGTAATCGAGTCAAAACATCCATTCATTTTTGCACACATGAGAACTAAACCTTTGCACTATCCTAATGGACCTCTCAGTCATCATCATAGGACATACTCGATCACGTGCAACAATTCAAGGTTAAAGCCAATAGACACGAAATTCTCCCACAAACCGGCCACTTTGATCATGCAAACATTGCTTGGAGCCCTCAAATTTTCAAATTTTGGGCAAACATCAAGGCTCCAAGCATCAATCAAACCCACACAAGTATAATAATAAACTACCCCCCACACTTAAGCTCAACATTGCCCTCAATGGTGTAAGATAGGGGTAGAACGACGTTACCGCTTTGCTTGGCGAGTGAAAGTTGGAATTGTTTCCGGGGTAGGAGATTTGGAGCTTCAAGGAGAAGACAAAAACACACATACACAAACACCGTACGACTCGCTAAAGGTGAGGTTATTACACAACACAATACGATAGTAGTAGTAGGACAAACTTGCTAACCTTCATGGGGTTGCCTCCCAAGAAGCGCTACTTTAATGTCGTTATCTAGACGAAGACTCCGGATCAGGCATCTTGTAGGAACACCACCTCCTTTTGAGGCATTACCTACCCTCCAAGGTAACGTTTGAGGCGGTGTCCATTCACTTTGAAAGTTCCTTTCTCTGGGTGGGCGATCTCTACCACCCCGTATGGGAACACTTGCGTTACCACATACGTGCCTGACCATTTCGATCTTAACTTACCGGGGAACAATCGCAACCGGGAGTTGTATAAGAGTACTTGGTCTCCCGATTGGAAATCCTTCCCTCCTTTCAGTCGAGCATTATGCAGGCGCTTCGTCTTTTTCTTGTAAATTTTGGTGTTCTCATAGGCTTGGAGACACCACTCCCCGAGTTCAAGCACCTGCAACTTTCGTTCATTTCCACACAAAATAGGGTCCATATTCAATAGTTTTGTGGCCCAGAAAGCCTTATACTCTAGCTCTACGATCAAGTGGCAAGCCTTGCCATACACCAATTGGTAAGGCGAGACGCCTATTGGGGTTTTGTAGGCCGTGCGGTATGCCCAGAGATCATCATCGAGTCTTTTCTAGTATCCTTTTCAGTTCCCTATTTGATAACTCAACTTGTCCACTGGTCTGGGGATGATAGGCCATTGATACCCAGTGGGTCACACCATAGCGATCGAGGAGTCTGTCGAATTGCCCCTGAAAATGGGTTCCTCGGTCGCTAATGATGGCCCTTGGGGTCCCGATTCTTGAAAACAGCTTTTTAAGGAATCCACATACTCGTCTTGCATCATTGATGCGGAGAGCTTGAGCCTCAACCCACCTCGAGATGTAGTTTACGGCCACAAGGATGTATTTGTTACCAAAATACGAGGGGAAAGGACCCATAAAGTCAATGCCCCAAACATAAAAAATCTCACTAGCAATGGAAATCGTTTGGGGCATCTCATTCCGGTTAGAAACATTACATGTCCTTTGGCAGCTGTCACAATGGCTCGCAAATTTGTAGGCATCCCGGGCAAGGTTCGGCTGATAGAATCTCGACTGGAGCAACTTCCTTGCAGTTTGGTTGCCTCCGTGATGGCCTCTAGCTGGTCTCGTGTGACGGTGGTTTAGGATATCCATCATCTCCTTCTCTGGTACACACCTCCGAATGAACCCGTTGGCCCCAATCCGAAAGAGGTGGGGATCATCCCAGAAGTCGGAGGTCGGAGAAGAACTTCTTTCTCTCATGTGTATTCATTCCCTTGGGCAGTTGCCCTCCAACCAGATAATTCGCAAAGTCGGCAAACCACGGTGTGGCACTCTCTACAGTGGCGAGGGCGAATAACTGTTCATTGGGGAAGGTGTCATTTATCTCTCTTTGGGAGATGCCCCCTCTCAGTCCTTCAAGTCACGAGAGATGGTCAGCCGCAAGGTTTTCAGCACCCTTTTTGTCCTTTATCTCCACATCTAACTCTTGAATAAGTAGGATCCATCGGATTAGTCGGGGCTTGGCGTCCGCCTTGCTCATCAAGAAGCGGATGACGGAGTGGTCGGTGTAGACAATAACCTTTGAGAGCACCAGGTAAGATCTTAATTTATCGAAAGCGAATATCACTGCCAACAACTCTTTTTCGATAGTTGTGTAGTTCTCCTGAGCATCATTCAACATCTTTGAAGCGTAGCAAATAGGTTGAAAATGCCTACCTGCCTTTGCCCCAGCACTGCTCCCATTGCATAGTCACTAGCGTCACAAATGAGCTCGAAAGGAAGGCTCCAATCCGGTGACACCATTATGGGGGCATTTGTAAGCTTCGCCTTGAGGGTGTTAAAAGCCTCAAAACCTTCCTTTGTGAAAAGGAAGGGGGCATCCTTCTCCAAAAGCTTGGTCAGGGGTAATGCAATCTTCGAGAAGTTCTCGATGAAACGACAGTAAAACCCAGCATGTCCAAGGAAGCTCATGATGCCCTTGACTATGGTTGGTGGAGGGGAGCTTGCTTATTGTTTCAACTTTGGAGATTTTGTGACCCAACACAATGCCCTCTCGCACCATAAAATGCGACTTCTCCCAGCTCAAAGCTAAATTGGTTTCTTTGCATCGCTCAAGGACCTTCTCCAGGTTGGCAAGACGGTGACGGAATGAATCTCCGAATACCGAGAATTCATCCATGAACACCTCCATTATCTCTCCCGCGAGCTTATAAAAAATGGCTACCATGCATCTCTGGAATATTGTTGGGGCATTGCACAATCCAAATGGGATGCGCTTGTAAGCAAATGTTCCGAAGGGGCATGTGAATGTTGTCTTGGCTTGATCTTCCGGAGAAATTGGGATCTGGAAGTATCCTGACATCCCATCTATGAAGCATTAGTAATCATGCCCAGCCAGCCTCTCCAGGATTTGATCGATGAAGGGCAAAGGGAAGTGATCTTTATGAGTGGCATCGTTCAACCTTCGATAGTCGATGCACACCCTTCATCCAATCACTGTTCTTGTTGGTATAAGCTCTTCCTTCTCATTGGCCACCACCGTCATTCCTCCTTTCTTAGGGACCAACTGGATCGGGCTCACCCACTGACTATCCGAGATGGGGTAGATAATCCCAGCATCCAATAGCTTAATCACTTCTGCCTTCACCACGTCCTCCAGATTAGGATTCACACGCCTTTGTGGTTGTCGAACCGGTTTGGCACCCTCATTCAAGTGGATTTTGTGAGAGCAAAAGTTCGGTCCGATCCCTCGGATATCTGTGTTCTTCCATGCTATCTCCCTATCGTGATGCCCCAGGACCTCAATAAGTTCATCCTTCTGCTCCGGTGTAAGATTTGAGTTGATGATGACTGGGAGTTTTCCATCATCCCTAAGAAAAGCATACTCAAGATGTGGAGGCAGAGGCTTTAGCTCCAACTCAGGAGGTTCCTCCAACGAGGTAGGGATTTTAGGAATCAAGGGCAAGGCCTCCACTTCTTGATCTTGTGGAAGTTGGCTTTCTTCTTCCGGAGAGTTCGAGCTGTTCATCCCTACCAAACAACACTCTTCAAAAGGGTAAGAAGTATGGGCACCCGTGGATGCGAGTGCCTCTATGAAGTCAAAGACCTTGACACGCCTCTACCGTCACACTAGAAAGTGGCCATGTGTAACCACCTACCAATGCGTAGTATAGCGGGTTCAGTTCTAAATGTCAACCCTGGTTATAGGTGTGATGACTACTCCATGAAAATATTATTATTTAGCGGTTCAAGTGTAGTGAAGGTTTAGTTAAAATAGAAAGCAAAAGCAGTGAAAGTTGAGTTCAAGCTGAGAGAGGTCACCCAGATATGGTTCCCCCTAGACTGCAGTTAAGCCAGGTTGTAATTCACCAAGTTCAAGTTAAATGATTGTTATACTGCGGGAGGTTCTTAAACAGTCTGCAGTCTCGACTTAAGGTCTCCAGACCCTCTCAATCTGAGTCCCCAGCGGGCGACTAACCTCCACCAGAGTAAACAGATTGAGGCCCTAACGAACCATACCTCCTCTACTGATGACTTGATATATACACATGTTTTTATCCACCATTCTTATACCGTTTGAGCCTCATTTCTCGTATCTTAGGCCGATTTCACGCTAGGTTGTTCTTGTTTGTGATATTTCAGGTCCTAGTACGTGACTGGAAGTTTGGGAACGAGTTCGGGGTCGATTGGACGAAAGTTGGACGTTTGGCAAGAAGCTGAGGAATCTACACGGCCAGACCTAGCTGCCACACGGCCGTGTAGCGTGGCCGTGTGGAATCCCATTACACGGGCAAGACCACACTGGCCGTTTATTGGGTCCCTTGAGGCGTTGTGGAAATTTCAGGGAGCTCACACGGGCAAGCCAGTTTTCTACACGGTCGTGCAGCTTTGGCTGTGTAGCATTCGTGGAGGCACTTAATTGAAACGTTGCATTTTGGCACTCACACGGGCAGACTTGGAAACCACACGGCCGTGTGGCCTAGCGGTGTGGTCAGGAAATTCTGGGTTTTAACCCAATTTCAAGCCTAAGGAGAGGGAATTGGGTTTTTTTAGCAAAAACCAGAGCTTTGGAGAGAGAAAGTGCGAAGAACAAACCCTAGGAGCTATTTGGAGTGGATTTGTCACAATTGAAGCCCATATTGCATCCCCAGGAGTGAAGATCGACACCCCAGAGCAGATTACCCTCATCTTTATTAGTATGACTACTCTGATTTCTGTTTTCCTCTCTCTCTCTATGGAGTAGAACCTTCTCTCACTTGGATATGAAGAACCCTAGTTCCATGTGTTAGGAATATTGATTGTAATTACTTGGGATTGATATACTAATTGGTTATAATCGATTGATGCATGATTCATTGAGTTACTTGAAGTCTGATCATCTTTACTTGATTTTTGCTGCAACCTGAGACAGATAGAATCTGATTAGGTTGTTAGACTTCATCAATCGGTAGTGGTAGATTGGTTATACGAGAGTTAATTGATTTACTGGTTTGTACTGGAACCCAATTCCAGTAGTGGAGTTCTGTGCTTATTGCCTCAGCAGTCTATCCCGGTGAAGGTTAGTCGCCTGCTGGTTAGCCTGCCTGAGAGGGCTTGGTCAACTTAAGAGATTCTAAGCTACTGCCGGATCTTCCGCAGTTTAATCAACAGTTAATCAACCCAGGGTAATTACAACCTTGACCTAACTAAGGATCTAGGGGGACTCATTCCCGAGTGACTCTTCCCTTGGTAAAGAACTTTGAACCATTTCATGCTTTCTTACTGCTTTTAGTAAAAATCACAATCACTCGACTTAGTTTGCTTGATAATTGATAATCATGGAGTAGGCAGTAGATCTAGACCCCGGGTTGACCAATAGAGCTTGCCACTTACTGCATTTACGAACTGCGATTACACTTGGTCGCAGTTTGGTGTTGTGTTTTAGCGTGTCAAGTTTTTGGTGCCGTTGTCGGTGAAGGCTTGGATTATATGTGGATTGTGTTGGGCAATGTTTCCCTCGCTTGATTGAGCCCCTGTGTGCTATGAACATAGTTAGTAAATACTCCGTTTAATACACGTATATGTATCCGTACGTACTTTATCCGTTTAAAACTTCCGTATCCGTATTATTGTCAAGCCGTTTCATTTTTTTCCGTTCATTGGATGGCTCCCGTATTAAACACGTATAAAACCCGTATAACACGTTTAATATCCGTATTTAATGAATTAAATTGTGAACTTTACTATTATTTATATATTTATTTATTTTTAAAATAATTTATTTTTAAATATTTATTACTATTAACGTACTATTAAACGTACCTTTAACTTAGAGACGACGTAAAATACCCGTACGTATTTTTTACGTAACTTTCCCGTACCGTATTTTACTAACTATGGCTATGAATTTGCCCATTCTATGCTTCACTTAAATGTGCACACAAGGTGTTCGATGAAATGCCTGCTTGTCATACCATTTTGTGGGAGCCGGTTGGGGCCCTTAATGATGTGCTTTGATGGTGTATTTGCTATGGATATGAACCTTAAGTTGCCTAATTTATTGTGGATGTGAACCCCCCACCCAGATTGTGCTTGTTTGCTCGAGTTATTGACCCCCGAACTATGGATGAAACTATGGTTGAACTGTTTTCTGTTATCAGGTGTGGGGGTGTGATTGACCGTTTCTATGGCTCTTTTGGCTCCACTTGGGTTTGCTTTCTTGCAAGACCATGTCGAAACCTGACCTCAAGCATCAGTTCATCCACGATTTGAAGAGGGACCCCCACAAGGATCGCTTTAAGCGCATCCTGGCCTCTAAGTTTGGGAAGCATCACTACTGATCCAGGAGGGAGTTTGAGAAGCTGAATTGCTAAGACCACTTCCTCGCTATTGCCACCAACCGCACATGGCGCCGGCTGTTGTCTATTCGCGAGAAAGTCTACCACGAGTTGGTGCTCGAGTTCTATACGACCTTTCGGCACGAAGAGACAACCGACTGGGCAGACGGCGAAGCCGTCAAGTTCAGGCTCGACGGTGAGCCCTGTTCCATGAGCTACCATGATTTGGCGGTTGCTCTCGACCTCGGCCTGGACGATGACGAGGACTATGTCACCGAGCTCACTAATGCAGAAGGTGTTAATTTCAAGGTGTTTTACACCCGGCTAGCTCGGCTCGGTCAGCCTCCCTTCTATAAAGGGCAGACGAAGGCTAGCACCTTGCAGCTCAATAACCGTATACTCCACCACTTGCTAGCGAAGTCCTTCACCCCAGCTGGGGACAGTGCCAGCACCCTGACCAGGCGGTCCATGTACTTCATCCACTCCATCCGCACGGTGAACCATAATCTCCACCTAGGTTCTGTGGTGGCAAGGACTCTGGACAAGAGTGCTGTTAATCTAGGGACCCTCCACTGCACCCCCTCATCACCCGCCTGGCAACCTATTTCCAGATCCCATATCAGGATTGCACAGAGCAGGGGGACACTTGTGTCTTCAGCGAAGACACGATCTCGAAGATGCACCTGCTGCGAGTCGAGCGTGGCGTCAAGTGGATTGAGGCGAAGACACGATCTCGAAGATGCACCTGCTGCGAGTCGAGCGTGGCGTCAAGTGGATTGAGGGGTTTCCTGCTCCACCCCTTCCTGCGGAGGATCAGTCCGCAGTTTCTGAGGATTATGCCACTGAGGATGTCCACCTCGATGATGTGGACGTTGCTGCCGCCCACACCGCCCCTCACCAGACCACCTATGAGTATGGGGGTGGTAGCTCCACCTTCCCATCCCAGGACTACTTCACTCACCAGTTCCAGCAGCTGAATCTCCAGAATCAGCAACTCCTCGTCCATCATCTCCAGTTCCAGCAGCAGTACTCGGCTCACCAGGCCGAGTATAATACCCGGATGGCTGCATATGATGAGCACCTCGACCGCATGGAGGCCCAACAGGGGGTGACCCTTTCTCACATCTAGAGGGAGCGAGGCCGGTCTCGGCGTATGCAGGAGGTCCAACAGGACCTGCTCTAGCTGATACCGGGCGAGCAGCCAGTCTGGAGGATTCCCTGTGAGGACTCTCCACTTCCACCCCTGTCAGCCGGTGATGATGCCTTCATGGACGACATCGACCTTGACAACCTTGGCGACGAGTAGTCTGTACTCATCGCCCCTTCGAGTGTGTTTTTGTTTTGGACTTTTCTTGTTTGCTCCATGTGTGTGCGGTGCGTGAACTAAGTCTTTTGTGTGTTTTTTTTTCTTTTTCTTTCTTTAGTGGATTGTCGGTTTTGTGGCCATCTGGGCTAACTCTGATCCGTAACGCACAGTGTGCTAGTGTGTTCTTTATGTTCCCTTCGAGCAGAACCAGTCTCCCGACAGTCTTTCCACCCGGTAAAATCGTTCCCCTTATCTTTCTCTCTGCTCCGTTGAGGGCAATGTCGAACTTAAGTGTGTGTGTGGGGGGGGGGGTGCTTTGTACTGGTTGGAATCTATATATGTTTGCTTGGAGCCTAGTCCGCTGTCCAAATATTGAGATTTGAGGGCTCCAAGTATTGCGGTTTGCATGATCATATTGACACTATGGATTTGATTGGTGAATCGAATGGCTTTCGAATTAATGCATGGCAACTTGATTGTATTTAGGAAAACCTATAATGATGACTGAGACGTGCAGTAGAGTTGTGTCGGGGTTCAGTTTTTCAACTTTTTGCTTACCAACTGTGACTTGGATTGATCACTTGCTCTTGACAGTCGTTTATGCATCTAGTTCAGGGAATCAGAATGAGAGATAGAGCATATAGGTAGCCATGTGAGATTTGAGCCTGCTCGTTTCTTTCTTGTGCGATAGATACCTCTTCCATGATGTGTAGCATTCACATTGTCACTAGCTGAGATGATGGAGGCATAGGAATAGCCCACGACCAAATTGACTGTCCTGGTGTGTCATACCCCCTAGTCAGCCCCTTTGAGCCGTGTACTTTCCTTTCTTTCGGTCTACAATGGAAAATCACCCTTTTGCATCTCCTAGAAGGTTCCACAGAGTGGTTTTTGCATGTTCTCTGCTGTTTCTACTATATATAGTGTGAGTTTTGGAGGTATTGCTTAAAATTGGGCGTGGGTTTGAAAATTGTGCAAAGGTGGTGGTTCTCTCAAGAAATGAAAAAAAAAGAAAAAAAATGAATGAAAGCAAAAGAGAGCCACTACCAAAAATCTGAATCATGCTCATTAAGTAGTGGTTCTTAGCAGTTTGGCTTAGAAATATTAACATTATTGTGACCTCCTTCGCTCTTGTGCTTTAGAGAATTTGAGTAATGCAGAATGGCAGAAAGAAAGTTACTGGTTTGATTGGCTGTGAATGTGTTGGGTTTGGAACTGTGGAACCTTGTGCTATGAATACTTACACCACCTAAAAGGCTTTTTCCCCATGTCCAATACCCTAGCCAGTCATTTGAACCTGTGTCTAAGACCTCCGGATTAGTTAGTGGTGACATCCCTTATGTGAACTCTAACATTTAGAGACTGCCATCATGGTGAAGAGACGTTAGGATTTGAGAGAATAAGCATGCGCATTTTTCTCATCAAATTTTCCTGACCCCACTGGTCGAGAGTGAGCGATTCATTTCCGTGTTCTTTATGCTCTTTACCTCGGTGAGGACCTAGATGGCTCGGTCTTGATTCTGATGTCTTAAGTTTGATGCATGCGATGACTGTCTTGGTTAAGTGTTTGAGTCGAGTCTATGTTGGTTGGTGAACCAAAAGGATTCCTCTTCCTTTACCCGATTTTGCTGCACTCGAATGTCCTCTGTGGTGGTTTTCTAGGTTGTTGTTGAGTTGTCCATATGTCAATGATCAAAAGCCGGTATGATTCACGTGTTATGTGCCTATATGATTTGTCCCCCAAAGTTGGTAGGATTGAAATGTGTTGAGCTTACCTTGTATCTGACTTGGTGTGCTTGGGGACAAGCAAACGGTTAAGTGTGGGGGAATTTGATAACTTGATATATACACATGTTTTTATCCACCATTCTTATACCGTTTGAGCCTCATTTCTCGTATCTTAGGCCGATTTCACGCTAGGTTGTTCTTGTTTGTGATATTTCAGGTCCTAGTATGTGATTGGAGGTTTGGGAACGAGTTCGGGGTCGATTGGACGAAAGTTGGACGTTTGGCGAGAAGCTGAGGAATCTACACGGCCAGACCTGGCAACAACACGGCTGTGTAGCGTGGCCGTATGGAATCCCATTACACGGGCAAGACCACACTGGCCGTGTATTGGGTCCCTTGAGGCCATGTAGAAATTCCAGGGAGCTCACACGGGCAAGCCAATTTTCTACACGGCCGTGCAGCTCTCGCCCTGTAGTATTCGTGGAGGCACTTAATTGAAATGTTGCGTTTTGGCACTCATACGGGCAGACTGGGAAACCACACGGCCGTGTGGTCGGGAAATTCTGGGTTTTAACCCAATTTCGAGCCTAGGGAGAGGGAATCGAGTTTTTGAGCAAAAAAACAGAGCTTTAGAGAGAGAAAGTGGGAAGAACAAACCCTAGGAGCTATTTGGAGTGGATTTCTCACCATTGAAGCCCAGATTGCATCCCCAGGAGTGAAGATCGACATCCCAGAGCAAAATCCCCTCATCTTTATGAGTATGACTAACCTGATTTATGTTTTCCCCTCTCTCTCTATGGAGTAGAGCCTTCTCTCACTTGGGTATGAAGAACCCTAGTTCCATGTGTTAGGAATCTTAATCGTAATGACATGGGATTGATATACTGATTGGTTATAATCGATTGATGCATGATTCATTAAGTCACTTAAAGTCTGGTCATCTTTTCTTGATTTCTGCTGCAACCTGAGATAGATAGAATCTGATTAGGTTGTTAGAGCTTCATCAATCGGTAGTGGTAGATTGGTTATACGAGAGTTAATCGATTTACTGCTTTGTACTGGAACCCAATTCCAGTGGTGGAGTTTTGTGCTTATTGCCTCAGTAGTCTATCCCGGTGAAGGTTAGTTGCCTGCCGGTTAGCCTGCCTGAGAGGGCTTGGTCAGCTTAAGAGATTCCAAGCTACTGTCGGATCTTCCGCAGTTTAATCAACAGTTAATCAACCCAGGGTAATTACAACCTTGACCTAACTAAGGAGCTAGGGGGACTCATTCCCGAGTGACTCTTCCCTTGCTAAAGAACTTTGAACCATTTCCTGCTTTCTTACTACTTTTAGTAAAAATCACAATCACTCGACTTAGTTTGCTAGATAATAGATAATCACGGAGTAGGCAATAGATCTAGACCCTAGGTTGACAAATAGAGCTTGCCACTTACTGCATTTCCGGACTGCGATTACACTTGGTCGTTGTTTAGTGTTGTGTTTTAGCGTGTCCGGCAGGGGATTTCAAAACGCACAGTAGCACATAGGGAGTTAATACCCGATCGTGGTTTAGAATACCCGATCGGGTATTTTCACTCTTCGGCCGGGACCCATTATGCCTTCTTGGCGTCCAAAAGCACAAATCCCCGACCTCCTTAGCATTTTACCCGGTCGGGTATTTTGCTCTTCCGACGCCCTTCACTCCAGTGTCCTCATTTTTTACCCGAAACCCGTTTCCTCGCCTTCACGGTAACGCCAAGTCATGAAATATGACATAAACACACAACCTAGCGTGAAATCGGCTTAAAACACGAGAATTGACTCTCAAACGGCTCAAGAATGGAGGTATAAACATGTGAAATTAATGGTCTATCGAATTTCCCCACACTTAACCGTTTGCTTGTCCCCAAGCAAACCTAACTCAAACCAATGCAGCTCTCCAGACCTCTATAGCAACAAACAACCCTGATCGTCGGTAGAGGATTTACTAGATCATATAGCAGCTTACGAGGTCAACTGGTCTTCTAAGACGTCCCCTATCTCTCTCAATGCGAGTACTAGACTCAAGCCAGGATCATGAGAAGAAGTGGAAGTAAGACAACCAGTTCATGGGTAAAGGGACTCACGCCATTCACAACCAAGGGCTCATTGTACCGGGGTGCTCTTTCACTTCATTTCACCGTTGGAACCCCTTTATCACTTTCATTTTTCATTTTCCCTTTTTTTCATTCATTTGGCGGGGGTTCCAACTGCAGTCTTTTGTACGGTCGACCCTTATTAGTCGATCAAGAGCAATTTCTGTACATCTGGCACTCGCCAGAGTACTTCTTTTAACTCCTTTTCCTCAACTTGTGTGGTGGGTCAATGAAATTAAGGTCAATGAAATTAAGGGGGGTCGAAAGCTCTATCTGTGCCCTTAAAAACACATCCTCGAGTAGGCAAACCGTTCAACGGGTGAAAATTTTACTCATAATAGAGACAACTTAGCTTCACCTTGTAGGAGTACCCCACTAAGGATCACTAAAATGTCTTCCAAAGCCCGATTTTTTGCAATGAACGGTGCCGCACACGTTGGGCTTACCCCCTATTTAAGATTTCAATTATTCCGACATGGAGGATCAACTGCTTTTCATTTCCCACATGAGCGCCCTGTTCGATACACGAGTCCACAACACAATTCAAAAGGAGTCACCAATACCACATGAATTCAACGGTCTTAACTCCACTAATTCACAAAATCAACCGGCACAGCAGAGAGATAGATAGGAAAAATCGTATAATTCAACATCCTCCATAGTGCTACACTACCTCCCTAGGTTGCACATTACTATAGAGATTGTCAATTCAAAGCATACTGAGCAGGCAATTTGCAATGAACACGCACTTGGAGCCCTCAAATTGAAATTTGGATAGTGGACTAGGCTCCAAGCACACAAACAGCTCTAAGCAGACAAATAGAAACATCCCCCCCCCCCCCCACACTTAAGTTCGACATTGCCCTCAATGGAGAAGAGGGAAGGATAAGGGGAACAATGTTATCGGTATGCGCGGACTACAATGAGACTGGAAGGCGGACCAGTCGGAGCGAAATGGACTGGAATTGGACCAGTCGGGTTAAGGCAAGGCTAAAGAAGACACAAGCACTTAAGCACAGATATGTTAGGTCAAATGTTAGCCCCATAGTACATCATCCAAAAGAAAAGAAAATAAACCAAACAAAAGCCAATTTGTACTTCGAACTAAAATAAAAGAAACACAAAACGAGCAGCATGTACAGCCTACTCGAGCTCGCTGAAGTCGATCTGCCCCATGAGGTCGTCTACCCCATCTGTCGGTGGTGGCGGGGGTGGTGAGTGGTCCCACCGGATAGTTCAATGGTGCTCCTGTGGTGGGTGGCAAGACTGGAGCAGGTGCTCCTAATACTCCATCATCCGACGGTTACGATCCTGCTCCCGCTCGATGCAAGCACTGGTGACTCCCTGTTGAGCCTCCATCTGGTCGAGGCGCTTGTCCAGAACCGCCATCCGAGAGTGATACTCAGCCTGGTGGGCTGAATATTGCTGGTAAAACTGGACCTGATGGTCCATGAACTGCTGGTTCTGGACCCCGAGCTACTGAAGCTAGAGCCCCATCTAGTGGAACTGCTCCGTGAAGAAGTCCATAGACGGACCAGAAGCCATCGACGGACCAGAAGGACCGAAGGAGGGCTCGCCTCGCTTGGGTCTCCGTCTTGGCTGAAGATCCCCTAGGGGGAGAGCGGGGGCTCCGGCTCATCAGCATCCATCGCACCACCATCATCGTGATCATCCACGGCCTCATCCGCGTCGGTGTAGTCCTCGTCCTCCTCGTCCTCATCATCATCATCTTCCTCATCCTCGTCAGGAGGCATGGACAACCCATCCACCCAGGATCGTCTGCCATCGGAGGCCAACAGCAGGGCGTTATGAAGCACCTCCCGGCTGAGAGGTGCGGAACCACCCTGTGCTGTGGCATCAGTCAACCTATCGAAAGGGATCTCCAAATGGCGCGCCAGCTTCATGATCAGGAGACCACGGAAGAAATAGATGGGTTTGTAGTGGCACCGAGCAAAGGTGGTGGCCACAACAAACCCTAGGTGCAGCAGGTGGTCAGGGCGCCTCATCGAGTACATGGCATACAACACTCTCTTCGGTATCTTGTGATATCCGGTGGCGTTGGGCGTGATCGAGCGGGTGAGCAGAAGGTTGAGGATGTGCCACTCCGGCCGAAGGGTGGAGACATAGGTCTGGCCAGCGTCGAAGGGGTCAAACTTGTAGGCGGGACGGGTGATGCTCTGGTAGAACACGTCCTGCACCCAGTCCTTCGGGTGGGCGACCTCCTACTCATGGTGGGAGAATGGGTGGTAATGGATTCCTAGTGCATGGACCAACCCGTCGAACTCAACTCTCGCATATGGCCACCGAGCCGAAAAGTCACCGTGGTGGGGGAGTCTCTGGCCACCTTGTGGCGGTACAAGAAGGTGGAGTAGAACTCCCACACCAGCTCCGTGTAAGTAGAGTCCTAGATGCCCAGGAGCGTCCGCTACTATGTGTGGCTGATGGTTGCGGCGATCTCATCCATGCAGTGGAGCTACTGGAAAACGTCCCACACAGGTGGTGATGGCAGTGGAACACTCTGTTGATGACCGGCGGTACTGGTCAGCGTACTCCAGGTGCAGGCGCAGACCCTGCATGAATGGGTGGTCGAGAGACATGATCCTGCAAAATCAACAAACCAAAGGCGGAGCCAAGAAAATACGCGTTAGGACCACAAGTATGGGTTCAACAATTCCCCCACACTTTAAGGACACCTATGATAAGCAATCAGCCACAAACGGTCGATTTGCAAACAAACAACCGCAATTTAAGTAGGAATCATGTAGAAGACGACACATTCAAGCAGTGGGACATCAATCATGCAATTGCCATGCCTAACCACGACATCCCTCACTCTATTCTAATTCAAACATGTCAGGCAACTCATAGTTCTCGGTCCTAACATCTACAGTTCAATTCTCCAGAAAAAGATCAACTTAACCAAGAAACACACTTAGAAACACAAGTAGGACCGTAGAGGGACGCGAGCAAAGAGTGAGGGACACGGAAAAAGTTCAGAAAATAGTCCGGGAAGGCTCGCCGAAAAATTCATCGGGAGGTCGCCAGAAAATGGCGACGACGGCGGCCGGAAGCGGCGGCGCGGCGGCCGGCAGCGCTCACGCGGGAGAGAAGGAGGAGGAAATGAGAGGGAAGAGAGGGGAAGTGTGGAAAAAATGAGAGGAGAGAGAAAGTTTTGGCCGGGGGTTAGCTTTTAAAGGCAAAATACCGGGCTGGGCCTCAAAAATACCCGGCCGGGTATTTCGAGGCCACGGTCGGGTATTCCGCCTGAGTCGCCAATCACGAACAGGGGGGTCCCAGCCGCGAGGCCAAAATACCCGGTCGATTATTTTCGCTCCTGGTCGGGGATTTCGATCTCGATGCCCCCCTTGAATAAATGGGGTCCCGGCCGCGAGGCCAAAATACCCGGTCTGGTATTTTGAGTCACAGCCGGTTATTTTCCCCTTCGCGGCCAGATCTCCTTTTTCTCATTTTTTTGAACTCCCCTGCACGAAAACACCAAAACGAGGCATACCAGACGACCAAACTTCAGCACAAGCATGCAAATTACTCAAAGACGACACAAAACAAAGAAAAAAGGGAAATAGAAATGCAAACCGTGGTGGGGTTGCCTCCCCACAAGAGCTTCTTTACCGTCTTTTAGTTGGACGCCCATGGCGAACTAAGGGTCCGCGAGTTCAACCACCAACTCTGCACGTTCGACCTCGTCTCCTAGATAGAGCTTGAGGCGATGGCCATTCACTTTAAACGGCTCAGTTTGCGGGTTGGAAATCTCAATTGTGCCATACGGGAACACCTATGTGACCGTGAACGGTCCAGACCACCGGAAGCAGAGCTTTCCAGTAAAGAGTTTCAGGCGAGAGTTAAAGAGGAGAACTCGATCACCAACCTGAAACTCCTTCGGACCCCTTAACCGAGCATCGTGAAGGCGCTTAGTATGCTCCTTATACAGCCTGGTGCTCTCATATGCGTGGTAACGCCATTCCTCCAGCTCCAGCATCTGCAATTTTCGTTCAACACATGCAACACTAACATCCAAGTTGAGCAGCTTAAGGGCCCAAAAGGCCTTGTGCTCTAGCTCCACAGGCAGGTGACATATCTTTCCGTAGACAAGCTGGTACGGTGAAGTACCAATTGGCATCTTGTAGGCAGTCCGGTATGCCCAGAGAGCATCATCGAGCTTGGTGGACCAATTCTTGCGGGACTGATCCACCGTTTTCTCCAGTATATGTTTGAGCTCCTGATTCGTCATCTTGGCCTGACCACTCGTTTGAGGGTGATAGGCCACGTACACCTTGAGTGACACCATAGCGAGATAGTAACTTATCAAACTGGCCCTGGAAATGGGTGCCTCGGTCGCTTATGATGGCTCTAGGTGTCCCGGACCGAGAGAATAGTTGCTTCAAAAATCCACAAACACGTCTAGCATCATTAGTGGGCAAAGCTTGCGCCTCAGCCCACCTAGAAGTCGATACCCCAGACATAAAAAATCTCATAGGTTATAAATACATTTTGGGGCATCTCATCACGGGAATAGATATTACCTGACCTCTGGCAGTGGTCGCACTTGCATGCGAAGGCGTTTGCATCCTTGAAGAGCGTGGGCTAGTAAAAACCCGACTATAGCACCTTTCTGGCTGTGCGGTTACCGCCATGGTGGCCGTCAGTGGATCCCTCATGGTAGTGAGACAGAATGCCCTCCATTTCACTTTACATGACACAACAACGGATGATCCCTTCGGCTCCGATCTTGAAGAGATGAGGGTCATCCCAGAAGTAGTGCTTCAGGACGGAGAAGAACTTTCTCTTAGTGTGAGTCGTCATCCCCTTAGGCAGCTGCTGGCCCACCAGATAATTTGCAAAATCGGAGTACCAAGGGGTGACACTCTCCACCAGGCACATCATCATCAGTCGCTCATCTGGGAAAGAGTCGTTGATCTCCTCCACGAGGTTGTCCCCAGGTAGTGCGTCCAACCGGGAAAGGTGATCAGCAGCAACATTTTCAGCTCCCTTCTTGCCCCGAATCTCGATGTCGAACTCCTGCAGTAGTAAGATCCATCTTATGAGCCTAGGCTTGGCATCGGCCTTACTCATCAGGTATCGAATTGCGGAGTGATCTATATACACGGTCACATGGGACAAGACCAGATAAGGATGAAACTTATCGAAGGCGAACACCACCGTGATGACTCGTTATTTACACATGTTTTTACCCCCATTCTTACACCGTTTGAGGTGTTGATTCTCGTGTTTTAGGCCGATTTCACGCTAGGTTGTGCTTGTTTGTGATATTTCAGGTCCTAGTACGTGAATGAAGGCTTAGGAGCGAGTCTGAGGTCGATTGGACGAGGATCGGACGCATGGCGAGGTTCTGAGGAAGTCGCACGGGCACACCCACAACCCGCACGGCCGTGCAAGTGACCAGTTTGGCCGTGCGGGATTGTGCGTGGGCACGCACGGCATTGTGCGTGGCCACGCACGGCCGTGCAACATGTAATTCTGGCCGTGCGGGATTGTGCGTGGGCACGCACGGGCACAAGTGGCCACGCACGGCCGTGCAAGGTGCAATCCTGGCCGTGCGAGTTGGTTGAGGTTCGACTTATTGATACACCGCGTTTTGAGGTGCACGGCCAGAATGGTGATGTGCACGGCCGTGCACCCTGGCCGTGCGAGTCGGGAAATTCTGGTTTTTAAGTAGATTTCAGTCAAAACAAAGGAGGAGAGCTGGGTTTTGGATCCCAAACACCCAAGGGACGAACCCTAGAGAGAGAGAGCGACTTGGGAACATTCTTGGAGCTATTTTGGAGGATTTCTTCGCCATTGGAGCTCGGGAATCAAGCCCGGACTTGAAGACTGATCATCTGAAGATTCTTACTGCAGTCTCTCTCTTCTCTATGGAGTAACTTCCCTTCACTTAGGTTTTGAGGAACCCTAGCTATGTTTGTTTGATTGGATGATTGTATGAGTACTCTGACTTGATAATCTTGAGTTCATATTCAATCTATGCATGTTTTCACGATTCAATTCTGCTTTAGTCGAGATTATTGATTCTGCTTTGATCCTATGAGAGCGAATACCTGATTAGGTCAATAGAGCACCATAGATTGATAGTAGTGGATCGATTGCTTTAGTCGAGGGTTGATTCACTGCTTTGTATCGATTGAGAACCTCATTCGATAGAGGGAGTCTAGTTCAGAACGCCTTGATCGATTGTTCTAGAGAAGGATACGTCCCTCTAGGCAATTGACTCAAGAGGCCTTGTTCCTTTAGTCGAGACTCAAGGTCTAGTCAAGGATTCTCCGCATTGTGAATGAAGTGAAACAAGTTAGAAATTATCGATCGTTAATCTGGCTAGTGGCTAGGCGGAATCATACCTAAGTGAGTTCCCAACCTGTAATTAGATTAACTTTAACTGTAGTTTGCTAGAGTAGTTTTAGTTCTTTCATCTTGATCTGTTTTGCTAGATAATGAACTGAAGCTGAGTAATAGTAACTCTAGAGACCCGTGGATTCGATATTTATTACTTGAGCCACTATACTGCAGTCCCTTTCATTGGTTACACTTGGCCATTGTTAGGAGTTGTGTTTTAGCGAGTCACACCGCGAGCAGCTCCTTCTCCATGGTGGTGTAGTTCTCATGTGCATCATTGAGGGTCTTCGAGGCATAGTAGATTAGACGGAAGTGTTGATCTCGCCTCTGCCACAAGATAGCTCCAACAATAAAGTCACTGGCATCACACATCGGCTCAAACGGTAGGGACCAGTCACGGGCGACCATGATAGGAGCATGAGTGAGCTTCTCCTTCAAGGTCGTGAATGTCGATGTGCATGCATCGGTGAACTGGAAGGGGGCATCCTTCTCAAGGAGCTTTGTTAGGGGCAGGGCTTCTTCGAGAAGTCCTTGATGAACTGCCTGTAGAACCCAGCATGGCCTAAGAAACTCTGGATCCCCTTAACAGATGTGGGAGGAGGCAGCTTACTGATAGTCTCGATCTTTGCTCTGTCCACCTCAATCCCCATATTGGAGATCTTATGGAGATAGTAAGAGAATGAGTCCCCATAAACCAAAAAGTCATCCATAAACACCTCCATAATCTCGTCGACCAGGCGGTCAAAGATGGCGAGCATGCATCGCTGAAAAGTGGCAGGGGCATTGCATAGCCCGAATGGGATCCTCCAGTAGGCGAATGTGCCGAAGGGGCAGGTGACAGTGATCTTTGCCTGGTCGTCCGTCCAATGGGGATCTGGAAATACCCGGACATCCCATCCAGGAAATAGTAGAACTCGTGCCCCACTAGTCTCTCCAGCATCTGATTAATGAATGGCAACAAGAAATGATCCTTCCGAGTGGCATCGTTGAGGCGACGGTAGTCGATGCAGACGTGGTACCCGGTCACTATACGCATAGGTATGAGCTCATTCTTCTCATTGGGTACCACGATCATCCCGCCCTTATTAGGCACCACCTGGGTTGGACTAATCCACTCACTGTCGGAGATGGCGAAGATGATCCCCATGTCCATCAGCTTCACGATGTCCGCCCAAACCACAGCCTCCAGGTTCGGGGTCAATCTCCGCTGGGGCTGTCTTACCGGCCGCATCTCATCCTCTAGCAGTATCCGGTGGGAGTAGAATGAGGGGTTGATTCCCCGGATATCAGTGATCTTCCACGCCAGAGCTCTCTTGTACTGCTTCAGCAAGGCCACCAATATGACCTTCTGCTCGGGTGTGAGGGTCGAGCTAATGATGACTGGGAGCTTGTTCCCCTCCCGAAGAAATGCATACTCCAAGTGAGGAGGAAGGGGCTTTAGCTCCAGCTCTGGTGGCTCCTCCAAAGAGTTAGTGATGCGAGGTGAGGATGAGATCGGTTTGAATAGCCTATCGCCTTCCAGTAATGAGCCACTCTCCAGCGAGGCCAACTGATCCTCCAGCTATGGTTCCTGCGATGCCTGCTCACCTAGCAAAATACAATGCTCAAGAGCATCGTCAGTACCCGCACTCATTATGGCGAATGCGGTCTTAAAATCACAAAGCATATCACAGTAATCTAAGTCATCATGCAAATGGGAGTGTTTCCCATTCTCATACACAGAAAAAAGTAGCATGTTCATCCCCAGCACGCAAGATCAGTTTACCACTATGCACATCAATAAGCGCTTTGGCGGTGGCGAGAAATGGTCTACCCAAAATCAAAGGCACATCCACATCCTCATTTATATCCAGAATAACAAAATCAACAGGATATGTGAATGCACCTACATTAACAAGCAGATCCTCTATGATACCCCTAGGATGCACAATAGAGAGTTAACTAACTGAATGCTCATCCTAGTAGTTCTAGGTTCACCTAGACCTAGCTTCTTAAAAAATTTATAAGGCATGACATTTATGCTAGCGCCAAAATCCGCCAGGACTTTCCTACATGCATGCTGCCAATAACAAGAGGGATAGTAAAACTTCCTGGGTCTTTGCGCTTCTCAGGCAGCTTGTTCTGCAGGATGGCAGAACACTCCTCGCTCAGCATCACTATAGAGAGATCCCCAAGTTTCTTCTTGTTGGTGATGAGATCCTTCATGAATTTGGCGTACTTGGGCATCTTCGACAGTGCCTCCACGAATGGCATGTTGATGTTGACCTGCTTCAACATTACCATGAACTTGGGAGTGGGTGCTTCTTTCTCCATCCCCACTTCTGCATCGTCAGCTGGAAGTGCTGAAGCAGGTAGTGGCTCTTCTTGCCTGGCCGGGGCAGTAGATGTTGTCTTGCCACTCCTGGTACTGATGGCATCCAGCTACTGGTGAGGTTCGCGAGGATTTGGAATGGTGATGGCAGGCAAAATTCCCGGTGCTCTGGTGTTATTCTGACGGGCTATGCCACCAATCTGATTCTGCAGATCCTGTAATATAGCACCTTGGTTCCTCTGGCCTGCCTCTAGAGAGGTTATGTTCTGGTCCATCCTGGCGAAATTCGCCTAACTGTTAGTCATGAATGCCTGCAAAATGTTTTTCAGCTCCATCATTTGAGTATCTGGAGATGGAGCTGCTGGAAGCTAGACATACTGGCGTTGCGGTTGCTGGAATGGCTGCCCCTGTCTAGGCTGGTAAGGCTGCTGCTGTGGAGTCGGACCCTGTCTGGCCTAGAAGGGCTGCCTCTGCTGAAAACCACTGGCTGGTACTAGGAAACCAAGTGGTTTAGTGGTGTTGCTATTATTCCAGGAGAAGTTGGGATGCTGGAGCCACCCTTCATTATATGTACCACTATAAGAATCAAGGCGCCGAGCATTGGCGATGAAGTCCAACTGTTCTTGGGGTGTAGAAGACTCTCGCATGGCCTGGCAGTCTTCCACCAATTGGTTCGAACTCTCACACCACTAACATTGAGCAACTGAAGGTCGGACAATCCTCTGCCCGGAATAAGACTGTTAGGCTGCTTCAATGTCTGGACCAACTCGGCCACCTACCGCTTTAGCCCCGACTCCATGGCATGCACACCTTGGTCCCGGGAACTCCTGCTTCTGGTGCTTTGCCCCCAAGAGTGATCCCTGGCAGCCAGATTACTAATCATCTGATTTAGCTCGGTGGAGTCTTGGTGAGAATGTCCCCTCCTGGGCATAGAGACTCGATCACCCTCTAACTCTCTAGGGTCAGAGCGCTGTAGAAATTCCCCACTGTAAATGCATCACTGAAGCCGTGATGGGGACACTGCCAGAAGAATCCCGAGTACCACTCAAAAGCATCACGTAGTGACTCATCTGGCTCCTGGCGGAAATGAGTGATATCCCGCTGAATCTCCGTGGTCTTCGAGGCCGGATAGTATCTGTGCACAAATTTGTGGGCCAAGTCGTCCCACGACGTGATGGATAGTGGGGGATGGGTCTCTAACCACCTCTTCGCATGCCCCACCAGAGAATGGGAGAAAAGGTGGAGACTGATCGCATCATCGGGTACACCATTCATCTTGAATCCATTTGTCAACTGCAGGAACCGGGAAGGGTGCACCCTCGCCTCCTCATCCTTCAAGCAGCGGCGGATCCAGGATGTAGAAGTGCACTGGGCCGGATTCGAACATAAAATTAGATACCGTAAACAAAAAAAAAATTATAGTTTGCATTACAATGTCAATTGTACACGACGGTCTTTTAATTTAGCAAATTCGTCAATAATTGAGTCTTCATCCATACCAATAACATACTCTCTCTCAAAGAAAATAGTTAAGCAATCAGCAAGAAATTCATCACCCATCTTGTTGCGCAAATCCGTCTTCACATGTTTCATTGCTGAAAAGGATCTCTTTGTAGTAGCCGTTGAAACAGGCAATGTCAACACTAGACGAATCAACCGACAAATCAATCTGTACCGTGCGTCCATCCCTGTTTCCACCAGCTTCTCTAGTAATTTTGCAAGGGAAGAAACATCATATTCCTGACTATGAACCACATGATCGGCATAATATCCTAGCTCATTCTTCAAACAATTCATCTCATTGCCTTCAAAGTCTCGAGGATAAAACTCTTCAGCAAGTCTGTAAATATTTTCTTCATCAAAAGACCGGAAAGAACTTTTAGGGTCTAGTGCACCACTCAACTGAAGCAATCTGACTGATGACTCATTGAATCTTGAATTCAATGTTCCCAACTGAAAATCTATGCATTGATTAAAGTATTCAAAATGGTAGCGGTGCTCAAGAGTTGTTTGCTTCTCACCACGTCCAAGTGTAGCATTCATATTATGTACCTCTATGGCATGTTTTGAGCAAAAAGATTTTACCTCTTGGAGTAGCTTGTCCCATCCTTCATCCCGTAGCTTTTGAAGTTTAACTTTTGCCATGGAAACAAATCCAACTGTAGCTACAATATCAACAGATTCTTGTTGAAATGCTTGACAAAGAAAATCCGTGATATCCATAATCCCTTTCATCAAGTGAAGATTGAACACAAACTCAAAAGTCTTGATATTTTTGGAAGCACCTCTGGCTTGAGCTCGTTGTTCTCCTTCTTTAGAACGACAAAGATCCTCTAGCACTACACATGTTGCATTGAACATGTTTATAATGCTCAATATGGAATGATAATGAGATCCCCAATGAGTTGGCCCCGAACGCTCTAAGGATGCCATTTGATTAGCTCCTTGTCCAGATTGAATTTCTCCAACATCCAACATACCATCAAGATCTTTTTTGTGAATTGCTTGCAACTCCCTGATCCGTTTAGGAGAAGCCTTCACAACGTTTATGATACAATCCAATATGGAAAAGAAATCCCATATAGGATCACATACCTTTGCAGAAGTAATCAATGCCAACTGTAATCTATGAGCAAAACAGTGGACAAAATAGGCATATGGGCAATCTCTAAGAAATAATGCCTTGACTCCATTAAACTATCCTGACATATTACTAGCACCATCATATCCTTGACCTCTCAATTTTTCAATTTGAAGGTCATACTGAGAGAGAACGTCACAAATAGCTTGTTTTAGTGTTTCTGCAGAAGTATCAGCTACACTCTTGAGAGCAAAAAAGCGTTCAGTTACTATACCAGAAGAACTGACATACCTCAAAATAATAGACATCTGTTCCCTTCCTGCTTCATCGACAAGAATAGAGACACAAGAATCTCCAATCTCCTCGCGTATCTTACAACGCACTCTATTTGCTATGATTCCCAATATCTCCTTCTGAATGCTTGGTGAAGTGTATTTCGCATTTCCTAGTGCGTTACGAAGAACTACACTATTGATTTGATCATTCAACTTCGCTGCAAAACCAATCCAAGCTAGAACATTCCCCGGATTCAAAGAATCATCAGATTCATCATGCCCTCTAAAAGAACTTCCTTGTAAAGCCAACTGTTTGACAACCATAATTGTTGTTTTCAACCGCAATCGATGCTTTAGAACTTCTTCTCCACCAATTCTGTGCATCACTTTATCAATATGACCGGATGGTTTCATCAAGGCATCAGCCGCTGTAACACATTTATTATGGCTTGAAGAAGTTGATGAACCAACATGAACAAGGAACACACATTTCTTACCATTAACCCTCTTCCAATTATCAAATCCATCTTTGACTAGTGCAGAAGTTTGATTCCCATTCATCTTGTCTCTAAACAAAAAACATGGGAAACAATATGCTTTATGTGTTGTAGGAGAATACTCCAACCAATCAAATTGTGAATACCATGCTTCTTGAAAGTGACGAATTTTATCTGGATATTCTCGCGGCTTATAGTATGCGAGTTTAGGTTGATAAGCCTTGTGTATTAGGTATTTTCTCCTAACCTCATCTCTCAACTCAAGAGCCCAATAACATATTTGTTTCCTCTTTCCTGGATCTCTTTCAATTTCAACTCCACTATCAGATGATGGAAGTAGATTACCGGATACAGGAGAAGTAGATTATTCATTCTGAACTGGAGAGGAAGATGGTTGACCTTCATTAGGAGGGACTTCTTCGGTCTGACACGTTTCAGATTCCTTACGTTGATAGTAAGGTCCCGTTTAGTATAGTTTTGTTGTTGTTGTGGTTGTAGTATGGTTGTGTAACACAAGAGAAACCACAAAAACATAAAAATAGAAAACAAAAACATGTTTAGTTCGTAATTATGACATATCATAGAAATCGACAACAAAAAACAGAAACGCGTATAGTTCTTTGTAACGAAAAATCATAAGAACATTTCTCAATATACAGCAAAGGAAACGTTGGATTGAGCTGCTGGGATCAAAAGACCATTTCTCAAAATGATATGCTTCAATCGAAAGAACTATTCTGAAGAATTGGAAGATGGTTTTCCTTGAGCAACAAATGGATCAACAGGAAATAATTTTCTGGCTTTAATATCTGGTGAGCGGCGACTCCTCCTCCTCCTCCGGCATCCGCGGCCAACACAACTCCACCTGAGAAGGTAAAGCCGTATATTCGATCAATGGAGCAAAGAGTGTGATGGAGAGGACAGAGGGGGCGGGCCAGGGCGAGGGCGAGGGACGAGTGACCGGCTGTGTTGTCGCGCGGAAGAGTGAACATCAGCTCTGTGCCCGCCAAAAAGAGGAGAGCTCACGAGGGAAAGATGAAGCCGGCAGCGAGGGAGTGGTGGCGGCTGAGCAGGCAGGGCTCGCGGCGGCGGCTGTTGAGCTGGGGCCTAGTACAACGCGGCACGGAGGCGGAGGGTCGGAAGGCGCGGAGGCGGAGGATTGAGAGAGCGGAGGCGGCCGGCGTTTATGGCTAGAGTGGGGAGAGCGGCGCCGGCTGGGGAGAGTGCTGCCTCTCGTTCGATAGAAAATGGAGGGGTTGGGGGCGGCTAAAAGTAAGTAGGGTTTGTGGGTGGTATGTGTTAAAAAAAATCTTTTGCTTCTGTGGGGATTCGAAAACTTGTCTATTTTAATGAAATCAAGCGCCCAACCAGTAGGAATCCCATGTGCAACACGTTTAAGAATTAGATCCAAAGCTATAAATTGTTGTTTCTCATATTTGGGCCTTGTTGTGCAACTCTGATTCACAACAAAAAATAAAAACCCAACTAAATACGATTTTTTTTCTTGGTTTTCCAAATTTCTTAAAACACAACAGGAAACAAAAACAAGCAACAATACTAAACTGGCCCTAAGAAAACAATGTTGTTTTCGCCTTTTTATTCGGTGGTTGAGAAGATGTCATGATGAAATATATTGAAATCTGCATAATCAATTAAACATATACACACCGCAGTCAAACACTAGATTCTAAGTAATAAAGTAAATTTGGATACAAATTCTACCGAGTATGATATATGAGAAATCCTAATATGAAATTCTATGTTAATGTCTTAATGCATAATTGCACTGTACAAACTTAGTTTCTAAGTAAATAAGACTAAGTAAACTAAGAGTCTAAGACAGTAAGATCAATTGGCAAATTGCAATTACCTGTTGCTGACTTGCTGTTGTCCTTGTCGTCTAAGTCATCAAGGGAATTGTCATCTAAAATCTAATCACTACTGACTACTGTCACTATGAAGGACTGAAGGGATCAAGCCATCAAGGGAAGTAGGGAACTTGATTATAGGCGCTGCGCGGCTCGGCCTGCGGAGAAAGAAGTAAGAACGGAGGGGAGGGGATCTCCGGCAGACCGGTGCCGGGTGGGGTGAGGGTCTCGAGGTCGGGGAGGTGGGGAGCGCCAGCGAACAGTCTGTTCGTCTTCTTTCTGTTCGTCTTTTTTTTTGGACCCTGAGTCCAGACTTGTAGGGAAAGCTAGAATAGGGGCGGAGATTTTTTATTTTGGTCTTTGAGATTTCATATTTGCTTGGGCTGGCCGGCTGTGGGCTGTGGTAGTGGGGCTGGGTGCCTGGGTCTTGGGACTGGGGCTGGGCCCAAATAATTATCCATAAGAATTATGGCTGGGTTGGGTCTTGGGGAGGCAGAGAGGGCTGGGCCCGGGCCCAGTGTGGCCCCCCCTGTATCCGCCGATGCCTTCAAGCCATGGAACTGGATAGAGGATGTAATCAGTTGAATCCATCATGATTAATTCTCAAAATTGTTTGCTGGGATGGGTGGATACAGGATGACGGGGCGGATGTCGGCGACCCATGCAGTGTAGTAGTACTCCATAGTAGGACCCGGCGGCAGTGGTGGATGTTGAGCCCCATCTGCCTGGGGGACTGGGTTGTTCCCCAGAATCTTATTCACTGGGGTAACCTGCATGGGCATCCTGAGGGTTTTGTTATGCCCTAGGTTGAGGTTCCCCATGTTGTGCTCGTCGCCCATCTCGTATTCCTCTTCGGAGTCACTGCTCAGATGGCCGTCAATGTGCACTTCCTCCATAGCCAGTCTCGCTCGCTGTTGTCTCCTTAGTTGGCGACATGTGCGTTCTAGCTCCGGATCTAACGGTAGTAAACCTCCCGACTGGATATGGGTCATGCACTACCTGCACACAGCCAAGCAAGCAAACCCGTGAAGGCACAAGTGGGAAAAAGCAAACAATCAATGTGGAAATGGAAATGCTAAAGTAACAGAGATCATGTTTCTTCAACAACCTAATCGTCCCCGGCAACGGCGCCAAAAACTTGACACGCCTCTACCGTCACACTAGAAAGTGGCCAAGTGTAACCACCTACCAATGCGTAGTATAGCGGGTTCAGTTCTAAATGTCTACCCGGGTCCTAGGTGTGATGACTACTCCGTGAAAATCTTATTATTTAGCGGTTCAAGTGTAGTGAAGGTTTAGTTAAACTAGCAAGCAAAAGCAGTGAAAGTTGTGTTCAAGCTGCAGTTAAGCCAAGTTGTAATTCACCAAGTTCAAGTTCAATGATACTTATACAGCGGGAGGTTCTTAAACAGTCTGCAGTCTTGACTAAAGGTCTCCAGACCCTCTCAATCTGAGTCCCCAGCGGGCGACTAACCTCCACCGGAGTAAATAGATTTGAGGCCCTAACGAACCAAACCTCCTCTACTGAAGTAAATCCGATACAGAATAGTGAATTGACTCCTCGACTAAAGTCGTCATTAACTACCTTCAATCAAGGGTGCTCTATCAAACTAGGAAGATATTCTCTTTCTAGGTCAAAGCAGAAATAACAGGAATTTGATCAGGATTCATGCCATTCACAAACCTCAATTGAATATAATCATATCAATGAATTCGCACTTGGGTTCATACAATCAAACCTAACATACAAATCTAGGGTTCTTCATACCCAGGTGAATGAGAAAGTTTACTCCATAGAGAGAGAGGGGAAATCTAGCTCAGATGCGGAAACCATACTGTGAAGGATGGGATTCTGCTTCTGACAATCAATCAGCACTTCTCCAAGCTCAAGCCGAGCTCCAATGGTGATGAAGATCGATCTAGGGCACTTGGAGAATCAGGTTCGTCACTCTCTCTCTAGGTATCAGTTTGTCTCTCTAAAACTCTGAACCCTTCAAAAGTTTGCCTTCTTTTCCTTAAGAACCAGCAGATCGCGATCCCCGAACATAATACACGGTCGGGTATGTTAGGTGTCCGGCCGGGGATTTCAAAACGCACAGCAGCGCATAGGGTGTTAATACCCGATCGGGTATTTTCACTCTCCGACCGGGACCTCTTCTGCCTTTTTGGCGTCCAAAAGCACGAATCCCCGGCCTCCTTAGCCTTTTACCCAGCCGGGTATTTTAACTCCTGGCCGGGTATTTTGCTCTTCCAAGGCCCGTCACTCTAGTGTCCTCCTTTTTTACCTGAAACTCGTTCCCTCGCCTTCACGTCAACGCCAAGTCCTGAAATATGACATAAACACACAACCTAGTGTGAAATCGGCTTAAAACACGAGAATCGACTCTCAAACGGCTCAAGAATGGAGGTATAAACATGTACAATTAATGGTCTATCAGACCTCTTCACAATAATCAAAATCATCCTGATGATGAGACAACTTCATGCTATTATCAATGGAGAATGTAACTTCTTCCTCCCCTGCCCTAAGCACCAACTTTCCCCCATGCACATCAGTCAAGGCCTTGGCAGTAGCTAAGAAAGGTCCACCCAAGATGAGAGGGACATCTACGTTTTCACCAATGTCTAAGATGACGAAATCGACCGGATAAATGAGTGGCCCTACCTTAATGAGAAAGTCCTCCACAACACCCTTAGGTTGTACAATAGACCTATCCGCCAATTGAATGTTCATCCTAGAAGTTCTAGTTTCACCTAGGTCTAGCTTTTGAAACAACTTATAAGGCATCACATTATACTGGCTCCTAGATCCGCAATGGATTTTCCTATGCACATGTTGCCAATAAAACAAGGATAGTGAAACTCACTGGATCTTTGCGCTTTGTGGGCAGGTGGTTCTGCAGGATGGCGGAGCACTATTCATTCAAGCTCAGCGTAGCTATTCCCTCCAACTTCTTCTTGTTGGAAAGGAGGACTTTCAAGTACTTTGCGTACTTGGGCATCTGGGTAACGGCCTCCACGAAGGGGATGTTTAAGTGAAACTGGTTCATCGACTCCATAATGTAGGCAAACTCTGCTGCCATAAGGTCATTTTGGAGTCGAGAAGGATAAGGAAGAGTTGGAGTTTCCTTTTCCTTCTTCTACTCCGGTTGGGGCATCGAAACGGCCTTCTCCTTTTCCTTTTCACTCGTGGCCTCTTGTTGCTCGGGGGGGTTACTAGCCTGAAACATCCCACTACTTTGAACATGGAAAAATACATTTCTACCCCGGGGTATGTTTTCAAAATATCAAATAACACCACTTTAAATAAATACCAATCTCAATTATCTTAATATCTCAAGCGAAGCCCTAAACACGTGGGCAAAACTTAAATCTTACTCTTAAAAGAAGCAAAAGAAATGAATCTCCAGTCTTAAACTCATAACCACAAAGTCTTAATAACTTAAGGAGTTCTTCGATGCTCACACTGACGCCTGGCTCGACATCCCTCAATGACGATGGTGTTGAGCTCCTCTACCTTGTTGGTCACGGACTGGCTGGTTATGATCTCCTCCTCTACAAACTGGTGAATGAGTTGGGGACAGTCTACGCCCTAACGTTTGAAATCTCTAGTACTTCTTACTTAAGAACTTAAGTTAACCTGGTGGATGATACTTCACTCTTTAAAATCTATTCTTAAAGCTCAAATCTCAACTTAAATATTTGACTGGCACTAGGATCCCTCACTAGCTAGTCTGGTTGCCCAACTTATACATATGAGAGCCCATCCAGGATCTCCTTAAACTTAAACTTAGTTAGGGGAGTCGTAGCGATTCATCCTCCTAAATCTTAAACTTATCATGGTGGCTCTTCACCACGATTCTCAAGAGCATAACTGCTGCTCATTTTAAAAGTCTCTAGAGCATAGTTGCTGCTCTATCTCAAAAAATAAAATGGCAACGGACTGGCGCTAGTGACTAAAACTCTTAAAATGACTCCACCTTTTGAAGGTGAAGTACTTCTTAAAAAGAAACTTGTTTCTTAAACCTCAATAACAACTCATAAATATAAAGCTCTAAAGTAAATCATAACTCATACATAGTCGCTTCAAGTAAAGCTCAAACCACGCACATATCACCAATCATAAACACAATCAAACAACAGCAATCACTTCATCAAAATACTTAAAGCTCGTTAAAATTGAAAGAACACGTAAGGCGTAGAATCTACACCCTTTACACTCACCTTGAAAAGATGACTCCTCGATTCCTCACTCGAAGAAATCCCTCCTAGCCGAATTATCTAGGTGAACCTATTAATAAGAAGCCAATCTCCTTAGTCGACCTTTCTCGATTTAAAATTCCCTTTTGAAACACTAGAACATCCTCTCCAAAGGTCCCCTAACCCTCTTTAAAAGTTTTCTAGAAATAATCCCTTCAAAACCGACCATTTTTCCTAATTATTATTTTCTTGGACGAATTTTTCACCTAAGTTGAACCTAATTAAAAATTCGGATAACAATTTTCCCATGTCAATCAGAAGAACCAAGATCATGGAAAATTATCAAACTGTTAAAAAAACCTCGGCAAGATTTTTGTCTAAATAAAATCGATATTCGTCTAATTTCAAAAAATAGTAATTCATTTTCAAAAAGTCCCAAATTAAATTACAGCCTCTCCTAGACCCCATCAATTTATAAAATTGTTAAACCCAGAAACCAACAAGGACAGAGGCTCAAAACAATTTAAAACATCTGAAAATACATTTTCTGGAAATTCCCAGCAACTTTAGTGATCACCTAAAATCTGTCACTAAAAGCCTGCAAAGCCTGTTGCTAAAAACCCAGAATTGCGCCCTCATGAAAAATCACCAAATCGATCGATCTATCTCGAAGGGATCGAGTTCCCTTACCTCTAGAACGTGCTTAATACTAGATTGGATGACCCGGGACGTTGATCTCCTCGTTGATCGATGTTCAGACCCTCAAACCTCGCCGCAAACCCTATAGTACAAAAATAGGAGTTTCGGATTAGATTATCGATTAATTAAGTTCGGAATCGTGAGAGGATTTGTGATCCTTACCTAGTACTACGAAAGGGATCAGGTCGGGGTCGGTAACAGGGAGGCGGCGGGCTCCTTCTTCTTTTTCTTCTCGCTCGCAGAGCTGCTGCTTTCTCTGGGGTTTGTGAAAATTAGGAGGGCGGATGGGAAAAAGGGTTTCGCTAGGGGAATATTTAGGGTTGAGGGGTTTTGTGATGGGGGGAAATAATTGAGATGGGGTCGAGGGCTTGTGGGGAGGGCTCGACCCTCTCGCATTTTTTAAAATAATGTACTAATAATTACAATTCTTAATCATCGGTTGCAACTCTTAGTACGTAACCGTCAATCCAACCGTTCACCGTCAATCCACCCTTAATTTGGAACTGGAAAGATAATTACTTGATCTCGACTTATGGTGTTCGACTGAAATTTCTCCAGCACTTGACTGATCAGAAGGAGTTGAATATGAGGCAGAGAAGGTGGATGGAGCTGTTGAGCGATTATGACTGCACAATTGATAGACCGTCATTTGCACATGTTTTCCCCTTTTTTTTCTTGATTGTTTGAGCTTGAATTACCGTGTCTTTGGCCTATTTTACGCTAGGTTGTGTTCCTTTGTCACATTTCAGGTCCTAGCACATAAAGTGAAGCATAGGCGCAAGTTTCAAGTCAATCAGAGATCAATTGGCGATTCGGGAGCAGAAACTCGGGCATGACCTGAAGAAGAATGGATTTCTACCTCACTTTATGGACAGAGAATCATGCAAGCTTGTTATGAAATGAAAGAGTACGAGACTACGAGCGTCTGGGATCAAACGGCGACTGATTCGGAGTCCGGACGAGGGAGAAACGAAGCATTGAATATAGGAGAACAGGTTCGGAAGTAAAAACACGGGCAGGAGGCCTTCAAAACACGGCCGTGTTCTGTGACCGTGCTTTTACTGCCGAGAGCAAATCCGAGTTTGGCAGACATGAGCTGATTACACGGGCGGGGCCGAGACAAAGCACGGGCGTGTTTTCCCAAAGCACGGCCGTGTTCTCCCAAAAGCACGGCCGTGTTTTCACCAACATGTGGCCGTGTAATTAACCCTAGCCAAAGCACGGGCGGGCTGAGGCAAAGCACGGCCGTGCCCTCGACAGTGTTTTGGCCAATGATGCCCTTTTAGGCAGATTTCAGCCAAATTGAGAGGGGATTCGAGTTTTAGAGAGATAGAACGATTCCTAGAGAGAGAAAGCGACGAACAAGAGTCTCCAAGTGCCCTAGATCGATCTTCAACACCATTGGAGCTTGGTTTGAGCTTGGAGAAGTGCCGATTCAACGTCCAGGAGCATAAATCCATCTTCACAGTATGATTTCCGCATCTGATTCTGCTTTTGCTTCTCTCTCCATGGAGTAGTTCTCCCATTCATCTGGGTATGGAGAACCCTAGATTTGTATGTTAGGCTTTGATTGTATGAACCCAAGTACTGATTCTGTGATTGATTATATTCGATTGAGGTTTTATGATTGAATGACTTGAATCCTGATCAAATTCCTGTTGTTTCTGCTTTAACCTAGAATGAGAATATCTGCCTAGGTTAATAGAGTATCCTTGATTGAAGGTAGGGAGTTGGTGACTTTAGTCGAGGAGCCAACTCACTATTCTGTACCGGATTTACTCCGGTAGTGGAGGTTTTGTTCTTAGGGCCTCAATCTGTCGACTCCGGTGGAGGTTAGTCGCCCGCTAGAGAGTCAGATTGAGAGGGTCTGAAGACCTTTAGTCGAGACTTCAGGCTGTTTAAGAACCTTCCGCAGTATAATCTTCATAGAAACTGAACTTGGTAATTACAATCCGGCTTAACTGCAGACTAGGGGGAACCATATCCGGGTGACCTCTTTAACCTGAATACAACCAGTTTACTTGCTTTGTTTGTTTGGTAGTTTAGACTTGCACTCCAGTTTTATTGCTAGATAACAAGAACTCATTGAGTAGTCAGCAAATCTAGGACCCGGGTTGACATATAAACCTAACCCGCTATACTACGCTTTAGGAAGTGGTTTCACTTGGCCAATTCCTAGGGTGACAGTAGAGTCGAGTCAAGTTTTTGGCGCCGTTGCCGGGGACGGCTAGGTTGTTGAAGAAAAGTGATTTCTGTTACTCTAGCTTTTCTTTTCGCTTTGTTTGCTTTGTCCCACTTGTGCCTTCACGGGTTTGCTTGCTTGAGTGTGTGCAGGTAGTGCATGACCCGTAGCCAGTCAGGAGGGTTACTGCCGTTGGATCCAGAGCTTGAACGCACTTGCCGCCAACTTAGGAGACAGCAGCGAGCTAGACTGGTTACGGGAGAGCGCATAGACGGCCACTTGACCAGCGATTCTGAGGAAGAGTACGAGATGGAGGGCGAAGACATCCCACAACCGGGGAATGCTCGACAGGCTCCCCCGGTGAATCAGCGTCCACCACCACCGCCGGGTCCCACCTTGGAGTACTACTACACTCCACGGATTGCTGACATCCACCCGGTCATCCTCTATCCACCCGTCCCAGCAAATAACTTCGAGATCAAGCCAGGCTGGATTCAGCTCATCACATCCTCTATCCAGTTCCATGGCTTGAAGGACGAGGAAGCCCGGGCACACCTTTCCCGTTTTCTGCAGCTGACAAACGGGTTCAAGCTGAATGGTGTTCCGGATGATGCAATCCGCCTTCACCTCTTCCCCCATTCTCTGGCGGGGAATGCTAAGAGGTGGTTGGAGACCCAGCCCCCACTGTCCATCACTTCTTGGGACGATCTGGCGGATAAGTTCGTGCACAGATATTATCCGGCATCGAAGACTACTGAGATTCAGCGGGAGATCACTCACTTCCGCCAAGAGCCAGATGAGTCCCTTCGTGATGCATGGGAGCGGTACATGGGATACTTCTGGCAGTGTCCCCATCATGGCTTCAGCGATGCTTTCACAGTGGGGAACTTCTACAGTGCCATCACCCCAGACAGCCAGAGGGTGATCGAGTCTCTATGCCCAGGAGGGGATATCCTTACTAAGACTCCACCCGAGCTGAACCAGATGATCAGTACTTTGGCTGCCCGCGATCATTCCTGGGGGCAGAGCAGCAGAGGCAGGCACTCCCGGGACCGTGGTGTGCATGCTATAGAGGCCAGATCCGGGTTAGAGCAGCAGGTGGCTGAGTTGGTGCAGACACTGAAGCAGCCTAACAGTCTCTTTCCGGGCCGAGGTGTAGCTGCGCCTCCAGTAGCTCAGTGCCAGTGGTGTGAGAGTCCAAACCATCTGGTGGAAGACTGCCAGGCTATGCGGGAGTCCTCTACTCCCCAAGAACAGTTGGCCTTCATCGCCAATGCTCGGCGCCTCGATCCATACAGTAACACATACAATGAGGGATGGCGCCAGCATCCCAACTTCGCCTGGAGCAACAACACCAATAAACCACCTGGTTTCCCAGCACCAGCAGGTGGTTTTCAGCAGAGGCAGCCTTTCCAGGCTAGACAGGGGCAGCCATTCCAGCAGCCCCAGCGTCAGTATGCCGAGCCAGCAGCAGCTCCAGCTCCAGATACTCAGATGACGAAGCTGGAAAATATTCTAGCTTCATTCATGACGAGCACTCAGGCGGCTATCACGAGGTTGGACCAGAGTGTAGCCTCACTGGAGGCAGGTCAGAGGAACCAGGGTGCCATTCTGCAGGATCTCCAGCACCAGATAGGGGACTTAGCTCGCCAGAATACTACCAGGGCACCGGGGACTCTGCCTGCCACCACTGTCCCCAATCCTCGCGGCCCTCACGAGACTGCCCATGCCATTTTCACCAGGAGCGGCAGGCCTACATCAGCTGATCCTGCCCCGACCAGGCAGGAGGAACCACTACCTGCTTCAGCACTTCCAGCCGGTGATGCAGAGGTGCGGGTGGAGAAGGAAGCCCCTGCTCCCAAGCCACAACCAGTGGTGAAGGAGCACGTACCCCAGCTTCCCTTCCCCACTCGCCTCCATAAAGATAAGCTGGAGACTGAGTTTGCCAAGTTTATGGCAATGTTGAAGCAGCTCAACATCAGCGTACCATTTGTGGAGGCACTGTCGAAGATGCCCAAGTACGCGAAGTTCATGAAAGATCTCTGCACCAACAAGAAGAAACTTGGGGATCTTTCGACAGTGCTGCTGAGCGAGGAATGTTCTGCCATCCTGCAGAACAAGCTGCCCGAAAAGCGCAAGGATCCAGGGAGTTTTACTATCCCTCTTACTATTGGCAGCATGCATGTAGGAAAGTCCTTGGCGGACCTAGGAGCTAGCATTAATGTCATGCCATATAAATTGTTCAAAACGCTAGACCTAGGTGAACTTAGCCCTACTAGGATGAGCATTCAGCTAGCTGATCGTTCTGTGGTGCATCCTAGGGGTATCATAGAGGATTTGCTTGTTAATGTGGGTGCATTCACATATCCTGTTGATTTTGTTATTCTGGATATAAATGATGATGTGGATGTGCCTTTGATTCTGGGTAGACCATTTCTTGCCACCGCCAAGGCATTGATTGATGTGCATGATGGTAAGCTGATTCTGCGTGCTGGGGATGAACAGGCTACTTTTTCTGTGACTGAGTTTGATCACTGTGCTATGATTGCTGTCACCCCTGTGCATCCTATTTCTGATCAGGTACACGAGCCTGTCGTGTATACTTCTGCACCTCTCATTTTGCAGGACCCTCCTATCATTCCTTCGCCGCCACTCCATCCAGCCTCGCCTCCGAACAAAAAGCTCAAGGAGGAGTGGCGGCCGAAGCCGCAGGTGGCTAAGCCTGCACGGAAGAAGAGTGGAGACCACTATGAGCTGGTCCCACCCCCAGCACCACGACCACCCTGGCCATCCGAGTACTCACTCGCCTGCATCTTGCCGGATGGCCAGGTCGAGCTGACCGATGCTGGTGGTTGTAACCGTCGGGTGCACGGTCACCACCTGAAGCTGTACCTCAAGAGCGATGTGGATCCGCTCTTGGAGGCACCTGTTCCTGCACCTCCCTGAGTATCCACCATGGGCGTCCAGCTAAAAGACGGTAAAGAAGCGCTTGTGGGGAGGCAACCCCATCATGGTTTGACTTTCTTTCTTATGTTTCGAGTCGGATTGCGATTTGGTTTTGTTTTGGTTTGTTTCCTTTGTTTGGATGATGTCTTATTGGGCTGACATCGGACCTAACATATTCTGGTTGAGCTCTTCTGTTCCCCTTGAGCTGTGCTGTGTTCTCGACTGGTCCATTTCCAGTCTCCTGCAGTCCGTGCATACCGGTAACATCGTTCCCCTTTCCTTCCCTCTTCTCCATTGAGGGCAATGTCGATCTTAAGTGTGGGGGGATGTTTATCTTTTGACCGCATTAGATCTGTTTGTGTGTGATGACTCGGTATTTGCACATGTTTTCCCCTTTGTTTCTTGATTGTTTGAGCTTGATTTACCGTGTCTTTGGCCTATTTTACGCTAGGTTGTGTTCCTTTGTCATATTTCAGGTCCTAGCACATAAAGTGAAGCATAGGCGCAAAGTTCAAGTCAATCAGAGATCAATTGACGATTCGGGAGAAGAAACTCGGGTATGACCTGAAGAAGAATGGATTTCTACCTCACTTCATGAACAAAGAATCATGCAAGCTTGTTATGAAATGAAAGAGGACGAGACTACGAGCGTCTGGGATCAAACGGCGACTGATTCGGAGTCCGGACGAGGGAGAAACGAAGCATTGAACAGGCTCGGCAGTGAAAACACGGGCAGTAGGCCTTCAGAACACGGCCGTGTTCTGTGACCGTGTTTTTACTGCCGAGAGCTGATTTGAGTTTGGCCAACTCGAGCTGAAAACACGGGCGGGCTGAGGCAAAGCAAGGCCGTGCCCTCGACCGTGTTTTGCCCAGAATCGGGTTTTTTAACCCAAATTCGAGCCAAAGGAGAGAGAGAGCTGGGTTTTGGATCCCAAACACCCAAGGGACGAACCAAAGAAAGAGAGGGCGATTTGAGGGCATTCTAAGAGTGGAATTGGAGGATTTCTTCGCCTTGGAAGCTTGAGGAACAAGCCCGGACTTGAAGACTGATCATCTGAAGATTCTTACTGCAGTCTCTCTCTTCTCTATGGAGTAACTTCCCTTCACTTAGGTTTTGAGGAACCCTAGCTATGTTTGTTTGATTGGATGATTGTATGAGTACTCTGACTTGATAATCTTGAGTTCATATTCAATCTATGCATGTTTTCATGATTCAATTCTGCTTTAGTCGAGATTATTGATTCTGCTTTGATCCTATGAGAGCGAATACCTGATTAGGTCAATAGAGCACCATAGATTGATAGTAGTGGATCGATTGCTTTAGTCGAGGGTTGATTCACTGCTTTGTATCGATTGAGAACCTCATTCGATAGAGGGAATCTAGTTCAGAACGCCTTGATCAGTTGTTCTAGAGAAGGATACGTCCCTCTAGGCAATTGACTCAAGAGGGCCTTGTTCCTTTAGTCGAGACTCAAGATCTAGTCAAGGATTCTCCGCATTGTGAATGAAAGTGAAACAAGTTAGAAATCATCAATCATTAATCTGGCTAGTGGCTAGGGGGAATCATACCTAAGTGAGTTCCCAACCTGTAATTAGATTAACTTTAACTGTAGTTTGCTAGAGTAGTTTTAGTTCTTTCATCTTAATCTGGTTTGCTAGATAATGAACTGAAGCTGAGTAATAGTAACTCTAGAGACCCGTGGATTCGATATTTATTACTTGAGCCACTATACTGCAGTCCCTTTCATTGGTTACACTTGGCCACTGTTAGGAGTTGTGTTTTAGCGAGTCAAGTTTTTGGCGCCGTTGCCGGGGACTTTCTAGATTATTAGGAAAGGCAGAAGTTTGTTACTTTAGCGTTTTTCTTTTGTTTTCCACCCTTGCTTTTCACTTGGGTGTTTTTGTTTTTGTTGGTGCAGATTTGAATCATGGATCCTCATGGCTTCTCCAATCATTGGGGGTATCCACCACCACCCGAGTGGTATTACCCCGAGACCCCCTGGAGCAATCAAGGAGGAGAAGACTATGGATTCGGGTTCCAGTACCAACCCCCTTACTACGGAGAACAACCGGACCCCTGGGCATATCAAGAACAACCTCATTATCAAGAAGAATTTCTCCCACAACCAGAAGGGCCATCGGAGCTGGAGTTACTCCTGGAGCAGTTTACTCGAGCCTCTGAGAGAATATGCTCCAGGATGGATCATCAAATCCAAGCCTTTCCCTCTTCCGATCCCTCATATCTCCGTGATATGGAGGAGGCTGTTCAACGCTCAGCGAAGCAAATAGAGTGGGTTGAGCAAGTTTGTGCACAACTTGCTCAAGATCACCCTTCTGCTACCATACAAGAAGAGGAGGAGGAAGAAGAAGGCTACACGGACATTAGGGAGCACACAGAAGTTGTCACGGAGAGCTCCCGTGATGATCATGATCAGGAATGTCCTGTCGTAGCCGACCACCCTTTCCCACATCCCACACTGAGCTTCGAAGAGGTGGGCATGAGTGAGGAGATGCAAGAAGATCTCATGAAAGAAATTGCTTGGCAACTTGCTCTCCAATCCGTGCTAGAAGAAGAAGAGCAAGAAAGGGTGCAGAAAGAGGTTGTGGAGGATGACGAAAGCGAAGCAGGAGGAGTTCTTGATCATTTCCCAGGGGTGATACCACATGAAGAAGGAAGGGAGGTTGAAGGAGCAATTGGCGTCCAGGCCGAGGACGAAGTTGAGGTGGAAGAGGCTTGCACCGGCCATGAGTTACATGTGATATCTCCACCAAACTTCGAGGAATTGCTCAGCAAGGACCCATTTGCAGTGTCTCTTTGCCAGACCAAGGCCACATCGACATCGGTCCCTCTTGGTGGACGCGATGGTGGCCAATCAATGCTGTCTTATCTGGTTTGGGGCAATGAGACGAGAGAAGAGAAGAAGAGGTCTCGAGGGTGGAGACTTCATCTGCATCAAGTACACGAGCCTTCATCACCTGCCACACCACATGCTCGTGACTTGAGACTCCACCTCATCGATGAGAACCTCAACTTCAAGGAGGTTCTAGCATGGACCGAAACTTAGGAGCCATCGTCCGGCTCACGACGTGAAAGAAGCGCTTGTTGGGAGGCAACCCAACCAGTCGGTTTGCATTTCTTTCTCTATTTATCCTCGGTTGAGTCAGTTTTGTTATTTGATTTTAGAGTCAATAACTCAACCTTTGTGAGATTTTGTGTGGTGTTTGTGTTCTGATTACTCTCTCTTCCTGGAATGCACCGCCTGCCCCGTCCATCATCATTCACCCTTGATCTGGTAACTTCGTTCTACCCTCCTTATCTTTCCTCCATTGAGGACAATGTCGTGCTTAAGTGTGGGGGGGTGTTCGATTATGTATGCGGGTGAATGTTTGGCTGTTTGTGTGCTTGGAGCCTAGTCCACTGTCCAAATTTTAAATTTGAGGGCTCCAAGTACGTGTTTCCTTGCAAATTGCCTGCTCAGTATGCTTTGAATTGACAGTCTCTATAGTAACGTGCAACCTAGGGAGGTAGTGTAGCACTATGGAGGATGTTGAAGTATAAGATTTTTCCTATCTAGCTCTCTGCTGTGTCAGTTGATTTTGTGAATTAGTGGAGCTAAGACCGTTGAATTCATGTGGTAATGGTGACTCTATTTTGATTGTGTTATGGACTCGTGTATCGAACAGGGTGCTCATATAGAAAATGGAAAGCAGTTGGTCCTCCATGTCGAAATCATTGAAATCTTAAACATGGGGTAAGCCCAACGTGTGTGGCATCGTTCATTGCACAAAATCGGGTTTTGGAAGAGATTTTAGTGATCCTTAGTGGGGTACTCCTACAAGGTGAAGCTAAGCTGTCTCTAGTACAAGTAAAATTTTCACCCGTTGAACGGTTTGCCTACTCGAGGATGTGTTTTTAAGGGCACGGATAGAGCTTCCGACCCCCCTTATTTTCATTGACCCTCCACACGAGTTGAGGAAAAGGAGTTAAAAGAAGTACTCTGGCGAGCGCCAGATGTACAGAAATTGCTCTTGCTCGACTAATAAGGGTCGACCGTGCAAAAGACTGCAGTTGGAACCCCCGCCAAGTGAATAAAAAGGAAAAAAAAGTAAGTAAAATGAAAGTGAAAAAGGGGTTCCAACGGTGAAATGAAGTGAAAGAGCACCCCGGTACAACGAGTCCTTGGTTGTGAATGGTGTGAGTCCCTTTATCCATGAACTGACTGTCTTACTTCTACTTTTTCTCATGATCCTGGCTTGAGTCTAGTACTCGCATTGAGAGAGATAGGGAACGTCTTAGAAGACCAGTTGACCTCGTAAGCTGCTATATGATCTAGGAAATCCTCTACCGACGATCGGGGTTGTATGTTGCTATAGAGCTCTGGAGAGTTGCATTGGTTTGAGTTAGGTTTGCTTGGGGACAAGCAAACAGTTAAGTGTGGGGGGATTTGATGACTCGGTATTTGCACATGTTTTCCCCTTTGTTTCTTGATTGTTTGAGCTTGATTTACCGTGTCTTTGGCCTATTTTACGCTAGGTTGTGTTCCTTTGTCATATTTCAGGTCCTAGCACATAAAGTGAAGCATAGGCGCAAAGTTCAAGTCAATCAGAGATCAATTGACGATTCGGGAGAAGAAACTCGGGTATGACCTGAAGAAGAATGGATTTCTACCTCACTTCATGAACAAAGAATCATGCAAGCTTGTTATGAAATGAAAGAGGACGAGACTACGAGCGTCTGGGATCAAACGGCGACTGATTCGGAGTCCGGACGAGGGAGAAACGAAGCATTGAACAGGCTCGGCAGTGAAAACACGGGCAGTAGGCCTTCAGAACACGGCCGTGTTCTGTGACCGTGTTTTTACTGCCGAGAGCTGATTTGAGTTTGGCCAACTCGAGCTGAAAACACGGGCGGGCTGAGGCAAAGCACGGCCGTGCCCTCGACCGTGTTTTGCCCAGAATCGGGTTTTTTAACCCAAATTCGAGCCAAAGAAGAGAGAGAGCTGGGTTTTGGATCCCAAACACCCAAGGGACGAACCAAAGAAAGAGAGGGCGATTTGAGGGCATTCTAAGAGTGGAATTGGAGGATTTCTTCGCCTTGGAAGCTTGAGGAACAAGCCCGGACTTGAAGACTGATCATCTGAAGATTCTTACTGCAGTCTCTCTCTTCTCTATGGAGTAACTTCCCTTCACTTAGGTTTTGAGGAACCCTAGCTATGTTTGTTTGATTGGATGATTGTATGAGTACTCTGACTTGATAATCTTGAGTTCATATTCAATCTATGCATGTTTTCATGATTCAATTCTGCTTTAGTCGAGATTATTGATTCTGCTTTGATCCTATGAGAGCGAATACCTGATTAGGTCAATAGAGCACCATAGATTGATAGTAGTGGATCGATTGCTTTAGTCGAGGGTTGATTCACTGCTTTGTATCGATTGAGAACCTCATTCGATAGAGGGAATCTAGTTCAGAACGCCTTGATCAGTTGTTCTAGAGAAGGATACGTCCCTCTAGGCAATTGACTCAAGAGGGCCTTGTTCCTTTAGTCGAGACTCAAGATCTAGTCAAGGATTCTCCGCATTGTGAATGAAAGTGAAACAAGTTAGAAATCATCAATCATTAATCTGGCTAGTGGCTAGGGGGAATCATACCTAAGTGAGTTCCCAACCTGTAATTAGATTAACTTTAACTGTAGTTTGCTAGAGTAGTTTTAGTTCTTTCATCTTAATCTGGTTTGCTAGATAATGAACTGAAGCTGAGTAATAGTAACTCTAGAGACCCGTGGATTCGATATTTATTACTTGAGCCACTATACTGCAGTCCCTTTCATTGGTTACACTTGGCCACTGTTAGGAGTTGTGTTTTAGCGAGTCAGTGTGCTTGGAGCCTAGTCCACTGCCCAAATTTTTGAATTTGAGGGCTCCAAGTACGTGTTCCCTGCAATTACCTGCTCAGTATGCTTTGAATTGACAGTCTCTGTAGTGATTTGCAACCTAGGGAGGTAGTGTAGCGCTATGGAGGATGTTGATGCATTTAAGACGTCTCATTTCTTCTTCATATTGTGTTGGTTGATTGAGTGAATTAGTGATCTTAGGACCCTTGAATTGTGTGGTGTTGTGGACTCTCTGCCTGTCATGGACTCTTGTATCATGTTTTGAAAATAACAGGTGCTCGAAAATGTGCTTTAAAACGACGTCTCCCGTGCGAATAGGGCGAAAGTGTGTAAGGGGAGACGGGAATCCGTTCCCAATTTCCACCTACTACCTCCAGCCCCCTTACATGTCCTTCCCCCGCACGAGGCTCGAGACAACTGCTCCTGGCATGGCCGGTAAGAGCCGGGCTCCCGCAAAACCTTTGCTAGGTGGGAGCCCCCGTTTTCTGCAAAAACAGGTTGGAACCCTTGAAAAGAAAAGAGAAAAACAGAAAAACAAGTAAAAAGAAGGAAGAAAAGGGGTTCCAACCATCTCCAAAAAGAAAATCGAGCACCTTGAAAAATGTGAGTCCATGATCTTTTGTTTTTGAGAGTCTCTTCATCCACGATTCATTTGTCCTCTGTTCACTATTTGCCATGATGCCGACTCGAGACTAGCGTTCTCGCCGAAGAGGCTATAAGATGACTTGTGCGTCGGTTGACCTCGTAAGCTGCTAAATGATCTAGGAAGTCCGCTACCTACGATCGAGGTTGTTTGTTGCTATAGAGGTCTGGAGAGTTGCATTGGTTTGAGTTAGGTTTGCTTGGGGACAAGCAAACAGTTAAGTGTGGGGGGATTTGATGACTCAGTATTTGCACATGTTTTCCCCTTTTGTTTCTTGATTGTTTGAGCTTGAATTACCGTGTCTTTGACCGATTTTACGCTAGGTTGTGTTCCTTTGTCACATTTCAGGTCCTAGCACATAAAGTGAAGCATAGGCGCAAGTTTCAAGTCAATCAGAGATCAATTGACGATTTGGGAGAAGAAACTCGGGCATGACCTGAAGAAGAATGGATTTCTACCTCACTTTATGGACAAAGAATCATGCAAGCTTGTCATGCAAAGAAAGAGGACGAGACTACGAGCGTCTGGGATCAAACGGCGACTGATTCGGAGTCCGGACGAGGGAGAAACGAAGCATTGAACAGGCTCGGCAGTGAAAACACGGGCAATAGGCCTTCAGAACACGGCCGTGTTCTGTGACCGTGTTTTTACTGCCGAGAGCTGATTTGAGTTTGGCCAACTCGAGCTGAAAACACGGGCGGGCTGAGGCAAAGCACGGCCGTGCCCTCGACCGTGCTTTGGCCACTGATGCCCTTTTTAAGCAGATTTCAGCTGAAACAGAGGGGGAGAGCTGGGTTTTTGGATCCCAAACACCCAAGGGACGAACCAAAGAGAGAGAGGGCGATTTGAGGGCATTCTTGGAGTGGAATTGGAGGATTTCTTTGCCTTGGAAGCTCGAGGAACAAGCCCGGACTTGAAGACTGATCATCTGAAGATTCTTACTGCAGTCTCTCTCTTCTCTATGGAGTAACTTCCCTTCACTTAGGTTTTGAGGAACCCTAGCCATGTTTGTTTGATTGGATGATTGTATGAGTACTTTGACTTGATAATCTTGAGTTCATATTCAATCTATGCATGTTTTCACGATTCAATTCTGCTTTAGTCGAGATTATTGATTCTGCTTTGATCCTATGAGAGCGAATACCTGATTAGGTCAATAGAGCACCATAGATTGATAGTAGTGGATCGATTGCTTTAGTCGAGGGTTGATTCACTGCTTTGTATCGATTAAGAACCTCATTCGATAGAGGGAGTCTAGTTCAGAACGCCTTGATCGATTGTTCTAGAGAAGGATACGTCCCTCTAGGCAATTGACTCAAGAGGGCCTTGTTCCTTTAGTCGAGACTCAAGGTCTAGTCAAGGATTCTCCGCATTGTGAATGAAAGTGAAACAAGTTAGAAATCATCAATCATTAATCTGGCTAGTGGCTAGGGGGAATCATACCTAAGTGAGTTCCCAACCTGTAATTAGATTAACTTTAACTGTAGTTTGTTAGAGTAGTTTTAGTTCTTTCATCTTAATCTGTTTTGCTAGATAATGAATTGAAGCTGAGTAATAGTAACTCTAGAGACCCGTGGATTTGATATTTATTACTTGAGCCACTATACTGCAGTCCCTTTCATTGGTTACACTTGGCCATTGTTAGGAGTTGTGTCATAGCGAGTCAAGTTATTGGGCTGACATCGGACCTAACATATTCTGGTTGAGCTCTTCTGTTTCCCTTGAGCTGTGCTGTGTTCCCGCCTGGTCCGTTTCCAGTCTCCTGCAGTCTGTGCATACCGGTAACATCGTTCCCCTTTCCTTTCCTCTTCTCCATTGAGGACAATGTCGATCTTATGTGTGGGGGGGTGTTTATCTTTTGACTGCATTAGATCTGTTTGTGTGCTTGGAGCCTAGTCCACTGTCCGAATCTTACGATTTGAGGGCTTCAAGTACTGCTGTTTGATCATATTGGCACTGTGTTTTGATGGATGAATTGATTGGTTTTCTGATTAATGCATGACAACTTGTTTGCGACTGGGACAACTTATGATGAGGACTGAGATGTGCAGTAGAACGATGTAGGGGTTCAATTTTTCAACTATTTGCTTGCCAACTGTGACTTGATCTGACTTGATCTGATTACTTGTCCTTGACAGTCGTTTATGCATCTAGTTCAGGGTATCAGAATGTGAGATAGAGCATATAGGTAGCCATGCGAGATTTGAGCCTGCTCGTTTCTTTCTTGTGCGATAGATCCCTCTTCCATGATGTGTAGCATTCACCTTGTCACTAGCTGAGATGATGGAGGCATAGGATTAGCCCACGCCCAAAACTGACTGTCCTGATGTGTTATATCCCCTAGTCAGCCCCTTTGAGCCGTGTGTTATCCTTTCTTTTGGTCTATAATGGAAAAAATCACCCTTGTTGCATCTTTTAGAAGGTTCCACAGAGTGGTTTTTATATTGTCTCTGCTGTTTCTGCTTAAGTCTATGTGAGTGTTGGAGGTAGTGCTTAAAAGTTGGGCAGATGTTTGAATTGTGCAGAAGTGGTGGCTCTCTTAAGAAATGAAAAGAAAAATAAAAGAAAAACAAAAAAAAAATTGAAAGCAAAAGAGAGCCACTACCAAAAATCTGAGTAATGCCCAGTAAGTAGTGTTTCTTAGCAATCTGGCTTGGGAACGCTGATGTTTGTGCCTCCTTCGCTCTTGTGATCTTAAGATATTGAGTAATGCAGGATAGCTGAAAGAAAATACCGGGTTGTTTGACTGTGATTGTGTGTTTGGAAAATGTGGAACCTTTTGCTATGAATACTTCCACCACCTAAAAGGCCTTTTCCCCATGTCCAAGACCCTAGCCAGTCATTTGAACCTGTGTCTAAGACCTCCTGATTAGCTAGTGGTGACACCCCATATGTGAACTCTAGCACTTAGAGGCTGCCATCATGGTGAAGAGATGATAGGTATTGAGAGAAATAGCATGCGCATCTTTCGCATCAAATTGTCCTGACCCCACTGGTCGAGAGTGAGTGATTCATTTTCATTTTCTATATGCTCTTGTACCCCGGTGAGGACCTAGATTGCTCGGTCTCTATTATGATGTCTTGAGTTGGATGCATGAGCTGACTGTTTTGAGTAAGTGGTTGAATCAAGTCTAGGTTGGCCAGTGAACAGACGGGAGACTCTTCCTTTACTCGATTTGCTGCACTCGAATGTCCTTTGTGGTGGTTGTCCAGGTTGTTATTGAGGTTGTGCATGTATTGATGTTTGAAAACCAGTGCGATTCACGTGTTTTGTGCCTTTATGACTTGTCCCCAATGTTGGTTGATTGAAATATTTAAGCTTACCTAGTGTCTGACTTGGTTTGCTTGGGGACAAGCAAACGGTTAAGTGTGGGGGAGTTTGATAGACCGTCATTTGCACATGTTTTCCCCTTTTTTTTCTTGATTGTTTGAGCTTGAATTACCGTGTCTTTGGCCTATTTTACGCTAGGTTGTGTTCCTTTGTCACATTTCAGGTCCTAGCACATAAAGTGAAGCATAGGCGCAAGTTTCAAGTCAATCAGAGATCAATTGGCGATTCGGGAGCAGAAACTCGGGCATGACCTGAAGAAGAATGGATTTCTACCTCACTTTATGGACAGAGAATCATGCAAGCTTGTTATGAAATGAAAGAGTACGAGACTACGAGCGTCTGGGATCAAACGGCGACTGATTCGGAGTCCGGACGAGGGAGAAACGAAGCATTGAATATAGGAGAACAGGTTCGGAAGTAAAAACACGGGCAGGAGGCCTTCAAAACACGGCCGTGTTCTGTGACCGTGCTTTTACTGCCGAGAGCAAATCCGAGTTTGGCAGACATGAGCTGATTACACGGGCGGGGCCGAGACAAAGCACGGGCGTGTTTTCCCAAAGCACGGCCGTGTTCTCCCAAAAGCACGGCCGTGTTTTCACCAACATGTGGCCGTGTAATTAACCCTAGCCAAAGCACGGGCGGGCTGAGGCAAAGCACGGCCGTGCCCTCGACAGTGTTTTGGCCAATGATGCCCTTTTAGGCAGATTTCAGCCAAATTGAGAGGGGATTCGAGTTTTAGAGAGATAGAACGATTCCTAGAGAGAGAAAGCGACGAACAAGAGTCTCCAAGTGCCCTAGATCGATCTTCAACACCATTGGAGCTTGGTTTGAGCTTGGAGAAGTGCCGATTCAACGTCCAGGAGCATAAATCCATCTTCACAGTATGATTTCCGCATCTGATTCTGCTTTTGCTTCTCTCTCCATGGAGTAGTTCTCCCATTCATCTGGGTATGGAGAACCCTAGATTTGTATGTTAGGCTTTGATTGTATGAACCCAAGTACTGATTCTGTGATTGATTATATTCGATTGAGGTTTTATGATTGAATGACTTGAATCCTGATCAAATTCCTGTTGTTTCTGCTTTAACCTAGAATGAGAATATCTGCCTAGGTTAATAGAGTATCCTTGATTGAAGGTAGGGAGTTGGTGACTTTAGTCGAGGAGCCAACTCACTATTCTGTACCGGATTTACTCCGGTAGTGGAGGTTTTGTTCTTAGGGCCTCAATCTGTCGACTCCGGTGGAGGTTAGTCGCCCGCTAGAGAGTCAGATTGAGAGGGTCTGAAGACCTTTAGTCGAGACTTCAGGCTGTTTAAGAACCTTCCGCAGTATAATCTTCATAGAAACTGAACTTGGTAATTACAATCCGGCTTAACTGCAGACTAGGGGGAACCATATCCGGGTGACCTCTTTAACCTGAATACAACCAGTTTACTTGCTTTGTTTGTTTGGTAGTTTAGACTTGCACTCCAGTTTTATTGCTAGATAACAAGAACTCATTGAGTAGTCAGCAAATCTAGGACCCGGGTTGACATATAAACCTAACCCGCTATACTACGCTTTAGGAAGTGGTTTCACTTGGCCAATTCCTAGGGTGACAGTAGAGTCGAGTCAACAATTAAGTACCATCCTGAAAAGGCAAATGTGGTGGCTGACACCTTGAGCAAGAAGAGGGAGAGCCCTTTATCGGAGTTGGTCTCTTTGAGGGCCATGAACGTGGAGTTGGAGCTACAGAAGGTGACAAAGTTGTTAGCAACTTTGAAGATTCATCCTATGCTGCAAGAACGAATCAAGGAGAAGCAGAGTGAAGATTTGGAATTAGAGGAGTACAAGAAGCAAGTGTTAGAAGGGAAGGACACCAAATTTGAACTGGTAGATGGGGTACTAATATATCAAGGAAGGCTGTGTGTCCCAGATTTTGACAAGCTAAGGAAGGATAATCTGGACGAGGCTCACTCTACACCTTATGCAATGCACCCAAGGGCTACTAAGATGTATCGTACCCTCAAGGAGCATTTCTGGTTGTCAGGGTTGAAGAAGGAGGTAGCTGCACATGTCTACCAATGCTTGGAGTGCCAAATGATCAAGCCTGAACATCAAGCTCCAGTCATTGAGCACTTACCGTTGGAGATCCCGCAATGGACTTGGGAGAAGATCACCATGGATTTTGTTTATGGTTTACCGAGGATCCCAAGGGGAAATAATGGAGTATCGGTGATTGTGGATCGCTTCTCGAAGGTGGCTCACTTTATTCCATCAAGTTCAAGCCAGGGCTAGAGGAGCTGTCTAGGCTGTATGTGAGGGAGATAGTGAGATTGCATGGAGTCCCTCTTAGCATCGTGTCTGATCGCGAACCTAGCTTCACAGCACGATTCTGGGTGAGTCTTCAAAAGGCTATGGGCACTCAAGTTCACTTCTCCATCGCATACCATCCCAGACTGATGAACAGTCAGAGAGGACCATCGAGACACTGGAAGACCTGCTAAGAGCGTGTGTCTTGACGATGGAAGGAGCTTGGTATGAGCATTTTCCTCTAGTGGAGTTTACTTACAATAATCAGTATCACAGTTTGATACAAGCAGCTCCATATGAGGTTTTGTATGGGAGGAAGTGTTGTACACCACTATACTGGGATGCAGAAGGAGTGCGACAACTAGAAGGCCTAGAGATGGTACAGAAGACAGTAGAGAAGGTGGAGATTATTCGTCGGAACTTGAAGGCGACTCAGGACAGGCAGAAGAGTAATGCTGAGAGGCCAGGGAACCCGCGAAGTTATGAAGTGGCCGATATGGTATTCCTGAGGGTGTCTCCTTGGAAGGGAGTGATGAGGTTTGGTAAAAAAGGGAAAGCTTAGCCCTAGGTACATTGGGTCATACGAGGTGCTAGAGCGTGTTGGACCCTTAGCCTATCGGTTAGCCTTACCTCCTAGCTTGTCGAGGATCCACGACGTCTTCCATGTCAACATGCTAAGGGCATATCGGTCCAACACCAACCATGTAATCAGACGTGAGGATATCCAACTGGAAGATTCCTTGACCTTTGAGGAGGTACCAGTTCAGAGGGTAGGCGAGGCTACCACTTGGGAGACAGAGAGTATCACGAGCAATGCAGTTAAAAGCGCGATTCTACCTAGAAGCGGAAAATGGGTAAAATCGTAAAACGTAGAATCAAAGCGTAAAAGCGTAAGTTTTTTATGCACCCTCTAAAATAGCTAAAATATGTTAAGTACAACATATAGTATGTAAAATGTGAGTGTGTAGATTTTAGATAAGTGAATAACTACATGAAATTCATAATTAAAATGTAATATCTAACACACAAACTAATTTGTGTTGACTCAAAAGTAGAGAAAACTCATAACATCTTAATAGCTCATAAACGTAGATCGTAACCCGTAAACGAGCTTGAGAATCAAAATTCTCATAAGCTGGTTTGAGTTTACATAATTACATACGATCAATTACCCATAAACTTTTATCGTAACCCAGGTAAGAGCCACAGGTGAAGATTAAGGGAGAAGACTGGTAGAAGGTCAGCGGCTGTTGAGAATACATTAGGTGTCTTTTCAACCTAATGTGAAGCCCATATCTCGACACTAGTTGTAGAACGAGTAATGAATCATATTTTCCTTTTTTTATTTTTTGCTGATATGTCTCCAAAATTACATCATTTTGGGTCAATTAGCACATTTTTATGAGATTAAAAAAATCGTATAAAAACGCTTCAGAATCACGATTTTACCGATTTTAAGCGATTTTACCGATTTTACCCATGTTTTTACCAGTTTTTGTGACTAAGCGACTTTAGGTAGAAACTGAAACATTTTGGTGGCCTGGATACGTAAAAACGTAAGTTGTTACGTTTTAATGCGTGATTTTGACTGCACTGATCATGAGAGATAAGTACCCAGATTTATTTGAGTAATAGACTTATGTATTACCACTGATAGTGAAAGGACTATGTTTTCACCTTGTTTCTTCGGCTATAAATTTCGAGGTTGAAATTTTATTAAGGGGAGGGAAATGTTATATTCTAGCCGAGAAATTTCAGTCGAACACTATAAGTCGAGATCAAGTAATTATCTTTCCAGTTCCAAATTTCGGGAAGAAATTTTTATAAGGATGGAGGAAACGTAACACCCCGGTATTTTAGATTTAGGTTCGACCTTAATACGTGAACGATTGGGTTGACGGTTACGTACTAAGAGTTGCAATCGCGGATTAAGAATAATAATATTTATTATTATTACATTATTTTTTAAAAAAATGAGAGAGGGCCGAGCCCTCCCACAAACCCTCGAACTCATCTCAATTATCCCACATCACAAAACCCCCGACCCTAATTATTCCCCCCAGCGAAACCCTTTCCCAGCCGCCCTCCTAATTTTCACAAACCCTAGAGAAAGCAACAGCGCTGCGAGCGAGAAGAAAAAGAAGAAGGAGCCCGCCGCCTCCCTGTTACCGACCCCGACCTCATCCCTTTCGCAGTCCTAGGTAAGGATCACAAATCCTCTCGCGATTCCAAACTCGATTCATCGATAATCTAATCCGAAACTCGTATTTTTGTACTATAGTGTTTGCGGCGAGGTTTGAGGGTTTGAACATCGATCAACGAGGAGATCAATGTCCTGGGTCATCCAATCTAGTCCTAGGCACGTTCTAGAAGTAAGGGAACTCGATCCCTTCAAGATAGATCGATCGATTTGGTGATTTTTCGTGAGGGTGCAATTCTGGGTTTTTAGCAACAGGCTTTTAGTGACAGATTTTGAGTGGTCACTAAAGCTGCTGGGAATTTCCATAAACGTATTTTTAGATGTTTTAAATTGTTTTGAGCCTCTGTGGTTGTTGGTTTCTGGGTTTAACAATTTTATAATTGAGTGGGGTCTAGGAGATGGCTTTAATTTAATTTGGGGATTTTTTAATATGAATGTCGATTATATTTAAATAAAAATCATTCCGAGGTGTTTTTAAGAGTTTGATAATTTTTAATGATCTTGGTTCTTCTGATTGACATGGGAAAATTGTTATCCAAATTATTAGAAAGTTCAACTTAGGTGAAATATTCGTCCAAGACAAAAATAATTAAGAAAAATCAGTGTAATTAAAGTCGAGTCGAGCCACTCGGCCCGACCGGTAAAACTGCCACCCGATCACAAAACCGGCTCGGCACAGTCTAAAAAAGTCGCTCCTGTTTTATGTATCGTTTGGCGATCGGCCGAGGCGGTTAACCATTCGAGCCGATTGAGCCGCTCGTCCAGTTTTTGCCAATCAGCCACTAAATTTAATTGAAAAAATTGCAGAAAATTGAAATAATCCAAAAATTTTGGGCTCTTCTGAATCCTTATTTCCATTTCACAATTTCGAAGGAAAGAGATGAGCTCTGATTAAGAAATATCCACTATTTATACTGATAACGTTTATTAGGTACCGGAGAGAACGGTTTTTAAACGGTCTAATGCGGTTTGACCACTAAAGTGCAAGCCGTTCGCATTACCGGGTCATGCTCCGGTTCGGTTCTGCTAACATTAGGAAAAATGGTCGGTTTTAAAGGGATTATTTCTAGAAAAATTTTAAAGGTAGTTAGGGGACCTTTGGAACGAGGCTCGAGGACTGGATTTTGAGGAGAGGATATTCTATTGTTCCAAAAGGGAATTTTAAATCAAGAAATGTCGACTAAGGGATGGGCTCCTTATTAATAAGTTCACCGGGATAATTCGGCTAGGAGGGATTTCCTCGAGTAAGGAATCGATGAGTCATATTTTCAATGTGAGTGTAAAGGGGGTAAAATAAATTATACGCCTTACGTGTTCTTTCAAGTTTTACGAGCTTTAAGTATTTTGATGAAGTGATTGTTGTTGTTTGATTGTGTTTATGATTGGTGATATGTGTGTAGTTTGAGCTTTGCTTGAAGCGACTATGTATGAGTTATTATTTACTTTAAAGCTTTATATTTATGAGTTGTTATTGAGGTTTAAGAAACAAGTTTCTTTATATTTATGACTTCACCTTCAAAAGGTGGAGTCATTTTAATTGTTTTAGTCACTAGAGCCAGTTTGTTGCCATTTGAGTTTTTGAGATAGAGCAACAACTATGCTCTAGAGACTTTTAAGATGAGCAGTAGTTATGCTCTTGAGAATCGTGGTGAAGAGCCACCACGATAAGTTTAAGATGTTAGGGGGATGGATAGTTACGACTCCCCTAACTAAGTTTAAGTTTAAGGAGAGCCTGGATGGGCTCTCATACGTATGCGTTGGGCAACCGGACTAGCTAGTGAGGGATCCCAATGTCAGTCAAATATTTAAGTTGAGATTTGAGCTTTAAGAATAGATTTTAAGGATTGGAAGTATCATCTACCACTGTAACTTAAGCTCTTAAGTAAGAAGTACTAGAGATTTCAAACGTAAGGGCGTAGACTGACCCCAACTCACTCACTAGATCGTAGAGGAGGAGATCATAACCAGCCAGTCCGTGACCAGCAAGCTAGAGAAGCTCAACACCATCGTCGCTGAGGGATGTCGAGCCAGGCGTCAAAGTGAGCATCGAAGAACTCCTTAAGTTATTAAGACTTTGTGGTTATGAGTTTAAGACTGGAGATTCGTTTCTTTTGCTTCTTTTAAGAGTAAGATTTAAGTTTTTCCCACGTGTTTAGGGCTTCGCTTGAGATATTAAGATAATTGAGATTGGTATTTTATTTAAAGTGGTGTTATTTGAGATTTTGAAAATCCCCGGGGTAGAAATGTCTTTTTCCAAGTTCAAAGTAGTGGGATGTTTCACAACCCCCTGTTGCTACTCTGTTGCGAGCGACTTCTTTTTTGGGGATAGCTCCCTGTCCTCTCTTCCACTTCGAAGAGTAACCGCCCTCACTTCTATTTTGTTGGCTTACTTCTGGGAACAAGCTACTTGTGAGATAATCCCCACACTCGTGGTCAGGGTTGTCAAGAGTATTTGGTGACTCTGCAACCCCGCCTCTATGGTTGAGAATTTCTCTGTCTCCTCTCCTATGAACTTGTCAATTCATTCAAACTTCTTCGAGCTGGAGGCAACAAAGGTCTAACTCCTCCAGGCTTGACATCCGGTTGGCATGCACGGGGGCAATGGAGTATAGCTGCTCGCATTGAGCCGTTTCCCCACTCACCATGTGACACTCGGCTTCCTCCTGGCCCACAGTTGCTTCCCAATCACTAGATATCACTGCTCTCTTCCCTTGCTTCTTGTCCTCAAGATTTACCTCGATCAACTTGTCAAGCTTTGCTTCAAGTGGAGCACTTGCTCCCACACTTCGCACTCCTATTTCATTGCTTCTCTTCCCACTTCTCGTCAAGCCCCAATCGTATCCTTTAAGAGCCATATCTTCGAGCAATTGGGTCACTTGAGGTGGGGTCATGTTCATCAACCTCCCTTGGTAAAGAGAGTCAATGAGGATCTTATCTTCATGCATAAGACCACCATAGAAAGTTTCTATCCGAAATTGCTCCTCGAATCCATGGTGATGGCATTGAAGGAATAGTCAGAGAATCTTTCCCAAGCATCTCTCAAGGTCTCATCTTCTTCTTGCTCGAAATGGGTAATCTTCTTTCTCCACTCGGCCGTCTTCGAAGGAGGGAAATAGAGGGTCATGAATTTGTTGAGAAGATCATCCCACAAGGCGATTGAGCGAGGCGGCCGGTTGTTGAGCCATCAGAATGCCTTCCCCGAAAGTGAGTAGGGGAAAAGCCTTAATTGCAAAGCTTATGCCGGCACGCCATTAATCTTTAAACTCCTTGCGAGCTCAAGAAACCTTTGCACATGCTCCCTCGGCAATTCGCTTGTGTTCCCGTGGAACAAAGCATTGTTTTGAATCATAGTCACTAGGGCCGGCTTGATTTCGAATTTGTTGGCCGCCACGGGTGGGTGTAAGATAGGCGATTGAATGTCCGCCAGCCGTGGGGCCATGTAATAACCCATTGTCATTGGGGCTTCCTCCTCTGTCGCCTCATCATTTTGGTTGTGAACTTGGGCGGCTCCCTCTCTTTGTTGGTTCTCTGCCATCTCAACTCCAATATCAAATTCACCTTCAACTCCTTCAACTTCTACTCCACTAACTCCGGGACACAATTGTTGTCCCCTTTCTTCACTTGTCCTCCTTGCTTCCGTTAACTCCCTCTCCCGAGCTAGGAATCGGAGATTCATGTTGATGTTCCCGTCAAGTGGTATAAAAGGCGCCGAATTGCTCCGGGTAATGCACCTCCCTGCACACACTTAGAGAACAATACCACGTCTAGTGATAGACCGTTATTTATACATGTTTTTACCCCTGTTCTTACACCGTTTGAGGTGTTGATTCTTGTGTTTTAGGCCAATTTCACGCTAGGTTGTGCTTGTTTGTGATATTTCAGGTCCTAGTACGTGAATGGAGGCTTGGGAGCGAGTTTGGGGTCGATTGGACGAAGATCGGACGCATGGCGAGGTTCTAAGGAAGCCGCACGGGCAACCCTGGGTATCACACAGCCGTGCAAGTTGCACTTGTGGCCGTGTGATTTTTGCCGAGGCCAAGCACGGGCATCCCAGGAAATTCACACGGCCGTGCAACCCTGGCCGTGTGAGATGGCTGAAGATCGACTTAATGGTACGCTGCGTTTCGACTTGCACGGGCAAAGTGGTGAGCCACACGGCCGTGTGGCCTGCCCGTGTGAGTCGGGAAATCTTGGTTTTTCAGCCAATTTCGAGCCAAAAGTGGGAGAATCGGATTTTGAGAGCAAAAACAGAGCCCTAGAGAGAGAAAGTACGAAGAACACATCCTAGAAGCTATCTTGGAGCTGGGTTTCGTCAAATCGAGCTTGGAGATCGTCATAGGAGTGGAAATCATTATCCCGGAGCATATTTTCCTCATCATTATGAGTATGACTAATCCGATTACTGTTTTCTTCTCTCTCTCTATGGAGTAGAACCCTTCTCTCACTTGGGTATGAAGAACCCTAGTTCCTGGTGTTAGGGATTTGATTGTAATGACTTGGGATGATTATACTGTTTGATTTTAATCGAATGATGCATGTTTATTGAATTGTTTGAAGTCTGATCAGCTTTTCTCGATTTCTGCTGCAACCTGAGATAGATAGAATCTGATTAGGTTGTTAGAGCCTCTTCATTCGATAGTAGAAGATTGGCTATACGAGAGTTAGCCAGTTTACTGCTTTGTACTGGAATTCAATTCCAGTAGTGGAGTTCTGTGCTTATTGCTTCAGCTTTCTATCCCGGTGAAGACTAGTCGTCTGCCGGGTAGCTAGACTGAGAGGGCTTGGTCAGCTTAAGAGATTCCAAGCTACTGTCGGATCTTCCGCAGTCTAATCAACAGTGAATCAACCCAGGGGAATTACAATTGAACCTAACTAAGGGGCTAGGGGGACTCATTCCCGAGTGACTCTTTCCTGCTTTTGAAAACCGAACCATTTACTGCTTTCTTACTGCTTTTGCTTTAAACAACAATCACTCGAATTAGTTTGCTAGATAATAAATCATCACGGAGTAAGCAGTAGATCTAGACCCCGGGTTGATAATAGAACTTGCCTGTTACTGCATTCCCGGATTGTGATTACACTTGGTCGCAGTTTGGTGTTGTGTTTTGGCGTGTCATCTAGCACAAGCAAAACACTATCAAAGCTGGAAAAATAAAAGTTAGATTAAAACCAAACAACCTTTTCAAGATAACGGACCGTTGATCCCCCGGCAAGTAATGGCGCCAAAACTTGACTCGCCCTGAATATCACAACAAAATCTCACCTAAGGCACAAGTGTAAACCTTAGATGGGTGCAATATAGTGCAAGTATGTTTAAATATCAACCCGGGCGGTCCATGTACCCCTACTTCAATTGTTTGAAACATTATCTAGTGGATTGAATTTTGGTTGAAAATTATAAGGATTAAATTAAAACACAGCAAAGATAAATGGTTTGAAAGCTCTAGATGAGAAGGATCACTCGGGTGTTGCTTCCCCCTAAATACTACCATAGCTCGTGGAATCGAATGGGTTGTTAAGGGCGAGGCAATCGTAAACCGCTAGGAAGTGCAACTATGGTCGAAGACCACACTCTCAATTTCCAAACAAATGGATACATTGTAGGCTACTAGAGTAGCCATGTCGGTTAAGGCAATTGAGGGTTGACTTACCTTCTCCCTCAAACCGATGATTGGACGGCTTAAGCACGATTAACCTAGTCCTTTAATTCAAGATAGAGGTTTTCCCTACATTAACCTAGGTAGGTGGCTTGAAAAGCCCAAGGAATCCCAACTCAATTGAGCCTCTTTGGAAAGGGGGTTTCCCCTCTAACCTAGGTTAGAATGGCCAATTAGATTGCTAAGCACAAGCATGCACAATCATCATGAAAAATACCCCAATCATTAAATTAAACAACACCCATAGACAATCATTCAATTCACACAACAACTACATGGCAAATAGTTAGGGTTTCACAACACCCAAGTGAAAAAGGAAACTACTCCATGCTAGAAAGGGGAAGAACACAAAAGAAAGAAGTAGAAACCATCATGGTGATGCCTACACTCTCCTTTGATCTTGTGTTGATTTTCTCTTGGGGAGATTCTTCCCAATTCAAGCCCTAGCCTCCCTTCTTTTTGGTTCGTCATTTCTCTCTCTAAAATCTGAAGAAGAAGATGATTTCTCGCACTTGGGCTCTCCCCCTCTCTCTTTCTTTCAGCTCACGTTATATACTGGGATCAGGCTCAGTTCACAGCTTCAGTTCACGGCCGTGAACTCAGAGTGTTGTGTCGAAACGCACCGCTTCACTCACTTGAGTTCACGGTTTGCACTCAAAGTTCACGGTCTTGGTGATCGTGAACTCACTCGGCGTCAGTAACCTTTGAAGCCGCCCTGGACGCTTCACGATTCACAGTTTATGGTTCCAGTTCACGGCCTTAGGAGACCGTGAACTCCAATGGGAAACCGTGAACCTGGCCTAGATCACTCTCTTTTCCCAGTCTTTGCTCCTTTTCTTCCAACTTTCGACTCTAGGGCGGGTTTCACCTATTAGATCCTGATAGGGGTGATAAACGGTCGGCAACCGGTTAAACCGATTACCGACTGGCCGGTTTCCGGTATACCGTGAAGCATTGAAGCCCCGCCGTTTGCCGATACTGTATTGGAGTCGGTATGTCGTCTACCGAATGCCTTCGGTTGCGGTTATTAAATCGGTACCCTATTACCGAATGTGAAGGGACTGGGGACTGGTAAATGGTGATAATGACGAATGGTGGGGACCTGGTTATGCATAATGCATAGCAATGCATTGCAATGCCACTACCCCCACTAATTCCCATCTCCCGGACCTGGTTATGCATAATGCATAGCAATGCATTGCAATGCCACTACCCCCACTAATTCCCATCTCCCACTTAATTAGAATTGAGAAAACATGTTGTCTTCTTCTTCACAGCACACTGCACACGTCCTCCTCTGCTCTGGGCTCTACCTCGTGAATCGTTATGTCGTTCCCTTCAAAAATTGAAAATACCTTCAAAATCAAAGAAACAATAGTTGTTGCGGCAAGGGAACATGACAACAAACCGGAAACTGACGGAGAGTGCACCGTCGACGGAAACGGACAGGGAAGCTGCACCGGCGTCGACGATGCGGTCGAGCGCGCTGGGGACTACGGAGAGGAAGTGGCACAGGGTCGACGGAGAGGTTGCGGTGCTGGGCTACCACGTCACGGTCCGTCGGTCTGAGTGCGCCGGCGTCGGAGAGAACATCGATTGCCGATTGGGGTTCCAATTGGCGGCAAGACTCGTGATGGTGAGGGCTGGCGGCTGGGCTTTAATCAGATTATGAACATGTAATTACAAATTCCTTTTACTAATAGAGAACCAATTGCAAGTTTGTAGCTAATTAGGATAATATCAGATTACTACTGCGTCTTGCAAATCCGGTATCGGAAAACCGGCTTTCCTTCGGTTAGTTGGCATCCGGGTTTCAGTATACCGTCGTCCAAAATTCAGCATCCGACAACCGTTACCATCCGGTTAACGGTTTAACCGATAACCGCGATTACCGGTATGGTTATCGGTTAAACCATTAACCGAGAAACCGAATCCCAGCCCTAGATCCTGAAACACACTGAAACACAAGAAACCTAGCGTAAACCTACCCTTTTAGGAATTCAAATGTCACAAATGCCCAAGTGAAACGGGGATAAAATGTGTACAACTAAGCCCGAATCAATAGCACAGCCTAGCGTAAAATGGGCCAAGGAGCCACAAATTCGAGCCAAAACGGTTAAGAAACAAGGGCGCTAACATATGGACGCTATCACGCCCCTTCTCAACTTCAAAAGCTGCAGAGGTAGGGCACTCCAAAGCCACTTGTCGAGCTTTATTCAAATTCTCATGAGCTTCCACTGATATCAGATTAATGTACCTTGTTCAATTTTCTCAACCCTTCTCTTACTTTCTTAATCTTCTACATACACTAAGAAATCAGAACCATGCACTACACTAGACCAACCATCTTTTATCAAACTTCGGTAGTCGGGGTGTTCTTTCCAAAAAGCTGAATTATTTAAAAGGCTTAGGGGGAGATTTAACCTTTGTGTCACCAATTACCAGTATGTCACATTTGTCTGAGAGCCTCGACCAAATGATCTACATCTTACTTTTCGGAAAGCACACATTCCAAAGTACATTTGTGAGAGCCCTATTCGGCCTTTTTGCAATAGGCTTATTTTCATGTTTATTCCTTCAGGTATACCATGAACCTATAGATTTATGCTCTTCTAACTGCATTGAACTCACCCACCTGCCAAAGTTACTGCTACTTGCACCCCCCATCTCTAGTAGTATATGATTCCTCTGATCTTTTATTCCATTGAAGTCTCCTAACACCATCCATGGTTCCCCAGTAATCATATTAAAATTTATTTGATCATACACTCTTTGTCTTTGCACATCATTAGATCCTTAGACAAAGGTAAAAAAAAAATACTATGCATACTTTCGGAGTTGCATATCCATGTATAAATTGCTCACTTTAATCCAACATAGCAAAATTAACAGAAGGTCTCCATAATACCCAAAAATTCCCCATATCATAATGAGAATAATTATCCACAAATTTCAAGTCCCTAAAACTAATTTCCAATTTATTCCTAGCATTTTCATTCCTTACTCTTGTTTCAGTAACCGCTATAAAAATCTTATGTCTTCTCAACATACCACTAATTAACTCCTACTTTCCAGGGGTGTTGAAGCCCCCTGATATTCCAAGTCGGTACATTCATTTCGATTTAAGTTTTGGTGGTCTTCTAGGCCTTTTCTTGCCTAGCACTATGATAGCATCATATTTGCACATGTTTGCACACTTGTTTCTTAACCGTTTTGGCTCCAATTTATGGTTTTTTGGCCTTTTTTACGCTAGGTTGTGTTATTTTGTCATATTTCAGGTCCTAGTGAGTAAAGGGAGGCATAGGCTCAAGTTTCAAGTCAATCGAAGATCAATTGGCGATTCGGGAGAAGAAACTCGGCATGACCTGAAGAAGAATGGATTTCTACCTCATTTATGGACAAAGAATCATGCGATCTTGTCATGAAAAGAAAGAGGACGAGACTACGAGCGTCTAGGATCAAACGGCAACTGATTCGGAGTCAAGTCAAGGGAGAAACGAAGCATTGAATATAGGGGAACAGGTTCGGCGGAAGAAACACGGGCAAACTACCCTAAAAACACGGTCGTGTTTCATCTGGCACCTGCCAGTATTTTTTATTCCGAGCCTCTCTTGTGAAGACTTTTGAAGGGATTCAAAACACGAGCGAGACCAAAACACGGGCAGGATTTAACATGGCCGTGTTCTCGACCGTGTTCCCGATAGTGTTTCAGCCCCCTGCTCGGGTATAAGTCTATTTTATACAATTTTTGAGAGGGCAGAGTTGGGTTTTGGTTCCCAAACACCAAAGGACGAACCCTAGAGAGAGAGAGCAACTTGGGAACATTCTTGGAGCTATTTTGGAGGGTTTCTTAGCCATTTGAGCTCGAGAATCAAGCTTGGAGATTGAAGATATAGATCAGATTTCTTTAGTCTCTCTCTTCTCTATGGAGTAACTTCCCTTCAGTTAGGTTTTGAGGAACCCTAGTTCCATGTGTTAGGATCTTTCTTGTATGAAGTTTTGGATGCTATATTGTGTTGTTATAATCAATTGAGGCATGATTTATTGAGTCAATTGGATCCTGATCAAATTCTCTTGATTTCTGCTTTAACCTATGATAGATAGAATCTGATTAGGTTAAGAGAGCTTCATTGATTGATAGTAGTGAATTGGTTGTGCGAGATTCATTCAATTCACTTATTTATACTGTAATTCATTCCAGTAGTGGAGATATGTGTGAATTGCCTTAGCAGACTATCCCGGTGAAGGCTAGTCGCCTGTCGGGTATTCTGTCAAAGAGGGCTTGGTCAGATTAAGAGATTCCAAGCTAATTTAGGATCTTCCGCAGTTTAATCAACAGTAAAACAACCAAAAGGAATTACAACTTGGACCTAATTGAGGATCTAGGGGCAATCATACCTAAGTGAGTTCCCAACCTGTAATAAGTAGATACTACTTTACCTTTCACTGATTTTAACACTGTAAACTCTTCTAGATTCTTTTCAGGGGGAGACTATAATCTCACCAACCTCAAACTGGCCAAGATCCAATAGTGCACTAAAACGATTACCTCTACCAGGACGACCAAGTTTTAACTGCCTTCTACAAATTTCAACATCTCTGATCTCCAGCATTCATAAAACTATTTTCACCAAAGTGATATTAGCTCCTGACTGCTGCAATAGTTGATTGTACGGAATATACTACATAACCTCCTCCTCAACCTGTCTTTTAGCTCTGACTTCAAGACTGGCAATCCTAGTATCTATAACTGTGTTAGCAATCAGATTGAACAACTCACCCTCCCTAAATTGCCCATCCTCCACTCTATTCTCTTTCAGCTCATGCGGCACAACATCCGATCAACACATTCATGGCCAAACACATTACGCTTTTTACAGATTCTGGACAGATTCAGAATTTTAGTGTGAACAAAGAATGCAGGGCGACGATCTAGAACTAATTTTAGGGTATCATGGAAAGTCGAATCAACCCTCATTTCCACACACGCCTTAGAAACGTTAGATCTGAATTTTTCTAACCCCATTCAAAACTAAGCGCACAGATATAATTATGAATAGGTGCTTGCACCCTTTCCTATACCTATAGACCAGGCAATTACAACCCGAACCGTTGACCCGATCGGAATCCGCCCAAAAAATGGATTTTTTTATGACCCAAAATCCCAATGACCCTAACCCGATAACCCGTGATTTTTTGGGTCGGGTTGGGTGGGTTAATGGTTCAACCCATTAGACCCGTTCCATTTCATATGTAACTCTCAAAATGATAAAATCACTGATAAATTGGTGATATGTTCAAAAAAATCAGAAGGATTTGAAAGACATGTTTGGATTTTAAGGATAATCAAATATCATGTGTTTCTTGTAGTAGTATTACTCTTGTGATTGTTTTTTGACGATTTATGCAATATGTATTTCATTTCATTAGCATGAGAAGATTTGAGAATATGTTAATTGTGTTAGGTAAACTATTGTCATGCATATGTGAAGATTTGTATTTTTTAAAAAAAATATGAAGCATGTTTGATACTATTTATGAGAGCGCTCATAACCTGAAACGACACGTAACTCAACCCTAAACCGGATGGCTTGGGTCAATATTTAACCCGAAATAATTCAAGCCAACATGACCCGACCCATAACCTGAAACTCCAACCCGAAATTACCCAACACGACCCGATTGCTAGGTCTAAATTGAGGCATGATTTATTGAGTCAATTGAATCCTTATCAAATTCTCTTGATTTCTGCTTTAACCTATAATAGATAGAATCTGATTAGGTTAAGAGAGCTTCCTTGATTGATAGTAGTGAATTGGTTGTGCGAGAGTCATTCAATTCACTGCTTTATATTGTAATTCATTCCAGTAGTGGAGATCTGTGTGAATCGCCTTAGCAGACTATCCCGCTGAAGGCTAGTCGCCTGTCGGGTATTCTGTCAAAAAGGGCATGGTCAGCTTAAGAGATTCCAAGCAAATTTAGGATCTTCCGCAGTTTAATCAACAGTAAAAAAACCAATAGGAATTACAACTTGGACCTAATTGAGGAGCTAGGGGCAATCATACCTAAGTTAGTTCCCAACCTGTAATAAGTAGATACTACTTTACCTTTCACTAATTTTAACACTGGAAACTCTTCTAGATTCTTTTCAGGGGAGACTATAATCTCACCAACCTCAAACTGGCCAAGATCCAATGGTGCACTAAAACGATTACCTCTACCAGGACTACCCACATGATTTACAGCCTTTTGAAACTCACCATTAGTAGGAAGTTGTGAGGCCTTCCATGATGGGTTAGGTTCCAAAGAAACTACCAAGTTTTAACTGCCTTCTACAAATATTACTCTTGTGATTGTTTTTTGACGATTTATGCAATCTGTGTTTCATTTCATTAGCATGAGAAGATTTGAGAATATGTTAATTGACATGTGTTAGGTAAACAATTGTCATGCATATGGGAAGATTTGTATTTTTTAAAAAAATATGAAGCATGTTTGATACTGTTTATGAGAGCGCTCATAACCCAAAACGACCCGTAACTCGACCCGAAACCGAATGGGTTGGGTCAATATTTAACCCGAAATAATTCAAGCCAACATTACCCGACCCGTAACCTGAAACTCCAACCCGAAATTACCCAACCCGACCTGATTGCCAGGTCTATATACCTAGTTATAGGTATAGGTGTAGTTATAGGTATAGGTGTCAATCGGGCGGGTTCGTGTCGGGTTCAACCGGGTTGCGAGTTAGTCGGGTTGCGGGTTTATCGATTCGGGTTCAATCGGGTTGCGGACAAATTGGATTGCGGGTTCATCGAGTTTTGGGTCGGGCGAGTTGGGGGCGGATCGGGTTGTGGGTTGTTTGGGACAGCGAATCGAGTTACTTACTCCATACTCGATACCAACTTACACATTTTATCACACTAATTTAAAATATTTTTCAAAATTTTTAACCAACTTATTTCTATATAGTGCCTTCTACGCTACCCCGGGTGAAATCCGGGGTACCGCATACCTTGAGTATTAAAATGCTATATAGACCTCGGATTAGCAGGATTTTTGGGTAGGATACTATACTCTGACCCTTTATGAGTGAACCCTAGGTCCTAATTATCTAAATCGTAAACTATAAACCCTAAGATGGTGCATTGACTTTTTTGCCTATATTTGGACGAATCATAACCGTCGATTATTGTTTCTAACTAAATTAATCTTGGGGCATAAGATTTAGTGAATTAAGACCTAGATTTTGATCTTGAAGGGTTAGAGTATAGTATCATGTCCGAAAGATCAGTCAATTCAAGTTCTGGATAGTGTTTCCTTACTTAAGGTATGCGGTACCCCGGATTTCGCCCAGGGTACCGTAGAACTCGCCCTATATATATATATATATACTTAATTTAAAATAAAATATTGAATCAATTTGTATGATTTGTAAACTTGTTATGTAATTAATCATAATTGGTAAAGTGCACTAGCTAATAGTAATGGCGATATCAACATTTGCAACCAATAGACACTATTAGCAAACCAAACAAAACACCACTCTAAAAACAAATAAGAAAAACACTTTTTCTTAGCTCATCATTTCTGGACGGCAATATAGATTAATCCAAAAGAGAATGGGGCGGCAATATAGATCAATTCAAATGAAAATTGGGCGGCATTTTGGAGCAGTAATGAAGAAGTTGGGCGACAATATATATCAAGCAAAAAGAAAATTGGACGTGTGATTCGGGCCTAATTTTACATATTTTATCCCCGTTTTCCTTAGGCATTTGTGGCAATTGTGCTCCTAAAAGGGTGGTTTTACAAGAGGTTTCTTGTGTTTTAGCATGTTTCAGGATCTAACAGGTGAAACCAGCCCCGGAGTCGAAAGTTGGACGAAAAGGAGCGAAAACCGGGAGAAGAGGTGAAAAGAAGGCAGTTCACGGCTTTCCTTGGATGTTCACGGTCTGCTTAGACCGTGAAGAGAAGTTGTTGCCCGTGAACATCAGGGCATCCAGGGCCAAATCTCAAGTTACTGACGCTAATTGAGTTCATGGTCACTAAGACCGTGAACTGGAGCTGTTGCCCGTGAATCAGTGCAAGCGAAGCGATGCGTTTCGACGCCCATTTTGAGTTCACGAACGTGTTTTAGATTTCATGACTGTGAACTGACCACGATCCCTGTTTAAAAGAAGAGCTGAAAGGAAGAGAGAGGGGAGAGCCCAAAGAGTGATAAAGCCTTCTTCTTTAGGTTTTAGAGAGAGAAAGACGAACCAAAGGAGAAGGAGGCTAGGGTTTTGCTCCAAGAGTGGATTTGGGAAGATTATCCCCAAGATAAGTTCAGCACAAGTGCAAAGAAGATTGGAAGCCTCTCCATGATGGTTTTTACCTCTTCCCCTTGTGTTTCTCCCATTTCTAGCATGGAGTAGATTTCTTTTTCACCTGGTGTTGTGAAACCCTAACTATATACCATGTAGTTTTTGTTATGTGAATTGAATGATTGTTATGGGTGTTGTTTAATTCAATGATTGAGGTATTATTCATGTTGATTGTGCATGTTTGTGCTTAGCAATCTAATTGGCCAATTTAACCTAGACTAGAGAGGGAAAACCCCCTTTCAAGGGAGGCTCAATTGAGTTGGTATTCCTAGGGCTTTTTAAGTCACCTATCTAGGTTAATTTAGGGCAAACCTCGATGTTGGATTAAGCAATTTGGTTAAGCGCGATTAAAACGACCAACAATTGGGTTGAGTGAGGGAGTAAGTCAACCATCGATTGCCTAAACCGAGAGGGCCGAGTAACAGCCTATAATGTATCCCTCGATTTAGCAATCGAGAGTGTGGTCTACGACCATATTTGCGTCCCCTAGCGGTTCGCGGTCACCTTGCCCATAGCAATCGTTTCGATTCACATACCATGGTAGTAGTTAGGGGAAAGCGACACCCGAGTGATCCTTCTCACAAAAGAGCTTTCAAAACCATTTACTTTTACCTTGTTTTACTTTAATTAGCAAACTTTTCTACCAAAACCGAGTCGCTGGATAATTATTCAAATGACCGAAGTAGGGGTACACGGACCGGCCCAAAGTCAATATTTAAACATACTTGCCCTGTACTGCACCCAATTAAGGTTTATACTTGGACCTTAGGCGGGAATTAATTGTGATATTCGGGACGAGTCAACCACAATGCAACGGGAAGCAAAATTGAGTAACAAAAAAGACATGAATTATATATATAATAATTACAAGCTTAATTCTCAATGAAGTATAAACTTTTTGTTTAACAAAAAAAAAATATGAATCAAGGTTCGCGTAAAAATAAAATTTAAGTCGTTTTCAATCAATAATCCTAATTTATATCCATATGCAAAATCTAGACAAGACACTAATATTATAAACAAGAGTTTATGGGAGATGGAAAACGGGTTTAATAATAAAGGAATTGAAACGTTGGTGGGTCAAATTGGGGGCATTTTCCCTCATTAGATTTTCGTTTTGGTAGTGACAAACTGTAGAGAGAAAACGAAATGGGAAGAACGAAAAGTGAGGAAGGAAACATTGGAGAAGTGAAAAGTTGGGATGAAGATATCAAAATGAGAGGGGGGAAGTTTCGCACCTAAATGAAAATGTAGTGGGATAATTAGTGAGTAATATGACGTTTCCAACCTAAATGTAAAATAATATGCATTTGAGATAGGATAACTCTTTACATGTTCTCAAATCTACTATATCAAATTAGTCATGTCTATAAGCTATACTAAGGTTTGTTGTAGAGTAGACAATATTTTAGTCACTAAATATTACACTCCTAAATCATCATATGTCAACATTGGGATAATCAAATCAATAACTAATTAAACTCGTAAACCATCATATGTAAACATTGTGATAAACTTTCGCTCTTCTTTTTCTTAAAAAATACAAAATTTCCCCTTATTTTTCTTTCCATAAATCAAAAATATCAAAATTTTCCACATTTTTTTCTTCCTATAAATCAAAAGCACCAATACTCACTCTTCTTTCTATTTCCAAAACTTGAATCACCAAATTTCCCTCTTCTTTTTTTCTCAAAAAGTTGAAAACATCAAAATTTCCCACCTCATTCTCTTCCTATAAATCAAAGCACCAAAATTCCCCCTTCTTTCTTTTTCCAAAACTTGAATCACAAAATTTTCATCTTCTTTTTTCTCCAAAAAGTTGAAAACACCAATATTTACCACTTCTTTCTCTTCCTATAAACCAAAACACCAAAACTCCCCCTTCATTCTTTTCCCAAAAATTTAAGCATCAAATTTCCCTCTTTTTTTCCCCCAAAAAGTTGAAAACACCAAAATTTTCACTTCTTTCTCTTCCTATAAAACAAAGCATCAAAACTCTCCCTTATTTCTTTCTCTTCTTTGTTTTATAAAAAATACATAATTTCAACTCAATATAATTTTTTAAATTTCCTTTATAAAATGAAAAAATAGTTTTACTTAGTCTTACAACAAACAAAATTCATTTTAAAATTTTATATAATATATAATATAGTAATTATTCGAGTCAATCGGGCGGGTTGCAGGTTAATCTGGTTCGGGCTAATCGGGTTCGGGTCAATCGGGTTACGGATTAAATCGGATTGTGGGTCAATCGGGTTCAGGTTAAATGGGTTGTAGGTTAATTGGGTTACGGGTTGATCGGGTCACGGGTCAATCGGGTTGCAGGTCGGGCGGGTTGCGGGTTTGGGTTGCGGTCGAGTTACAGGTCGGTTACTCGGGCGGGTTAGTCTAGTTGGGTTCTGTTTTGACACCTATAGTTATAGGGAAGGCAAGAGGTCGAGTTGGGAGAGTATAGTGCATATCCGTTGCCCTATCCAAAATAGTTCGAGTTTTACCCCATACATGTACCCACATAAGAATTGGGTAGAAAATTTAAATCATGCTCATACCCGTTCGGGTTTTGGGTATCCACAGTTATCCATGGATAATAATTTCTCCTTATAACTCCAACCAACATGTTAACATACGCACGTACACTCCCATTACATAGGAGGAAAAGTATGACAATACATCACTAAAATGAAAAAAATCATTAAAACAACAAAATTTCAAGAAAATGTTATATTTGAATGCTAAATATACTATATGTTGAGAAAAATAATGATCATCCCTAGACAAAAAAACATATGCATGTGTATAATCGGACAGATTCGGGTTGGATAGTGAGAAACCATGCCCACCCATTACTCACAATATTCGGGCATAGGTTTTACCCATGCCCACTAAAAATCCTTCGAGTTCAAGTGTTACCTACCCTACCAAATTAGATCGGACTCGAGCAGATATCCACGATTGTGGATATTTATGTCATCCCTAGGGCTGGATTACGGTCATTTTCGGTTAGACCAAAAACTGAAATGTTGGTTATCGCCTTATCTGTTAGTTGAAACACATGTAAAAGCCCACCCCGATCACCGACCGAAGTACACCTTCGGTTAACTGAAAACTAACTGGTCGGTTTTTATTTTAGATTTGGTTAGCCGCATAACCAATAAAGTAGTCCCTTCTCTCCAAAATGGTGGCGCATAAGATAATTCATTAAAAAAAAACAAACGACAATACTCTCTATTTCTCTCTCCTTCTGCACAATCCTTATCTTCAGACTTAGGTGTGGAGAAACTTATCCCACCGCACACAAACAACAATCCCACCGCACAATCTTTATCTCCGTACAATCCCTCAGAGGTGCAGCAGGGGCGAGCGAGGTCGGCGATGACGAGGAGCGGAGGCCGGCGAGCGAGACGAGATGGGGACGAAGGCGAGGAGCGGAGGCCGGCGAGCAAGGCGAGATGGGGGCGTAGGCGAGGTCGGGGGAGCGGGCGAGCGGAGCGGAGTTTGGGGTTTGGGAGGTCGAGGCAGTTGGGGCCTGGAGGCGGAGGCGAAGGTCGGACTTGGAGCCGGCGACGTCGGGTAGCGGGGACTCTTTGGGTTTGGGTTTATGGTAGTGGTAGGGTTGTGGGTCAGGCGACGGAGGGGAGGTCGATTGAGAGAGATGGAGGGAGAAGGGGGTTAGGGTTGCTGGGTTGGGAGGTCATTGTTGCGTGGTGGTGCGGGGTCGTTTGGTGTTTTGGCAAGAGGGGTCGGTTATCCAGGTAACCAACGGTTTTTGGCGTCGGTTACTCGGCTAGCTGAACCCTCTCGCCAACCCTCTGAACATCGAGTGTTGTATAATGAAGTCGGTTTTTATTAGCCGATAACCAACCGGTTTCGGTTGTAACCGATGGTTACCCGCTAACCGAAAATCGTTTACCCGCCCCTAGCCATCCCTACCTAATTATTTCGAGTGTAAAGTTGTAAATTTTCAATCTACTTGTACGGGACGGGATTAAAACACGAACTTTAACGCTTTGTTTGTTTAGAGGGGGAAGTGGAGGGGGGAGTAAAAGCTAGGGGTAAATCCCCTTCCCAATGAACTTGCACTAGTTTGGGAGAATTTTGAACGGTAGGGGGTTTAGGGGTGCAACCCTACTATTTCAACAAGCCCCCCAAATTGGGGTGAAAGTAGAGAGAGAAAGGTGAAGGAGGCTTTTCAATTATTATTTTCTTGAAGTGGACGACAAATATAAAGGTAACGGGTATAATGATAATGAGAGAGGAGAGAGAGTGGAAGTGAAAGTGATGTTTGTTTGTTAGTTATTTGTTTATTTTTTAATATTATAATTTAGGGTTATAGGTATATTTTGCCCCTCTACTTTGCTAAGTTTTCAAGCATGTCCTTCTACAATATTTCTCATCAATCTTGCCCCTCTATTATAACAAAGTTATCAAATTTACCCTTCCATCATTTATCTGTCACTTGACTATTATAATATCGCTAAATCAATTTTAATGAGTGCTTGAAATTACTGAGATGTCCTTTCACCACTTTCGTTTTTATTTTTCCTACTTGGACCAAGACCCAGTGGTCGTACATAAGCTAATCGTTGTTTTCCCTCAATCACCGACGACCGGAGGTTTTGAAACCGCATCTCGTATCAACATTAATCTGCCCACTCGACCCCACTCTCTCGACCAGCTCTCACCACTAATAACAACAAAACCACCACCATCATCGGTTGTTTTGTAGTTCCAATAATAGATATGTCTCGCCTAAAAGCTTTTGCACCCTTGCAAGCCCACAAATAGCTTCCTTGGCCTCCCACTCGCAGGAATAACAATCAATCTGTTGAGGCGTCGAGCACGAGACGTTCAGACCTCTTCTCCTGATTTGCCCCTTTCTGCTACCAAATCCTAATCGAACAATATCAGAGCAAGTGACGCAATCGAGTGATGGAAATGTTATGAAGTAAAATAAAAATGAATTTAGTTTCTGTTTGATTTAAACTTATGTTGAATAAACAAAGTTACGAGATGGACTTCAAGCCCAACACTTCAAATTCTCTAATAATCCGTTTGGGCCTGCTGACTTGATCCAAGCATGTGAGTGCATTGTCTTCTTCGTTGAGAAGCACAGAACTCCTTCTCTGTACTCTGTTCCTACACAAAATAGAGAGCAACAAGAAGAAGACACCAGTGACTGAAAATCAAAAGCACACACAAGAACAAACAGTATTTTTACGCGGTATCTGATATTGGGAGAATGAGGATCCCAATATCGACTAATCCACGGTAGGAGACTCTCTTCTTGAGATCTCCTACATAAGCACTACTTCAGTGTTTTCCTTTTTACAAACTTGGTAAACTCCTAATCAGCTCCTAGCTTATCTACCAAGCTATGACCTTGGTGTTTAAACTCCATGTTCTAACACCCACAATTTTTCCCAGCCAATCTCCCTGATTAGTCCTAACGATCACACTTTACAAAAGACCCTAGCTTCTCAAGCTCTCTCTTTTGTTTCAAATCGTGTATGGGAAAAACTCTTCTCAGTTCCGCTCAGTACTCACTGAATATATATATATCTTTCTTGTAAAGGAGCCCTTGGAGAAGAATTCTTCTTCTTGCCAATTCTGTCTTGCTTCTTTTTTGAAAGTACCCCATTCTTCCCATTTCTGTAAGATTCTCAATCCGCTTGATTTGCATCATTAGCTTTCTTTCCTAATACAGCTCGTCCTGCCAGGTTGTTTGATGAGTGGCATCGATCTGCTTCTCTCGACATTATCCCCCTAAGCATGTCATTTGCTCCAATTTTTGCTGCTCTCATAACTTATCTACACAACTCAACAAACAGTTGGTGTAGCCTATTCCAAACAGATATAGCTAAAATCATATAGGAAAATGAGAAGAGAAGATGGAGTCCATTTTATTCGATTTGAATGAAGCAAGCAACACAAGATACAATCATAACCTGACCAGAATGAAATCAACCACTGACAACTTTATTGACTCGAGACTCAATCACTAACTGACACAGAAACAGCAACCTACGAGATCTTCCTATGAACTCCCCCTAAATTGGTTACCCATCTAGAACTCATACTCAAGAGGAGACTCATAATCAGACACACCCTCTGCCTCTTCCTCCTGTAAGCCATATGCCTCAGCTTCCTTTGTTATCTTAATACGATCCTTATAGTGCTCTAAACTAGAAAGTTACTTGCTCTTGACAGCACGGATTTTCCGGTCCAGTGCTACAGATGCAGCATTTAAGAGAGCATGAACCAACTGTTTAGCGGGAATAGCAGCAGACAACTCTCCCCCTGAGCGAATAACAGGCTTTCGTCTGCCAACAAAAGCATCGACACGAGCAAGAATATGCTGGGCGCGCAGATCGTCTCGAACATCACAGATAATGAGCTTGTCCGTGAGATCAATGCCAACGGTGTAGAGGAGACAAGTTATCTGAGGACCGAAGGGAAGGGGACCAGAGTAGTTCTCATCGCCGTACTTGATCATGTGCGCAAACATGAGTGAGGAGAAGTTGAGACGAACTCCATCTCGTGCATTGGCCATGATCCAGACATCCGAAGGGTGAAATAACTCAGCACTGGAAAGACTATGGGGAAGAAGGATCCGAGTGATGAAAAAGTGCATCACTTTGAAAAGATCAGCTAAATGTCCAGCTGAAATCATGTTAGGGAAGTAACGGCCGATGTCGTGAATGAGAGATTCCAGCGCGGACCCGAAGTCGAAGCCAAGCTCTGCAAAGTCGTCATTTGTGTCGGCAGATGATCCTTGATAGGGAAGATAAAGAGTTTCAGCCAGAAGAGAAGGCGTGACTAGAATCTCGTGATTGTACACCACTGTGGTGAACGAGGAAGGGCTTAAACTAGGACCTCGTTTCAGGCTGGCATAGAACGTGCGCACTGCCTCTAGACATTGGCTAAACCATTGATTCTCAAAAAAGAGAATCCCATCCGAGATTGTGAACGAGCCCAGAGATGTCCATACCATATTTTGGAAGGAGGAAGGATGAATGGGAAATGATGGATAGAGAGGACGGTGGCCAAAGTGGCTAAGGTAGCAGTGATAACACGGGGGTTTGTGAAAACCTTTGTTGTTGAAGGTGACTGCACGATGCAGTTGAGGATTGGTGGGAGCCATGGATGGTGATGGAGATCTGAGAAATCCTAGTGGGAGCTAGTGATATAAGAAAAGAATGGAAGAGAGTACCTATATAAAGTCACCGTAGGGAAGCAGAAGAGGAAAGAGAAAAAACCTAAGGAGGGAAAGAATCAATTAATGATTAATTAGAGGAGAAGGGGAAAGAATGAGGAAACTGGAGAATCGGTACAGATATTAAGGGATCACAGAGATCTCTTCCAGCGGAAAGAGACCAAGTTCTCGACGAATAGAAAGAAACTTTTCAGCTCCTGAAGGCTTCGTAAAGATATCAGCCCACTGAAAATCAGTGCTGTTGAATTAAAGATGAATGTGCCCGTCTTGAACAAGATCCCGAATAAATGATAACGAACCTCAATGTGCTTAGTTCTAGAATGCTGAATTGGATTTTTAGTCATATTGACATCACTTCTATTACCACACATGACTGGAATTGAACCAAATTGGATACCATAATCAATGAGCTGATATTTCATCCAGAGAAGTTGAGTACAGCAAAAACCAGTAGCAACGTACTCTGCTTTTGCAGTACAGTAAAAACCAGTCCTAAACTAGAGGTTCCAGCAAGATATCTAAAGATTCATTTAATGGAGTAAAAGTGGCTTTCTTTAAGGCAGCTTGGGAAACGAGCACAATCACACACTGTACATAATATTTGGCCTGCTTGCAGTCAGATATAGCAGGGAACCTATCATACCTCTAAACAGGCCACTATCTACAGGTTTTCCAGATTCATCCTTAGTGAGTTTGGTCGAAGAACCTAAACTAGAGGTTCCAGCAAGATATCTAAAGATTCATTTAATGGAGTAAAAGTGGCTTTCTTTAAGGCAGCTTGGGAAACGAGCACAATCACACACTGTACATAATATTTGGCCTGCTTGCAGTCAGATATAGCAGGGAACCTATCATACCTCTAAACAGGCGACTATCTATAGGTTTTCCAGATTCATCCTTAGTGAGTTTGGTCGAAGAACCCATAGGAGTAGAGGCAGCTTTCAAATTAGTAAGACTAAATCATTTTAGCATGTTATTTAGATATTTGGTTTGACTAATGGAAATTCCTTTGCTTGTTTGCTTAATTTGCAGACCGAGAAAGAAGTTAAGTTCACCCATGAGACTCATTTCAAAAGCACCTTTCATAGAGGTTTCGAAATCTTTGCACATTTGTTGACTTGAAGACCCAAAGATTATATCATCAACATACACTTGAACTATTAAAGTATGTTCACCCTCGGTTTTTATGAATAATGTTTTGTCTACCTGACCTCTACGAAACCCGTCATTTATTAAGAACTGACTTAGCTTGTCATACCAAGCTCGAGGAGCTTGTTTCATATCGTACAGGGCTTTATTAAGTTTATATACATAATCAGGGTGTTCAGGATCTTCAAAACCAGGGGGTTGTTCAACATACACTTCTTCTTTTAAATCCTTGTTAAGAAAAGCACTTTTTACATCCATTTGGTATAACTTAAAACCCTTTGAGGTAGCATAAGCACATAATAATCTAATTGCCTCTAATCTAGCCACTGGTGCAAACGTTTCATCAAAGTCTATGCCTTCTTATTGGTTATAACCATGAGCTACTAATCTTGCTTTATTTCTTATGATTATTCCAATTTCATCAGATTTGTTTCGGTAAACCCATTTAGTTCCTATTATGGTTTTATTTTTACGTCTTGGAACCAACTCCTAGACCCTGGTTCGTTCAAACTGATGCATTTCTTCATGCATTGCAGCATTCCAAAACTCATCCTCTAAGGCTTCATCAATATTCCTAGGTTCTATCAAGGATATGTAACACCCTACCCTATACGTATTACCTAATCATATTGTTCATACATTTGCAGCGGAAATAATCTCGGGTGTTACATTAATTACCAAAATTTACCTAAATAAAATTTTGACATGAATTACTCGCGTAATGGGCTAACCGTTCTTGCAACTTATCCTGCAAAATACTTCATCCGAATCCCTACATTCCTAGATATAAATATATATCCACAACCATATACATTGGCTTTCATAGTCATAGTCACAGTTTTCATACTCCACAACTGCATACCATACTTATACATGCCATAATCATCACAACTTACACAATTACAGAAATATACACATATCATCAACCTTCCACACCTGTGGATATCTCACACTATATCAGAAGCTAGTATGCACATGAAAAACGTTCTCAAAACATTTTTACAAAAAGGTGTGGATCACTGGCCAAAATCCCAAGTAGTCGTCCAAGCACAGAATAGTTGAAGACAATACCTCATCTTGGCTTCAACTCTAGCTCCTCTCCCACCTAACACTTATCTACTGTTGCTGCTGATGATCTGCTTACACATAGCATAAGCAGAGAAGAAGAATAAAAGAGGGTCAGCTCATAGCTGAGTGAGATAATCATAGCATCGTGAGTTCATAACAGAGCATACCCCTACCATACATCTAACAATCAAGCCAAAACACTAGGATGAGACCTCAGCCATCCGACATCTCAATAGGCAGAAGACTCATTCACCTTGACTTATGCATATGCATCTTATCATGTTTTAATCATAGGCGCCTGGCTACTCCCATGCTAATTACTCTCCCGGGCATACGGACCAAACATCTCGTGGATGTGGTCATATCGGACCCACCACTGCTGGTGTAGTCATATCGGACCTGACACCACTCTGGGTGTGGTCATATCGGACTTAACACCACTCTGGGTGTGGTCATATCACATGATGAATCAACGTTCAACCCACATCAAGGGTGTGACATAACATATCATAACGAAGTAATAGCATGGGGAACCCTAATTACTATGTAATTAACCATGAGACCAAATCAATCATATTTGGTATCTCTATACATGATTCATATCTCATCTTGCTTGATCATAATTCGTTACTTGCACATGTACTTGACCTGGCCACAATTGGCTCAACATAGGTAAATCAGGAGTCGTATAATTGCACTTCCTCGGGATAAACCCTCGTGCAAGTCATCCTCCTTAAACGTCATAATATCACCAGGGAATATATAATTTCCCACATGTGCATCCAAACACAACAATCATGGAAAATCATACCCAATTACCTTCTCGAACCATCATAAAACATATTAACAGTCAAGCCCACAATATGCAACATATACACAATCATCAGCATAAACAAGGTCCATATCGATTAGGGCAAGTCAATAATATCATACAACAATCCATGGTTCATCATATAGCAGAAAAGTCCATACACCCCTAATCATGCCATTCTAGTTTACCTAGGTCAATTATAAGCATCAATATAATTATCGTGATACGACAAACTCGGTATGTCGTGCTAATCCCTCACCAGTTCTGGTCGTTTAACACCGGTTTTAGCCTCCCGTACTACAACTTCACTTTCTCAAACAATCATGGAATAAAAATCCGAGATTGTCCTAATATCCCTTGCAGTGTCCCCGTCAATGTTAGTTCTAGGCTGCGGATCAAATGCTTGATAAAAACACATCAGGCCCTGGCCGGAGCTAAATTCAGCGATTTGGACCCCGACCTAAATAATTGTCGAAATTCAGGGATTAGAACCAGAGGATTAATTACCTCGCTGCAAGAAGCTCGTATATGAAATTTGGGCTCAATCCAGCTTCCGGATACTCCGAAACCCTAATTTGGCTTATCAGGAATTCAAGAAATTCCTGAACCAAAAACTCGTTTAAAGCTCTAAATTGATAAATCACGATGTATAGATGAATTAAGCATTACTTGTAGACACCAGTTTTTGTCCGGGTTAAGGTATTCAATTAAACAAAATTTAATTTTTGTTTAAGATTTACAATAGTGAATCTTAAATCACCTTACATATAGAACGTATTTATAGTGGTCGGAACACGTCATGTTTTTCATAACTTAATGAGATTAGCAATAGCAAATCTCATTTTGTACAATTCGGATCAATGAGATTAGCAATAGCAAATCTTAATTGGTACAATTTGAAAGCGATGACATGCTAGGGTCACACAAATTAACAGCCAGCTATCGGTGGATTTAGATTTAAGACTAGTGGTCTTGTGAGGATGCGACTTTGATTTCAAAACAATAACAGATAAGTCGAATTAAGGGCAAGGACTGGTATCTTATTAAAATAAATCACAATTACAGATGTTATTACAATTATACAAAATAAAAAAACATTAAAACTGGAGAAGTCAGAGCCTATACCAAAAGTCAACGAAAGTCAACTCTGTTAAAGTCACAGTCAACAAAAGTCCAATCAAGTCAACAAAGTCAATCTGGTCAGCTCTGACACAACCAGACCGGTTCAACCCAAAACCAAACCAGTACTGTTGCAAACTTGGGGAACAAGCTCCCTTTTCTTATAAAAAAAGAACACATCTGCTCTTGCAAAAGGGGGAGAGAAAAAACGAGCTTCTACTCTTCCACTTCTAGACTTTCTTTCTTTCTTTCTTCTTCTTCTTCTTCCTTGTTCTTGCTAGAGGCAATAGACAGAAACAGGGAACCACTTTGTCACTTCTTCTTCTTCTTCTTCTTCTTCTTCTTCATCTTCTTCCCTGCACTTCCATTTCCCATTCCTCGCAAAAACAGACGAAAGCATCCAGAGGGCGGCGGCAACCCTACAGCAAACATTCTTCTTCCTTTCTTACACTACAAACAGACACTCGAATAAGGAATCAGAAGAAGACAACAAGAAAAATCTCATTCCCACTCCACTGTCTTCCTCTTAAACACACCAACAGAACACAAAAAAACAAAAGAGCAATACACCCAAAAGAAAACATATAAGCAGCCGCAAAAACGCAGCAGTAGAAAAATACCCACAGAAAGGAGGAGAGCAGCTCCAACCTTTCCTCAAACTTCCAACTCAAGGTTAGTATAGGCTATAGCTAAATCTGAATCTTGTCTTTCATTTCCATCATCATTCATAATCATCCCACTCATCCTGCTTGTGTAAATTAAAGTTTTTCTCTTCTCAAACTCAAGAGAAACTCAATCAACTCCATTTAAACTACAAACAAGTTGATTTTGTTTAAAAGAGGAATATACATAATCTACTCCAAGCAAATTACAATCTGACGTAAAAAACCTCAAGAAAAATCAGATTCAACCAATCCTAGGTACATTACAAGATAATGACTATTAGCTACTTACCATTATCTTTCATTCCAGTTCATTTTACTTCATCAATTCCTAATGCATTCAACCGCTGCACTATCACAGCATTTGTTTCCTTGTGCTAATCTCTTTTCTCACAATCCATTTTCCTATCAAGTACTTTATATTATAATCATCCGTCTACTAGCTATTATGAGTTCTCATTCATGTTTTCTTCAATTAAAGCGTACTGATTATTATTAAACATACACTATATCAATATCTATACTTTTTGTTAAGCTTATTTACAATTTCTTTAAGCTTATCAGCTCTGTGTAATACTAATCATTATTTAAATTGTTCAAGTTTCTGCCATGTTATATTTCCTCTGTTTCTTGAGCACGTAGATAATAAAAACACTATCATCATGAATCCCTTCTAAATACCAAAATCAATCCAAATCTAAATAAAAAAGCAATTAGATCAGATTATTATACCCGAAAAGGGTTTCCCTTATATCATCGTCGTCTTCGCCGCCGGTGGAACCCAAGGCTGCCGGTGGCGGCCCCCTTTCTTCCCCCATCCTCTGTAACTAGAACACACAAAAAGAACATATCAGAATTATAAAACAGCAAATTCAAATAACAAAATCCAACATGCAAACAAAGCCTTCGCTGCCGCCTTTGCCGTCGTCGTTATCATCAGCTGCCGCCATCGTTCTTTCGCCGTCTTGAGGGAGGTCGTGTTTCGTTACCTCTGGAGAGAGACGAGAGAAGGGGTTTCTTCCTTCCTCCGAGTTACTCGCCGGCGACGAGATGGACGATAAATAGAGGGTGAGAGGCAGAAGAAGAATCGAGTAGGAGGAGAGGAGCTAGGGATTTTTTTTTCTTCCTTTCTTCTTTTCGTTTGTTGGTTCATTGTTTCTGGAGAAGAGATGAAGAGATGTGAGACGAGAGAAGAAAAGGAGAGCGGCGAGGGTTAAAAAAAATAGTTTATATACACGTTTTGTTACAATGTCGTATCTACCCCTAGGGTTTTTTTTAATATTACCTGTCCTTGCCACTTCGCTCTGGAAAAACAAAAAAAACCTCTCATGTGAGTCGAACTCCTGACCTCTGGGCTCACAAGTAACAACGAACAAGCAATGCGGCGCCTAACCATTCGAGCTACTCTGTAATTTTGGCTACCTTACTCCTTTCGTTACATCTTATTTTCGAAGTCACTTAATACGCAAAATTTATATCGACCAAACATGTTAAGACTTTTTGCTTTGGCCAAGTTACGATTACTCCTGTGTATTTCAAAATATTAGAACCTTGATTTAAATTTGGGCTTCATTTTGTATACACATATTTATTTTATTTAGAGATTTCATAAATACGAAATCATGGTCAATAGACCGTGATAGTCATTTTCGTTGAAATTCTTCCAAAGGCAATCTAACATTCAATTACTAAATTGAAAAGTCATAAAACCATTTCCTAATAACTCAAATCATCTTAATCGCGATCTATAGAACGTGTTTAAGAGCACAACATTTTAAAACTTCAACAAAACCGAACTACGTGGACTTTGATCCCGGATACTCGGGTACGTAGGCAACCAATAGGTTCGAGTCCAACCAATCTAAAAAATATTTTTACGTCAATAGGCGTGAAAATTATCAAGTAAATACAACAATTCAAAATTTACGTCCAATTGAACTCTAAAAATACACCCAAAATTATTAAAATAATTCAATTAAATACATCAATAAAGTCGCAAATTATTATACACCCACCCCTTTAAAAACTTATCGATTTTAGTACCCATTTGGGGCGTTGTGGGGGCGTGAATACACTTCCCCACACGTAACCGTACTCCCGAACCCGAATTTCTAAAATTCGCAGACCAAAATCCCGGTTCTGACCCTAAGGTTGGAACCGGTACAAAAGGTGTTCGATCCACCACAGCTAAGGTCGATGGCGACTCCGAGCGTGTCGCGACGGTCCCCCGATCTCGAGGGGCGGTTGCGACAGTGGCGACTCCGCTGGGGACATATATGAGAGTCAAACTACATTAATCATCGATAAGTTTTTCTTACTTTCTTAAAATGGGTGTTATGGGTTTATTACATCAATTTGCGCTTTAAATTTGTAATGTATTTCAATTTTTTGCATCCATGCATAAAGCTCTATTCCCGAGCTGTCCTTTTAGCAAAAAAAGGAAGAAAGTAGTGTGACTCCTACAATAGTAGGGGAAATGCGAAAACTTCCCAACCAAGTTGAACTCAAATCCGAGGATGATTTGGGGTATCATGCTAAAACTCGAAAGGGTTATAGTGCGGTACAACTTGGGAGCCTGATTCCTTAAGATCCCTATCCAGCATATAGTTTACCTAGAAACTACCTAAACCGCAACTTATCCCAGAGCCTACCCAAAAACACAATGTTATGCTGCAAAATATCTTAGGTTTACCTCAATAAGGTAAAGTTTGTGAAAGAATTTATCTTATGATCAGTTCTTTTCTTGCTTATACGTGGAATATGTGTTTTGCAAATCATTCGTGAAAGACAGTAATTTATTTGTATGTGTGAAAGAATTTTAAACTCATTTTCATTTTGGTTTTGCCTAAACAGTTATAGATGAGTTGACAATTAATTCTAATTTGACTCGACTAATCTAACAAGCATGTTTTACGCATTCATAGGAGTGCACCCATGTTTCTGCTTTACGAATATGATATTTTCTGGGCATTTCTAATAATATCAAGTATTATTCCTATTTTGGCATTTCTAATTTCCCTAGTTGTATCCTCGATTAGAAAAGGTCCCGAGAAGCTTACACCGTCATTTCTTCATTCATTCATATTAATCATGTTACAAAGTACATATGCATCCACCGAAAAAATACTTAGTATTTACAATCATATCATTGAGCATAACCATCATGCATTCATCTCATTTAGAACCATGAAACCAATTAACAAAATTGGGATTCTCTAAGGTTGCTCATCCACGAAGATAACATCAAACCCTTAAGTACTCGACCGGATCCAAGGCCGAGCTCACTATGGAGTTAATCCAGAAGGAATTAGACGACATCAAAAGACGAGTGATAGCACTTGGGGACGTGAAAGAGGAAGTTAGCATGATCTTGAAGATTTTGACAAACAAGGAGAACATTGAAGTTCAAATTGGCAATGTGTCATCCGGCGAACTTTTCCAACCAACCGACGTTCCCAAATCATACGCCGTTTCCACGACAAAGGGGTAATCGATATCACATTATCTTGGTAAAACAAAAAAAAAAAAGAAATTTGATCCTATCCCACTCACATATGCCAAACTTTTCCCTCAATTACTCCAAGATCGACTAATCACTCCTGTGTCGGGCGAGACTATGCAACCTCCATATCCAAGATGGTACAGAGTTGATAGACAATGTGATTATCATTCCGGAGTAACGGGACACTCAGTGGAAAATTGCAATGCATTGAAGATAAGGGTACAAGAAATGGTGAAAGTCGGACGGTTGAAGTTCGAAGGGGAAGCCAAGCGTCAAAGAATCAATGAAACCCCACTCCCAACTCATGAAGATCAGTGAACATGCCAAGAGATAAAGTTTGACTCAAGACTTGGTCTTTATCAAACAAATGTAGATATAATCTACCATGTTGAAGCAACGCATCAACCTTTGTTGAAGAATAAATGTCGTTTGCATTTCCACCTATTCAAAACATCGTGTGACTACTATCAATCTTTATTTAGATGTTTGCATTAATGTTCCTTGTCTTTTCAAAATGATGAGCATCTTTTCGGAAAAAACTTTAAGATCACCTTGTTTTCTCTAAAAATGGGAACCATAAAAATGCATTTCATATTTCCAAGTTAAGCCATGAGATATTCATATTAAGCAACCATAAGCACCCCACTGGTGTCGAGTGATTATAAACACTTCTTGAGTGTCAAAATTTTGCGCCGCACTAATAATCAAACTGTGCACACCCTACTGATATTGAGAGTTTGAACACCCCACTAGTGTAGAGTGATTATAAACACCCTATTGGTGTAATGAATTTGAGCACTTTGCTAATGTTGAGCGTCTGCTCAGTTTACTAAACTTGAGAGTATAAACACCCCACTGGTGTCCATAAATCATGCGAGCTAAATAGTCAAAGGGTGTAACGAAGATACGATACCAGGCTACTTGTAGAAGCTTGTCACTACCATAACCAATATCTACCAAAGTAAGACACAACTAGATACAAGCTCGAGTAGTCGAACTATTATCCATAACAAGAAAGATGTCTACATCGTAATAGCCAAGTTCTCATAAAACCCTCATGGCTAGAAGGTTAGGTCACGCATAGAACCCACATAATCGGTTGAGGAATAAGCACAAAATGTTCCATGCTTCAAAGTCCAATGCTTGAGCGAAAAAACTACTCAAACAACACAATAAAGACTCGACATCAGTGATTTTTCTTTTTTGAGAAGGGAACGAACAATTCGTCTAGCCAACAAAAAGGGCTGCTCACAAAGATCAACATGATCACAAATGTCATAACATTCGATGCTTGTGCACCAAAATCAGAAAGGTCGAAAATGACCACATGTATGGGGGCATGAAAAGTTTAAGTAGGTCCCACATAAAAAAGAGCAAAAAAGCCAATAAGGCAAGAAAAAGAAAATCAAAATAAGAAAAGAAAAGAAAAGAAAAGAAAAAAGAAAACTGCTGTGGGACTTACTATTTAGATACCCACTGAGTATGGTCCATATATCATAGGTCTAAAAAAATCATTTTAGCTTTAGCTTCAATGTAGTCACAAGAGCACAATGTATGACCATTTTCTCAACCAGCAGAATCTATACACCAAGTGGGCTAGCCACCAATTGAGCCGACTTTCTAAACCAAAATATACCTGCCTACCTAGTATGAAGAAATAACCCAAGAGAACCCAATGAGAAGGATTACCAAGATGAGAATATCGATATACGCAAAAGTATATCGCACGATGATCCCTATTATCCAACATTTTCAAGTGGAGCAAAAACCCCATGATGAAGACTTCAGCAGCCATGCCTGCCACACAAAAGTCAAAGCCTGCATTTTACCAAGACCTCCTTTATCCATCCTTTCAAGATCAAACTAAGACCTCTATAAGCGAGAGGAATTCCAAAATGGAGTTTATACTCAAATGAACTCAGTTACTTCGCCACTCAAGCTTACACCTCAAAACCAAAATTTCAAGACGGGTAGGCAACGTGATTCAAAATGTACCCAAGATGAACTACCATTCTCGAGAAAAATAAAACTTCCTCGACAAAGATGTCATCTATCCATCAACTCGTCTCATACCCTCGAGGCAAGCCAAATATCCCCCAACACAAAGTTTCACATGACTAGAGTCAAATTTCATATAAATTTCCTTTACCCGCCTCTCATCTTGGGAAAGTAAACTTCCCAAAACACGAGAACTCCTACGATTGGAACCCATATCATAAAATAGCTTCATTTATGGAAAGTTCAAGAAATCCTATGACAAGACCATATAGAGATTACATGAATTCTCCATGATCAACAAACCTGTACCTTGAGCACATCTTTTTTCATCAACTTGGTGACAAGATTCTTGATAGTAGCCAAAGTATCATAAACTCAAAGCACCCATAGGAATGAGTGAGAGTGAAATTGAGCGTGAGACTGAGAGCGAAGTAAGGGCTTATGGATATTCTCATGGCTTGGCTTCTAAAAAACAAATTTGTAAACAATGTGTCATTAAACACACAAGAAATCATTTTTCTCATATTGCACACACTTCCCTTAAGTGGGGCTTAGATTTCTAAAATCAGGTTCCCATTATGCTTTTTCAACCAAGATTTTTCAAACATTATTTGCATTCATCTTAAGTCAAGATTGGTGAAAGTCACATTTTGTTCCGAAAACCGAAGGCAAATGACATATTCTCGGGGGCAAACTAGTGCTACCCGATAAGAAAGAAGAAAGTAGATCTCCCAACTCTTCAAATCATGAGTAAACGGGAAATCTCAAAGATCTTGAATCATCCCGTTCAAGCTACCCAACCAGTTAGTCAAAATATCCTTGAGTGACCTACCTACAAGAACCAACTCGACATGAAGTGCACAACTCGAGACTAGGCGTGTGGTACCCTAGATTGGCCAACCAGAAAGCTCTGAACCGGCACCAATGGGACATACCCGAAGATGAAAGTGCATAACAAACCCCTAGGTACAAAAAAGGTGAAGCCTACATGAGGAAGAATTCGAAACTCCTAGAAGCCAAACTACTCAAATTTCTCACCAATTCAAGAAGAGATCTCAAGATACCCCGAATACGTTGGACTAACGAGTCAATCAAACTATCCTTGAACGAAGTATTTTGTACCTCATACCTCCCGACAAAGTCAATCAAGCATATCTTGAAAACCGCCATCAACAAGACAATACCCAGAGATGACAAATTCCTCTTAGCCAAGCATGACATACTCGCATAGCAAGAATATCAAACAAACTAAAAAAGCACATTATCCTGAGGCCACCTTGCTACAAAAGCCTCCCACAAAATCAACCTACCAAGCACAATCATGAATAAGAAAATCATATGGCTAACACATCAGCCACTCAAGCGCTAGTGTCCAAGGTGGAGAAAGCAGAGGACCAACCTTTCACCAAGTCCCAGAAATGACATACCTTGTGCTCAATGAGTATATAAAAGAGGATAAACTAGATGGCAAGCCCAGTACCTCGAGATAGTGACACACGCCAACGAAAGAAAGTACCCATGCCGGCAGTATGCTACTCCATTGCGAGCACAACCAAGGATCAAGTTTACTGAAAGGGAATGACATATTTTCCTTGTGGATGATCGAATTAAGAGAATCCATAAAAACATCAACACCATGATTATGCATTATGCTCTTTCCTTTGCATACCCTTCAAGACATCATCATATGACTCATCATACAATCTTTTTCAGATGCACTTCACATACATCATATGGCATAATTTCCGAATGCACTTCAAACTAATCATATGACATCATTCATTAGGTAGATCAAGAAATTCATAGCCAAAGTAAACATCAATAATTTTCAAAGTTTACTTAAAGTGAAAGAATATTTTCATCGACATATCTCATCATGATATTGCATCATATCATATAATCATAAACATTTGACATCACATACAAACTTTGCAAGTTCAAGTTCGAAACCTATCTGATTTTGTCTAGAATTTCTCAATTGGTTGCTTTAACATTTCCTATCAAACATACAACTCCATGTCACCTATGATTAAGGTTTAAAAACTCTGCATATCCTCAAACACAAGAAGGCTACACTGCGAAGAAGGCTACACCGCGAAGAAAGCTACATTGCTAGGGAACCCAATTAGCACCCACAGTAGGCTACACTGCAAGGGAGCTAATCAGGACCCATAAGAAGGCTACACTGCGAAGAAAGCTACATTGCGAGGGAAACCAATTAGAACCCACAAGTCGGCTACACTGCGAGGGAGCTAATCAGGACCCACTAGAAGGCTACACTGTGAAGAAAGCTACATTGCGAAGGAAATCAATTAACACCCACAAGAAGGCTACACTGCAAGGGAGTTAATCAGAACCCACTAGAAGGCTACACTGCGAGGGAAACCAATTAGAACCCACAAGTCGGCTACACTGCGAGGGAGCTAATCAGGACCCACTAGAAGGCTACACTGCAAAGGATGGCTACACTTCAAAGAAAGCTACATTGCGAGGGAAATCAATTAACACCCACAAGAAGGCTACACTGCCAGGGAGTTAATCAGAACCCACTAGAAGGCTACACTGCGAGGGAATCCAATCAGCACCCACAAGTTGGCTACATTGCGAGGGAGGTAGTTAGGACCCACTAGAAGGCTACACTGCGAGGGAAACCGATCAGCACCCACAAGTTGGCTACATTGCCAGGGAGCTAATTAGTACCCACTAGAAAGCTACATTACGAGAAGCTAATTAGTACCTACGTCTAGGCTACACTGTCAGGGAGCTAATCAGTATTCATGACACGACCACACTACAACGGAAGCCAATTGGTACCTACATCTAGGCTACACTGCCGAGGAACTAATCAGGACCCACTCCATGACTATGCCACGTGGGAGCTAATCAATGACTTCACAACTTCCAAGAAGTTGGTTAATGCACCAAACAAAAATATCGCAATACAATTAGTAAACCGGCCAAAAATGGTGTGCTATGATAACTTTGTATACCTCTTGAATACATAGAGATATACAAAGGGGGGCAACTGTAGACACCAGTTTTTGTCCGGGTTAAAGTATTCAATTAAACAAAATTTAATTTTTGTTTAAGATTTACAATAGTGAATCTTAAATCACCTTACATATAGAACGTATTTATAGTGGTCGGAACACGTCATGTTTTTCATAACTTAATGAGATTAGCAATAGCAAATCTCATTTTGTACAATTCCGATCAATGAGATTAGCAATAGCAAATCTTAATTGGTACAATTTGAAAGCGATGACATGCTAGGGTCACACAAATTAACAGCCAGCTATCGGTGGATTTAGATTTAAGACTAGTGGTCTTGTGAGGATGCGACTTTGATTTCAAAACAATAACAGATAAGTCGAATTAAGGGCAAGGACTGGTATCTTATTAAAATAAATCACAATTACAGATGTTATTACAATTATACAAAATAAAAAAACATTAAAACTGGAGAAGTCAGAGCCTATACCAAAAGTCAACGAAAGTCAACTCTGTTAAAGTCACAGTCAACAAAAGTCCAATCAAGTCAACAAAGTCAATCTGGTCAGCTCTGACACAACCAGACCGGTTCAACCCAAAACCAAACCAGTACTGTTGCAAACTTGGGGAACAAGCTCCCTTTTCTTATAAAAAAAGAACACATCTGCTCTTGCAAAAGGGGGAGAGAAAAAAACGAGCTTCTACTCTTCCACTTCTAGACTTTCTTTCTTTCTTCTTCTTCTTCTTCTTCTTCTTCCTTGTTCTTGCCAGAGGCAATAGACAAAAACAGGGAACCACTTTGTCACTTCTTCTTCTTCTTCTTCTTCATCTTCTTCCCTGCACTTCCATTTCCCATTCCTCGCAAAAACAGACGAAAGCATCCAGAGGGCGGCGGCAACCCTACAGCAAACATTCTTCTTCCTTTCTTACACTACAAACAGACACTCGAATAAGGAATCAGAAGAAGACAACAAGAAAAATCTCATTCCCACTCCACTGTCTTCCTCTTAAACACACCAACAGAACACAAAAAAACAAAAGAGCAATACAGCCAAAAGAAAACATATAAGCAGCCGCAAAAACGCAGCAGTAGAAAAATACCCACAGAAAGGAGGAGAGCAGCTCCAACCTTTCCTCAAACTTCCAACTCAAGGTTAGTATAGGCTATAGCTAAATCTGAATCTTGTCTTTCATTTCCATCATCATTCATAATCATCCCACTCATCCTGCTTGTGTAAATTAAAGTTTTTCTCTTCTCAAACTCAAGAGAAACTCAATCAACTCCATTTAAACTACAAACAAGTTGATTTTGTTTAAAAGAGGAATATACATAATCTACTCCAAGCAAATTACAATCTGACGTAAAAAACCTCAAGAAAAATCAGATTCAACCAATCCTAGGTACATTACAAGATAATGACTATTAGCTACTTACCATTATCTTTCATTCCAGTTCATTTTACTTCATCAATTCCTAATGCATTCAACCGCTGCACTATCACAGCATTTGTTTCCTTGTGCTAATCTCTTTTCTCACAATCCATTTTCCTATCAAGTACTTTATATTATAATCATCCGTCTACTAGCTATTATGAGTTCTCATTCATGTTTTCTTCAATTAAAGCGTACTGATTATTATTAAACATACACTATATCAATATCTATACTTTTTGTTAAGCTTATCAGCTCTGTGTAATACTAATCATTATTTAAATTGTTCAAGTTTCTGCCATGTTATATTTCCTCTGTTTCTTGAGCAGATAGATAATAAAAACACTATCATCATGAATCCCTTCTAAATACCAAAATCAATCCAAATCTAAATAAAAAAGCAATTAGATCAGATTATTATACCCGAAAAGGGTTTCCCTTATATCATCGTCGTCTTCGCCGCCGGCGGAACCCAAGGCTGCCGGTGGCGGCCCCCTTTCTTCCCCCATCCTCTGTAACTAGAACACACAAAAAGAACTGTTTCGTTGGCGAAACACGCGTGTTCAATGTGCACTGGTTTCAAGTAAACACAAACACAAAATCAGCAAAAAAAAATCGTCAAATATCCGCCGCCGGTGTCGGCGCCGTTGATTTGATCGATTAAAACAGAAACAAAGACGATCGTCAAATGGCCGCCGCCGGTGTCGGCGTCGTTGATTTGATCGATACACCCTTGACTTCTAATCAAACAACTGTTATTCGGTTCAACACCTCTCCAAACTACGTTCGAACGAGGGTGTTCGAATAAACAGAAAATCGAACCAGGAGTGTTCTATGTTACGTTACCTCTACTCCTATGGAGGTTCCTCTGGAGAGCTCCGCGACTACGACTACAAGCTATGATCTACGACTCTGCAAAGGAGGTCTTTGACAGAGCGGTTCTACGAACTAGAGAGAGAAAAGATAAAATCTGCGACGGTGCAGTTTTTGATTTGATTTTGCCGTCCCTAACTTCTCTCTCTTCCCAATCTTTATACTTCGCGCTTCTTCTCGTCGGAGTAACTGCCTTCGCGCCTTTGTCTCCCACGTCTTCACTCCTGGCAACCGTGCAGGTAACTTCCTCCTTGTTGCGTAACTCCCACGAGTGCGAAACCGCTTTGCTACGCAGCAACTTGCCAAAACGACATTGAGCCACCCTTGTAATTATCCACCCGGGTTCGATAATCCACCCCAACTCCTCAAGCCACACTACATTCATCCTCGTTCATAAAACGGCGGCGTATCACAAACAACACCGCAACGCTGAGCTCCCAGCCTTGCAACATCGATGCACTCACAATATCATGGCTTACAACATTGACGTAGCTCTTAGTATCCCGGCATTGTTGGATTCCCACCATTGATGCCCAACTTTATTGAATTCATGATGTTTTGAATTTCTCAACACTGAACTAAAGCTCATCAGCGTCGTCGAGCTCGCGACCTTGTTTTGGGCAAAACAGCCTCGCTTTCACGACACTGTTAAACTCTTGCAACACTGTCTTTGATTAAACAATGTTGTTTCTTCCCTAGTTCCGCAGGGTTGTTTTTACCTTCCGCGGCGTCGTATTCAACTAAACGACACCGTCTAAATAATTATAAAATACTAATTAATTAAAACAACCCTCATTGATTTCTCGCCGCCAAACTCTCACCCCTCGGCGTCGTTCTTAGTTAAACAACATCGTTTCCTTGTCCCGTTGAGCTTTTGAGCTTCGCGATACCGTTTTAACAATGCTGTTTTAACTGTTGCGGCATAGTTTGGCCTACTCGCGGTTTCGTTTCTTTCTTCTTGCGGCATCGTTTTCAACTAAACGACACCGTCCTAAACAGCCATTTAAAATATTAATTAATTAATCCTTCCATCACTAGCTATGGCCAACGACATCACTAGCGCCACACCGACTCCGTTTGTTCTTCCCTTTTGCGACATTGTTTGCTATTTTAAACATTGTCGTTTGCTAATCCGCGGTACCGTTGGGCTTACTCGCGGTACCGTTTGACTTAAACGACACCGCCGATATAGCCAAAAAATATTAATCCATGAAAACGCCGCAATCGGCGCTCGCATTGGGCCGTGTGAATTTTGGTCACTTGCCCATCGGTACCGCTTGCCAGGCTCTCGCGGCACCGTTTTTAAATCCGCGGTACCGTTTTAACTCTTCGCGGTACCGATTTTCCTCCTCCAACAAGAAATAAAAATATTAATTAATCATAAACAAAACTCCTTCTCCAACAAGAAACCACACGCGCGGCCCTTGTTTATTCTTCGGTATCGTTTCCAGTACCGCGGTACCGCTAAACCTCCTTGCGGTACCGTTTTACTCCAAAGGAATAACAAATAATAATTAAATAATCACAACTCCTCCTCACCCTTCATTAAACGAGCGGCCTCTTTATTTTCGGCCTGCGGTGTCATTTCCGGTGTTGCGGTACCGGTCAGCTTCCTTGCGGTACCGGTGAGCTCCCTTGCGGTACCGTTTTTCTGTTTCGCGGTACCGTTTTAACTCCAAACGATACCTTTTTTTAACCCGCGGTATCGAATTAAATGCCGAGACTAATTAATGCGGCATTTAATCCCGGCCAAATTAATTTTAGGTGTCAACAAATGCCCCCCACAATTTGGTTTATAAGAATTATGAACCAAATTGTTGACACAACCCACAACACCTAAAATAACTTTCAAAACAACACCTGCTAAATACGAAGACAACATTGCAATCATAGGCCAAGCATTCGCTTTAGAATATTGCTTGAATTGAGCCTCGAAAACTAGCGATGGCCACTACTCCTTGATATTTCATGACCATGCAACAACGTTGCTTATACCTTGTCAAGTAATCCTGCTGTTGTGGAATTCCCTAGCAGTTGTGGAGAGTCATACTCGCCCCCCTCCATCTCTTCGCACTACTACCGGCACCGAGGTTAGCTATACTCATGATTTCTCATAATACTCTCATAATACCCAACCATGTTTTGGCTAACCTCCTACTCACGCCCTTACTTCTTTTTGCAGCAGGACACCGCTGCTTTTGACACCAGGTACGGCTTCAACACTGCGATGGAATCATCTATCTCACTTCTCGTGTCACCCATGGCTGAACTTCGGCGCCGAGTCAGAGAGGCATTGAAGATGATGGACCAATTTCTTAGCATTCCTCTGGTGACTTCCATGAGTGACCAAACCATATTATGGCCCGGCTCTGCTTGCAAAACTCTGGAGAGCTTGAGCATTAACATCCCCCCACTTAGTGATGCTGACATGGCGTTCCTCCGCACAGTGGGTAAAGACCTAGTGGAACGCGGGAAAGCCGTGGCACCAACTCTGCAGGTGGCTAGAGCAAGTACAATGCCGACTCTCATCAAAGGGGCTGAACAAATGCGACGTGAGGACGCGGCTCGGATCGCTACTGACCCCACTCGCGCGGAGATAGAAGCACAGGCTGAGCTGCAAGCAGTGCAAAGCTTTTTCACTCGGGTCCGCACCACTCTATCCCGCATTGCCCAGCAGCTCGCCGATCACGAGCCGTCCGACTCCTAGAGAATTTCTTTTATGCATTTCGGAATTTACTTTGGATTTTTGTTTTGGCTTCGTTTCTCGGATTGCATATTTTATTTGCCATGTTAACTCGACCTATGAACAACTTTGTTTGCTCACCATTGTTTATCTAATTTTGGCAAACGGCCGCTCTCTTTTCTTTAATCTCTCCAACCTCGATGGCCGTGTTTGAGCACGGCTGACTGGCTAGTTCTAGCCACGATAGCCTTCTTGATTTTTCCTATGCCATGTACCGAATCGTCTATGCCCAACAACGCTGTTACCAATGCCTACTTCTCGTGGCAAAGATGACTTCGTTCGATAAGATAGAAACATTTTTGGTACCGAACGGCGGTACCGCACCGGCTGGACTCGGGTGAACCCTGCCGCTGGCCTTAAAGGCATTAAACTTTTCTTTATTAATAACAGAGTTGGCAAATTAGTTCATTTGTTGCCTACTTCGCCATTACCGTACTATTCAACCACGTTGTGCAAGCTTGGTGGCCGACGAGGCCACACCCTTTTAACACATGGTTGATCGTCATTATTCAGATTAATGACCAGCTGCGTCCCATAGGGACGGCACATATGGCTTTAAATATTTGCCATTAATCAAACGCTCATGCATCACTCCATCTAAATCTTTTAGCAGGTACGCTCCATTAGGACGCACAGAATGTACCACAAATGGTCCTCGCCAATTTGGCGACCATTTTCCAAACTTGGGATCTTTTTCCCCAATCGGCAAGTGAGCTTTCCAAACCAGTTCGCCCTCCTCGAATGATTTGTGCCGAACCTTCTTGTTATAAGCTCTTGCCACTCTTGCTTTCTGTACTTGAACATTATCAAGGGCGCGGAGTTGAAGTTCATCAAGATCGCAGAGTTCGAGCATCATCGATTCATGATACTCCTGAGGTGTTAACTCGTGCTGCTTCATATACCGGAGTGAATTGACAGTCACCTCAACGGGAAGGAATGCTTCATGCCCATAAGTTAGCGTGAATGGACTCACTCTCGTACTGCTCCGCGGAGACATCTTGTATGCCCACAACGCCTCTGATAATATTTCACGCCAGCGTCGTGGATTATCCTCAATCATCTTCGTCAAAATATTTTTCACGACTTTATTGGATGCTTCCGCTTGCCCGTTAGCTTGTGCGTAATACGGCGTGGAATGGATAATCTTTATCCCCCGCTCCGCCGCGAACTCCATAACTTGCCCCCCAGTGAACACAGTTCCTTGGTCCGCCGTTATCGTTGCTGGCAAACCAAATCGATGGATAATGTGTTCTTGTATGAAAGAAATCACTTCCTCTTGGTTCGCCACCTTTAACGGTTTGGCCTCTACCCACTTAGTGAAGTAGCCAGTGGCCAAAATTATGAAAACATGTTTCTTTGACGATGGGGGATAAATCATACCAATCAAATCCATGGCCCAACCATAAAACGGCCTCGGTTTAATTATTGACTTCAGGTCAACCGCCGGCGCCCTTTGAACAGGACCGTGACGTTGACAAGCTTCGCAGCCCTTGGCATATGCGGCACAATCTGGGCCGATGGTGGGCCAGTAGAATCCGTAGCGATGTAGAATCCATCGCATGGAGGGACCGGCTTGGTGAGCTCCGCATATCCCTTCATGCACCTCTGCCATGGCTTGAAATGCCTTCTTGCCCCCCAAGCATTTCAGCAATAACCCATCAGGCCTGCGTTTATACAAGGTCCCATCCAAAACTACGTAGCTCCTTGCTCTAAACTTGATGGCATGGTCAACAACCTTGTTCGGATCTTGCAAGTAAGACAACAGTGGTGCACGCCAGTCATCGGCGTCTTTCTCTATTACGCACACTTGCTCAACTCTCAATCGCTCCCGCAAGGGCTTAAGTGTTTGCACCACTATTTGCTCCACTGCATTGCTTTTCGCAAACTCTTTAAACCCCGAAGCCATTTGTGCAAGATAGTTGGCCTCGCTATTGTCCATTCGAGGAACAAAGTTGATCGCCATACTGTCGAAGTGGGACGTCAACGATAATACATGGTCCAGATATGTTTCTAGAACACTATTGATACAGCAAAAATCTCCGCGGACCTGATGAACCACCAACTGTGAATCTCCCTTAACATCCACGTAGCGGGCTCCAAGCTCTATGAGCATTTCCAGCCCGACTACCAAAGCTTCATATTCAGCTTGGTTGTTGGTGCAAGGAAAATCCAACGAGAATGCAAAATGCATGGCCCGGCCTGATGGTGCTTTCAACATCACGCCAGCCCCGGCACCGCCACGAGTTTTGGATCCGTCGAAATACAGGATCCATGGCGTTATGCCAACCTCGCAAACTTCTACAGGATCGATTGGCACCTCAATGCAGGGATGATCTGCCAAGAAGTCCGCCAATGCTTGCCCTTTTATGGCTCGTTGAGGTACATACTCTAAATTAAATTCAGACAGAGCCAACGTCCATTTGCCAATTCGGCCATGAATAATTGGCCGAGATAGCATGTATTTAATCAAGTCTGTTTGGCAAATGAGTTGTACCTGGACAGGGACCAGGTAGTAGCGCAGTTTTGTACAAGAAAAGTACAACGCTAAACATAACTTCTCTATGGGGGAATACTTTCTCTCGCCCTCGTTCAGAACCCTACTTAGATAATAAATGGCTTCTTCATTGCCAGCTTCGTTGTCTTGCGCCAACAAACATGCCACACAAGTGTCCGTGGCCGACAAGTACAACTTCAGCGGCACCCCTGCTTTGGGCGAGTTCATCACAGGCGGAGTCGCCAGGTATCTCTTAATATCATCAAACGCTCGTTGATGTTCTTCCCTCCATACAAACTTGTCTTCCTTCTTCAATTTCAGCAATGAGGAAAACACTTGGGTCCGGCCAGCACAATTCGAGATAAATCTTCGAATGTAATTTACCTGGCCGAGGAAACGTTGCAACTCTTTCTTACTGGATGGCGGTGCGGCATTGATGATGGCTTTTGTTTTATTGCCATCTACCTCAATTCCGCGTTGGTTTACCAGAAAACCAAGAAAATTTCCTGCACTCACACCAAATGCACATTTGAGCGGATTTAATTTAAACTTATGAACACGCATACGCAGAAATGCTTTGCGCAAATGAGCAAGGTGGTGGTTGGTCACCTTTGATTTGACCACGATGTCGTCCACGTACACTTCGACAAGATCACCAATCAGGTCATGAAATATCGCATTCATGGCTCGTTGGTAAGTTGCCCCGGCGTTGGCCAATCCAAATGGCATCATAATCCACTCGAAACAGCCAATGGATCCTGGACACCGAAACGCCGTTTTGTGTACATCTTCCTCGGCTATGTATATCTGGTTATAGACCGAGTAACAATCCATAAAAGAAAACCTGACATGCCTGGTTACAGCATCGATTAACATGTCAGCCACCGGCATGGGATACAAATCTTTCGGTGTAGCATTGTTCAAATTTCTGAAATCCACACAAACACGTATTTTGCCATTTTTCTTTCTAACAGGCACAATATTCGACAACCACAACACATATCTAGCAGTCCTGATAAACTTAGCCTTCATTAAACGTTCAATTTCCTTTTTCACTTCAGGCAAGATATCATGCGAAAAACGCCTAGGTGGTTGTCTATGTGGCTTATAACCTTCTTTAATTGGAAGTCTATGTTCAACTAACTTCCTATCTAGACCAGGCATTTCATGATAATCCCATGCAAAGCAATCTTTAAACTCTTTAAGGAATTCAATTAATTCGTACCTGTCAGACTCTGGCAAACCGGCACTGATGAAGGTTGGGCGTGGATCCTCCTCCGTGCCGAGGTTGATCTCCTCTAAAATGTCACATGCAGCAAGGTTGCTCTTCTTCTCCACTTCGTCACTCACACCCTCGCCGTTAGTCGGCAAGTCATCATCGTCGGGAACACAGTCGGCCATCAAGACAGGCTCTATACATGCCAGCCTCTGCTCACACTGATAGACGGCCAACTTCTCCCGCAAGGCCGTGATTTCGGCCTCCACCACCTTCTCTCGAGGTGGTTCACTCATCATCGACTTGTTCATCAGACTTCAGTGGACCATCCAATGTGATCATCGATGGTCTCACGATTTCGGACAATGGATCCAAGCATGCCTTACTCAACACCTGTGCACTTGACACTATGACGTTGGTCGTTCCTCCATCCCCGCTCCTGATTTCGAGTGGTCCAAAATCTCCATGGTACAAATAAGCTTCAGCAACGTTGGCCCCAACGGCAAACGGCTTTGTGTCAGCTTGTACCACCTTAACAACACCATCTTCATTCCAAAACATCAAACACTGATGCAGCGATGAAGGAACACACTTGTTGGCGTGGATCCAATCCCGGCCAAGTAGTGCGTTGTAGCTTATCATTCCATCCACCACGAAGAAAGCACTCATCCGCTTCTGTGATCCAACTCCCACGACCACTGGGAGGATTCCCCTAGCAGAAGTGGACCCGCCATAGAAACTTGTCACAAACACTTCCGTTGGGATCAAGTCATTAGTGTTCTTGCCCAACTTCTTCAGCATCCTTGTTGGCATCACATTTACTGCAGCGCCATTGTCAACTAAGACTCTCGACATTGGTACGTCATCAAGTGTGGCCCTGATGTAGAGAGGCCTCAAATGACGCATCATCTTCGGCTCGGGCTCGTTAAAAACAACGACCCTGTTTGATTCTTCAGACGTGGTTCCTTCGTCCACGGCTTTCGCTTTCGCTTCTGCAGCCTGGATAGATTTCTCCAGCTTGTCGAAGTCCGATTCCCATGTGATATTCTCCACCGGCACACTTGTTGACTCTTTCGGGCCTTGGTATAACACATAAAAAGGATATCTTCCCTCATCTTCGCCTAGTAGCCCAACAGCTTTGTGACCTGCTTCGTACAGCTCTTTCAGGATTCTCTGCGAACTCTTGTTTTGCCTGGCTGACTCTACTGCCAAGTCAATTCGACCATTCGTGCGGGCCATCATTGCACTCCACGGCTCAGCCTCGATTGGCAGATCCGCAGATTCGCCAACCAACTCTGCCGCCGCTGGCTCCTCATTCTCCTCCTCTAAAGTCAGTTGAGCAAAACCGCTCACCAGCTCAGCAACGTTGACCTCTTGAGCAGCCTCGTCCAACTCCTCAACCTCCATCACGACCTCGCCATCCTCTCCCTGATTTTCCAAATCAATGTGGAAAATCAAAGGCAAGATGTAGTTGTTCACCACCACCGGTGGTAGACTTCCAAACTGGATCGTCATGGGCGCACCTTGGTTGTCATCATCGTCATCCTTGTTCTTCCTATCGAATTTCGACTTCGGCTCCTCCAATTCCAACATCTCCTCTTCGATGAGGGAGTCATCCAACTCAGCATCGTACTCGGCCTCTCCCGGGACTCCCTGCTCGTTCTCGTCCAGGTTGTCCTCGACAACCTTTCCAGCACCGGCCACAGTCACTCTCAGACTCGTGGCAGAGTTGTCTACGTTCACATTTGCTTGCAAGTTTGCAATCCTCCTTCCTTGAGCATTCTTGCGGAGGTACCTTCGATACTGCGTCCTTGTCATCGCGTCAACCGCGATGGGCTGCTGACGACGGACGTCGTAGGTGTGCCAACCACCCCGTGGCACATTTGGCATCCTGAAGGTTCTCCTAACAGGTGGGGGAGCTCTCACCGGTTGGGCAAGTCCAAAAGGTAGACTTTTGAAAGGCGGGGCACTTTGAGCAACCCACTGCCTACGCTGCCCTCTTCCCCACGCAGGTGCACGTACTCCTTCGACACTGCGTTCATATGAGGGATACCTCGGTTTGAACTGTCGTGGTCCCAATCTCTGGTGGATCGACTGGCTCGGTCCCGCTCCCCCAATGGTTAGCTTTCCGCGACACTGGGCACACAACTTCTCTTCCTCAACTGGGTCCAAGCGTGGCCCCTCCTGCACTTGGGAGGATGAAGCTCCCTGGGCCACATCAGAACTACCACTCGGCGGTGGCGTTGTATCTACCACCAGCTTGAAACGTGGCAGGTTGATCTTAGAGAAATCGGGATTGACCATGTTGACGCCGACAACGTTTGGGAACGGGTCTGTGTCAACGATCATGGCCTCCTTCCTCGGCTCTGGGAACTTGAACCGACCTTTCTCAATTGCATCCTGCACAATGTTACGAAACACAACACACATGTTAGTTGAATGAGATGCACTGTTGTGCCATTTACAGTACCGTTTCCCTTTTAATTTTTCAGCTGGCGGGATAGTATGCCCCCCAGTCAACTTAATTTGACCATCTTTGTAAAGCTGGTCGAAAATCAGTTCTGATTTTGAGATATCAAAGGAATATTTTCTAGTTTGAATCGGGGCACGATTGGGCTTTCCACCTTGTGGTTCCCCATCGGCCTTGGCTAGAGAAGCACACACATATGGCTTCCCCTGCACAATCTCAGCCAAATCAACTTCAACTTCGTCAACATCGTTGCCGACGTTATTCACACCGTAGTTTTCAAAATTAGGGAAATATTGTCCGTGAGAGCCACTTCTCTTATGTTCTTCTTCACGGAGAAGAGATTATATCTAACAGCGCAGGACATCAATTGAAACAAATCAGAAAACTCCCTATCTTGAAACTTTTTACGAAGTTCAAAATTCAATCCACCCTGGGCCAGTTTAACAAACTCGCGTTCTGTTAAGTTCACAAAACAGCGATTTCTTGCATTTTTAAAGTTGGTTAAGAAATGTTCCACTGTTTCTCCTGGCTGTTGGCGCATTCGTGCCAAGTCTGCCATTGTTACTTCTGGCTCAGAACGGTAGAACTGGGCATGGAACATTTGTTCCATTTGCTGCCAGGTTTGAACCGAGTTCGATGGCAAGTTGACGTACCACGCGAATGCAGGGCTGGTCAACGAGTTGCCAAACAAACGCAACTTCAAGAAATCACTCACATCAGCACACTGAACCGTGAATCGTCCAACATGCTCGACGGTGGACTGATCCCCAGTCCCGCTGAAGGTGATGAAATCAGGCACGCGAAAACCACGTGGAAAAGGGTAGTATCTATCGACCCAATCCGGATATGGTTTTCGATACACCGGCGGCATCGCTGGTCTAACCCCTAAACCAAACTGATCCGCCAGCATCTGTGCTACTTGATCTCGAATCGCATTAACGTCTTGCCCCCCGAGTTGCCCCCCTTGTGTTACGAATCCACCAGGATCCATGCCAAGCCCGTTTGGAGGAGGAGGCACGTTTTGTGGGTAGCCGCGTGGCGGAACATGATCATTGTTGATCGTTCCTCCACCACTAGCACCGCTCATCGGAGCCACGTAGGGTCTGGCCTCCAGAATATTTTGTGGACCCACACCGTGAAACGGCGGTGGTTCAACCCGAGTGTTAGCGGCAGTGCCAGTCTCGCCAAGATTAACTCGCGGAGTTGGTGGGTTCATCACCGGTGTCGGCGAAGCTCCTTGTCTTGGCGGACTAATTCGAGCACTGTTGTTTGGAAAACCAGTTTCGCTGTTTAAATTGTTTTCACCGTTTAGCGGCAAATCCCTAGGTTGCGTTACTGGTCTACCCAAGAGCTCCCTGATTTCATTCATATCACGTAGATTTTTATCCCCGAAAACATCAAAATCATGTCTGTTTTTAGTCACAACTTCAAAGAGTTGGCCTAAACGCCTATCAACACGAGACTCAAGAGAATCATGTCGTGCAGTTAAAGCGTCAAAACGTTGATTTACCTCGCCTTTGAAGCCTGCGAACTCATTGTTGAGGCTAGCAAACATGCGACGATTCTCCTCCATGAAATGGCGGATTGACAAATCCCCAGTCGGCCCAGCTGTGGACGGCGGATTCTCGGACCCGCCGATGTCTTCAGCACCGATTCCTTGGCCTCCTTCAATGTTGGCCACATGTTCCACCACGATTCCGGGCGGGACATCCCCTTCCGGATTCTTTCGTCGCGGAGCTATTCGAACACACGTGTCCCACCAGGTGTGCCAATTTGTTTCGTTGGCGAAACTCGCGTGTTCAATGTGCACTGGTTTCAAGTAAACACAAACACAAAATCAGCAAAAAAAATCGTCAAATATCTGCCGCCGGTGTCGGCGCCGTTGATTTGATCGATTAAAACAGAAACAAAGACGATCGTCAAATGGCCGCCGCCGGTGTCGGCGTCGTTGATTTGATCGATACACCCTTGACTTCTAATCAAACAACTGTTATTCGGTCCAACACCTCTCCAAACTACGTTCGAACGAGGGTGTTCGAATAAACAGAAAATCGAACCAGGAGTGTTCTAAGTTACGTTACCTCTACTCCTATGGAGGTTCCTCTGGAGAGCTCCGCGACTACGACTACAAGCTATGATCTACGACTCTGCAAAGGAGGTCTTTGACAGAGCGGTTCTACGAACTAGAGAGAGAAAAGATAAAATCTGCGACGGTGCAGTTTTTGATTTGATTTTGCCGTCCCTAACTTCTCTCTCTTCCCAATCTTTATACTTCGCGCTTCTTCTCGTCGGAGTAATTGCCTTCGCGCCTTTGTCTCCCACGTCTTCACTCCTGGCAACCGTGCAGGTAACTTCCTCCTTGTTGCGTAACTCCCACGAGTGCGAAACCGCTTTGCTACGCATCAACTTGCCAAAACGACATTGAGCCACCCTTGTAATTATCCACCCGGGTTCGATAATCCACCCCAACTCCTCAAGCCACACTACATTCATCCTTGTTCATAAAATGGCGGCGTATCACAAACAACACCGCAACGCTGAGCTCCCAGCCTTGCAACATCGATGCACTCACAATATCATGGCTTACAACATTGACGTAGCTCTTAGTATCCCGGCATTGTTGGATTCCCACCATTGATGCCCAACTTTATTGAATTCATGATGTTGTTGAATTTCTCAACACTGAACTAAAGCTCATCAGCGTCGTCGAGCTCGCGACCTTGTTTTGGGGAAAACAGCCTCGCTTTCACGACAATGTTAAACTCTTGCAACACTGTCTTTGATTAAACAATGTTGTTTCTTCCCTAGTTCCGCAGGGTTGTTTTTACCTTCCGCGGCGTCGTATTCAACTAAACGACACCGTCTAAAATAATTATAAAATACTAATTAATTAAAACAACCCTCATTGATTTCTCGCCGCCAAACTCTCACCCCTCGGCGTCGTTCTTAGTTAAACAACATCGTTTCCTTGTCCCGTTGAGCTTTTGAGCTTCGCGATACCGTTTTAACTATTGCGGCATCGTTTGGCCTACTCGCGGTATCGTTTCTTTCTTCTTGCGGCATCGTTTTCAACTAAACGACACCGTCCTAAACAGCCATTTAAAATATTAATTAATTAATCTGTCCATCACTAGCTATGGCCAACGACATCACTAGCGTCACACCGACTCCGTTTGTTCTTCCCTTTTGCGACATTGTTTGCTATTTTAAACATTGTCGTTTGCTAATCCGCGGTACCATTGGGCTTACTCGCGGTACCGTTGGGCTTACTCGCGGTACCGTTTGACTTAAACGACACCGCCGATATAGCCAAAAAATATTAATCCATGGAAATGCCGCAATCGGCGCTCGCATTGGGCCGTGTGAATTTTGGTCACTTGCCCATCGGTACCGCTTGCCAGGCTATCGCGGCACCGTTTTTAAATCCGCGGTACCGTTTTAACTCTTCGCGGTACCGATTTTCCTCCTCCAACAAGGAATAAAAATATTAATTAATCATAAACAAAACTCCTTCTCCAACAAGAAACCACACGCGCGGCCCTTGTTTATTCTTCGGTATCGTTTCCAGTACCGCGGTACCGCTAAACCTCCTTGCGGTACCGTTTTACTCCAAAGGAATAACAAATAATAATTAAATAATCACAACTCCTCCTCACCCTTCATTAAACGAGCGGCCTCTTTATTTTCGGCCTGCGGTGTCGTTTCCGGTGTTGCGGTACCGGTCAGCTTCCTTGCGGTACCGGTGAGCTCCCTTGCGGTACCGTTTTTCTGTTTCGCGGTACCATTTTAACTCCAAACGATACCGTTTTTTAACCCGCGGTATCGAATTAAATGCCGAGACTAATTAATGCGGCATTTAATCCCGGCCAAATTAATTTTAGGTGTCAACAAGAACATATCAGAATCATAAAACAGCAAATTCAAATAACAAAATCCAACATGCAAACAAAGCCTTCGCTGCCGCCTTTGCCATCGTCGTTATCATCAGCTGCCGCCATCGTTCTTTCGCCGTCTTGAGGGAGGTCGTGTTTCGTTACCTCTGGAGAGAGACGAGAGAAGGGGTTTCTTCCTTCCTCCGAGTTACTCGCCGGCGACGAGATGGACGATAAATAGAGGGTGAGAGGCAGAAGAAGAATCGAGTAGGAGGAGAGGAGCTAGGGATTTTTTTTTTTCTTCCTTTCTTCTTTTCGTTTGTTGGTTCATTGTTTCTGGAGAAGAGAGGAAGAGATGTGAGACGAGAGAAGAAAAGGAGAGCGGCGAGGGTTAAAAAAAAATAGTTTATATGCACGTTTTGTTACAATGTCGTATCTACCCCTAGGGTTTTTTTTTAATATTAGTTTATATACACGTTTTGTTACAATGTCGTATCTACCCCTAGGGTTTTTTTTAATATTCCCTGTCCTTGCCACTTCGCTCTGGAAAAACAAAAAAAAACCTCTCATGTGAGTCGAACTCCTGACCTCTGGGCTCACAAGTAACAACAAACAAGCAATGCGGCGCCTAACCATTCGAGCTACTCTGTAATTTTGGCTACCTTACTCCTTTCGTTACATCTTATTTTCGAAGTCACTTAATACGCAAAATTTATATCGACCAAACATGTTAAGACTTTTTGCTTTGGCCAAGTTACGATTACTCCTGTGTATTTCAAAATATTAGAACCTTGATTTAAATTTGGGCTTCATTTTGTATACACATATTTATTTTATTTAGAGATTTCATAAATACGAAATCATGGTCAATAGACCGTGATAGTCATTTTCGTTGAAATTCTTCCAAAGGCAATCTAACATTCAATTACTAAATTGAAAAGTCATAAAACCATTTCCTAATAACTCAAATCATCTTAATCGCGATCTATAGAACGTGTTTAAGATCACAACATTTTAAAACTTCAACAAAACCGAACTACGTGGACTTTGATCCCGGATACTCGGGTACGTAGGCAACCAATAGGTTCGAGTCCAACCAATCTAAAAAATATTTTTACGTCAATAGGCGTGAAAATTATCAAGTAAATACAACAATTCAAAATTTACGTCCAATTGAACTCTAAAAATACACCCAAAATTATTAAAATAATTCAATTAAATACATCAATAAAGTCGCAAATTATTATACACCCACCCCTTTAAAAACTTATCGATTTTAGTACCCATTTGGGGCGTTGTGGGGGCGTGAATACACTTCCCCACACGTAACTGTACTCCCGAACTCGAATTTCTAAAATTCGCAGACCAAAATCCCGGTTCTGACCCTAAGGTTGGAACCGGTACAAAAGGTGTTCGATCCACCACAGCTAAGGTCGATGGCGACTCCGAGCGTGTCGCGACGGTCCCCCGATCTCGAGGGGCGGTTGCGACATTACTTACAGGATTTTTGGATCACTAGGGCTCAAGAATTGAGCTTTGAAATTTCCCTAGTCGCTTCCTAAACTCTCCGCGAGCTGCCTCTGCTCTCGGTCCGGAAATGGGAAAAAGGAAGATGATGATGGAATTAAGTGACGTGAATATAATATATATATATATATATTATAATTAATACGTATATTTATCCGATCGATAATCCAATTTTCGTCGAAATACTATCAAAACGCTCGATTTTAAATCGTGAATTTTCTAGCGATCGAAATATGCGTTTTTTCCGGAATGGGATGTTACAGGATATAAAGGCAGTATGTTCAGGATATGTTTTAGACCGAGTGACCATACCTTGGTTTAAGTCCCCCAATCACTAGAGAGGGCGGATGACACTTCTGGATGTGAGGAGGGGCTTCTGGTTTGTGGACACTTTCAAGAATTCCATCCTAAGCAGTTTCTGTGCTAGTTGTCACAGTATCAGCATCCTTGGATTGACTTTAGTTAAGTACGAAGTCCTCACCATCTTCTAGTGTCTCTGCACACTTACTAGTAGACTCATCAATACCAAATTAATGGACTCCTCAACTTTGAGGGTCCTTTTATTGTAGACACTATATGTTTTGGTATTTATAGAGTAACCCAGAAAGATTGCTTTGCCTGATTTTGAATCAAACTTTCCTTACTGATCTTTAGTGTTCAGAACAAAGAATTTGCACCCAAAAGGATGAAAGTATCCTAAGTTAGGTTTTCTGTTCTTCCATAGTTCATAGGGTGTTATTTAGTTTTGATCTAATTAAAGCTCTGTTTTAGACCGAGTGACCATACCTTGGTTTAAGTCCCCCAATCACTAGAGAGGGCGGATGACACTTCTGGATGTGAGGAGGGGCTTCTGGTTTGTGGACACTTTCAAGAATTCCATCCTAAGCAGTTTTTGTGCTAGCTGTCACAGTATCAGCATCCTTGGATTGACTTAAGTTAAGTCCGAAGTCCTCACCATCTTCTAGTGTCTCTGCACACTTACTAGTAGACTCATCAATACCAAATTAATGGACTCCTCAACTTTGAGGGTCCTTTTATTGTAGACACTATATGTTTTGCTATTTATAGAGTAACCCAGAAAGATTGCTTTGCCTGATTTTGAATAAAACTTTCCTTACTGATCTTTAGTGTTCAGAACAAAGAATTTGCACCCAAAAGGATGAAAGTATCCTAAGTTAGGTTTTCTGTTCTTCCATAGTTCATTGGGTGTTATTTAGTTTTGATCTAATTAAAGCTCTGTTTGTTATGTAACAAGCAGTATTAATAGCCTCATCCCAGAACTGCTTAGGTACTCCATAATCATTAAGCATTGTTCTTCCTATTTCAATTAGTGTTCTATTTTTCCTCTCGACAACACCGTTTTGTTGTGGTGTCCTTGGTGCAGAGAAATTATGTAGGATTCCTTTTTCATTACAAAATAGTTCAAAGCTTTCAGACACAAATTCTCCACCGTGATCCCTCCTAATGCTGATGATTTTGGTCTGTTTTTCATTTTCTACTCGAGCAACAAAGGTTTTGAATTCTGACAAGGCTTCATCTTTACTGGTGAGAAAGAGCACCCAAGTATATCTAGAGAAATCGTCCACGATCACGAATGCATAATATTTCTCACCCAAACTTTTTATATATATTATTAGGTCCAAATAAATCAAGATGAAGTAGTTCTAAGGGCCTATTTGTAGAGATGACCGCTTTGGTTTTGAAAGAGGCTCGAGTATGCTTTCCTCTAACACAAGCATTACAAAAAAATTCTTTCTTACTATGGATTTTTGGAACTCCTCTGACTAAACCCAAATTTACTAGTCTCGACAGGGTACTGACACTTACATGACCTAATCTACGATGCCATTCTACCTGGTCATTTTTACTAAAAGAGATTTGTAACATCCCGTTTCGGCTAAACTCGTATTACGATCGCTAAAAAAAAATTCTCGATTTAAAATCGAGTGTTTTAATAGTATTTCAACAAAAATCGGATTATCGATCGGATAAGTATACGTATTAATTATATAAATATTATATATTATATAATACAAAATAGAGGCGGTCGGCGAGCGCACATATATTAATTCCTCTTCCCCCCACCATTCCTTCCCATTCTCGTCTCTTCTGTTCCATTTATTTAGACCGAGAGAAAACTCGAGCAGAGGGCGCGCGCAGGGGAGGTGAGCAGAGAAAATTCCCAAGCTCAATTCTTGAGCTCTACTTGTCCAAAAATAATCCCATAAGTAATGCCTAATTCATCTATACATCGTGATTTATCGATTTAGAGCTTTAAAACGAGTTTTTGGTTCAGGAATTTCTTGAATTCCCGATAAGCCAAATTAGGGTTTCGAAGTATCCGGAAGCCGGATTGAGCCCAAATTTCATATACGAGTGTCCTGCAGCGAGGTAATCAATCCTCTAGTTCTAATCCCTGAATTTCGGCAATTATTTAGGTCGGGGTCCAAATCGCTGAATTTAGCTCCGGCCAGGGTTTGATGTGTTTTTATCGAGAATTTGACCCGGAGCCTAGAACTAATATTGACGGGGATACTGCAGGGGATATTAGGGCAATCTCGGATTTTGATTCCGAGCTTTTTTGAGAAAAGTGAAGTTGGGGTACGAGAGGCTAGAACCGGTGTTTGAACTACCAGAACTGGTGAGGGATTAGCACGGCATACCGGGTTTGTCGTATCACGATAATTATATTGATGCTTAGAATTGACCTAGGTGAACTAGAATGGCATGATTAGGGGTGTATGAACTTTTGTGCTATATGTTGAACCCTGGACTGCTGTATGATATTATTGACTTGCCCTAATCGATATGGACCTTGTTTATGCTGATGATTGCATACATGTTGCCATTTGTGGCTTAACTGTTGATATGACTTCATGGTTGTTTGATCAGGTGTTTTGACATGATGTGATATTGTGATTGTATTTGGATTCACAAGTGGGGGAAATAAACTTCCCAGGGTGATATTATGATGTTTAAGGAGGATGACTTGCACGAGGGTTTATCCCGAGGAAGTGCAATTATACGACTCCTGATTTACCTATGTTGAGCCAATTATGGCCAAGTCAAGTACACGTGCAAGTAATGAATTATGATTAAGCAAGATGAGATATGAATCATGTATAAGGATACCAAATATGAGTGTTGTGGTCTCACGGGTCAACTACATAGTAATTAGGGCTCCCTATGCTATTACTCTATTATGATATGTATGATAGTCACACCTCTCATGTGGTGGTGACTGAAGATTTCTTACGAGATATGACCACACCCAGAGTGGTGTCGGGGTATGACTACACCCATAGTGGTGTGGGGTATGTATGACCACATCCGACGGGATGTTGGGGTATGTATGACTACATCCGACGGGATGTGGGGTATGTTTCCCGGGAGAGTTATTAGCATGGGGTAGCCAGGCGCCTATAAGTAAAACATGATAAGATGCATATGCATAAGTCAAGGTGGTTGAGTCTTTTGCCTATTGGGATGTCGGATGCCTGAGGTCTGATCCTATTGCTTTGGCTTGTTTGCTAGATGTATGGTAGGGGTATGCTCTGTTATGAACTCACGATGCTATGATTATCTCACTCAGCTATGAGCTGACCCTCTTTATCCTTTTTCTCTGCTTATGCCATGTGTAAGCAGATCATCGTCATCAGCAGCAGTAGATAGTTGTATAGGTGGGAGCTGAGCAAGAGTTGAAGGCAAGATGAGGTATGGTCTTCAACTATTCTGTGCTTGGACTACTACTCGGGATTTTGGCCAGTGATCCACACCTTTTGTAAAAATGTTTTGAGAACGTTTTTCATGTGCATACTAGCTTCTGATGTAGTGTGAGATATCCATAGGGGTGGAAAGTTGATGATATGTGTATATTTATGTGGTTGTGTAAGTTATGACGATTATGATATGTATTAGTAAGGTATGCAGTTGTGGAGTACCAAACTGTGCCTATGGCTATGAAAGCCAATGTATATGTTTGTGAGTATATATGTTTGTTTATGGATGCAGGGATTTATATAAATTAATTTGCAGGTCTAGTTGCAAGAACTGTTAGCCCATTACGCGAGTAATTCATGTCGAAATTTTATTTGGGTAAATTTTGATAATTAATGTAACACCCGAGATTAATTCCGCTGCAATTGTATGAACAATATGATTAGGCAAGACGTATAGGGTAGGGTGTTACAAGATTAAACAAGTTTCATTGAATGCAGCTTTGTCGTTCAGATCAATTGTGAAGAGTTTTCCCTTTCGTTTGCCAATAAAGAGTATTTTACCACTAGAGATTTCTTCAACATAGCACCTTTCTGGTTCAAATATCACTCTGTTTTTACTTCCACACATTTGACTTATTAAGAGTAAATTATGTTTGAGATCTTTAACTAGCATGACGTTATTAATAGATGGCATGATTCCTACTTGCCATTTTCCTAGAATTTCAGTACTGAATTTATCACCAAAGAAGACTTTACCTTTCTTTCCTAGAACCAGATTAGTAAAAGGCCTTTTATCCCTCGTCATGTGGTGTGACCATCCACTATCCGGAATCCAAACGATGTCTGCCATGCTCACTTGGAGACAGGACAGCAAAACAATTTATTTTATTTGTTTTTAGGTATCCAAACTAATTTGGTTACCCTTCCCATTTCAAAAACCTTTCAGCAGTTTTTACTTGAGTGTCCTACTTCATTACAATTGAAACAGTTTAAGCTTTTTACTCGTTTTTCTTTAGCTATGCGTTTTCTACATTCTGCAATATGATGTCCAGTTTATGACAATAGTAACATTCAGTGTTTCTTGCCTTTTGTGACTGTTTATGTCTTTTACTCAGATTTGTACCCGAGAGAGTTTTAACTTTACATTCAGTCTTCAATCTCTCAACTTCAACTTCAGCTAAACTGACCTTACTCCTTAACTCATCATTTTCAGTCATAGCACACATGAGCTAGTTCTCTACATCTAACTTTTCGACTTTCAAAGTTGTGACTTCTTCAAGTGGTTTTTCATACCTAGACGTAATCAAAACATGCTTTTGTTTGACTCTAATGAATTCATTTTGAATGTCCAAAATTGTCTCATCTTCACTATAGCAGTCAGAGTAGTAAGGTCTTACTTGTATTTCAATTTCCACGATGTCGCTTCCTTCAATTGCCATGTAAGCTTCCTACTTAATGTCCTCCTCATCTTCATCATCTTCACTGCAGCTCCATGTAGTTGTATAAGCTCTCTCTTTCTTCATTAAGGGACAGTATGCTATGACATGGCCAGTTTTTCCATATTTCAAACATCCAGCTTGTGATTGAGTTTTCTCATGAATCATTCCTTCTCTTTTGTTCTTCAATCCAAATCGGCTTGGTCGACTGAACTCTCTTCCATTTTCTCCATCCCTTGTCCTGCTGAGAAAACTCCCTCTTTTCTTTTCTTTTCTTTTCTTTTCCCATACGAAGCAATTTGGCTACATGTTTGCTGAGCATTGCCAGTTCATCCTCCATTTCTTCAAGGCAATCCAGATCATCATCTTGATTTATTGCTTTGAAGGCTATCCTTTTCTTTTCCTTCCTAGGTTCTTCAACCTCCTCCCTTTTCAGTTTTTTTTCATGTGTCACCAGGGATCCAATAAGCTCATCTAAACTTAGCTTAGTAAGATCCTTGGATTCCTCGATGGCAGTTACTTTCAGAGTCCATCTTTTAGGAAGATCCCAGAGGATTTTCCTTACTAGATCAGCACTGGCATACTCGACCTCCAGATTTCTCAAGCAGTTTACGATTATGGTGAATCGCTCATTCATCTCTCTGATTGATTCCTCTAGCTTCATGATGAATGATTCAAACTCTTGCTTCAGACTGTTAATTCGAGAAATCTTAACGTGCGGTGTACCTTCATGTGCAACCTGGAGTTTATCTCAGATTTCCTTGGCGGTCTTGCACCCTGACACTCTGTGATATTCCTCGGGACCCAGAGCATAGTGCATCAAGTTCGTAGCTTTTGAATGCATCTAGAAATTCTTCTTGTCGATTTCAGTCCATTTTCCATGAGTTTCCTTCACCTCGAGAGGACCATCCATCACTATGTTCCATAGATCAGGATCTGTTGACCCTATGAACAATTCCATGCGATTGCGCCAATGCCCATAGTGAACTCCTTCAAACCTTGGTGGTTGCGTTTGGGAGAATCCATCAGCCATGAAGATTCTGGTTGCCGACCCCGAGCTCATCTTCTCCGTAGGCGATCAAGCCTTTGACACTGGAGCTGAGCTTTGATACCACTTGTTGAGGCATCGAGCGCGAGACGTTCATACCTCTTATCCTGATTCTCCCCTTTCAGCTACCAAATCCTAATCGAACAATCTCAGAGAAAGTGAAACATCGAGTGATGGAAACGCTATGAAGTAAAATAAAATGAATTTAGTTTCTGTTTGATTTAAACTTATGTTGAACAAACAAAGTTCCGAGATGGACTTCAAGCCCAACACTTCAAATTCTCTAATAATCTGTTTGGGCCTGCTGACTTGATCCAAGCCTGTGAGTGCGTTGTCTTCTTCGTTGAGAAGCAGAGAACTCCTTCTCTATACTCTGTTTCTACACAAAACAGAGAGCAACAACAAGAAGACACCAGTGACTGAAAATCAAAAGCACACACAAGAACAAATCATATTTTTACGTGGTATCTGATATTGGGATAATGAGGATCCCAATATCGACTAATCCACTATAGGAAACTCTCTTCTTGAGATCTCCTACGTAAGCACTATTTCAGTGTTTTCCTTTTTACAAACTTTGTGAACTCCTAATCAGCTCCCAGCTGAACGACCAAGCTATGCCCTTGGTGTTTAAACTCTATGTCCTAACACACACAGTTTTTCCCAGCCAATCTCCCTTATTAGTCCTAACGATCACACTTTACAAAATACCCTACCTTCTCAAGATCTGTCTTTTGTTTCAAATCGTGTATGGGAAAAACTCTTCTCAGCTCCGCTCAGTACTCTCTGAATATATATCTTTCTTGCGAAGGAGCCGTTGGAGAAGAATTCTTCTTCTTGCCAATTCTGTCCTGGTTCTTTTTGACAAGTACCCCATTCTTCCCATTTCTGTATGATTCTCGATCCGCTTGATTTGCATCATTAGCTTTCTTTCCTAATACAGCTCGTCCTACCAGGTTGTTTGATGACTGGCGTCGATCTACTTCTCTCAACACAATCCAATTCGAGTTAACTACGACAGAGGTGGAGACAGAGACTTTAGATTGACAATCCGCTCCACCACCATTTTCCCCAATTCTCGAGAGATGTCATGGACGACGACTAACTCCTCTGTTTCTAAACCAGCTTCAATTAGTTCAATAGAAAACCGCAAGCTCCGAACTAGACAATCGAACTTCATGAGGACAAAAATCAAGGAGCTTTGTAGGAAATCGAAACGACTCTGAGATTGGGGAGCAGCTCTTTTAGACACTAAAGGGAAAAGGTGTAGTTTTTCGACGACAAGACAATCACAATTCCAGAATCGTCGATTGCTTTCAAGAGCTCTACGATAATGGATTCACCTTCCTCGAGGTTGAACTCATCCTTATAGATGAGCAAAATCCCTAATTTGGAAGAGAAAGAATCACAGAGATGGCTGCTGAAATAATCACGGATCTCAAACATAATCACAATCTCCATCCCCAAATTGTTGCATTACTAGAGACTGAATGGAGGAGGGAGGCGTTGGGTGGGCCGGCTCAGATGGAAAATGTCGGGCGACAGTTTGTAGTGGAATTGAGGGACGATAGGGAAGGAGAACGGGGGAAGTTGCGAAGGAGTATGCGAGAGAGGAGAAGGGGATATTTTTTGTGCTTTTGTAAGGGCATCTAAGTAATTTCACAATCTCATTATATTGGTTCAGTCACAATTGACTTTAGATGACAGTCAACTAACAGAAAAATGGATGTAAGGGTACATTTGATAATCTTATTATAGTAGAGGGGCAAGATTGATGTGAATTTTATAGAGGGGCATGTTTGATAACTTAATAAAGTAGAGTGGCAAAATATATACTATAACCCTATAATTTAACTAGCAGAGGGGCCGGCCCGTTGGCCGGCTAGCTGGATTAAATTAGTGATTGTTTTTGGACCGATCATAGAAGCCCATTAGTCCAATTTGAAACCACAAAGGCTATCTGTTGCATTTCTATTATGTTTAGCCCAAATTGAATTATAATTTCTTTTTTCTTTACTGTATTTATTAACCTAAACTTAAATAGACAATAACCAAATTGGGAGGAAACATTTCCTCTTCCTTCTTCCCTTTTACGCCTCTGTTCACTCTCCGATGAAACCAGCAAGCGGAGACAAATTCCTTGCATGGATGCCCTCCCCTGCTCCCCTATCTAAATGCCAACTTTTATTCTGATTGTGGGAAGGTGATTTCTGTAAACCCACCTCGCAACTTCTCCCAATCAACTTCTTTTCTCCCGATTTGCTAAACCCTTGGCCTTGGATAGCTTTTCTGTGTTTCAATCAGAGATTCCCAGCAAACACTTGCCAGCTCCACAGGTACGTTAGTTTCCATACTTTTAGATACAATGTGGTTCCATTTATTAAAATAAGCGGCATTATATATTCTTATTTATTTAATCTTGACGTAGGATTGAGCAGTACTTCAGAACGCATTTATCAAAGTTGTTTTCTTAGAATTTGATTACGTATTGCCTATGGAATACAACTAAGACACTGGTTGATGAGAAAAGGACCTGCCAAGAAAATTTCGAGTGAGCAGGGCATTAGGTCAAACGAAGCAGCATCCTGTTCCATAACAAAAACTCTGACGAATTGACAGAGTCCTCCTCTCTTTCGTATTGTTTACTTCTCTTCTTTTGTACATGTTTAGTTTATTAGTGTCAGTCCAAATTGTAACACCTCAATTATAAAATGCTTCCCTAAACCTTACAATTATTTAAGTAATTAGGAGAATTCAATTGAAAAACATATTGTTAGAATTCAACATTGGAAAGGGGATATGTGCTGCGGTCTAGAACAACAACTGATATTATTTCTTTGAATGATCCTAAACACGACAGGTTCTTGAAAGAATAGAGATTGATCCGAAGGAAATCAGAAACGTATATTGACCAACATGGACATCATACCTCAATGGAATCAGTAAGTATTGCTGTTCTAACCCTATATAATATCATATTCTTGTGTTCTCCTAGATAGTGAATGCAATTGCTAATTGTTTAAATTATAGGTTTTTTACCCTCGGTGATGATTTCGTTGTGAATCTGAATTATCAAAATGTCGTAGCTATGTCTGAGATTGTTGAAACCATAGATCTTATCCCAAAGCAATTGGATGGTGACAATCAGGTGACTAAGATAATATATTTGTTATTTATCCTTCTCTGTTCCTTATCTTATTAATTTGTATCTTATTTGTTTACTTTTGAAAAACCCTTCCTTTTCAATTATATCAGGGCACTTCATACATTTTCTCTGGTCGTGTAATAGAGTTGAGGAGGTCTTGGTGTGATGCATCCAGGGTATTTTTTATTCACTTGACCATTGAAGATGATATAACTGATGTTGAGGTCGTTTTTCCATCATCATACTTGCGAAGAATCATTTCTTCTGTAGTCAATCCTTCAGAGATTGTCAATGCCGATTATGTTACACTTCTCAACTTGATTGGTGAAAAATCATATGAGGCCATGGTTACAATTGGTCCTTGGAACGACGTGGGGAATTATTTTGATATATTCTTGGTGAAACTGTTCTTCCCATCGGATAACTGAATAGCAAGTAGGTATTGTCAATATGATCGGATTAATGTAATTAGTGGTACACTCCTATGTTATGTCTCATATTTTGTAAGTGTACTAAATATGTGAACGCTAAGTTATTTCGTAAGTCTAATATCCGTTTTAGGGGTGGTTGATGTAAAATTTGACGAATATAACTTATTGTTGATATTTAGTTATGATATTTAGCTTATTGTTGAGTTAACCATGTACAAAACAAACATCACTGCTACTATTACTGCTTTCTAATCCCAAATTCCTTCATTTCATTATAGGAGCTAATGAGCAATCAAATTGGCAAATGGAATTTCAGCATTGAAAATGCCATCATTTGACACTTTACAAATCCCTATACTAATAAAACATAGTACCAAAAGGTGAAAAACATCAAAAGACCTAATTTAATAAAGTACCAAATTAGAAACATAGTTTGAAATGTGCAACTACCCAATTTCGAACGTTCACCAAATGGACATTAACTTACTAAATGATATATGGGGAGGAACACTACCCAAACAACTTACTAACCACTAAAAGACACTGATTTGTGAGCTCATTAACACGTCCAACTTCTATCATGAAAATGAGAGATCTGTGAGTAATAGATCTCAGGTTGGCTTCAAAAGTAGTAGTCCAATCGATTCTTGGGTTCGGGAAGAGCTGGCTGCCTATTTTCTTAAAGTCGGATGACAGGGACACAACACTGATCTTCATAGCTCAATCTTTCAGTGTCAATTCAACCATATACTTCTGAAAAGTAGGTGTCCAGAATACATCGACAGCTTCAACTATTGCCTCAATAGCAAATTTCTTACCCTGTGTGTAAATAAATAATTTCCTTAGATAATAGAAATAAATGCTAAAGTAAGAAAGAAGTACACAAACATCATTGTATTAAATTACCATATTGTGCACATTAGTCGATAGAAATAGAATTTCCCGAACAGAACTTGCTTCACTCACTTCCATTGCTGCTTCCAATGAATAGTCAATATAATCATGGTGACTGATAAGCAGGTTGCTAGATCTGATAAACATGTTAGTTGAATTTATACCCCAATTAAGGAAGATGCAATTATAGATGTATACAAATTGAGTTATCCTAACCAAATTGAATAGAATTCAACCCTAGATATATAGGAATTAACTTACTGATTCAACAAAATATGAAGTTGTGGATAGTGCAAATTCAAGTAGACATTACTTGCAAATGAGGCTATAAAATAGAATTGATCTACAAAAACCAAGTACTTCATTAGAGTAGGTCATTAAATGTATTAGTAGCGCATCAACATATTTACGTACTATCGTTCATATAGGCATAGACTGAAGTGAAGATAGCAACAGTTCCTGGTGCAGGATCAGCTTCATTTAGACCCTCAATTTGCTCAATGCAAGAGTTGAATAGTAAAACTCTGACCGTAATTCCCCTAAAATTAGAATCTCATTAGTTCCATTTTCAAGCAAACACATAGGAAATTAGAGTACAGATCAAAAAACCTTACTCAAACCGCCTTAGGAAAACATGTTTGCTTCGTTGAACAACACCATGGTGATAAATTGTTTGTGTTGGTTCTACAACATCTATTTCACCTACCAGATCTACACATCATATCAAGCCAATGTTATGATCATTCAAATAATAACATCAACCATAACTACTTGGAGTTCTCTATCTGGTTAATGATTTGCTTACCTGAAAACATTTGATCATTTTGAACAGCATCAAAGAAATCAGCAGGACCTAGGAACCGAAAGCTGCATAATGATATGTCGACAGCATTTGGCAGTCGATATACACCAGTGTTAGGATGAAAAGAGATTCGTCTATTTGACATTGCAACCTGAAAAGAAACTTCTAAGAATCAACATCGAAATTTTCAATCCGGTAGATTCCTCCTTGTTGTATGGCTGGTAAGAATGTCGGGATTTCAAGGCGATGAATAACAACCTCCATTTATGTTCCCTGCAAGTCATTTTTAAGTCAAAACCTTGAATGGTTAGAAGCTTGTATTGGGTAAATGATACACAACATGAAACGTGATAAGGAATTCAATAGACGTACTAACCTCACTATCTAGCAACAGCATGTGTAGGAAGAGAGTTTCATCTATATCAGCTATCAAAGTCCTCCATAAACGCAAAATTCTCACTCGAACAGACCATTGTTGCCCATGGGAAACCTGCAACTCACGTAAAGAACGGTACACCATGTCTTGGATTCAACTTTAATTCACCTTCACCATTCGATTATTCTGAACTCCAAAACCAGGGAATGGAAGTTGGGAAAGTAACAAAACTATTGTGGATCTTCGGCAATCAAATAACCTGGGCGTGGGATAATATTAGGTGAAAATGGGATTATGTGGGATTAATGTGGGGTGTGGGATTAATGTCCGGGAGGGATGGGGAGAGTGGGTTGTGGTAGTTAATACAATTGATTTAATATTTGTTTTTTGTTTTGAGTAAAGCACAACAAATATAAATTAAATTAAGTGATTTTGAAAGAAAAAAAATCGTCAATTTTAAATTTCGAACTTCTGACCTATTGATGATACGATCAACTTGTAATTGTTAGACTACCAAGCAAGTTTCAATACCTCATCCAGACTTATTACATGTCTATGTTGCATTTTTTAAACCACACCAATGTTTACTTTTAAAAGTGATTTTGAAAAACAAAATTGTCAATTTTAGGTTTCAAACTTTTAACTTACTGGTGATACGATTAAATTAAGTGATTTTGAAAAAAAAATGCTTGTCAATTTTAAGTTTCAAACTTTTGACCTATTGATGATACGATCAACTTGTAACCGTTAGACTACCAAGCAATTTTGCTTCTCCTTATCCAGACTTATTACATTTCTATGTTGCATTTTTTTAAACCACACCAATTTTTACGTTTAAAAGTGATTTTTAAAAATAAAATTGTCAATTTTAGGTTTCAAACTTTTAACTTACTGGTGATACGATTAAATTAAGTCATTTTGTATAAAAAAAATTTGTCAATTTTAAGTTTCAAACTTTTGACCTATTGATGATACGATCAACTTGTAACCATTAGACTACCAAGCAATTTTCCAACAGCTTATCCAGACCTATTAAATTTCTATGTTGCATTTTTTAAACCACACCAATTTTTACTTTTAAAGGTGATTTTGAAAAACAAAATTGTCAATTTTAGGTTTCAAACTTTTAAACCACACCCAGAATATATTCTCCCCCTATGGCCGGATGCAGATGAGTTGAGTAACGTATAATAGTTTGCGATGTAAAATTAGGTATGTAAATGTTCTGGGTGGCACGAAAGTGTGAGAATATGAGATATCCGTGTTTTCATTGTTACTATTATAGTATGGGTAGTCACAATTCATTTATCTTCTAATTATCCCGTTTTTTCCTTGCATTCTAACAATGTGAGGGTAAATATAGAGTTGGTGTACAAATGCAGTGCATACGGTGGATAAATATGTTGATTAGGTAATTGAATGATATACAAAAACAGTGGTTTATGAATCACTCTGAGGATTCGGTGGTTAATAATTAGGCAAGTGGAAAACATACAAAAAGAAGTGGAAATTAGGTGCAGTGCATATTGTTTTGCATACGTACCAAGAGCTTAACTAAATGGAAGACATACATGTACTTGAAATAACATAAGTATCTGTTCTTCTAAATCAGAATATAACAACTACATCGCAATAACAATATAAAAGTACTTTTCCTACTACCGAAAAGATGAAATGCACAAAATAACATTGGAATTCATATCTCCTAGTTATCATTCCCTTGATTCCTTCTTAGCCAACCAGCTGATTCATCCCTTAGTCTTACCACCTGAAATAATAACAGAAGTAGAAGCTAATTATTAAATGTAAAGCCTCAGTTGTGTTAATAAATAGCAATATTCTCCTGTATTTGAAATAAAAAAGGGAAGACATATACCTTCTTGGATTGCAAAATGAGGACAGTATTTATAGGTTCAGTTTAAGATCCAGTAATGGTTGAAATGCTTTTGGATGCCAAATTGCAAACATGCGAATCTGTGGTTCAGCTTCATATTCTGATCCAATGATGTATACTTCTGCCATGAATTTGATGTTACAGCATTCTTTCAGCATCTGAACTCTCTTGTCATATGGAATTTTTTTAAACTCGAACGGTGGCTTACGAAGCAGAGCAAGAGCAGGTCCATGATTAAGAATGACCTTTGCCTTGTGATTTCCTGATTCACATTCAGCCTACAGTTCATAGAATAATCTGAAGAAATATGTAGATTAGATGCATTTGGTCAATGTATAGTATTTTTATAATAGGGAATCAAAAAGCAAAGGTATTTGGAAATACTCAGTGTCTCCAGGGAAAACTTCACAGGTCACAGAACCAAGGTCGAATTTGACTATTTTGAGTTTGCACCGATAGAGTATCTGTCATATAGTTTGATATAGGAGAAATACAAAAATTAGAAATAGGTGTTTTTGAAAACACTGCTACTGTTGAAAGTCAATTTGAAACTTCTTTTTATTTGTCAAATATACTTCCTTGACAAATGTATAACAGAGCATAGAAGGTAATGATAGTTACCTCTGTTTCTTCTTCTCCTAAAGGCAGCTTGTTGGTCAATTCCAATAATGAGATTCTGGGCGGAATGTCACGCCGAAGGTATCCAAGCCGCTCTTTTGACTTGTAGTCAATGATATCCACAGGCAGTCTATTAGGAAAGAACCTAGAGTGTTTTGAAAGTTAATTTAGACTGCTTCTAGGAAAAAACATGCAAAATATATTAAAAGTGAATATATAAATATAACCATTTACCTGTTCATTAAATCTTTGGTCATCTCATTGTACGAATGTACTATAAGACGACTGCCAGGAGATGTTACGAAACAGAACTGTGGAATATGGTCATATTCGTGCATGTTCCGGGTGAGTGTTGTTGCTGTCACAACCAAAGGATAATGAACTTCTTTGGCAGTAGCACTTTCAATGAAATCTTTAATTCTTGTGCCAATATAGCTCACAAGTGCTTTGTTTCCACTAAAAAGTTGGCAAACGGAGTATAAGTATGATTATAGACTAATCTTGATTCAGTAAGACATTATAGTAACTAATTATAAGTGGTACCTCATATCTTCAAGATAAATCCGGAACATAGATGTATCAGAATTGACTTTAGCTGGTTCGGTGATATGCGTTACACATCCTGTGATATCTTAAATATGTAAATATTTTAGTTGTTTTGATCTATATGATGTTTGGAATATACAATATTTAGCACATCAATTTCTAATACAACCTGTTGAAATCAATGGGTTAAGTATAAACAATGAATACCTGAGAAGCAAGGTGGAAGACTTGTTGAAGAACCACTACCATTGAAAGGACTTTGAAAAAAATAATCATCTGGAAAATGCATTGTGCTCCGATATTCGATCATTGCTTTGAATGAAGATTCCTTTGTAAAATACAATCTCAAATTGGAAGGTGCAGTGCGACGCTCAGATCTAGCTGGTATGACAGTTGGATTCATCATGGTATAGAGACAACCAATCTCAATGTCTTTGCAAATATGAGCAGAATCTTCATAGGGTACATTTCCTTCCATAAGTTGTCCCTAAAGGAGTTAAAATGTTACAAATGAGCTTAAAGTAACTGGTCTGTGATAAGAGTAAAACCAGTAGGTGTTCAATGTTTATAATTTTACCTCTTTATCTAACCAAAGCATATGCATGGAGGTAATAGATCTAGTTCCATCTGACTCACATTCTGACCAAATGTTTAACAATCTAGCCATGAGGAAACGGTTGCTTGTTCCAAGATGAAGTTCACGAAAGGTTGTGGATTCAGCCATTACATCTAAAACCAAAAGGGAAACTGAGTCATTATATCTAAAAGCATTCGGACAAACCTCTATTCGACTAATTGTAAGATACCATGTGGGTCTTGCGGCAACATTTTCCCTTCTGTTGTCGCCGAAAATAACAGATCGGTTGTGATAGAGTTTTGGGGCAGCAATAGCTTCTTTTTCCAACTGTGAAAGAAGACAAAATGAGGAAAACAAAGGGAAAAGAAATAGAAAGAATAGAATAAATATCTAATACTTGCCGTAAATTATGTATGGGGTCGACTACATGAGATGGGGGACCAGAACAGCGGCAGCTGCGGGGTAAGTAATCTAGGGTTTCCCCTTTCGTGAAAACCAGCTTACCAAGGAGACAAACAGAAGCAGCTCTTTTTCGTTTTGTACAACCTCTTTTAGCTGATGGAGGTATTTTATATGGCCCATTTTGTTCCTTATATATCTGAATGGCGACCAAAATTTGATTGGGCTTTGGTTTTGGCCCATTTTATTATAATGATTAACAGGCTTTTAAGTTTTGGGGTTGTTTTTGTGAATAGTAATTGAACATTATGGGCTATAAAGCTTTTTTGCGGTAACATCTCATCAGAACTTGACTGAAATTAGTTTGAGGACATGGATAATTATTTATTTTGGTGTAGATTATTCGCCGGAATCAGCTTCATTACTACTAAGAGTACGTTACCAAAGCAATAAATTGAATACTTTATTTAAATCACTCCAAAAATAAATACTCTTGATTTAATGATTCACACATTCAAAACAATAGGTTTGAGCATAGTGAAATACTTGATGATGGGATTTCTCAGATATAGGAATTTTTATTGCAAGAAAAGAAAGATCTGTAATACGAAAGACTATTAAGCAATTTTGCAACAGCTTATCCAGACTTTTTACATTTCTACATTGCATTTTTTAAACCACACCAATTTTTACTTTTAAAAGTGATTTTGAAAAACAAAATTGCCAATGTTAGGTGTTATCCTTTTAACTTATTGATGATACGATTAAATTAAGTGATTTTGATCAAAAAATGGTTGTTAATTTTAAGTTTCAAACTTCTAACCTATTGATGATACAATCAACTTGTAATCGTTAGACCACCAAGTAATTTTGCAACATCTTATCCAGACTTATTACATTTCTATGTTGCATTTTTAAACCACACCAATTTTTAGTTTTAAAAGTGATGTTGAAAAACAAAATTGTCAATTTTAGGTTTCAAACTTTTAACTTACTAATGATACGATTAAATTAAGTGATTTTGAAAATAAAATTTTCAATTTTAAGTTTCAAACTTCTGAGCTATTGATGATACAATCAACTTGTAACCGTTAGACTACCAAGCAATTTTGCTTCTCCTTATCCAGACTTATTACATATCTATGTTGCATTTTTTAAACCATACCAATTTTTACTTGTAAAAGTGATTTTCAAAAACAAAATTTTCAATTTTAGGTTTCCAACTTTTAACTTACTGGTGATACGATTAACTTGTAACCGTTAGATTGCCAACCACTTTTGCAACGGCTTATCAAGAATAAATATGTTTCTATGTTGAACTTTTTTTTTTATTTACAACTTACGTTGCATACGGACATACTACATATTTGCATTTCATCATTTATTATCTAGTGTAACTCACTTGCTACCCTAGTGCTCACTAATCAATATTACTACCATCATCCCAATCTCAGCTACCCCATCAAACATGAAAGATGTCAACTAAGAATTGACTCAAACACGATGAAATGATCAATTGAGAAAAACTTTAAGTGGGGCAGAACTAAGGAAAAAGGACCAATAGAAAACAAAGGGATCATGAATTTATAATTTATGAGACAATTCTGAAAGAGCATTTGGCTTGGCAGATCAAAGGAAGTTATAAATTAATAAGATTGATAAACCATACCAAATGGGCCATAGAAATTCAGCTCGGGTCTGAATGGGCATGCAACCACGACCATCTCTGGCATCAGTATGGAATTTGGAACCATTCCAAAAATTCAAAACAAATTTAGTAATAGTAAAATTAGATATGTATAGGCTACATAATGCCCAATTGAAATATTCAGAAAAAGCTTACGAATCTAAAATATGTTCACAATCCTAAGTCCAAGTGCAAACCAGCAACATTCAGTCCTTAGCAAACACATGGCAAACTCTGGAACACAAAACAAATGCAATAAAAAGATCCTAGCTGCAACAAATTCTTTGTTGGCGTTGCAATCACTCCAGGGGCATCTTCCTCTTCAGTTTGTTGTCTCGATTAGCATCAGAGTCCACTGGTGTTTCAATCGATTTTTCAGTAGCAGACTGTCCAGACTGATCAGAGGAGGGTTGAGAAGATGCAGGCCCACTCGCAATAGATGAAGATGATCCATCTTTGTGAATCATATAACCTTCTCCCTGAGATTATAATATCCATATGTAACATTAGCCATTAAAGAAATTATAATAGGATTCTTGATTGGGAAAAAAAGATTACAACCTAGATCAATACTGAGATAGAAAAATGATCATAACACTTAATTCTTATTTATTGAGGAAAAATAATTGAAGGGGTATCTACTGACCTTTGGGGTGGGTTCTAGTATTCTCAGCACAGTAAAATCAGCTTGGGAATCAGCAAAAAGGTTGATCTTGAATTTGACATGGAATTTCTTGGTCAGACCTACCAATTGAAGCAATTCATCAGGTGGCAAGTCATCATTCTGCCCATTTTTCTGGAATAGTTCATGACCACTCAATCCAAAGTACCGCTTCCCTTCATACTCAAAGAGTACAAATACTGCTGACTTCAAATCACTTTGAACTTCAAGTTGAACACGGTATCTACACAAATCACGAATTTCAAATAAAATTAATGGAAGCAATTACAGTTCAATGAGGAAGAATAATGAATGTCAACTAAGTAGCAGATGTTTACTTGGCAGCCTTGGCTGATATTCTCTTGTTGCATCTAACACAATAGTACTCATTTTTCCTTTGTATAGGCTTCAAAACACAGGTAGGACACCCCATATAACACCAGCCTGATTTAATTCCAACAACTTTGCATTCAACAGCAAACACCATTTCCTAATACCAAATTCATTTACTATGAGTCTCTAATGAAATGAAAATGCAAATAGTATAAAAAATATGAAAGACCATAGAAGTAACCTCCTGGTCTGGATCCTCTTGTAATTGCAAAAGTTCAGAAAGTGAAATAACAGGGAATTGAGGAGGTGGCGGTGGTTCCACAAAGACAGGCAGCTCTGGTTGCACAGTACTGATTTGAGGAATAAAAAATCAATAATTAAACAAAAACTAAACAACAACGCAATGTCATTGACACAGTAGGGTGATGAATACCCGATAGCAAAAGCTTTGACAGCTGGAATATCGAGGTTACGATACACAACTGTTGACCCTGATGATGAAAATGATAACTCATCTACAAAAACCAAAAATCAGTCTGGTCTTGCCACTCATAACATTATTAAACGTAAGATAGGGAAGAAATAATAAGGTCGCCTTTGAATTCACCCACACTAACAACTGAAATGACCAGTATAGTATGATCATCACCATGAGCATCAATAATCTTATCAGACTGTTGAATAACTCTTCCCCAAATAACCACTTTGACAACATCACCCCTACATGAATTTGAAATAAATATCTAAGATGTTTCAAAAACTGACCTTGCAAACAAACATGAATGACGGAATTGCAATAATGCTCCCTCAACAAATAAAAGAAAAACCAACCAGATAGTGAACAATCAAATTCAACAGAAGTTTTCTAAATGCCTTTCATGTCAAAGATATCAAAGAAACTCACTCAATCAGTTGCAATATGAGCTCCTTCCTTATAGTTTTCCGGGTAAGGCTGGTAGTAGTAATTGCATCTGAATGTGTGCGCAATTGGCCAACAACATCTACAACAAATCATTTAATAAAATAAAATCAGATACACATTATTTGCTAACTGAAAATACATGTAAGAATGAAGAAGTAACCTGAAAGGATAACAACATGACCCAATTTGCCTGCCATTTGACTTGCATTTAGGAAACTCAATTTGAAGGTCGGAATTGCAGGAACTTCAGGAACATGATGAACAGTTGTCTTCCTACTAAATTGTATCAAATATGGATTCCCAATAGGTCGATATTTCAGTCTAGTTGTATTGATATCGAAGTTCTTGATAATGTAAACATGGTTCTCATTCAGCAACTTCTTAAACTTTTCTATCAACACAGGAGGGATTTGTAACCAGATATCATTGCCCTTCAAAATGGAAACGAAAACTAAATTTAAAAAACAGCACTCATTTTGGAACAGAATCTTCATATGCCATGAAAGAAGTGATTACCTTTGAATCCATCAGAATGAGGTCCAAATGGAGAACTTTGTCTGTATGTACATTCACCCCAAGCCACATTCTAGAGACACGACATTGACCTGACCAAATCTTCTTCTCCGACTCAAGGTCACGAATGCTCTGGGAATCCATTCTAGAGACTCAGCAACAAAAAAGGAGGTTATTGAAGAGCTACGGGATTGCATCAAATCAGTAGATACAGTTACAAAAATTGAACGCGAATTGATACCTGGGAGAAAAACAAATGAGCAAAGAAAATTGTCAACTGCTGTCTCTAAGCTGATATATATATTTCCCGAAGACAGTAGCAGTTACTTCAACTTTGGAAAAGCCACGTCGGCCACGCAGAGCTACATTTTCGGAATGGAGGGAAGCTGCACACACTCGGACGATTCCCGCGGAAGATTATTGCTGAATGGAGATAACTGTAACTCTGGGCAACTGTGACCTTCATTTTGTAATATAACTCACAAAATTTTAGAGGGCCTTCTAACTTGGTCTCTTCTATGCAGCTAATTCTGACTCCTGGATTTCCCAATTTCAGACCCCGTTCCAGCTGAGAGCTAATCATCTTCACCTCAATGCTAAACTTGATATCTATTTGGGCGAGATTGGTAAACTGATTAATAGAATGGTGCAAATAAGATTGGAATTTGGTTGGAGATGGAAAGAGGAAGGTGATTTCACCGGCGGCACCAAGCAAAGTGGAATCTACCGCAAATACAAAAATGGAGCTAGGGTTCCCTATGGCTTCACCGCCAGTTAATTGTATTCCATGTTTCTGGCCCTTGAATTTTGTGTGGGCTTTCAATATGGGCCAGAGGTGACTAATCTTCAAATTGGGAATGGCAACAAAATAGAAGCCCATTTCTATATCAGATTGTGATCAAATAAAAGCCCTAGCCGAACAATAGTAAATATCAAATGTAAATCAAAATAGATCCTAATTAGAACTAATGATACTAAATTGGAATAAGACTCCACTGTTCTCACTTCCAAATAAATTAATACCAAACAAATACACCAAATGATCCATTTGTTCTCCTTGGGAATAATAACCTGTTAATAAAACATAAAGATCACTACTACTATTTTAAACAGTAGACATGGGTAGAGTTGCTTAAATAAACAGGAAGCAAGTTTGAGATTTACAGCCAAAGAGAAGCAAAGCTGTATTACAAAGGAATAAATATAGCAAATTAATCCCATGTCTGATCACGCAAACCACACTGCAACTTGTAAGTTCAATCAAAAATTTCTGGGAATACTATGTTTAGCATCAAGTTCGGGTCTTCACCATTATCATTCTCAATCAAGATTTTGAGACCTTGCCTTGTTGTAACTCTGGACAATGCAACATAGAGTTGGCCATGACATAAGCCAACATGATCGAGTGTTTGTCCCTGACTTTTATTAATAGTCATGCCAAAACATAGAGCAATAGGATATTGTCTTCTAAGGAGAGTAAAATTAAGACTTTTGTAATATGTTGACAATGTAAGTCTAGGGAGAAACACACGATCACCTACATTGGTACCGGTCAAGACCTCCACCTCAATGAACCATTTTCCCAAAGTCTTAACAATCATTCTGGTACCATTGTAGAGCCCAACTGTTTGATCCATATTCCGCATCAAAATTACTGGACATCCCACTTTAAGTTTCAGTTCATAATTAGGAAAGTTACCAACCTTCAATGTATTCAGAAACTCAGTAGTATAATCAGCATCCACCACACCCACCTTTCCAGGATCCACTTCAATTGAATCTGAGCTAAAATATGTGACCTCATCTCCTTGAAATTTTGCTAAAATAAATTCATTGATTGTAGAAACCATATCATGGTGTGGTGCCAAAATAGCTCGCCTGACCAAATAATTATGATCCGAATAATGACTCAAAAGATCACCATAAATTGAACCCACAATATCAGTAACAGGATCTGATTGGCGAGGTACTAATAACTCATGCGGAATAGAAATAGTAGACTCACCAAAAACATCTGAATCAACCCCATCACCAATTTGCAAAAGCCAATTCTGGAAATCAGCAATTGCTAGTATTTCTTCTAGACATTGATTGCCACGTGCTAGCCTCATATTTTGAATCAATTTGATTACCTTCAAATGCTGCCACAAATAAGACCTTTTAATAGATGAGTTGACAGAATCAGCTCGTGTACCTTTCAATACTATAGGCAGGGTTTGCCTGAAATCCCCTCCGAAAACAATTGTCAGACCTCCAAATGGTTTCTCGTCACTATTTTGATATCGGAAACGTAATATATCTCGTAATGATTTATCCACAGCTTCCACCACATGTTTATGAGACATGACAACTTCATCCCAAATAATCAAAGAAGCACGTTGGATTAACTCTACCAACTCACCTCCCTGTTCAATATGACAGGTTGATCGCGCATCAATATTAACTGGAATATGAAATCGGGAATGAGCTGTTGTCCCACCATCCATCAAAAGGGCTGCAATACCAGAAGAAGCAACACATAAAACCACCTTCTGCTCTGAACGCAATTTCAAACAAATGACCTGCCACAAAAAGGTATTTCCCGTTCCACCACAACCATTAATGAAAAATGACTTTCCTTGGTCACCATACACTGAAGCCATAATTTAATCATAGGCTACTCTTTGTTGGTCATTTAATTTGGAAATCATACTATCAAATTTATAACGAAGATCTGTGGCATTATAGTTAAGCTCTGCAGCGATCAATCTATTAGATGAAGATTGCAACATATCAAAACTGGGAACTGGTAATCCTGGAAAGTCTGAAATGGTTTTGCAATTCCTGGAGAGCAATTTATCAATTTCAAACAAGCAACATTCTTTCAACTGAGACTCAGTCATCTCCAATATAGGCATATTAAGTTGCTTCCGACGGGAGTACAAAATATCATCGGACAATATTGTCCAATTTCTTTCCCATAATCTGCCAATATCTGAAACTTGACATAAGGTTGTTATAGTGACAAATAAATCTCTAAGCTTCTGACCTGATGCCCAAAGAGATGCTTCAGCTAAACAGTCATTCCATTCATTATCTTCTGCCAATAACCCATGAGCATAACATGCCTCCTTGAAAGATTTATGTATAACTCCATTCATGGTCCTGATATCCTCAAAACTAACTGATCCACGAACAATGTGTAGGAGCATACGCAGGTAGAATTTGTCATTTGTTGGTGAAGGATGACAATAGTATAACCGACCAATTGAGAATTTGGACTTCCTTCTGTGCCATTCTCGTTTTGTTTGATCCCAAACATAGAACTGGGGAAATTCTACAAAAGTGTACTGCCTTGCTTCTGGAGATGATTGATTCATTTTCATCCAGGTCAATAACATAGAGGTCTGAGCTCGTTTAGATCGAAGTAACCCTTGAGGATTCTGGTTTTGCTTTGAGACAACAACGTTCTGACCCAGAAGATGATATGACATACGTAATACAGATGGATATTGTGAGTAGACATCAAACTTGAATAACCTCCAACATGCTTCACCAGATGTTATATAACGACAGTCTAAAAATGACTTGATCTCATCGATACGTGGAGTACGATCAGAACTTGAAGCACTCGAATCACCACCTGTAGTACTTTGAGTTCCAACTAATGATGCTTTGGCTCTATCTTGTGGTTTATTTATATATTTGAAGAGATATTTGATTGCCCTGCAATCAAAAGACAATAATGAAATATCACATATCAAACATGAATGTGAATTTTCCTCAATCATCAATACATAATTGCCTGCATTCTAATTTTATTAATTAGAAAATTTAAATAAAACTATGTTATATTCAAACGTATACCTACAAAAAAATCATGCATAGGATTTTTCAATAATTGATTAGCAATTTATACAAAATAACCCAACGTAATTATAAGAACATAAAGAACAACACGAAGCACATCTGAAAATTAAAATCATTCAGCACATACCTCGATTTATTACAGAATTCAACATTAATATGTGCATCGAAGCACAATAATAAATAGCGATTATACGGAACAACGAAACGGTTATCCAGAGCCACAGAGTGGATATTGAAAGATATCCCAGTATCACGTCGTCGATATTTCGCAAAACCATTATCATCAATTGTGGTTTGCTCACAAAACTGCTTTGGGAAATGTTTCGTACACCCCCCCCCCCTTGAGTGCAAGGAGCATTACGGCCCAAAGCACCACATGGACCATGCAACATAAATGCAGTTATAGCTCGATAAACTTCTAGATCTAGATCACGATTAGGTATCTCTGCTGATATTACAGAATCTATTTCCTTGGGACCACTTAGTTTATATTCCGCAGCTAGGAAAACTAACAAATGAGCATGAGGAAGACCCCTCTTCTGAAACTCAATAGCCATGACATCTGTAAACAAAAAATACAATATATAAAGAACTGAAATTCATAACAAATACATGATCACTCAACTTCAATTGCACTAACAAATGATTGATAAATCTTAATTTTTCATGAAATAAATTTAGGTAAATTTTACATTATACATGGAAATTACAATAACTACAAAGAGTACTCTTTCAAAAGTTGTTGAACATGCAGAAGATTATTAAATAATAGCTTTTGATAAATATAATATGTCACTTGTAGACTAAAAAGGCAACACGTGTATCCATCTATAAGATTTGTTCTTGTGATTGCAATTGGTTTTATATATGATTGAGGAGGATATGTCTTTTTGCTAAATATATAATATGTCACTTGTACACTAAAAAGCCAACACATTATATATATGATTGCTAAAAAACGAAACCAAAAATAGTATGGCAACATGTGTGTATATATATATATATATATGATTACTAAAGAACCAAATTAAAAAAGAGACTTTTGAAATCTCATCATCTACACAGGCAGAAACATAGGATGATTGAGGAATATAATAGTAAAAAAATTGAATAAATAAATAAACATATATAAAACAACTTACGTCCAGTTGTAGCCCCAAATATTTTCTTATCTCTAATCTCAGACATCAACTGATGCAATTTAAGCTTGAATACTCTAGCAAAGATATCAGATCGATTGACATCTTTCCGACCATCTGAGTTAACCAAATCCAACATAAATTGGATTTCAGGGCAATTTGCATTACAGGTAAATGTAATAAACAAATCAGGGTATACCAACCACCTACAAATAGCCATAGCATCCTGAAAATTCTCATACTTGTATCGTGGACTGCCTGTATGAGAAGCTGCAAGAATAACATGCTTGCTAGTCGAATCTAGATTAGAGTCACCACGTAAAAATGCATCCACCAAACCACTCACATAATGAGCACGCAATTTAGATTGGTTATTTCGAATCCAATCAAGACGTTCAGCTTCAACCAATGCATAAGCATTCACCACATACTGTTGAAATAACTTCCAGTTAATAACATTGCATTTGATTGATCAAATCTGGTCTGAAGACGATATGCATAATAATCACACTAGGACAAAGTATTGTTATTCCAGAGATCTTCTTCTTCATCATCCTCATCAACACAGGGTATATCAGGATGCCAACCATCCTCACCATAAGGAAAGAGAAGAAAATACTGTAATGCCATTATTGATGGATGTCCATAATTAATTCTCTCTAATTCAGAGCTCTTATATTGAACAATAATGTCTGGCTCAAATGTATCCAGACCTGTTTCATCCACTATCAAAGCTGCAACATCATTTCCCGTTGGTAAATCATATTCTCTACCATCCTGTGCACGCTTAGCAAATAATTTGATCTTTAACTCTTCAACGGTAGCTTCAGATATTTTTTCCCGAGCCATGCGAAAGGTTTGAACCAAAACATTGTTCCTGTCAAACATTTCTTGCAAATCTCTAACAATCTCATATCGCAACGTATTTGAATGATCTTCACTTGGAAATAATTGGAGTCGATTCTGAAGCTCGGAGGTAGATTCATGAATATATAATTGTGCAAATCTGGGTGGTTAACCTTCAACTGGAAGCAAGCTGCCTATACTGTGATATATCTGACCACTTATAGAATAGACATATACACCACCACCATCATTTATACCACGATCCACTTTACCGCCAAGGGAAATGAAGCTAAATATGGCATTGTATATACGGATTGCCTTCCTAAAGTGCCGACTCATAGGAGTTGAAGATTCCAAGAGATCTTTCAAAAATCCAGGTGGATCTCGCCTAGGAGGCAATTTCACCCTACCTCGTTTGCAACATAATGGAAACACCGGATTAGCATGACTCCTAGAATGTAACGTGCTTTCTTCGACCCACATCACTGCATTACAGTATTGACAAAGGCACGGAGGTTCACCAAGACTGAAAACTTCAACGGAAGGAAGACCTACACACAAAATCTCACATAAGACTATTGAAAAATAAATAGAAAATAAAAATTGAAGAGGGAAATATGTTACATAATGCAAACCAACCATGATTACGTGTGAATCCCCTAGGTATAGCATTAATCAACCGTCTTCTCAATTAACAAATAGAACGTAGTACACGTGCTCGTTTTGACCGCAAACATAACAAACACGAAGTATAATCTGTGAGAAAAGAGGAACTACGTAATTCATCATCATCAAATCATAATCAAATAATGACAACGACAACTTTTATAAAACTTATAACTACCAATATTTAGAGGCACACGACGTTGAACAGCACGTCCCAAACGCCTATTCATAATTATACCACGTTGCTTGCGATGGAATTGAGCCAACAGTAGATCCATTCGGCGAAGTTGAACATTTAACCTATCAATCCCTGCGAAGGAAAACGTTGTGTACGATAACAAATAACATACACCACAACGATATTTTTAGAAGTAGTAGAAAACACAAATAACGGATAATTACGTTGATTAAGACGGGCTCTTTCAGCCACAATTTGTTGTTGTGGAGGATGTTTAGGTGGCCTGCAAATAGCCCTCCTAAACCCTGCAAATCAAATGATTGTGACTACCAATATATAATTTCCTCCCCTCCAAACAGCATACAAAGAATCAAATTCATATATGTCATCATCTCAATACTAACATTGACCCCTATTCTGCTGATGTCGTTTTATTGTCAAGGAAGGATCAGGAGCATCCTGCTGAAGTCGATTTATTTCTGAAGAAGAACCAGGAGTATCTTCAATACAAACCATAGATGGACAAACCGGACGACGACAACGATGAATACTGGAAAAACAAAAACCTGATACGGTATTAACCTCAACACTGACCTCATATATTCCAAAAGGCCGGACAATAAGTTCATATATTCCAAAAACCTGATTCTGTTCTTACCTTTGCTAATTCTAGATAACAAACGCAGGGACGACAACCACCGGACGACGGATACTGTAAAACCAAAACCTGAAAAGCTATTAGCCTCGACACTCATTCCAAAAACCTGATACAGAATTAACCTTTTCCAATTCTACGTAGGGAACGCAATTATGGGCCAAGTCCAGCAATTAGAATTTACCTTCTATATTATTAGCCCATTTCACTTCATTAATCGGCCAGATAGCCCAAAATTGTTAATCAACCCACCAACTAACTTAACTTGTAACCAATTCCCGCAAATAGCCACCAATTAATGCCAGCCCAAAACGGAGCACTTCATTAAGCGGCCAGGAGAATGAAATGACAATAATGCCCCACCGTGAAGCTCTCAGAAGCCTCCAATTTTGAATCCCTGCAAAAGTAACCCATGAATCTGCTTCATAAATTATATAGATATCATTTAAATTTACAACCCTTATTTACACCTTTCTATTTTTTTCCCCTAAACAATAATTTACACCTCAATTTACTTTTCTATATAATTTACACCCCTATAATTTACGGCTCAATTTGCACCTTACTTGAATTTGCACCCTCTTGTTGCCAAACAGAACGTAAATTAAACACGCTACACGTGGCCAGATAACCTGCCCGACGACACGTCACAGCTACTTTTCACTTGAATAAAAGAACCAACAAAAAGAAAAGGAGAATCGTCTGCCAAAAATCGGGGCTTTTTATAATCCCAAACACGCCTCTTTCCATCCCTTCTTCTCTCCGTCTTTCCCATCTCCTCCTGAAATTCCAATTCCATTTCCACCCAATTTCCCTCTCGTTCTCTCCCTCGTTCGTCTCGCCCACTTCTCAGCCGCCGGCGTAAGTTTGATTCGCTCGGCGATTTCAGTTCGAATCGATCTCCTCGCCCCGCCGACATCATGAATCCTGAATAGTAAGTCGCTCCTGATTCAACCCTCAATCACCCGCTCAATATTCTTTTGTTTCTCCGGGATATCAATTGTTCTTCGCGTGTGCCTTAGAATTATGGATCTGAGGATCGATTACTATTTCCTTTGCTTACGTTTTTCTTAGATCTAGGCAGTTAAGGCTTTAGATCCGTTTCGCGCTGCTCTTTTGCTGTTTTTTGGGTGTGCGATTATTTGTTGATGAATTCATTCCTGCTGCCCCTCCTATTGTTCCTGCAGCGATTACTTGTTCAAGCTTCTGCTTATTGGAGATTCTGGTGTCGGGAAATCATGTCTACTTCTGCGATTTGCTGTGAGTTTTTTTCTCCTGCTGCTCATGAATTCAGTATCTGTTGCTCTTAGGGTTTCCAATTGCTAAGTATCGGTTACTCTTACTTGATTGCTGTTACTGGATTGTTCGGTGTCTTGTAGTTGTCACTTGAACTTAGTTAGTGCTTTCATCGGTAAAATTGTTTGCTTGATCCTTCACCATAAGTGATAAGCTAGCTGCCACTGTTTCGCTGCAGAGTCTCATAAGCTCTATGATTTTGAATTGGTCGGAATTGTAATGTTTTGGCTTCGTAAGCTGTAACTCCGGTCTGAAATTTGTCGTGACGGCTCTTTATGATTTGTTAAACAGGATGACTCTTATCTGGACAGCTATATCAGTACCATCGGAGTTGACTTCGTAAGTGTGTAGTTCTGCTGGGGGTTTCCATTGTTATTGCCTGTTCTATATCTTTTCATGGTACTGAATAAGCCATTTATGTTGTGTCTTGAAGAAAATTCGTACTGTGGAGCAAGATGGGAAGACCATTAAACTGCAAATTGTAAGTTTTGTTTTGCTCTTTTTCCTGTGGTTTCACTGTTTGAGCCGACTAATTTTAGTTGTGTTCTGGTTTGAAATTTTTTCCTATTATGCAATACCCAACTTTGGGAATGTCAAATTTCAAGGAACTCATTTTAAGGATATAACCTTAGTTTAGTAACTAATTGCCACCCTCCATCTACAGTGGGACACAGCAGGGCAAGAACGATTTAGGACAATCACGAGTAGTTACTACAGGGGTGCTCATGGCATCATTGTAAGTTAGGCACACTTTTATATCCTCTCTTCTGCTTTTGTTTTATCTTTTGTACCTCTCTCTGATTCGAGTAATGTGTCTTGGATAGGTTGTTTATGATGTGACGGACCAGGAGAGTTTCAACAACGTAAAACAGTGGTTGAATGAAATTGATCGCTATGCTAGTGAAAATGTGAACAAGCTTCTAGTTGGGAACAAGAGTGACCTGACTGCAAACAAAGTTGTTTCGTATGAAACAGCGAAGGTAACGTTGGCTTTAGGCATTGTTTGGTTTTCTGTACAATAAATCATGCGACGGAAACTTTGCTGAAAAAACTTTCATACCCCTTCAGGCATTCGCTGATGAAATTGGGATACCGTTCATGGAGACTAGTGCTAAAAATGCCTCCAATGTAGAGGACGCTTTCATGGCGATGTCTGCTGCAATCAAGACCAGGTACTTCTATTGCTACAACAAGTACATAAATTTCCTTATTCTTTGTTGCTGTGATCTTACAGCAGTGTTGTGACTTACTTACAGGATGGCTAGCCAACCTGCATCAAACACGGCCAGACCTCCAACCGTCCAAATCCGCGGACAACCCTGTGAACCAGAAATCAGGCTGCTGCTCTTCTTGAGAAGCTTAGTAACAACAGGCTATCTGCTCGTGACGTTTAATCTCTCGTCGTATCATTGTGTGGCTTAGTTCTCTATTCTTACCGCGTTTGATATGGAAAAAGGAATTACTATTTGTTCTTTGTTTTCACCTTCCCTATTTTTCAGTTCTGTTGAAACTTTGATTCTCTGAATGTAATCTGATTTCAGGAAGGTTAAAATTACCATTTGTACAAATTAGGAAATACTGTTGAATGGCAGCTCTGTTTTGCATTCTTTGATCTCCTTTATGTTATATTGTCTCCCCAGTCCTACCGTACACTCCATGTTTAAGACAGTTTGTCAACTTTGATTAGATTATGGGTTTGTCATGAGAGTGACCTGTGTTTCAATAATTGCGTGGGAGATTCCCCAAGCTGTAAGATGCTTATCTTTGGACTGTAGATTGTGGGCATCTGAAGTAATGCTTATCCCATTTCTACTCCTTCCACTTTTGAATTGCTTTTAGGGGCGTCTTCACAAAGCCGTCTTTTTCTTTCCCTTTAAAGTTTAACCTTACTTAATCAGACTATAATTGAGATGGGATCCTTGTAGCTGGCAAATTAGGGAGACCTGGTTATGTACTTTCGATCTTTTTATATTAATTATGAGTCATTCCAGTTAAAGTTAATGCTTCTTGTTAGTACAGTCGGACGCAATAGCGATTGGGTCAAGATCAAGCAGGTTTTTTGATCAAGCTCAGCAATTTCAGTGTTCTTGTGTACCCTGTAAGCGGCCAAAAGGGCTCCATATGTACCAGCTCGACTGAGAAGATCCAACACTACAAGTACTGTGATCACGTTTAGATTGAACCTCATAATCTTTCCCTATCCCGTCTAACAAACTCGGCTAGTTCGCCTACTTCGTGCTGCACAACCACATCCTTACTCAGGTTCACTCCAGCTTGAGCTATAGAATTCTCGACATAACCAGAATCATGGTGTCTTATGTGACCAAGTTCTTTCTCCATCATTTCTGCGATTGATTTCTCTGCAGTTTCGATCCCCCCAAGCTTCATTTGCCCCGGTTATCAGTGTCATCTATGTAGGCAACCGTGCTTTTCACTAATACATTTTCAAACACCTTCACCGCTCTATCCAACTCCCCACAGTCAGCATCCCCATACATCATAGCGTTCCAAGCAACAACAGCCAAGCCGGATATCGTCGTGTTCCATGAAGCTGCATCCTTGCAATGTATTCGAGTGAACAAGCCTAGTGCCGCTTCCATAGCCAGGCTGTTAACATAGCAAGCCAACATTGTGTTGTAAAACTGTAACCGGGGAATTTTCACAAACACCTCCTGGGCAACGGGCATCTCTCAATTTCCCGCAGCAGCGGCAGCAGCAGCATCAGGCCGCCGGATCAGCTGTAGCTGCTGATCTAGACCACCGGCAGAGACCTAGATAGACAGTCAGCTGTTTACAAGTCAAGGCTAAGTCATCTAAGCTCAGTTATTCGAGATTTTAGTCAATCAAGGATTAGACAGAAGTGCCAACACAAAATATTCAGAAACACATGAAGATGTAGTAGAGCAAGAGGAAGACCGAAAAACAACAGTAGTACAACTACAAATCCCTAAATTTGACGAAACAAAACTGCTGCTAAATGCTAACCATCCAAGTTCCGAAAGACGATAAGACTCCAAGACTCCCCTAAACTTACCTGTTTTAACCAAAAATATAACAAAAAGGGGGGGATAATAAAAAAGAAAAGTGATGACAAGAGTATCAAGCTTATCCAAAGTTGCAGCAAAGGAATCACTGCCAGAAGATAGACCCAAGACAGGCATATCTAAATTTACACCCAAATTTAAACTAAGACAAGAGTTGAATTAAAATATGCGTTCTGTTCTCGAGCGTGACTCCTGATGATAACGAACCAAACCCCCTTCGACTCCACCGGACTTCTCTTCTTGCAGAAAAATCTTCACTTGCCACCCAGCGACGGGAACTGCCCTGGTCTTCGATAGATGGGGCTGACACGTCAACGGCTGTTGTAGCCTCCTCCATATCCACCGCTGGATCTACCCCACGATCACCGCGCCCACGGCCCCTGCCACGGCCACCACCCCTGTAGGGGTTCTCGCCTTCAGCTGGCTTTAGGAACTCATTTATGCTCACAGCCTGCATTTCGTATAGATTAATCATTATCAGCCAGTGTTGCACAAACGAGAGATGATAGAGCCAACACACGATACAAGGGTATGCGAGAGATGCAAGACACAAAACACATACCTTCTTACCCTCTCTTCCCTTTCAGCAGCAGTTTCTTTTTTCTTGTCCTTGTCAGAACCCTGTGAAACCCAGAAATTTTGCATTTCAATGATTTGATTCATTCATGTTTATAGAATAGAGTGTGTGGATTTAGTTCACTCACCAGCTTGGCAAAGATTTCTACATTTTCCTTCTTGCAGGACAGCTGTTGCATGGACTCAAATTCTTTAGCATCGACCTTCCTTTCCTCGCTGGTCTTCAGAGCAAGTAAAGCCTTCCTCTTCTCCTCAAGAACCTTCTCATACTCCTCCAGTGTCATCTCCTGCTTTGGAGGATAACCACAGAACAGAGATGGAAATTATTAGAACATATTACTTGAGTAGCAATACTATGGCACTACTGATGTCACTGACACAACATAGGGAAGATAGATTTGACGAACATTAAGTTGTCTAGATGTGATTTTTAATAGGTTAGAGATGCAAACTAATGGAACACCTGAAGGTAATCAACAATTCACACCAACTCCCAAAGAGAACATAATCCACAAAACAGAGGTAAGCAGTTTATAATGAAATGACTGAAAATTCAGAAAGACCACAACTTCAAAATTAGCTTCAATTTGAAAGAATAGAAATCAATTTGCTTCAGAAGACCACACCTTATCCTCCTCAGGCTCTTTCTCTTCAGTTTCATTTGCAGGACTGTCCTTGTTGGCATCAGCAGCCTCACCCTCAGCAGGTTGCTTCTCAGCAGGTGGCATTTGCTTCATTCTCTAACCACAGGTTCTTCAGTACCTCTATACCGAAGTAGACAAAAAACGGTATCAAACCATCACAAACAAATAGAGCATACATCTCTTGACAATAACAGAACAATAACTCACGGTGCAACATCATCTGAAGCAGTCCCCCAGTTTCCACGACCAGACCCTTCACAGCTTTATCTCGCTCCTGATGCATACACATTAGACACCAGTCTTACTCGCACAATCAATCACTAAACAGACAACCCAATTACTAAATCATCAAAGCAAATACTAACCCACGGCCAGTTCCGCTGCGACGCTCAAACACCCTTCTGGGGCGCTCGCCCTCACCAGCTTCTCCATTACTATAGCCACCACGACGTCCACGGGAAGAAGGGCCGCCACCAACAATGCGAGGACCACCGTAGCTACGCCTCTCATTCGTCCTCCCAGACTCACCATCTTCAGATGGCTTGCTGTTACCATAACCAGCCTCGTAGTTGTTAGACTCCCTGTTGAAACCACCGCCACCACTTCGACCACCACGTGCATAACGCGGCCCAGCACCACGATTCCCTCCTCCACGGCCACCTTCATTTCTCGATTCCCTCACTACTCAACATATCAAACAAACAAGTCAACAACCAAGCTAAAACAAACACAGCACGAGGCAATCTAAACCTAGCCGCACACACAACTGAGCACAGAACAGCATAAAAAACAGCAATCCACCACCGCTAACATGGAGAACCGAGCAAGGATACCAGACTCAACGCCCCGACAATCACAGCGCACAGCTCAACGCAGCTCAATAGTAAGCGAATCAAACACAGTAATAATCTCCATCCATCTAGGAGTCGAAACAAAAATCTGAATACGAACAGCTCAATAAAGCGAAAACAAATAGGAAAATATAGTGATTCGAAGCTCCTTACCAGCTTGAGCAGGGGCAAGCGGCTTGTTAACAAGCTTGCCTTGCGGAGCTTGAGCCGCAGCAGGAGTAGCAGGAACCTTAGGCTTCTCCTTCTCGACCTTAGCGATGAGCAGCGAAGGATCGTCGTTATCGTCGTCTCCGAGGAGATCGAAGGGGTTCATGGTCGCCATTTCTGCTCTTCCGATTACTTCCGAGAAAACTCCCCTCGCCAATCAAATTAAAGACCGTCTAGAACAGTACAGACCGCTCTATTGATTGCTGGACGCCATAGCCGAATGAAGAGAGTGTTCGGTGGGAGACGAAATGGGGAGAAACGAGAGAGAAAAATTTTGTGAGAGTTAATGTGTGGAAAACCCTAGCCACTGCGGCTGACGAGAAAATGAGAGAAGTGAAGAGTGTGGAGCGTTGGCATCCTAATCTTAAAAACCCTAGTTGGAAGAAGGTGAGAGTGTTACGCTACGGGAGGGTGCATTTTATTGTTCGGGGAACCTGCCTTGAGAGATGACAATCTGTTCGTTGATTGACCCGATGCCTGATCAAGAGGATTATTATTACGGTTTTTAACCGCGACCGCGTGATTTTGCTTTTATTACAGTGATTTGCCTCCCTTCGCGGCTGTTCGAATAAGGGAATGTACTCTTGGGTAAGTATGTTGGTTTAATGAATTTGTTTCTAATTTCGGTCCAAGATAGGGTGCATAATTATGAGTAACCAAATCTAAACCCTTCTTTTAAGTGGTTGCAGACCTAAGAGTGGAGAATTAAAAGAATTTATTTTGCTTAGTTTTATTGATTGGATCATATCTTCTTCATTCTAACTCGGATTTCAAAAAAAAAATTGCACAGATGGAACAAGTTCGTTGTGCTCTACAAAATGAAATCCATTTTCAATATTTTTTGAGGAAAAAATATTGCATACCTCTCGTTACCAATTTCATACCATATGGTATCCCTTCATTTTTTAGTCGTTTTCGAAAAATTTTAACACAGAAGGAACGATTTAATCATGATCTATTGGATTTCAAATTTTTCTCGGTGAAAAAATTTCATATCTCTCGTTACCAACTCCATACCATACTATACCACCCTGATATGGGGTGGTATTTTTCATACTATATGGTATGATGTTATTTAATACCAGTCAATATCATATGGTACAGTCAATACCATATGGTATAGACTGGTAATAACTGGTAAATTTTTTTGTTCCAAAAAATATCGAAGTGGATATCATTTTGAAGAGCGCAATTAATTTGATCTAACAGTGCAAAAAAATTAAATTTCGACTTAAAACGAGTGAGAAATCGTTCGTTAAAAATTAAGAAAAGAAAAATTAAAGGTTTTTCCATGAGAGAGAAGGAGGCGCTGATGTGGCGGATTCTTATTGGGTTATGCATGGGGTTATAGTACCACAAGGTTACTCACGTATCTGCTCCCGGTAATTTCCACTTATAGGACATCCAAGTTCTAATAGGTTGATTGATTTTTTTTTTTTAAAGAGCTTGTTTTGACTTTTGCCACAAACTCAATAGCTCTGTGAAAACTTTAAAGAGCGAAAAGACACGAAATTGACACAAAGGACAAGAAAAGAGAAAAAAAACTTCCCTATAAGTGACTCCGGGAGCGGTTATGGTCATTATTATTTCATAGTAATCACCATGGTTACTTACGTATCGTTTGGTATAAATGAATTTCATAAGTTTTGAGTAATTCATTTTGAAATGAAATATTTTTGTGTCTGGTATTAAAAAGAATTCATTTTCAATTCTAAATTTTGAATTCTACGGAATTGGAACCAGTTATAGTAATTCCGAGTAATTGAGATGGAATTTCCAAATGAATTGCACAAGTATTTACTAATTATAATAGAATGACATGATTATCCTCTTTTATTAACTAAATTACTTATACATATGACTTACCAAATACATGAATTCATTTGACAATGATTCTACACGACACTTCATTTTATTTCTAAAGATTTGAATATAACATACCAAACGTAGAATTTCATTTGACAATGAATTCTACACGGTAATTTATTTTACAATGAATTGAATTCTTGATTTATTTGGTACCAAACAGTCTGTTAGAGCAAATTGGGTATGACAAAAACAAATTATTAATTATTTTTTAATAAATTGCATTTTAGATAGTTACAAACAATACTAATTACAATTCTCTCTCTTTTTCTCTCACTTCTGTAATCTCCGGTCATATCTCTCTTCCTTCCTTTTCTCAAATTTTCTTTGTCTCCTTTCAATCGAAATAATACAAGTGAAAAAATAAAATAATAAGTCAATACCAATCCATTAAACAACCATTACCACTTTGAAAAACATGAATACCATTGAACAAATAAATCAATATCATTATGAAAAAAATAATATCATTGCACTAAAACTACCAATATAACAATCTATACCATTACAAGAGTCAAACCGATACCAAAATCAACCCATACCACTACTATTGTGAAATTCGAACAATACCATTGCAAAAGTAAATCAATACCATTGTGAAAAAACTATCATTATGAAAAACAAAACTATACCATTTCATCAAATAAAACAATAAACCAGTACCAAAACAATAAAAACCAAATCTGAAATCTGCACGAAAGTGTCGGCTCCTCTCACCGGGTAGTGAGAGAGAGAGGGAGAGAGAGAGAGGGGATAGGGGGAGAAAGGCATGCTATGGGGGTAAGGAGTGGAGGGGTGGGGAAGGGAGGCGGGAGGGTGGTGGTGGTCGACTGGGAGGAGGGTGGCGGGGTGGAAAGAGAGAGCTGGCGGGAGCCTGGTGGGGTGAGGTGAGGTGAGGAGAGGGAATGTCGAGGTTTCTATTTGGGGAGAGATGGAGATTGATGGATTTTAGTATTTTGGAAAGAGTAACGAGATAGTAAATCATAAATATAGGTAATAATCTTATGTGTTAATATTTTTATTCCAAAATTATCCTTACCCATATGTTGGTTGCCAATTAAGGGTCCATATGTTGGTTGCCATGATGGTTACTGAAAAACTAGTATACACCCTAACCCATTCCAAGTGACTCCTGCACTGTGAAGGGATGTTTCCTCGATGTAGGATCCATGTTGACTAGTTGAGAAACTCAGTAATATGTAACAAGCAGTACATTATGAGTAAGATACCATCACATAGCCTACTAAGGGCAATTAATTTTGATATGAGCATCGCTAATTCCTTAATAGAATTTACTGAAAACAAATGAAATAATTCCATCACATGAGAAGTCGACCGAGTTAGTTGCATATCCTTGATGATTCTTTGTCACAATTAAATAAATAATTTTTGTCACAGGTTGAGGAGATGCTCGACCACAACTTCACAACACTAAATTTTCTTGCAAAGAGACCAACTACAAAAGCACCACCATGGTGCTAAAAATCTCTAACCGAAGAGATTAGAATATGCCATGAGACATAGTCGAAATCTACCGAATACACCGCACCATTTATGTGATTTCAACCCTTACACAGAGGAGTTATATGGTGAGTAATCAGTAAAAATGGTCACAAATCTTTGCATTTAGTACAATCGAGGTATGGTGACTTTGTTAATTTATGGACGATACGATCGTAATAAAGGATGACAATTAGGGAATTCAACACCTCACAAATGGGTAGCATCTACTTTTCACACGAAGGAACTAGGCCTGATTTCTTGTTTTTTTTTTGTATCGAAATTGAAAGGTCAACATAGGACATTCTTATTTGGCAAAGCAATATATCGATGATCTTTTAGAAATAACACGTTTCGACGAGTGTATCCCATCCAATACACATATGGAGCTTCATTTGAAACTTGGGAAGGATACTAGGATACCTTTAGAAGATGGTAGCCACGACAAAAGTGTAGTCCATAAGTTCATATATGACGAACACGCGACCCTACATCTCATATGTTGTTCAAGTGGCTAGTATCATATACTTGACAAACACACGACCCAACCTTAAAAAAGTAAAAAAAAACCTTTAATTTGTAATGCCTCGGTAACAAACCTTTGCATTTAAAACACAAAAGTCACAAAGTAAACAAAAGTGACCATTTCATATAAATTCAAACTTTTGTTACTGTATCATTACAAATTAAAGATTAGTGACAGTTTTGTACTAAATGAAAAAGTTCGTAACCATTTATGCTAATTACCTGTTATATGGTGGGGTGAATTTATATTTTATTTTATAGGGGTTATCTAGCTGTGGAAATGTCTGGTTCGTTTGGAAGCATATTATGTAAATGTGGCATTTAACATGTGGTATTTTCATTCAAATATTATATTTATATAGGGAAAAAAAAATGGTAATTGTGATTGTGGTTAGGGATGACAATCAACCCATGAACACGTGTATTCAACAGACCGACCCAATCAACGCAGGGAGTTTCCACATTAACTGGGTATTGGGCGGGTATGTGTAAAATCCGCAAAAAGTTCGATGGGTATGAAACAAGTATGGTTTTAGCCTTTCTCGTCCCACCAAGAGCACTTCTTCTATATAAAAAAATATGTGGATCAAATTGTAATTATCAATGACAGTGAGAGTAATTCAAGAAAATAAATAGTATAAATGCAATTGAGTGGCCACCCAATCAAAACCTAATTCTCTTCTCTCAATTCTCTTCT